>VDFB02281492.1:784879749-784961750 GCA_007258455.2 Sequoia sempervirens
TTAGGCTATTGTCCTCTGGCTAATGGTTTCTTATGGAGGCTACAAAGATACACGCGACAAAATAAAAATGGTGTTCAAGGACTCCATAATAAAGATTTAGTTAGGTAAGGCTATTGCCATATACTCATATAGTGTATACCCTATCATAGCCATTATTTTTGGCGGAGGATTATATGAGGGGAAATGAGTTGTCAAGGGTGAAAATTGACATCACCATGGAGTTTGTAATGAAGTTACAATTTTATACTAGATAAAGATAATGGTGAAGGGAATCACAATGTTTTTCATTAAAGCCAACATATAGGAATGGCTTGGAGGCAATCTCGAATTATGTTGAACTAGTGACAAGTATGCATGTTCACATGGAGTTGTTGGATAGTTTTTATTCTCTAGTGATAGAAATGGAAAATGTGGAACTCCACCTAGCACACGATTTTGTTCATTTTAAGTTGAGACTAAATTATATGGGCCCTAGGGATCCCCTCAAGATTGCAACAATGGTGGTACATATAGGGAATATGGTGGATGTGAAAGCCACCATTAAGGCCCTAATTAGAGCTAGAAACTTTGAATTGTTGGTGGTTATTGGTGTACTTGGGTTTGGGCTTGAAGGAGATGCTAGCAATCAAGCTAGATTAATTTGTTCCTTTTAATGATATCAAGTTTCCACAATCTATATTGTTTATTTACACCAATTTTGTGATTCAATTGTGTAAGAATTTTGCATCAACGTTTTGGATCACAGTCCATGATCCATATCCTTGAACTCTTTGCTTTCATCTCGATGATGGATCATGGAGTGTGATATAAAATGTTGATGCAAAAATTCTTACACAATCAAATCCAAAAATCGATGTAAATAATTTGTTTCTTGTTATGTAGGGCTCAGTGTATAGTATGTTCTTTCCTATTCATAGTTTATATACTCTATATAAGTTCTAGTCCCATATAAGGAAGGTTGGAATTTTGTATTAATAGTTGTTTATGGTTCATCTATGAGTCCCTTATCATACCATGAATAGCTTACAATGCTTATGTGAGGATGACAACCCTATGACCTCCCCTATCTTCTTATGGTTTATAATATCTTTTATGGTTTTGTCTATCAAAAGTTCATGGACATTTTATCTCCATAGCTCATGATGGTGAAACATATGACTAATATGACTCTGATAGTTCTTTTAATAGAGATCCTACAAAGTTGGTCTCTTATTTTTGTATATCTATATCATAATATAATAAAAATAGATCATACCCACACTTTACTAATAAAAAAGCAAAACATCTACACAAAATTATGTAAAATAGAATAATAAAAATATATCCACTTTCCTCCTCTACACACAAATAATATAAAATAGCCTCCACTTTTTATGATATTCATATCAAAAATTTCTCCTCACCTTTTGTTGTATATGTTTGGTTAGTAATTTGACACAAGTCCATCAAAGTTGAATATAATGTTTAATTGGAACTTTATCCATTATTGACTATAGACGACAAAAAGAATACCGAAGGCATAAAAGAAAAGTAAGTTGAACATGTGGGCCCGCCAAACGACCGAAGAGAATGCACTTTACGAGCCGTTTTCATATGGCTAGCTCAGAGTGGCTTGTCTATATCTGTTGAATTGACACGTGTACAAGCGGTTGGATAAGGTCGGTGACTTGTTTATTCCCAAGCAAGCATTTCTAAATTCTCTAGATACTTGCAAATGCGCAGGTCGTTTTTCTTGAGGATTTTGACTCCTTTATCTTTTATGTATTAATAATTGAATTGCCTATAGTGAAAGAGTTTCTAGGTCACATAGGATACCTCAATCCTTCTTTCCTTCTTTTTCCTAAATGATATTTTATTTTCTTGCTTGGTAAAATATAGAATATGTTATGGTTGGAAAGGGTGTACATGAATTGAATAAAAAAGTTATCTCTTGGAGTTTTATATTGGATTTTGTAAAGCTTTTGGAGAAATGGTTAGTAGTGTTTGAATTTGTAGATTAAGTTGTTTAATCTTATGTTTGGGTTGTATGTGTAAAACTAATTTATTTATTCATTTTTAGAGCCGAGTTTTTGAATTTGAGATGTATTATTATTTATCTTAGATTAAATATGTGGGTGTGGTTCTAATTTAGGTTAGGTATGCAGTTATGGATATGATCCTTTCATTTTTAAATTCAAATTTCAAATTTCTCACTTGGTCAATTATTTCACTACTCGTTGTGAACCGACCTAATAAATATTATGTTGATTTGTGTGCTTGGTTGTTGCACTAAAACATTCCCTCATTCATTTGGAATCATCTAGAACATATGGGGATCATCTAAAAATAAATTGAACATGTCTAGACTTCAATGTGCACAAGGAATGTAATGTGCAATCAAAATATTTAGAGCACGTAATTCTAAGTTTATTGCACTCTTATTTGTTATCTTTGAATATTTGCTTATAGTTGTAAAGTTAACCCATCTATGGGTTTGACTAAAGAGAACTTGACCCTTATGATCCAATAAATTTTAAAAGGTATTTGTAAATATTGTTAATCCTTCTAAGCATTCAAATATCAAAGATTGAGGTGAAATAAGTAGTAGATTTCATGAATCAATGAGCTCAAATTCATGAGTCACATGATCATTTCCACACAAAGATCACATTTGCACTCAAGGGAATTAGTTATGAGATGTAGATCTAAATCAAAGTGACATATAGTGAACTTTTTTAATCAAAGATCTTTGTTTGAGTCTTATAAAAAATATACAATGGTGAATCATTTTTTGACATTTGTTATAACATTTCTTCATCATCAAAATCTAGTTTACCTTTGCCTAATTTTAGCTATGAATTTACTCAAAACTTCCCCTACTTGAGAAATGTTTGATCTTGTGTAGACTATTTCATACATAAGACTTCCCACTACATTGGCATACAAAAATTACTTGTGCCTTCTAGGCCTCCTCAAATTTAGGACATTGTTTCAAACTCAAATTTGTATCAACTATTATGGGTGTGCTTGTCAATTTATTGTCATGCATCCCAAACCACCACAAAATCATCTTAGGATATTTCCTTTGGCCTATCTATAGTTTTCTAGTAGTCATGTCCTCATATATCCCTATACCAAGTATGTATCTAGACACACCTAATTCTTTCATCTCAAACTTACTAGATAGTTGAGCTTTAAGTTCCTTAATTAATGTTTTATTGTTTCCAATGATCAAGAATAGAATAATAACTAAGATGTGTTCATCAATTTTTTTAATGTATATAATAATCAACATTACTTATAGCAAAGCTCAATTCTAACACATATGAATCAAATTTTTGATTCCGCATACATGGTGATTGTCTTAACATATACAATGGCATTTTTAACTAATAAACTATATTATATTTAGCTCTTATGTCAATGCATTTAAGTGTTTCTATCTATATTTCTCCTCTAAGTCATCATGCAAGAATGCTATCTTTACATCCATCTACTCTATTTCAAGATCAAATGATGTAACTATAGACAACAATATCTTAATAGAATTTAAGTCAACTACCAAAGAGAAAATCCCACTAAAGTCAATTCCCCCTAATTAGAGATAACCCTTTGCACCAATCTTGCCTTGTATTATTCAAGTGATCTATGTGCCTCAAACTTATTTTTGTAGCATGCCCATTGTTCTACCCATTAATTTTACTATGCTTTTAACCTCAAGTAAATAAACTATGATGCCAACACTTAGCAATAAAAAATTTCTTTTCATAAAAAAGAATAATATGCACATTTGAAATAAACATTATTTCAAAATTTCCCATTGCATCATATCAAAGTATTACAACTTTCCAATGTATTGATTTCATAGTACATAATTTCATGATAACATTTTCTCTTTTACAATCTTCCATAGAAATGGATACATAAATACTTATATAGCTTCCATGAGCTCACTAGCACTAGGTATACAAATGGTCCAAGTGCCCTCCATCAAATATTAGTCACCTACTAATGAGGAGAAGCATCACTCAAGCACTTGTATGCCAACCACAGACTCACTGTGGTCCTCCGCACATCTTCCTATCTGGTAAGATGGCCTTCCCTTCGACGAAGAGATTGGTTTGGTAACCTCATAATAATAATTACCTTTCTTGAGATCGATGTTGTGTCCTACGTATCTAGATTTGTCACACAGTGGCTACAACCTACACATACGACATTCCCTACCTAGTATGTAAACTTGGATCACAGTGAACTAACAATGTAAATAGTGGCAACTAAATAAACACTATTTTACAAGCCAAAGTATTCATCACCCAAAATTTAGAGTGGACGCCATATACTTCACCAACCTTCCTAGCTCGATTTGTATTGACCATTCATAACCTATGTATAGGCTATCCATTTACACCATGGAGTAACCTTACCCCTAGGAAAAACCTATTAATAGTGCATGTTAAGAAGTAAGTGATGTCATAACATCTTGACTAACTAGGCTACACATTTCCCATGGATTAACTGTAGGGAAATCATGGTCATCTCAGAAAGAAACATCTAAGAACAATAGTACCTTCAGTAATTTTTAATTTCATTAGATTGCCTCAAAGACACATACTACTATTCCACAAAGCAGAAAAAAAACATAGTTGATTTCCCACATTAACCCTCCTGAGAAAAATCTCATGCAAATACAACCATTTTCAACAATATGCATCAGACAGATTTAATTTGCAGAATCAACCAATATGAAAGACAAAAGATATGGACACACACAAATTTACATGGGGAAAACCCTTACGGGTAAAAAACCCCACACTCCAAAATCCCAAAGATCAATTGTATTATTCAACAACAAACAGAGTTACAATACAATCTCAGGCTCATAGCCTTTATAGGAGTTTACATCTTGTTCCATCCGGAGAATACAAACAACATAACCATTCAAAATCCTCGCATTGTCACAATACTCTCACACAACATATAGTGCAGATACTTCTCCTCCCTCCTTCACTCTACATTTTTCCTTCTACCTTCATGGCACACGCTCAATGTTCAATGTTAATGCAACACTTGTTTTATCCAACAGTTCTAGGCCGACCAGGAAAACCAACTGATTTCCAATCGTTGATCCAACTATCGACAGGTTCCAGCCAATCATTGTTTTCCACCTCAACATCCATCGGGTCCCACCGAGACATTCTACACAGGTCACCGAGTCAGCCATCATCATGTTGAGGAGACATGTTCCAATGTCCTGGCGATAAAGCAATGTTCCTTCGATGAAGCCTTATTAGCTTGTCCCATAAGATCGCTAAGTCAGAGATTTCCAAAACTCGTAACCGAAGGTTCCAAAGTTTCAAACTTTCATGATCTTTTGATATTTCCATAGTTGTCAGTCTATCAGAGAGACACTCACAAAGGTTCCACCAATACCAGAATCTCCTTTCGACGAACCACTCCATTGTTCCATCAATGGGACAAGCTTTAGTTTCCCACCGATGAGGATCCAATGCTATGTATCAAGTTGTTGATGTGACAACTCACCGCCAACGATGCCATCTCCCACTGACAAATATTTACCGCCATACAAGTCACTGCTCCATCGAACCATCGGGGAACTTAAGACAGAGTCCCACCAATGACACAAGGTCCTACTGACAAGTGACCAAGGAAAGACATCGACTATCACAGAGACTTCTTAGAGACTCTTGTTGATATGACTAACTCTTGCTAATAGAACAAAACACCAGAGGAAACTGTTAGCACCAAACTGTGGAGGTCATCAGAGCATTGGGGGGACTAAGAACAAGGTCTCACCGATATGAGGAAGTCAGGTCGATAAGAGATAGAAACAAGACTTCAAGAAGTATATCAAGCCAATAATTTGAGGCACAAATCCCAACATGCTCCCACTTGATGAAGAACTTATTGGCTTCTCCCAATCAAAGATCGAAGTCCCTATCTCCAAGACATATGCAACAATATTCAAAATGTTCACCATCTCTAGCAACTGTTCCAGCCATCCTCCAAAGGAAAGAAACTCACCATGGTGTATATGCACTAATCTAAAAGAAAACCATCTCTAGGCCCAACTTACAACAACGATTACAACTTACTATCACCACTCCACTGTGCTCATAGCTTGTACAAAAGCACCAACTTCAAAGCCCCAAAAAGAACACAAATGTGAAGCCATTCTCCAGAAAAAAGATATAACACTAGCCAAAACAACAACTAGAAAACTAACTGCTCTCATCCAATTGATCAACCCACACAACTAAAACTAGCACCCACAACACGTGCTAACCATCCAATCTCTCATACCTTCAAGGTATCCACATTAGAAAACTCATGCCACCTACATAGCCAACCCATCAATAGCAAAGAAAAGCCCCATGTGCCAACTAGTTGAAGAAGACAAAACACATCCAAGAACTCCCAATGCATGGGTAATGCCAAATCTGAAAGATCAAAAGAATAACAATTCTGCCAATGGCATAAAATAGAAAGTGTAACCATGTAGTACCAAGGAAACATCTACAATGATATGCACAATCTGTAAATTAATAACCTACAAGAACAATTCTCACCACCAGTCTTCATAGCTCTCCCAAGTTCTTCACACCCAACACAGGAAAGAGATAAAGAAACTCCAAGTTACCACCCAAGAACTTGAGTGAAAATAATAGTTGCGACCAAATCTAAAACCAATGTAAAATGAAATCAAACCTCCAGGAAGATAACCAAGACCAAAGAGAGAAACACTACACACCATATACCTGTAGAACATCCTCCTACATACACCTCTAAATGCCAGTTGTGACAAGTATGATCTCCTTCAAAACACCCCAAAGAGAACAACATAGCAACACCAAACTATTCAATCTCCAAGATCAAACACAACATATATATATATATATATATATCAAGTAATCAATATGGATGTAAGCCTCTCAAAGAAGATCAAACCACTCCATTTCCCATCTCAAGAAAATAAACCCATAATGCATCTCCTAACTGTTCTTATCAACATAAGATATCATAAACTAAAATTCACAAGGAGATAACCATGCTATCCATCTTTCACTATGAATCCTCCATAACCATTAAACAATAGTTCAAGATCCATATCATGAAAGAAAGCATAGAACACATTTGAAAGATATAATGGGAAAATACCTCTCAAATAGACCTCACTGCCGAGTAGACCAAGAGTGGGGAATGAGAATGATCCTCCAAGATATACAAGCCACCATGACTCGTCCAAGAGAAATCTCCTCATTAGTCTCTATTGAACTCATGTCCAACCAAGGTGAAGGCTCCTCGAACTTTCTGTTGAAATCTTCATCAGGAGTAACCATCAACAACACTTCTCTCATCTTGAGAGAATTATAGCCTCACTTTATTCTCCATGTGTCAATGAGCACCTGCAAACAATCATTTCATGTACTAAACTCCAATCTACATCACTACATTATCATGAAGTTCTCGAGCATATGACCAATGCACCCAAAACACAGAGAATTACTAGACCACTGTCAAAGCTCCAAACATTTGAACCAGGATCTTATCATGACATCATGATCTTACCATCCCCCTTAGGAGACACCACACTCCAAGTGACCTTACCATGGTCTCAAGAGCAATGCCTCATGCCAAAACTCTAATGCACAAGCAAGAGTATAACATGACATGAAACAACTCTAAACCAACATCACCTGTCAAGCACCACCAACACTTCAGCCAAAGACTCCAAGCATCCTCCATGGTTCCAAGATGTTGCACATCCTCAAATAGTGTCCATGTAAATGCGAAAGAACCCTTCTGTAGCAATAGGATCTAAGAGTCCCTCCTAGTAACATTTGCAACACTAAAGAAGATCATTCACCACCAAGTGATGAATCCATAGTCACTGCTAAATCTCTCACTAAACCGTGACACCCAAGCTTTCCAAGAATCATGGCCAAACATCTGCTAATCTGAAAAACCTTGAGGTCCACTCAACAACATGCCCATCTAACAATAATACCAAACAACACCAAGATCTCCAAACCAAGTAGACAAAACAATCGTTGTCAAAAGGAAACACAAACCAATATACCCAAGCTATCCATGACATCATGATACACATGCTATAGGTCCCCATAGATGACTATTCAGGTACTCTACATCATCCATCCTCTCATCCTAAAGCAACCACACCAATGCACAAGTGACCACAGACAAGGCCTGTGAGAACCCCAATCCTAATACCTGCAAAACAATAAGAACAAACACATTAGATTAGAGAATGCAAGCAAGAACAAAGATTCCCCATGAAGTCCATTCAAAAAGTTCAAATTAGGAAAAAAGCAATGAAGAACACAATGAGAAAACAATAAAATAGATTGAATCCTAATTAAACTAGAAAACTCATAATTCCATGGGGGAATTGGTGCCAATTTGATGTGAAAATTGGCCCTTTCCCAATTTCTATGATGCAGGCTTGATGAATGTTGATGAATGATCCACTTTGATGAAGAATGGTGAGTGCTACAATAGAAAAATTTGCATAACCTAGCTAAGATTCAATAATAATGGATGAGGATTGCTAATGATTTGAGCATGGTAACTTTACTCAAATTGTGGATGATGAAATGAGGAATGAAGCCTCTTATTTATAGATGGGATTGAAGAATGAATGTCCAAAATAGAGCAATGTGCGACTAACATTCATCTAATGGCAAGATGCCACTTGTCAACCTATGAGTGGATAGAGGATGTGCAAGTTTTGAGGATTGTCCCAATAAATGTTTATTTTTGAATTTTTGAATTTGTTGAAATGACATGCAAGAGGGAAGGAAAAATGCATTGAATGTCACTTGGCTCAAGGAAAAGGACATGTAAGAGAGAGTAAATTCCTTGTTGGATGTACATGTCAACTTGGATTTTTGAATTCAAACTTGGAGAATATTCCCAAAAGATGCCTTGTTGAGGAAAATAGAGATTTAATAAATTAATTAAATCTATTTTCATGTGCAAGTGGGAAAATCTAGAGGATGGGACATGATAAGAGATTAAATTAATCCAAGTTAATTAATTTAATGAAGAGATTAAGTGATGTGACCTATTTGACTTAAATTTGTGGATTTATTTAAATCAAATATGAGAAGAATGTGATAAGAGATTAGTTAAATAAATATTTTGATTTATTTAATTAAAAAAGATGATTGTTAGATTAAACTAAATAAGGTTTTAATTTATTTAATTTAATAGATAGACTTTAGAGATTTAATCAAATAAAATTACTTATTTAATTAAATAGGATAATTAGATCAAAATGATTAATTTAATTATCGAGAAGAGGTGACTTAATTAGATAATTGGTTTATTTAATTAAGAGAGGATTATTGATGAATTTAATCAGATAAGGGGATATTTGATTAAATAGTTAGACTGAAGGATGATTCAGGATGAAATGATGTTAGTAGTCGAGATCAGATGCACAATGTCAATCGGTACATTTTACGTGTCTACATTTTCCCCTCTTTGAAGCAATGCACTTGTTGCGTTGGTTTAAAGAATAAACGATCTTGATCAAAGCCAAAAAAATTCACTTTTAAAATCTTGCCCCACTGTTGTCGGGCGAGAGAAAACATGCCAATATATTGCCCCCTCGAGAGATTGGAGGAAAATTTCAATTTTTGGGTGATCTCGTGAAAAAAGAAGACAAGGTGCCCAACAGGTCCGAAAAGGCTCCAGGAGGCCAAAAACGTGTCTAAACACAATAAAATGATGTAAAACAAGCCTCAACTGGACAAAAACAACTTCAAGGGTCCAAAACCCTAGCAGGATAGCCAATTAGGGTGAAAAAACCCTAATTTTCAAGCTTAAAAAGGCTCTGAGGAGACACTTTCAATTCATTTTCACACAACCATCTAGCAACCTTGAGATTTGAGCTCTAACCTCCTGATGATATGGCGCAACGATAGCTCCCAATGCACATTTTTGACTGAGTCTAGACGTACCAGCGGCCACCTAGCATTGGGGCACCGGTAAGTGATCCTTAAGCTTTATTTTTTGTTTTTAGCACTCATTTAATGCTTTCAAAGTCAGTCCTTCTGCAGCGGCGTTATATAGCACCGCTCAAAAATAAAACTACGCCGCTTGGTGTCAGATTGTGTTGTGGTGGCAGAGTTTGGAGTTTCAAAACTCCGACACTGAGGTCATGGCCCACAGGGTCATTTCTAAAGTGCGACGCGGTGGTGCTCTAGTGATAGGAACCTTTACAAACTGCACCGCTGGGAAGGAAAGTGCATCGTGACGGTGCGCTTTTGGCATTTTTGTGCCCTAGCATCGTAGTTTGATAAAAATCAAATTGCGATGCCTTCACGGATTGTGACGCTGGAGTGGTTTCTTGGACGCCTGGAAAAAAAAATTCAATTTTTTTAACATGATGACCCTTCTTGATGCAGGATGCGGCAAGGGAGCTCTACTCCCGAGAGCACAGGTCGCAGGATCTGTTCAGTTACTTGCGAGACTTGAGCGACAGAGACCAAGATCAATTACGAGACATGGGGTTGTGGTACATTTCCTATGCAGTGCCCATTCGCACCCACCTTGGGATGATGTCAACGCTTGCTGAGAGACGGCACAGCAAGACCTCCTCTTTCCACCTTCCCACCGGTGAGGCTACCGTCACCTTGGAGGACGTTTGGTGCATCTTACGATTGTCAATTCATGGTCGGCATGTTATTTTTGATATAGATGAGGGGTAGAATGCCTGTCACATAGTCCTTGCCACAGAGGACATTGTTATTTGTGAGGGGAAGATTGAGCTCTAGCGTCATAGGGCTCTGGCCCCTCCCTTCCGCTTAGTTGTTGCGGCGATTATTTCAGGTCTCATTGCCCCAGACCGACGAGGTCGGTACTTCAATCCCGGTTGGGGATTCTGCTGGGAGCGCATGGTTATGTGTGACAGGCCTACTCGCTTTGCTTGGGGGCCGGTTCTTCTTATGTCACTGTACAAAGATCTTCACGAGTACGTCTACCTCGACTGCAGAGCACTCAGAGAAGGCATGACACTCCTCCACGTATGGGCGTGGGAGCACATTGTTGTCCTTTGACCGCAGCTTGTTGCAGTTCTGATGGGGCCTGATGATCCCCTCGTATGGTGATACAGAGGCAGTGTGTCCTTCACACACACAAGCAAGCACAAGATTCCCTATTGGAGGAGAGTCCTAGACAAAATGCAGGTGTTCATATAGTGTCTGTACCTTGGTCGGCCCAGATGGGCCGACGATGTACATCAGATTTTATGCACTCACTAGGACCACTTCATGCAGAGGCGAGAGCATACTATGATAGAGAAATATTTGCCTGGGTGCGTGTAGCGTCAGTTCGGTGAGCCTCAGGATTGGACAAATGGCGATTATGTGGTTGTATTTTCCTGCACCATGGCACATGCTTCATGGGGGCGATATATTCCTACTTCTAAGGTCGTTGATAGCTTCAGAAACTTGGTGGCTCGGCCATGGGATTATGATCAGGGGCCTGCAGATCCAGGCATGACACAGGTATACATGGATTGGTTCTGGCCTCCCCTTCATTTGACAGTTCCAAGAGCAGTCCCCAATCGGTAGAGGGTGAGAAGCAGAGGGGGAGGATGAGGATGGAGGGATGGTGCACAACAGGACCGGCCGACCGGACCTCCAATTCAGCCAGTTCAGCCAGTTCAGGCTGGCGTGTAGATGCAGGATCAACAATAGGTGCCAGTAGGTGCACCACCATAGGCTAGGAAAGAGGATCAACCTCAGGTACATCCTCCATGAGCACAGCCAGTAGGGTAGGTGGATCCCCAAGATACATTGATTGCACATCAGTAGGCCTAGGTGTAGACCTTGACAGGGGAGAGAGATCAGGTGCGGACTGAGAGAGATCAAATCAGGGCCGAGAGGGATCAGGCCATACTACAGAGATAGGTCACAAAGTTACAGGTGGCCACAGAGCTAGGCGAGAGACATCAGTTGGAGATCATGGTATCCTCCTCCTCTCAGGGTACAATGTCCATTCGGTCCTATAGGGAGGTCGTCTGAGAGGTCGAGTATTACTGTATGCATTATCATGAGGTCGTACCCAGAGCAGCACGAGTCTTAGAGTACTCGCAGCGAACCAGTTTCAGACCAGCAAAGGGTTACAATGACAAAGGCGAGGGCAGTAGACAGGAGGGTTAGGCCTCCTTTTGATCGAGATGATATCATTTATTGTGCCTTATGGGCTCCTTTTTGATAGCCTGATGGGCCTTTTTGTACTGATTGACATACATGTACAGTGATTTGATTATATTGTACTATGACAGTTACTCGATGATGATATATATGAGATGACAATTTTGATATGATGTGATGTGTATCATTTATTTATGCATGTATGGATGATTCTACTTTTATATGTTGTGCAATGATGTTTATGATGTTATATGATGTATTTATGGATGCATTTATTTCTGACGATATATGCATTATGTAATGATTATGACTAACAGATCTATATTATGTTGTTGACTTATGATATGCAAATGTATTTATGTGATGCGTAATGATGTTGCAGTCTATATGATGATTTGAAATGATATGATATGTAATATGCAATATGCAAAATGATATGGAAATGATCTATGGTGTATGAACTATGCTTATAAAATGAAATGATTATGGATGGATGTACGCTTTGCATGTAATGGATTTTTATGTTTCTATTTATGCTAATGTGGAATGATTTATGTAATGAAATGCAAAAAATGATTGTGATGCTATTTATGAGATGACATGGATGATTAGTGGACGATATAATGCAATGTGAATGCAATGGTCGTGTTTTATATGATGATGCAAATGATATGGTTTTAAGATGCTTAGAATAACAAATATTATCCTAAACATGTTAAATTATAATGTATGTATGTGATGCATTTATTGTGATGCCATGCGATATATGAAATGATATGTTAATGCAAAGTGGTATGATGATGCTTAATGTAAAATGAATGTAATGTGTGAGATGACTTTATGATGTTATGCGAGTATGTATGCAATGGATTATCTTATAATGCTTATGTACCTATTATGTATGATTATGTAGTAGGTGGTAATGTGAAATGGTTATGAAATGTTTATGCAAATGAATGTTATGCGATGATTTATGTGATAAATGCAATCTGATGCAATGTAATAAAAATGGATGTTCTTATCTATGAAGAATGCTTATAATAACATGTTTATATGATGGTGGAGATGCAATGCATATGTTTCCTATATGATATGTTTATGCAATATGCTAATGATTTGTGGATGCAGGATCAGTGATGATGATCAACTATCATAGTACCTTGTTAGTGCGATGAGGAAGAAGAAATGAAAGATAAGAAGTCATTTCAACAAGACACAAGATGATGAATATGCAAAATGATGATGATTACTTGCCTAGGAGTTGGGATTTTCAAAGGGCCAATTTTCTTATGTTTGATGACACACGTGGTACGATGCATCAAGGTATAGAAAACCAGAATGGCGTTGTACCTAGTGTGATGTACTTTGACTTGACAAACAAATAGGAGTATCCTTGTTCACACCTGACATACGGAAACCTTGGTAGGATGCACTTTAGAAGTTTCAAACACCTCGGACCAAAAAACGGAAAGGTACAACCTATCAATGCAATAGTCAACAAGCTGCCCAAAACCTCCTCCATACATACCTAACAAAGCAAGTATTCGCCAAGTTATATTACAATAACGTCCAACACGCACAATAGACAAAAGATAATGATTGTTGCCCCATTCCTATTTCTCTAAATCCTTTGCTCAGATATCATCAAGAGGTCCTTGGAATGAGTGCAATAAGATAAGTCACAAGATAAAGACAAAGTAAACAAACAAGCTGATGTTCTTCAATACCACTAACCAAAAGGGGATGTGTTTTTAAGGATAAGAACCGAAACTATTGCCAAAAGATAATGCCCATTGTAGGAAGGATACATCCTAGGACATGTTAGTGGATGGAAGCATGTCATTTCGTTTATCCAAAGTGTTCTAAATGATGATTGATATGGGTCCAATTGGATGATGAGTTATCGACACAAAGAATTGACCAACTGCTTACGTAGTGACTTAGACCTAAGACTTGACGATTTTGAGTTTTCACTTTTCACCTGCTAGACTTGTTTCTGATTATCTTACCAAAGGTTGAGGATGACAATCAGTTTATTATGTATAGTGTTATTGCGAGTGCAAGTGAGATGAGATGGATGGATTGTTTTAAATATTTGGATGTTTTTGGAGTTTTTGAGATGTTTTGAGGCTGTTTTTGGTATTTTTGGAGATTTTCAAATGTTTTGATTTTTTTATTTTCCAATGTTTTGGGATTTTCTAATATTTTGACCAAGAGACTAACCTAAAGACCTATCCTAGGGGCCTCAGGGGATGATCAACAGATTAGCCTTACCTACGTTATACACGCAGAGACCATGTAGTTTGACTAACGAGTTGATTGATTTACAGATGACGATATACGTGGTGAGATGTCAGTTTATTATGACAGAATCATAAAGGATTGACCTAAGTGTCTTGGGGGATGATCAAAGATCAACCTTGCCTACGTTCAAGGCTCATATACCCGTAGTTCGACAAGACGACTTTGTTTTTGACTTTGTTTTTGAATTTTTGACCTATTTTTGGGATTTTGATATGTTTTGATGTTTTTGAATTTTGTGATATTTTAATTTTTTTGGATTTTCTGATGTTTTAGGACTTTAAGGATATACACGAATCTGATCTGATGAGAACATGCCCCCAGTGTGAAGCAATAGACTACTCTGATAAAGGAAGGACAAACTGACCTTGAGGATGGGCCGAGTAGTACTAAGAGGGATCATGATACAAAAACAAGACCAATCTATGGTACGGGTGCGGGAGGATGAGTGATGGATGGAGATCCAAATGCGATGGATGATGGAAGCTTAATGGATGGATGATGCAAAACAAGCTGTACAGATCCTGGTGGATGGAAAGTGCTTATTTACACAAGGTGCCTGTTTGCCAGGTTTTCACCAAGGTACTTGTCCAAAGTGCCACTGAAGTGGTTTTCACTAGAGGATGCTTTTTTCTCTTTATTGTTTTCAATCCTTTTTCTATTTTTTTTTTGTTGTCACCAAGACGCTTGTTTGCTAGGTTTTCACCGAAGTAACCACTTTTTCAGGACATTTTCTGATTTTTTGGATTTTTTGGTTCTATACCTTGAAAGATTTAGGCATAAAACTTTTTGAGATGAGAGCTATTCATGGTTTCTTGCAGAGGTTCCCCTTCAAGTGTTGATAACTGATATTCCCCTGAATTATAACTCGTTGTGATAATGAATGGTCCCAACCAATTAGGTTCAAATTTTCCTTTGCTGCTTGGGTTTGGTACATTCTTTTGATTCTCCTTTAATACCAGTTCTCGGACTTGGAAAGTCTTGCTTCTGATTTTATTATTATAGCTCTTTTTGAGTCTATTCTGATAGACTTGTAAATGATTCAAAGCATCTATACATCACTCATCCAGTAACTCCAGCTCATTTAGTCTTGATACTTGGTACTCTTCATCTGTGATGAGGTTTTGCAGTGATATCCTGAGTGATGGGATCTCAATCTCAATGGGGAGTACTGATTCTGATCCGTAGACCAGCGAAAAAGGGGTGGCGTCGATAGGTGTGTGGATGCTGGTTCGATAGGCCCAAAGGGCAGGATTAAGCTGCAGGTGCCAGTCACGACCTGTGTCATTGACTGTTTTCTTGAGGATTTTCAGAATGGATTTATTTGCAGCCTCTGCATGGTCATTGCCTTGGGGATAGTATGGGGTGGAGAAGCGATGTTGGATTTTGATTTTTTTGCATAAGTCACGAACCTCCTGATTCTTGAATGGTATCCCATTATCTGAGATAATGGCTTGTGGGACACCGTAGTGGCAAATGAGATAGTTCAAGATGAACTTTGAAATCTTCTTCCTAGTTATATACGTCATGGGTATGGCTTCCACCCACTTAGTAAAGTACTATGTTGCGGTTATGATGAATTTGTGGCCGTTAGATGAAGTGGGCATGATTTTTCCAATGAGATCGAGTCCCCACTGTGAAAAGGGCCATAGTGTGACGATGGGATGAAGCTCTTGAGCTGGAGCATGGATGAGGTCCCCATGTTGCTGACATTGTAGACACCTTTTGGCATAGTCATGTGCCTCTCTTTCCATTGTGGGCCAATAATACCCCATCCTCAGCCGTTTCTTGGCTATGGTTATTCCACTCGAGTGTGAACCACATATATCGTTATGTACTTCAGTTAGAGCGGTTAATGCCTCCTTAGCATTTAAGCAACATAGTAGGGTTCTTTCTATGCTTCTATGATATAGGGTATCTCCTAGGATGAAAAATTGGGATTCCTTTTTTATAAAGGTTCATTTTAGGTTTGAGGGTAAGTCGACAGGTATGACTCCTATTCGAAGGTATGTGTAAATTTTGTGGTACCAAGGATCACCGGGACCTACGATTTCACAAATGAATTTTGATTCTGGTACCTCGAATGTAGGCATGAGAAGCTACTCTATCAGGAATTCATATTTTGGAACGTTGTGGGGGATATCCAGTAAGGATCCAATTGTTTCCATAGCGTTTGTTGCTCTATTGTTGGTTCTAGGAATCTGCTCAAATGTAATCTCGATGAAGGATTCTTTGAGAGTTTCCACCAATTTATTGTATGGATTGAGCTTTTCATCCTTGGTCTGGTATTCATCGTTCACTTGATTTATTATCAATTGAGAGTCTCCGTATACTTTGAGAGCTATAATGTTCCACTGCACTGCTATTCTAAGACCTATGGTTAAAGCCTCGTATTCTGCAATGTTATTGGTGCAGGGAAACACCAGTTTGTAGGACCTTGGTATGCAATCCCCTTGTGGGGTGATAAAGAAGAAACCGAATCCTGATCCATGCTACATGTATGAGCCATCGAAGTACAGTTTCCAGTGGTCAGCTACGTTGAGATTGAAAATAGATTCATCTGGAAACTCCGAGATGAAAGGATTCTCTGAATAGATTGGTGCTTCTGCAAATGACTTGGCCTTTGATTGCTTTCCGCTCCACATATTCAATGTCGTATTCTGATAGTATCATCACCCATTTGGCCATTCTTCCTCTGAGCATTACTTTTGACAATAAGTACTTGAGAGGGTCAATTTTGGCAATGAGTTTTATTTTGTGTGACATGTAATGTTTGAATTTATGTGATGCAAACACTACTGCTAGGCATGATTTCTCTATGAATGAGTAGTTTAGCTCATGTCCAACCATTGTTCTGCTGATGTAATAGATAGCCCTTTTTGTTCCATTTTTGTCATGCTGAGCTAGGAGAGCTCCAAGGGCTGCTGATGTTGTTGATACGTAGAGAATTAATGGTTTTCTTGGGATTGGTGGCATTAAGACTGGTGGTATCAATAAATATTCTTTGATTTTATTGAATGCCTCTTCACACTTGGTATCCCATTTGTACGCTACTCCCTTGTGAAGTAGGTGAGAATATGGGTTTTGTTTGTCTGCTAACTGTGCTATGAATCTTTGAATGGATTGAAGCCTAACTTGGAGACATCTCAATTGCTTTAATGTTTTTGGTGCCTCCATCTCAAGGATTGCTTTTACCTTTGCTAGATCTACCTCAATACCCCTCATTGACACTATATATCCTAGCAATTTTATCGATTGTACGCTGAAGATGCACTTCTTTGGGCTTAATCTGACCTTGTACTCTTCCAGTTTGTCAAAAATGGCACTTAAGGTTGCTATGTGATCTTTTCTCTTTCTGGACTTGGCTAGAATGTCATCAACATAATCTTCAACTGTCTAATGGATCATGTCATGGAATATCAATGTCATGGCCCTTTGGTATATTGCTCTTGCATTCTTTAAGCCGAATGGTATCATATTCCAATAGTAAGTCCCCCATGGACAAGTGAAATTTGTTTTATGTTGGTCCTCTTTAGCTATCATGATCTGATTGTATCCTGATAATTTGTCCATTAGTGACAACATTTCATGTCCAGCTGTCATGTCTACTATCATGTCAATGCTTGGAAGGGGGAAGCCATCTTTCGGGCATGCCTTATTCAAGTCTCTGAAGTCTGTGCAGATTTTAATGTCCCCATCAGGTTTTGAGACAGGTACCAAGTTTGACACCCATTCCAGGATAATCTATCGGTCGGATGAATCCTGCATCTAATAGCTTTTTTAGCTCCATTTTGACTAATAAGGTGATCTGGGGGTGCATTTTTTGAAGCTTTTGTTTAACAAGCTTTGCTTTTGGATATACTGCTAAGTGGTGAACCACAATCTCTGGATCAAGTCCTGGCATGTCAGCATAGCTCCATGCAAAGTTTATTTGTCTTTCTCTTAGGAATGCTACTAGGAGCTCTTGTTCCTCTGATAGTAATGACTCCGCATAGAATGTGATGTGTGGGGTTTCCTCTGTTCCTAGATTGATTGGATTGCATCTTTCTGCTAGGACTATTGATTTTTTTTTATGAATAGCTCTAAAAGGAAGATTGAATCCCCCATCCTCGGGTGCCTCGAAGAGGTTTTCACCATTGGATGTGTCCTTTCTTTTTACTTTTTTCTTGTCAAAAAGTGCCACAGTGTGGTTTTCGCTCAAGGACTTAGATATTATTCTTAATTTTTCACTCTTGCGACTGAGGGATTCAATCGTTTCCCCATAGTAGGCATACATATCTAGCTCGATTATGAACCCTGCTTTGTGATCCCCACACAGAATGTTATCCCGTAGTCCCATGAATTTTGAGAGTGCCTCATCATTTTTGAATGTATTGAGAATTGGTGCTCCTCATTGGTTGTAGTCGATGAGTTGGGGGTATACTAGGCGGATCTCATGATTTTGGTGGTCTAATTCAAAAGATAGGGCGCTAATCATGCAAAGAGTGGTATCCTCAAATAGCCTAGGTAAGTTGGTCATGGTATCCTCGTCATCACTACTACTACAGACATTGGTTATATCAAATGTGAAGTTATCTATGATGCTACCTGTAGATACTAGTAAGCGTAGTTATGTTGTAGTTGGCTAAGGATTATTAACCCTTCTAACTAGAGGACTTCAACCACGTATGGTTATACTCGGAGGGGTACATCCTGTGCGAACCCTTTACCTAGTACCTGCAAAAAAAAAAGAGTAAACAAGTTAAACAAGGAATTGCAAGATAAAATAAGGATTCCCCATGAAATCCATTTACAACCTCAAACTAGGAATGAAAATAACAAAGAACACAATGAAATAGATAAAACAAAGATTAAATCCTAATTTGATGTGCAAACTCATGATCCCATGGGGGAATTGGTGCCAATTCGATGTGCAAATTGGCCCTTTCCCAATTACTATGATGGAATATTGATATGTTGAAGATGATATTGATCCACTTTGATGAAAGATGAGAACAGCAAGCCAAATCTGCAAAAAAGCCTAGCTAAGAATTCAATGATGGATGGAAATGGCTAAATATTTTAGCATAATAACTTTGCAATGTTTCTGGATGATGAAATGAGGATATGAGCCCTTTATTTATAGGATTTCAAGATGGATGAATGCCCAAATTTGAGCAATGTGGGACTAACATTCATCCAATGATATGATGCCACTTGTCAAACTATGAATGGATGATGAATGTGCAAGATTTGGGGTTTGTGCCAATAAATGCAAATATTTGAATTTCAATTTTGTTGAAATGGCATGCAAGAGGGAAGGGAAAATGCAATAAATGTCACTTGGCTCAAGGCAAAGGACATGTAAGAGATTTTAAATGCCTTGTTGGATGTACATGTTGACTTGGAATTTTTGAATTCAAATTGAGAGAATATTCCAAAAGATGCCTTGTGAGGAAAATAGAGATTTAATAAATGAATTAAATCTATTTTCATGTGCAACTTGCATTATCTAGAGGATGTGACATGAGATGAGGTTAAATTAATCAAGGGTTAATTAATTTAAGGGAGATTAGACGATGACCTTGTTTGACTCAAATTTATGGATTTATTTAAATCAAATAAGAGAGAAATATGATAAGAGGCTAATTAAATAAGGATTTTGATTTATTTAATTAAAGGGATGGTGTTAAATTAAATCAAATAAGATTTTAATTTATTTAATTTAATGGATGAGAATTTAGAGATTTAATCAAATAAATTGATTATTTAATTAAATAGGGATAATTAGATTAGATGGATTGATTTAATTAACAAGATGACTTGATTAGATAAAATGATTTATTTAATTAAGAGAGGAATATTGATGAATTTAATCAAATAGGGGAATTTGATTAAATCGTTAGACCGAGGGATGATTCGGGAGAAACGATGTAGTAAGTCAAGATCAAATGCACATGTAAATCAATATATTTTACGTGTCTACATTTTGCCCCTCTTTGAAGCAATGCACTTGTTTCGTTGGTTCAAAGAATAACCAATCTCGATCAAATCCAAAAAAATTGATATTTAAAAACTTGCCCCATTGCTACATGGCGAGAGAAAACATGCCATTATAATGCCCCCTCGAGAGATCAGACGAAAATTTTAATTTTTTGGGTGATGTCGCAAAAAAAGATGACAGTACCCGACAGGTCCGAAAGGGGTCCGGGAGGCTAAAAATGTGTCTAAACGCAATAAAACGATAAAAAACAAGCCTCAATTGGACCAAAACAGGTTAGGGGGTCCAAAACCCTAGCAGGACATCTATTTAGGGTTAAAAACCCTAATTTTTAGGCTTAAAAACCCTAATTTTTAGGCTTAAAAGGGGCCCGAAGGGTCACTTTCAAGTCATTTTCACACACCTCCGCTAACAAACTTGAGATTCGAGCTTTGACCCTCCGGCGATATGGCGCAACGACAACTTCCCTTACACATTTCAGACCGAGTTTGAACATACCAGTGGCCACCTGGCATCGAGGCACCGGTATGTGACCCTTACCCAAGCTTAGTTTTTTCATTTAATGCATTAATTATTGCTTTAAAAGGGGAGCTCGCCTCCAGTGGCACTATATAGCGCCGCTCGGCATTTAAACTGCGTTGCGCTAGGCCGTTTTACGCCACAACGATTCAGTTAGGAGTTTAGAAACTCTAATGCTGGGCTCGAGCTCGGTGGGCTGGTTTGGGTAAAGCGTGCCACGTCGGCGCCCTTTTTATGCAAACTGCGACGCTGGAGGATAAAGTGCGCCATGGCGACACCATTTAGTTCTTTTTAGGCTTGAACGTCAGAGTTTGAGTAAAATCAAACTGCGACGCCTTCACAAACTACGATGCTGGAGATGAGCTTGGAGCGTTTCACTATGAATTTTTCAAAAAATTTAACACGGTGACTTTCCTTGATGCAGGATGGGCCCAAGGAGCTCTACTCTCAGGAGCACCAGTAGCGAGATTTGGCGAGCATCTTATGGGACTTGAATGACAAGGACCATAACCGACTAGGAGTTGCAGGATTATGGCATATTGTGTATGCGGCACCCGTACGCACCCACCTAGGGATGTTGTTAGCGCTAGCCGAGAGGTAACACAGTGAGACATTGTCATTTCATCTTCCCACTAGTGAGGTGACCGTCACCTTGGAGGACATTTGGCGCATTCTACGGTTGCTTATTCATGGCCGATAGGTGATCTATGATATGGATGAGGGATGCGAGTCCTGCATCAGAGTCCTCGCCACATGGGACATTATCTACTATGAGGGACAGATTGAGCTCGAGCGGTATAGGGTTATAGCACCTCCCTTCCACTGGGCAGTTGTAGCGATCATTTCGGATTTGGTTTCCCCAGACCGACGAGGGTGATATTTCAGTCTCAGCTAGGGTTATTGCTGGGAGCGGATGGTCTAAGATAGGCCAGTTCACTTTGCATGGGGACCTGTCCTTCTAGCTTCACTTTACAGGGAGCTTCACGAGTATGTATACGTGGATGGCAGAGTGCTGGGGGATGGAGTGACACTTCTTCATGTCTGGACATGGGAGCACATTTATGTGCTACGTCCATGTGTCATTCCAGTTCTGATGGGTGCAGAGGATGCCCTTGTGGCACGATACAGAGGTGGTGTGTCCTTTACACACATTGGTGAGCACGGGATCCCCTACTGGAGGCAGGTCCTAGACGAGATGCTTGTCTTTACTTGGCGACCATACCTTGGTCGGCCCAGATGGGCTGATGATGTTGCTCAACTCTTTTATTGCCGCCAGGATCGATATATGTAGGGGTGTGAGCACACGATGATCAAGAGGTACCTACCCGGGTGCGTGCAGCGTCAGTTCAGAGAGCCGCAGGATCGGCTTGATGACGACTATGTAACCGTCTTTGCACGCAGCATGACATAGGTGTCATGGGGTCACGGTATTCCTACCTCCGAGGCAGTTGATAGCTTCAAGTAGTTGGTAGCCCGACCGTGGGCTTATGATCAGGGCTTGGCAGATCCAAGGACCACTCAGGCCTACAGAGACTGGTTCATACCTCCTCTTCGGTTGACCGTTCTAGGTGAGGATCCAGAGGTGTGCAAGGTCAGAGGTAGAGAGAGAGGATGAGGGCGATGACCGAGGGTCGAGATTCAATAGGATCCGCCAGGTGTGCCCCCAGTTCTGCCAGGTCAGGGAGATGTCCATATGCAGGATCAGTAGCAGGAGCCGCTAGTACCACCACCACGAGCCGAGGGTGTGGATCAGGCTCATGTGCAACCACGGGTATAGCCACAGGGACAGGCAGACGTTCGGGATGCATTGATTGGCAGGCCCAGGTTCAGGCGCTAACAACGGAGAGAGACTAGGCGAGGGCTGAGAGAGAGCAGCTTAGAGCATAGAGGGATCAGGCTATGCAGCAAAGACAGGTTGCAGAGCTATAGGCAGCCACAGAGCTAGGCCGTAGATAGTAGATCGAGAGTATGACAACCTCCTCCTCCCAGGGTATAGTGCCAGTACGATCTTACAGGGATGCTATCCGAGAGATAGAGTACTATCGTCAGGCTTACCATGACACCGTACCTAGAGCAGATTGGGTCCTAGAGTACTCAGAGTGGGCCAGCCAGAGACCACCAGAGGGTCATGGTGACAAGGGCGAGGGCAACATTCATAGAGATCGAGCCTGATTCATATATTACACTTTTTGTACCTTATGGGCTCATTTTTGATAGCCCGATGGGCATTTTGTACTAATTGACACATATGTACAGTGATCTAATTTATTCTTTGTACTATGACAGTGACATAATTGATGATTATATGAGCCAATTTTGATGTGATGTATTGTGTTCTCCTTTATGCAGTGATGTCCTATGGATGCATTTATTTCTAATGATGTATGCGTTATGATTATGACTAACAGATCTATATTATGCTAACCTATGATATGATGTGCAATGATGTTAACTATATGATGGTTTATTTTATGCCAATGCAATATGTGATATGGGTTTTAATATGTAAAATGATATGATCTATGGTATATGCAATGATGTGTGGAATATACTTATATATGAGATGATTTATGGATGGATGTAATGAAATGGTTCAATGAGATGCTTAGAAAAACAAATGTTATTATCCTAAACGTAATTATTGATGATGTATGTAATGCAATGATATGTTAATGCAAAGTGATATGCTGATGCGTAATGTGAATGTAATGTGATGATATGATGTCATTTATGTTATGCAAGTATGTATGCCTAATGAATTAAATGCTTATATACCTATTGCTTATGATTATGCAAAAATGATTATGGAATGCTTTTGTAGATGCTATGTGATGATTTAGATGGTAATATGAAATGGTTGTGAAATGAAAATGAATGTTTATGCAATGATCGATATAATGCCATGAGATGCAATGTAATGGGTGAAATGAAATGACATGGATGCACTTATTTATGAAGAATGTTTATGATAAACTATTTTAAAAAATGCAATGTGTATGTTTCCTATATGATATGCTTATGCAATGCGTATGATTTGTGGATGCAGGATTGATGACAATGATGGTGATGATGATCAACTGTCATAGTACCTTGTTAGTGCGGTTAGTAAGAAAAGAAGTCATTTCAACAAGACACAAGATGATGCAAATGCAGATGATGATGATTAATTTCTGAGGAATTGGGATTTTCAAAGGACCAATTTCCTTATGTTTGATAACACACATGGTACGATGCATCAAGGTATAGGGAACCAGGATGGCATTGTACCTAGTGTGATGGACTTTGACTTGACAATCAGATAGGAGTATTCTTGTTCACACCTGACATACGAAAACCTTGCTAGGATGTACTTCAGAAATTTCAAACACCTCAAACCAAAACACGGAAAGGTAAACCTATCCCTGTAATAGTCAACAAGTTTCCCTAGACCTCTTCCATACATACCTAGCAAAGCAAGTATTCGCCGAGGTTATATTACAAGAACGTCCAACAGGCACATAAGATAAAATGATAATGATCATTGCCCCATTCCTATTTCTCTAAATCCTCTGTTTTGGGATATCATCAAGACGTCCTTGGAATGAGCACAAAATAAGATAAGTCAAAAGATAAAGACCGAGTAAACAAACAAACTGATGCTCTTCAATACCGCTAACGAAAAGATGATGTGTTTTCTAAGGATGATAACCGAAACTTATTGCCAAAAGATAATGCCCATTGTAGGAAGGATTCATCCTAGGACATGTTAGTGGATGGTGGCATGTCATTTCGTTTATCCAAAGTGTTCTAGGGGATGATTGATATGGGACCAATTCAAATGATGAGTTACCAATACGAAGAGATAACCAACTTGCTTACACACTGACTTAGACTTTAGACTTGACATTTTTGAGTTTTCACTTTTAATCTGCTAGACTTGTTTCCGATTATCCTGTCAAAGATTGAGGATGGTGATTAGTTTATTATGGATGGTGATTATTGCGGGTGCAAGCGAGATGAGATGGATGGATTTTTTTCAAATTTTTGGATGTTTTTGATGTTTTGCAATGTTTTGAGGCTGTTTTTGGTATTTTTTCGAGATTTCAAATGTTTTGATTTTTTGATTTTCCAATGTTTTTGGGATTTTCTGAGAGTTTGACCAAGAGACTAACCTAAAGAACTAGCCTAGGGGTCTCGAGGGCTGGTCAATAGACTAGCCTTGCCTACGTTATATATGTAGAGACCACGTAGTTTGACTGACGACTTGACCGATTTACAGATGACAATATACATGATGAGATGTCAGTTTATTATGACACACTCCTATAAGACTGACCTAAATGTCTCAGGGGATGATCAAAGATCAGCCTTGCCTATGTTCAAGCTCAGAGACAACATAGTTTGACAAGATGACCTTATTTTTGACTTTTTGATGATTTTTTGACCTATTTTTGGATTTTGATATGTTTTGATGTTTTTGGATTTTCTGATTTGAGGACTTTAAGAATATACACGAATCTGATCCGATAAGAACATGCCCCCAGCGTGATGCAATAGACTAGTCTGATAAAGGCCGGACAAACTAACCTTGAGGATGGGCCGAGTAGTACTAGGAGGGATTATGATACGAAAACAGGACCAAGCCATGGTGCGGATGCGAGTGGATGAGTGATGGATGGAGGCCTGAATGCGATGGAAGATGGAGGGATGATGCCGAACAAGCTGTACAGATCGTGGTGGATGGAAAGTGCTTATTTATGCAAGGCACCTGTTTGCCAGGTTTTCACCAAGGTACTTGCCCAAAGTGCCATCGAAGTGGTTTTCACTAGAGGACGATTTTTTTTTATCCTTTTTCTGATTTTTTAGATTTTTTGCTTTTTTGATTTTTTTGTTGTCACCAAGATGCTTGTTTGCCAGGTTTTCACCTAAGTAACCATTTTTTCAGGACATTTTCTAATTTTTTGGGTTTTTTGGTTATGTACCTTAAAAGATTTAGGCATAAAACTTTTTGAGATGGGAGCTATTCATTGGCTCCTGCAGAGGTTCCCCTTCGAATGTTGATAGTTGATATGCCCCTGATTTATAACTTGCTGTGATGATGAAAGGTCCTAACCAATTAGGTTCAAACTTTCCTTTGCTGCTTGGGTTCGGGACATTCTTCTGATTTTCTTTTAAGACCAGTTCTCCGACTTGGAAATTCATGCTTCTAATTTTCTTGTTGTAGCTCCGTTTGAGTCTATTTTGATAGACTTGCAAGTGATTTAAAGCATCTATGCATCTCTCATCCAGTAACTCCAGCTCATTTATTCTTGATACCCGATATTTTTCATTAGTAATGAGGTTTTATAGTGATATCCTAAGGTATGGGAGCTCGATCTCAATGGGGAGTACAACTTCTGATCCGTAGACCAAGGAGAAGGGGGTGGCGCCAGTGGGTGTGCAGACGCTGGTTCGATAAGCCCAGAGGGCGGGATTAAGTTGTAGATGCCAGTCATGACCTGCATCATTGACTGTTTTCTTAAGGATTTTGAGGATGGTTTTGTTTGTGGCTTCTGCTTGGCCATTGCCTTGGGGATAGTACGGGGTGGAGAAGCGATGCTGGATTTTGAATTTCTCACACAAGTCACGAACCTCCTGGTTCTTGAATGGTGTCCCATTATCTGAGATAATGGCTTGTGGGACACCGTAACGACAAATGAGATAGTTCAGGATAAATTTTTAGATTTGCTTTCTTGTTATATATGTCATGGGTATGGCCTCTATCCACTTTGTGAAGTACTCAGTTGCAGTTATGATGAACTTGTGGCTATTGGATGAGGTGGGTGTTATTTTTCCAATGAGATCAAGGCCCCACTGCGAAAAGGGCCATGGTGTGACGATGGGATGAAGCTCTTGAGCTGGAGCATGGATGAGGTCCCCATGCTAATGACATTGTAAACACCTTTTAGCATGATCATGTGCTTCTCTTTCCATTATGGGCTAGTAATACCCCATCCTCAACAGTTTATTGGTGATGGTCATTCCACTCAAGTGTGAACCACAGATACCATTGTGTACTTCGATTAGAGTGGTTAATGCCTCCTCAACATTTAAGCAGCGTAGCAAGGTAACTTTTATGCTTCTACGGTATAAGGTATGACCTAAGATAACAAATTTGGATGCCTTTTTAATAAAGGTTCGTTTTAGGTTTGATGGGAGGTCAGCAGGTATGACTCCTATTCGAAGATATGTATAGATGTCATGATACCAAGGATTGCCAGGACCAACGATTTCACACACATATTCTGATTCTGGTACCTCAAATGTGGGAATGAGAAGCCGCTCAATCAGAAATTCATATTTCAGCACGTTATGAGGGATGTCTAATAGGGACCCAATTGTAGCCATGGCGTCTGTTGCTCTATTGTTGGTTCTTGGAATCTGCTCAAATGCTATGTCAATGAAGGATTCCCTTAGAGTATCCACCAATTTCTTGTATGGAGTGAGCTTATCATCCTTAGTCTGATATTCATTATTGACCTGATTTATGATCAAATAAGAGTCTCCATACACCTTGAGAGCTATGATGTTCCATTGCACTGCTATCCTAAGGCCTATAGTCAAAGCCTCATATTCCACTATGTTGTTGGTGCAAGGAAATGCCAATTTGTATGACTTCGATATGTAATCCCCTTGTGGGGTGATGAAGAAGACACCAACTCTTGATCCATGTTGTGTGTATGAACCATCGAAGTATAGTTTCCAATGGTTAGTTACATTGAGGTTAAAAATGGATTCATCTAGGAATTCTGAGACAAGAGGGTTCTCAGAATAAATGGGTGCTTCTACTAGTTGATCTGCAATAACTTGTCCCTTAATGGCTTTCCACTCTACATACTCGATGTCATACTCTGATAATATCATTAACCATTTTTCTATTCTTCCTGTGAGCATTGCCTTTGATAGGAGATACTTGAGGGGATCAATTTTCGCAATGAGCTTTATCTTGTGTGCCAACATGTAATGTCTGAATTTTTGGGATGCAAACACTACTACGAGGAAAGCTTTCTCGATGAATGAGTAATTTAGCTCATGACTGACCATTTTCCTGCTGATGTAGTAGATGGCCCTCTTCGTTCCGTTTTCATCATGTTGAGCTAGGAGAGCTCCAAGGGCTGCTGTTGTTGTTGACACATATAAGATCAATGGATTTCTTGGGATGGGTGTCATTAAAACTAGTGGTGTTAGTAGATATTCCTTGATTTTGTTAAATGCTTCTTCACACTTTGTATCCCATTTGTACGCCACTCCCTTGTGGAGTAGGTGAGAGTATGGGTTCTTCTTGTCTGCCAGTTGTGCTATGAACCGTCAGATGGATTGAAGTTGGCCTTGGAGGCCTCTCAATTGTTTTAATGTATTTGGTGCTTCCATCTCGAGGATTGCTTTCACTTTTTTCGGATCTACCTCAATACCCCTTATGGAGACTATGTATCCTAGCAATTTACCTAATTGTATGCCGAAGACACACTTCTTGGGATTTAGTCTAACTTTGTATTCCTCCAGTCTGTCAAAGATAGCGCTTAGGGTTACTATATGATCTTGTCTCTTTTTGGATTTTGCTAGGATGTCGTCGACATAGTCCTCGACTATTTTATGAATCATGTCATGGAATATTAATGTCATGGCCCTTTGATAGGTTGCTCCTGCATTCTTTAGGCTGAATGGCATCATGTTCCAGCAGTAGGTCCCCCATGGACAAGTGAAAGCCATCTTATGTTGATCTTCTTTTGCTATCATGATCTGGTTGTATCCTGAAAATCTGTCCATTAGTGATAGCATCTCATGCCCTACCATCATGTCTACTATCATGTCAATGTTTGGAAGTGGGAAATCATCCTTGGGACATGCTTTGTTCAAATCTCTAAAGTCTGTACAGATTCTGATGGCTCCGTCAGGTTTTGAAACATGTACCAAATTTGA
This sequence comes from Sequoia sempervirens, assembly GCA_007258455.2. Taxonomy (NCBI): domain Eukaryota; kingdom Viridiplantae; phylum Streptophyta; class Pinopsida; order Cupressales; family Cupressaceae; genus Sequoia; species Sequoia sempervirens. The sequence continues at coordinate 784,908,673 of VDFB02281492.1, forward strand.
CACCCATTCTAGATAATCAATTGGTTGGATAAATCCTACATCTAACAACTTTTTGAGCTCCATTTTGACCAATAAGGCTATTTGAGGATGCATTTTTTGAAGTTTTTGTTTGACCGGCTTTACTTCTGGATACACTGCTAAATGATGAACTATAGTCTCTGGATCAAGTCCTAGCATGTCAGCATAACTCCATGCGAAGTTTATTTGTCTTTCCTTTAGGAATGCTACTAGGAGTTCTCGCTCTTCTAATAATAGTGATTCTGCATAGAATGTGATATGCGGGGTCTCCTCTGTTCCTAGGTTGACAGGATTGCATTTTTCGGCCAAGACTGCTAACTTCTCTTGATGAATAGCTCTTAAAGGAAGATTGAATCCTTCATCCTCGGGCACCTCAGGGAGGTTTTCATCGTTGGATACATCCTTTCTTTTTACTTTTGTCTTGTCAGAGAGTGCCACAATGTGGTTTTCACTCAAGGACTTGGATATGATTCTTAGTTTCTCACTTTTGCAACTGAAGGATTCAATCGTTTCCCCATAATAGGCATGTGTGTCCAACTCCATTATAAACTCTGCCTTGTGATCCCCATCTAGAACGTTATCCCTCAATCCCATGAATTCTGAGAGTGCCTCATCATTTTTGAATGTATCGAGAACTGGTGGTTCTCGTTGGTCATAGTCGATCAGTTGGGGATATACTAAACAAATCTCATGATTTTGTTGGTCTGGTTCAAAGGAGATGGTGCTAATCATACACAGGATGGTGTCCTCAAATAACCTAGGTAGATTGGTCATGGTATCCTCGTCATCGCTACTAATATAGGGCTCAGTTATAAAGTTATGTATGTCTCTACCTATGGATATTGGTGAGTGTACTTCTGCTAGTATTGGCTAAGGAGAAATATTAACCGTTCTAATCAGAGGACTTCGGCCACATATGGTTATACTCAGAGGGGTACATCCAAGGCCAAGATTTGTTATGGGTCGTGTCTCTGGCATGATTGGTATTATGATCCCATTGTCATTTTGTCCTAGTCTTTGATTTCTGTCGTAGCCCATTGCGAGCATCATTTGTAGGCCCTTGCTTGTCTCATCCATTGGTAATTCAGGTGTTGGTCTTTCATCTCGATACAACATGTGAGATGGATCTACTTCAATAACCTCTTGACCAAGGTCTCCCCAGCTTGTGAATTCAGGATAGTCTTCAGGATATGTTTGTGATGTGGAAGCTTGATTTTCTTGTGGGCATCCTCATGATCTAGGAGATTGTGGTAACTCTCCTATTACAAAAGCATTGTTAGGGAGCTTGTAGCTTCCACAACTGTCCTCTTGGATGATGAGCTTGATGTCAGAGATGGTGGGAATGGTGGGAATGGCAGGTGTCTCTATCACATAAGTGGATGAGAGAGTGGCGTGGTCGATGTATAGTGTGGATGGGCCCTCATCATTTTTTGGCACTTGGGGGATTTTGTAATACTTTTCCTCAAGATTTTTGCAATATGAAAATGGTTCGGGATCTCCATGGATGGTAATCTCTTGTCCATTATGTGTAAATTTCACACATTGGTGGAAGGTTGATGCTATGACTTTCATCGCATGGATCCATGGACATCCTAGGAGGATATTATATGGCAAGTCAAGGTCCAAGACCTGACAAGTGGTTTCCATTAGAGTCGGCCCTACCTGAATAGGGAGTTTGATTGTGCCTTGAGACACTCTTTTTTGGTCATCATATGCTCTTATTGTGATGCCCTTTCCTTTATCGATGGAATCTTCTGATATTTTCAACTGCTTGATGAGGTTGAGAGAACATATGTTCAAACCTGCACCTCCATCCACCAAGACCCTTTTGATTTTTCTCTTATTTATAATGGCTTCCAAGTGAAGTGCACGGTTGTGAGATGGTTGAGTGGGGAAGTATTGGTCAGAGAATGTAAGGATATTAGGTGTTATGATATTTCCGACCATAGCTTGGAATTGCTCCGCATCGAGATCTGCGGGGACAGTGGATGAGGCTAATGCTTCCTCAAGGATCTTCTTATGGGATAATGATATTTTTAACAACTCCATGATGGAGATGTGTGCTAGCATTCTCTTGAGTTGGTCTAGGACATTATAGCCATTAGGAATGGATCTAGATGTAGGGACTCTATTTGGTTAGGATGATCCTACGATGGTGACTTTGCCACCTCTTGTGGTGACTCCACATTCTTTGGCATGGGCGCCCTTGATGGTGATGACCATGTAGTCTTCATTTAGTGAGGCAACGAAGGATTCATAGACATTATTTACATTGCCTTTCCCTTTATCCTTGTTATTCCCTTTGTTGCCATGGTTCGACATCAAATTCGTATATATTTTAAGATCCCGATTTCTTGTAGGTTGTTCCACGTTTACGATTTTCTTATCAATGAGATCTTGGATGATGTTTTTGAGTCTCATGCAACTGTTTGTGGTGTGGCCTTTGATTTTGTGAAATTTGCAAAGTTGATTCTCGTTATACCAAGGAGGTTTGACATCGGGTTCTTGGTAATTCTCGAATGTAGGAGGCTTGATGAGTTTTTTGTTGATCAACTTTTTCATTATGTCCTCAAGTGGTTCCCCCAAAATGGTGTATTTTTGCTTTGGATAACTTTTGCATTGGGGTGGTCCTCTTTGATCATTCAGGTTATTGATGGTTGGATTGTTGTTGGGTTGGTATGTTGTGCGATGAGTGTTTTGGTGTTGTGTTTGGATTTGCTGTGTGGGTTAGTTTTGGAAAGGACCACTAATGACCACCTTGGCATCTACAACACCATCATTAGTAACATTTTTATTTCTTTCCCACGTGCGAGGTTTATCATTGTAATTGGATGATGGGTGGTTGTTTTGTTGTTTGTGGTATGATGTTGATTCTACGGGTTGGGTCACAAGGGCTCTTTCGATGCTAAGCACCTTGGAAATCAGTTGATCATATGTGGTGATGCCCTGAACCTTGAGATGAAATTCCAAGCGGCCTTCAAGGTTGGCTATGATGGTGCAAACTTGTTGTTCTTCTGGCATGGTCCACTTGCTCTGATTGGCCTTGGATCGCCATCATTGAAGGAATAAAGCAAAAGATTCATTCTTTCCTTGTTTTAGAGCGTATAGTTCTTCGAGACTGACATCCATTGCAATGTTACATGTGTAGTTCCTAATGAATGCATCCCTAATTTCTTAGAATATTCTAATGCCTGAAGGTAAGCAAGATAACCATTCTATAGCAGGGCCTACCAAGCTTCTAGGAAATAGCCGCATTAGATAAGTATCGTCATATGCGACTTCCATGCAATGAACCTAGAATTCCCTGATGTGGTCTTCAGGGTTTCCCATCCCTCGATATTTGTCAAATTTAGGGATCTCAAATCCCTTGGGGAATGGTTTCATCTCTAGGCTCCTATCAAATGGATAGGGACACAAGTTGCTTGGTGTCTTGGTTGTTCACCCTGATTGAAGGTCGAGCACTTGTTGTGAGAGCAACCTGAGTTGTGTCGTCACATCATTTTGTGGATCAGGGGGTGGGATGAAAGTGTTTTGGGGTGTTTCAATCATTGGTTGGATGGATGGGTTGGTCGGTGCATTGTTCGATGGTATCTGTATGTTCTGGCGAGCAAAGTAGGCTTCCACTTGCTTTTGTATGAACAATGCTTGTTGTTGATCTTGTTGTTGCGCTAAAATTTGTGCTTGTTGTTGTGCTTGTTACTATTCCAACAACACTTGTTGTTGTGCTTGTTGTTGTTCCCACAACGCTTGTTGTTGGGCTGCCAATCTTGCTACTTCTTGTTGCTCTTGATATTGCTTTAATGCTTGTTGATATGCTTGCACTTGCGCTGCTTGTGCCAGAAGTTGTGCTTGTGCTTGTGCTTGTTGTGCTTGTGTTGCTTGTTGCTGCAATAGAAGTTGTGCTTGAGTGGTCTTTTTTTGTTGTTGTTGCAGTAAAGCTTGGGAAGCTTGAGTGGCTTGTTGTTGTTGTTGCAGTAAAGCTTGAGCTTATTGCACTTGTTACGCTTGTAATGTGGCTTTTGCAGCTTGGGCAACTTGTGCAGCTTGAGCGACTTGTGCGGCTTGAGTGACTTGTTGTACGAATTTTTTTTTTGAACTTGTTGGTATCCTCTTTGGAAAGTAGCTTGCAATGCTGCGTCATATTGGCTTGATGTGGTGAAAGTTGGTGGTGGTGGAGGTGGATTTGGAATGGCGTTTGTGAAGGTGGTGTTGGTGTTTTGCGTGATGGATGGTGTTGTTGATGTGATTGGTCCTTGAGAGACCATGCTTTGTGATGTTAACGAGGTATTTGATGATGTTGCAATTGCTTGTGTATTCGTCGTTTGTTGTTACGATATCAACGAAAAATTTTGGGCGTTCAGTGTAATGCTTTGATTGATGGTTGGGATATTGTTTTGATTGATACTTGGTAGAGGGGGAAGCCCTAAACCAAGGAGTGATGTGGATGATAATGGAAATGGTGGTAGAGGTGGAAATGTAAGAGGTGTGAGCCCTTGTGAGAATGTTGTGGTGTCAAATATGCCCCCTGGTTCGAACATATCTCCCTCTTCTTGTGGATTTGTGATAAGAGGGGTTTGAGGTGTTGCGTGAAAAAATGATGATGATGGATGATGATGGAATGTGAGAGGAACATTTTTATGTAATGGGTTTTTGGGTATGTTTTGTTCCGATGTGGTGTTTGCGTCCACGTTTTGATTATTAACAAGGGGGTGTGTTTGAAGTGCATTAAGAAATGCACTTCCCTTATTAACATTGGGTTGTGTTGGAGCAAACGATGTTGTGATTTGCGGAATGTTTTGCGTGACGTTTTGAGATGGGGGTGTGGATGAGATTGGAGGAAATGATGTCTCCACTATGGTACTTACGTCAAAATCCAAAGGCAACTTGGCCCCTTGTTTTGCTAGTTCAAGCATGTATAACAAAGGGTTGAGTTTCATCATGATGATGATTTAATGATTCTTTAGATTTTGAAGCATTTCAGTCATTTCTTCGTGAGACATTCCAAAGGTAAGGTCCTCTCCTTGGTTTTCTTCTTGCGGATTTTGTGATGATGAGAGGGTCAATGGATTGCTTGATTCAGCTGGATTCATTTTTGTGTTTTTTTGGCTAAGATCGCTTGAAGCGGGTGTCTCTTTGTTGGCTTCCATACTCTTCTTGTATTGAGATCTAGTTAGAACCATAAAACAAGGATCAATCCTTGAGAATATGGGAGATGAATCTCTTAATTCTTTGAATCGATCTTTATTTTATGTCCCAAAGTATAAAGTTTTTTAGGATTCCTTGAGGATCAAAGGTGATGATATGATGATGATGTTAGGGATGGATGATATGGATGTTTTGGCTTTTGATAAATCTTGAATGAGATACTAGGTTTTTTAGGACTTGTGGATTTTGATTTTTGATTTTGGATTTGAGATTTGAGATTTTGCCCTTGATTTTGATTTTAATTTTGATTTGGAATTTGAAAAAAAAGACCCTAAGATGTTGGATGATGATCTAAGGGATAGCTTTGTTCAAAGGATGATGATTTGAATATGTGTGAGGAGAAGGATGCATCTACCCAAACCTATTCAAACAAGATGATTGTTTCACTAAGCATATGAAGAAGGATTCATCTACATACACTAAGCTAGACAAGATGATTTTGATAACTTTGACTAAGTATATGCAAAAGGATGCATCTACACATGCCTAGCCAAAGGTGTTTTGATAAATGTTTTCAAGGATTTTAGTCTCAATGATTTTGATGATTTTGATTTTGCCACAAAGCCTAGTATTTAAGGATGATTTCAAGATTTTCCAAAAGGTGATTTGTGAGATGATGTTGTTTTGATGTTTTGAAGGATGGATGAAAAAGATTTTGATACGTTTTGATCCTATGATGAACCTAAAAGGTATACCTTGTTTTCCTAGACCTAGGTATTGAAGAGAATTCAAATGCTTCCTAATGACCTTTGTAACCAAGAAATGATTTCATTTGAACATTCATTTTCGGATTTCCAACCAATGATTTTAGCTTTGGGATTATGAGTCTTCAACACATATGAAAATTCATTTTTCTTAGCTTTGCTTAATGAATTTATTTTACCAAAAACACTTTCTTCAATTAGGTTTTCAAACTAAGATGTCCAATGTCTTAATTTCTTCAAACCCCACAAGATATGTTATGTGGAAATTCAATGAACTTAAGGCAAGGGTTTCCTATTGTTTACTTAAGAAGACAAATTGAGATATAATCCAATGTTTAGAAACCTCTAAGGATGTGAATCCCAAGGGAAAGCAATAACATATGGTTTGAGTCAATTGTATTTGTCCTAAAAAGGGTTTGAAATTTGGATGATGTTAAGTGTTTGTTTTTGAGGTGTCTTCGATCAAGCAATGCATTTTGTAACCCAAGAATAAGTACAATCCTATGGATGTGTAAGACAATATTTGTTGGATTCCCACTTGGACAAGTACAACTACACTTATCTCTAGTGAATGGTTAGATGCTTGACCCCACTGGCTCCCCTCCACGACACTCACTTATACGGGCAGCCAAGCATCAACACCCATGAAACTCCCATGGCATGTTTTCCATTTCTACTAGAAGACCGTAAAGTGTGTGGGGTGGCTTGAGAATGACCGTTCTTGCACCAAAAATAGATAAAAAGGATTTTGGCAAATTCTAGCACATGGGTTTTAGTAAGGACTTTCCGTTTGTGGAGATTGACCCACATGCGCAAGAGTCCCCTTTCAGATCCATCTTGCCGGAATCAACCACGATATTGGTGTTTTGTGCAATATCCACATTTATATCCCGTTGGAAATACTCTTGGCTTTAGAGGTGTTCTGGTTGAGTCATTCCATTGGGTGAGTACTTTCTCCCCAAGGCAGGCCCTCTAGGATAAACAAAAGTGAATGAAGAACAATATTAGTAATTCGATCAATCCTTGTTGGCAACAAGGAGAGAATATGCGCAACAAAACCCCCACTCAAACTCACACAATATGTTCAATTTTAAGCCGTCGAAGTGTGGAGGTGATTGCTTTGTCTTAACAAAAGTCATGAAAAAGGCCTTTTTGATTCTCAAGATCGCTATAAAGCGAGAAACACATATGTCCTTTTTCAATGGCTTTAGTCCAAGTAAGTCCTCACGAAAAACAAAGCTACACTTGTTCTTTTAGATCCACAAAGCAAAATGTGAGTTCGTTTTTTAGAGCACCAAATCACAGAAGTGAAAGACATTTGTTCAATTTGTTAATCCAATAAACAAAATCTAGTAAGTTGTGATCCTAAAGTTCATTTTAGCCCTTTTGCAAGAAATAAACAAAAGAATTCTTTTTAAACCCAAAGGAAGATTAGTGTCCTAAGAAAGAAGAAGATGACAAATTATTAAAGAAGTGTTAAACAAACACTAAAGTGTTTAAAAACACTTTGATTTGATGAAATATCATCATCATGCTCCTTCCTTCCTTTGTCTTCGATTTCTAACCTACAAGCTAGAAAAACCAGTCAGATTATGGAAAATACAAAAGTTGAAAACCATAAAATAGAACATAAATTAATCATAAATCAAAATCACATGCTAAAAAATAAAATTTTCCCTTTTATTGTCTCCCAACGTCACAAATCGTGAAGGCGTCGCAGTTTGTTCTCCCAGCGGTGCCCTCACAGCGCCGCTTACCAGTCAGCGACGCTCTGTGTTGGGACAAAGAGCTCAATTGTGTTGAAATTTTTGCCCAGTGTCACAGTTTGTGTCCAGCGTTGCTGTTTAATATTTTTTGAAATTGTCTGCAAGTTGGCGAGTCCAGCGGCAAAGTTTAAAATTCAAAAATCTTGGCAGGACGAGTCCAGCGACGCAATTTATGTTTCAAGCGGTGCCATATAGCGACGCGGAAGAGCCCGTGGTGCCAAAATAGCGAAGCAGACGAGCCCGCGGTGCCAAAACAACGACGCTGATGAGCCCGCATTGGAATTTCCTGTGTGTGAAGAAAAATGCAAAAATTTCAAGAAAAGATTAGAAATAATGATATCAAGCCCTCCTTCTAGCACCAAATGTGCGAACCCTTTTCCTAGTACCTGCAAAACAACATGAGTAAACAAGTTAAACAAGGAATTGCAAGCTAAAACAAGGATTCCCCATGAAAGTCATTTACAACCTCAAACTAGGAATGAAAATAACAAAGAACACAATGAAATAGATAAAACAAAGATTAAATCCTAATTTGATGTGCAAACTCATGATCCCATGGGGGAATTGGTGCCAATTTGATGTGAAAATTGGCCCTTTCCCAATTCCTATGATGAAATATTGATATGTTGAAGATGATATTGATCCACTTTGATGAAAGATGAGAACTCCAAGCCAAATCTGCAAAAAGCCTAGCTAAGAATTTAATGATGGATGGAAATGGCTAAATATTTTAGCATAATAACTTTGCAATGTTTCTGGATGATGAAATGAGGATATGAGCCCTTTATTTATAGGATTTCAAGATGGATGAATGCCCAAATTTGAGCAATGTGGGACTAACATTCATCCAATGATATGTGCCACTTGTCAAGCCATGAATGGATGATGGTTGTGCAAGATTTGAGGTTTGTGCCAATAAATGCAACATTTGAATTTCAAATTTGTTGAAAATGACATGCAAGAGGGAAGGAAAATGCAATAAATGTCACTTGGCTCAAGGCAAAGGACATGTAAGAGATTTTAAATGCCTTGTTGGATGTACATGTTGACTTGGAATTTTTGAATTCAAATTGAGAGAATATTCCAAAGATGCCTTGTGAGGAAAATAGAGATTTAATAAATGAATTAAATCTATTTTCATGTGCAACTTGCATTATCTAGAGGATGTGACATGGGATGAGGTTAAATTAGTCAAGGGTTAATTAATTTAACAGGAGATTAGATGATGTGACTTATTTTGACTTAGATTTATGGATTTATTTAAATCAAATAAGAGAGGAATATGATAAGAGGCTAATTAAATAAGGATTTTGATTTATTTAATTAAAAAGGATGTAGGTTAGATTAAATCAAATAATGTTTTAATTTATTTGATTTAATGGATAGATTCTTTAGAGATTTAATCAAATAAATTGGTTATTTAATTAAATAGGATAATTAGACTGATTGATTTAATTAACAAGATTACTGATTAGATAAAATGATTTATTTAATTAAGAGAGGAATATTGATGAATTTAATCCATAGGGAATTTGATTAAATGGTTAGACTAGGATGATTCATGTTAGTAAGTGTCGAAGGATCGGATGCACAATGTAAATCAATATATTTTACGTGTCTACACATCCAAGGACAAGATTTGTTATTGCTCGCATCTCCGGAATGATAGGTATTATAAGCCCATTGTCGTTTCTCCCAAGTCTTTGGTTTTCGTCATAGCCCATTGCGAGCATCATTTGCAGACTCTTGCTTCTGTCATCCATTGGTAAATCAGCTACTGGTCTTTCATCTTGATATAGCATATGAGATGGATCTGCCTCAGTAACTTCTTGGCCAAGATCTCCCCAACTTTTGAAGTTGGGATAGTCTTCAGGAGATGTTTGGGATGTGGAGGCTTCATTTATTTGCAGACATCCCCGTGATCTAGGAGATTGTTGTAACTCTCCTACCACAAAAGAATTTCTAGGGATCGTGTAGTTTCCACAACCATTATCTTGGATGATGACCTTAATGTCACAAATGGTGGGGATGGTGGGAGTGGCGGGTGTCTCTGTCGTAGAAGTGGATGTGAGTGTGGCGGGATCGATGTATGGTGTAGATGGGCCCTCATCATTTTTTGGTACTTGGGGGATTTTATAGTACTTTGTTTCAAGGCTTTTGTAATAGGAGAAGGGTTCAGTATCTCCATGGATGGTAACTTCTTGTCCCTCATGTGTGAATTTCAGACATTGATGGAAAGTTGACACTACTAATTTCATCACATGAATCCATGGACATCCTAGGAGGATGTTATAAGGCAAGTCGAGGTCCAGGACTTGACAAGTGGTTTCCATGATAGCAGGCCCTACTTGAATAGGGAGTTTGATTGTGCCCTGGGGCACTCTTTCTTGATCATCATATGCTCTTATTATGATACCCTTTCCTTTGTCGATAGAATCCTCTAAGATTTTCAATTGTTTGATGAGCTTGAGAGAACATATATTCAAGCCCACACCTCCATCCACCAAGACCCTTTTGAATTTTCTTTTCTGTACTATGACTTCTAAGTGGAGTGCACGGTTGAGAGATGGTTGAGCGGGAAAATCCTGGTCGGAGAATGTGAGGAGATTTGGTGTAATGATATTTCTGACCATAGCTTGGAATTGTTCTGCATCAAGATCTGCGGGGACAGTGGATGAAGCCAACACTTCCTCAAGGATTTTCCTATGGGAAGATGATATTTTTAGCAACTCCATGATGGATATTTGCGCTGGCATTCTTTTGAGCTGATCTAGGACATTGTAGCCATTGGGGATAGATCTAGATGCAGGGACTATGTTTGGCTGGGATGATCCTGTGATGGTAACTTTTTCACCTCTTGTGGTGACTCCACAATCGACATGGGTGCCTTGGATGGTGATGACTATGCAGTATTCATCTAGGGAGGCAATGATAGTTTCATACACATGATTCACGTTTGTATGGGTTCCTTTCCCCTTATCAGTGTTATTATTATTCCCTTTATTGCCATGGTTAGGCATCAAATTCGTGTATATCTTAAGGTCTTGGTTTCCTGTAGGTTGTTCCACGTTTATAATTCTTTGATCAATGAGAACTTGAATTATGTTTTTTAGCCTCATACAACTGTTCGTGGTATGCCCTTTGATTTTATGGAAGTCACAAAGTTGATTCTCATTATACCAAGGAGGTTTCACATCCAGTTCTTGGTAATTCTCATAGGTGGGCGCTTTGATGAGTTTTTCATTTATCATCTTCTTCATGATGACTTCAAGTGGTTCCCCCAGAGCGGTGTACTTTCGCTTGGGGTAATTTTGGTTCTGTGGGGTGGTCCCCTTTGATCATTGATCAAATTGTTGATTGTCAGATTGTTGTTTGGTTGTTGTATTGCGTGGTGATTGTTTTGGTGTTGGAATTGGATTTGTGGTGTGGGTGTATTTTGGCGCGGGGCACTGATGACCACTTTGGCGTCAACAACACCATCATTAGTAACATTTTTGTTCCTTGCCCACGTGTAAGGTTTTTCGTTGTAATTGGTGGGTGGGAAGTTGTTTTGTTGTTCGGGGTATGAAGTTGATCTTGCGGGTTGAGTCATAAGGGCTCGTTCGATGCTGAGTTCCTTGGAGATCAACTGATCATATGTGGTGATCCCTTGTACCTTGAGATGAAATGCCAAGAGGCTGTCAAGGTTGGATATAATGGTACAAACTTCTTGTTCCTCGGGCATGGTCCACTTGCTCCGATTGGCCTTGGATCGCCATTGTTGTAGGAATGAAGCGAATGATTCATTCTTACCTTGTTTTAGAGTTGAGAGTTCTTCTAGACTGACATCCATTGCAATATTGCATGCGTAGTTTTTAATGAATGCATCTATAATTTCTTGGAATGTTTTGATGCCTATTGGTAGGCGAGAGAACCATTCCATAGTGTGGCCAACCAAACTCCTAGGAAATAGCCGAATCAGATAAGTATCATTGTATGCGACTTCCATGTAATGAACCTGGAATTCCCTGATGTGATCTTCAGGGTTTCCCATCCCATGATATTTTTCAAACTTGGGGATGTCAAATCCCTTTGGGAATGGTTTCATCACTAGGCTCCTGTCAAATGGATAGGGACACAAGTTGCTTGGTTTTTTTGTGGTTCACCCTGATTGAAGATTGAGCACTTGTTGCGAGAGCAACCTGATTTGTGTCGTTACATCATTTTGTGGATCAGGGGGTGGGATGAAGGTGTTCTGAGGTGTTTCAATTATGGGTTGAATGGGTGGGTTGGTTAGTGTGTTATTTGATGGTATTTGCACATTTTGCTGAGCTAGGTATGCTTGCACTTGCTGCTATATAAACAATGCTTGTTGTTGTTCTTGTTGTTGTTGCGCTAAGATTGCTAGTTGTTGTGCGTATGTTGTGATACGATTGCCTGTTGTTGTGCTTGCTATTGTGCTTGTTGTTCCAACAATGCTTGTTGTTGGGTTGCTAATTGGGTTGCTTCTTGCTGCTCTTGATATTGTTTTATTGCTTGTTGATATGCTTGCAGTTGTGCTGCTTGTGCTTGGGCTTGTTCTTGAGCTTGGGCTTGGGCTTGTACCGCTTGTTGTTGCAATAAAATTTGGTCTTGGGCAACCTTTTGTGCTTGTAATGCAGCTTGGGCTGCTTGTGCAGCTTGAGCGGCTTGTTGTTGTTGTTGTTGCAATAAGGCTTGGGCTTGTGCGGCCTGTTGCGCTTGCTATGCAATTTGGGAAGCTTGAGCATTTTGTGCTGCTTGTGTGGCTTGTTGGGAAGCTATTTGTGTGGATTTTTTCTTTTGCACTTGTAGTAATTCCTTTTGGTAAGCAACTTGGTGAGCGGATTGCAATGCCATGTTGTATTGGCTTGATAAATTGAAGTTTGGTGGTTGTGGATTCAGAATGGCATTTTTGGTGGTAGTGAGTAGTGATGTCGTGTTGGTGATTTGAGTGGTGGATGGTGTTGTTCATGTGGTTGGTCCTTGAGAGACCATGCTTTGAGATGTTAGGGGGGTGGTTGTTGATGTCGCTATTGCTTGTGTAGCTGTCATCTGTTGTTGCGATATCGATGACAAGTTTTGAGAGTTTGGCATGATGTTTTGATTGGTGTTTGGAATGTTGGTTTGATTGATATTTGGTAAAGGTGGAAGCCCCAAACCAAGTAAAGGTGTGGATAATGGTTGTAATGGTGGAAGAGGTGAAAATGTGAGGGGTGTGAGTTCTTGAGAAAATGATGTGGTGTCGAAAATGCCCCCAGGTCCGAACATGTCACCTTCCTCTTGCGGATTTGTGAGGAGAGAAGTTTGAGGTGTTGCGTGGAAGGATGATGATGATGGATCATTAGGATTATGGAAAGTAAGAGGGACATGCTTATGTAATGGATTTTGGGGTATATTTTGTTCCAAAATGGTATTTGCATCCAAGTCTTGATTATTAACAAGGGGGTGTGTTTGAATAGCATTAAGAAATGCATTTCCCTTATTGACATTAGGTTGGGTTGGAGCAAAAGATGTCATGATTTGTGGAATGTTTTGAGTGATGCTTTGGGATGGGGGTGTAGACGAGATGAGGAGTGTGGATAAAATTATTGGCATAACCTCAAAGATAATTCCACTATAAAGATTACGTTGAAATTAGAAGGTAATTTGGCCCCTTGCTTTGCTAGTTTAAGCATGTATAGTGAAGGGTTAATCCTCATCATAATGTTAATGATCTTATGGTTTTCCGGATTTTGGAGCATTTCGGTTATTTCTTCATGCGACATCCCAAAGGTAAGATCTTCTCCTTGGATTTCCTCTTGTGGGTTTTGTGATGATGAGATAGTCACATGATTGCTTGATTCGATATGATTCATTTTGATGGTCGTTTGGCTTAGGTCACTTGAAGTGGGTGTTTCTTTGTCAGCTTCCATGTTCTTCTTGTATTGAGATCTAGTTTGAACCATAAAACAAGGATCAATTTTCAAGAATATGGGAGATGAATCTCTTAATTCTATGGATTGATCTTTACTTTATGTACAAAAGAGAAAATTTTTAGGATATCTTGAGGATCGAAAGGTGATATGACGATGATGATGGATGATGTGGATGTTTTGATCTTTTGATAAATCTTGAGGGGGATGCTAGACTTTTGGTACTTTCAGATATGTTTTGGATTTTGATTTTTTGATTCTTTGGATTGTCCTTGATTTGATTGATTTTGGTTTGCTTTGATTGAACAAATAGACCCTAAGATGTTGGATGATTATCAAAGGGGTAGATTTTCTCCTAGGATGATAATTTGAATATATGTAGGGAGAAGGATGCATCTACCCACACCTATTCAAACAAGATGATAATTTATCTAAGCATATGAAGAAGGATGCATCTACATCTACCTAGCTAAAAAAGATGGTGTGATAAATTTGACTAAGCATATGCAAAAGGATGCATCTACACATACCTAGCCAAAGATGATTTGATAAAGATTTCAAGGATTTTGTCTCAAGGATTTGATGATTTTGATTTTTGCCAAAAAGCCTAGCATGAAGGATAATTTCAATATTTCTCAAAAGGTGATGGTGAGATGATCTTTGGTTTGATGTTTGAAGGATGGATGAGAAAAAAAAATTGATTTCTTTTGATCCTAAGATGAACCTAAAAGACACTTTTTTTACCTAAACCTCAGTACTGAAGAACATGCAATGCTTCTATAGACCTTTATAACCAAGAAGTGGTTTGATTTTAGCATACATTTCCAAATTTTGAATCAAGGACTTTCGTTTTGGGATTTGATTTTTTGGAAATCGTGAGGTTTCAACACATGTGAGAGTTCATTTTGTTTATCTTTTCTTAGCGACTTTATTTTACTACAAATACTTTCTTTGATTAGGTTTCCAAATTAGATGTCCAATGTCTTAATTTCTTTGAATCCCATAAAGTATGTTATGTGGAAATTTGATGAATTCAAGGAAAAGGTTACCTATTGTTTAACTTTAGTAGACAAATTGAGATGTAATCCAAGTGTTTAAGAACCTCTAAGGATAGAATCCCAAGGGCAAGCAATAACACATGAATTAATTCAATTGTATTTGTCTCCTAAAGGGTTTGAAATTTTGATGATGAAGTTTAAGTGTTTGTTTCCAAGATGTTTTCGAACAAGCAAAGCATTTTATAACCAAGAATAAGTACAAACCTATGGATATGGAAGACAATATTTGTTGAGTCCCCACTTGGACAAGTCCAACTACACTTATCTTTAGTGAATGGTTAGATGCTTGACCCAACTGGCTCCCCTCCACGGCTCATTAACGTCATTCAGGGCAGCCAAGCATCAACACCCATGAAACTCCCATGGCATGCTTTCCATTTCTACTAAAAGACCGTAAAAGTGTGGGGCAGCTTCAGAACGACCATTCTTGCACCAAAAAATAGATCAAGGATTTTGGAAATTCTAAAACATGGGTTTTAATTAGGACTTTCCGTTCATGGAGATTGACCCATACAGCGAGAGTCCCTTTTCAGATCCATCTCATCGGAGCCAACCGCATGATATTGGCATTTATTCCAATACCCACATTTATATCCCGGTTGGAAATACTCTTGGCTTTAGAGTGTTACCGGTTGAGTCATTCCCTTGGGTGAGTACTTTTTCCCCAAGGCAAGCCCTCTAAGATAAACAAAAGTGAGTAAAGACAATATCCATAACTCGATCAATCTTTGTTTGCAACACAAAGAGAGAGAATGTACGCAATAATGCTCTACTCACACTCGCACAATGTTTTGTTCAATTTTTAAACCCAAAATGAAGTGTGGAGGTGATTGCTTTATCTCAACCTAAAATAACAAAAAAAGGCCTTTTGATTCTCAAGATCGCTATAAAGTGCGAGAGAAGCGCATACGTCCTTTTTCAATGAAGTTAGTTTAAGTAAGCCATCATGAAGAAAAAGTTGCACTTGTTCATTTTAGAGCCACAAAGTAATTGTAAGTTCTTTTTAAAGCACCAAAGGACAAATGCGAGTTGTTTTGTTCAATTGTTAACTAAAAAAAAACTCTAGTAAGTTGTAGTCCTAATGTTTGTTTTAAGCCTTTGCAAAAATTTGAAAAGGTTCTTTTTACAAGCCCAAATGAAAAGGAATAATAGTTTCCTAAGAGTGTTAAACAAACACTAAAGTGTTTAAAAACACTTTGATTTTGTGAGATACCATCATCATGCTTCTCCTTCTTTTGTTTTCAATTGATCCAACCTACAAGAAAGAAAACCAATCAGATTCTGCAAAACACAGAGGTTAAAAAGCAGAAAACAAAAGATAAACTCATCATTTGACAAAAGGCACATGCTTAAAATGAAATTTCAACTTTTTACTCCCAGTCAGTGGTGCAACCCATGACTGTGTCATAGTTTGATTTCTCCAGTGGTGTTGTATAGTGCCGCTTACCAGTCAGTGTTGCTCTATACCCGGACTAGTGAGCTCAAATGTGTCGCCCTTTTCGCCAGCATCGTAGTTTTATTTTTTTGAAAATTCTCGCGGGTCAGATTGGTCAAGCGACGCGGTTTGAAATTCAAAATCTCAGGTAGGAAGACTTCAGTGTCGTAGTTTGAGTTTCTAGTGGTGCTATATGGTGACACTGGAGAACCAGCGGTGATGAATAGCGATGTTGAACTTGTAAACAAAGAAAAATGCGTGAATTTGATAAAAAAAACATGATTGAATATTGAGATTTCCCTCCTTCTAGCGCCAAATGTGAGAACCCCAATCCTAATACCTGTAAAACAATAAGAACAAACACATTAGATTAGAGAATTCAAGCAAGAACAAGGATTCTCCATGAAATCCATTCACAAAGTTCAAATTAGGAAAAAAGCAATGAAGAACACAATGAGAAAACAATAAAATAGATTGAATCCTAATTAAACTAGCAAACTCATGATTCCATGGGGGAATTGGTGCCAATTTGATGTGAAAATTGGCCCTTTCCCAATTCCTATGATGCAGGATTGATGAATGTTGATGAATGATCCACTTTGATGAAGAATGGTGAGTGCTCCAATAGAAAAATCTGCATAACCTAGCTAAGATTCAATAATAATGGATGAGGATTGCTAATGATTTGAGCATGGTAACTTTACTCAAATTGTGGATGATGAAATGAGGAATGAAGCCTCTTATTTATAGATGAGATTGAAGAATGAATGTCCAAAATAGAGCAATGTGGGACTAACATTCATCTAATGGCAAGATGCCACTTGTCAACCTATGAGTGGATGGAGGATGTGCAAGTTTTGAGGATTGTGCCAATAAATGCCTATTTTTGAATTTTGAATTTTTTGAAATGACATGCAAGAGGGAAGGAAAAATGCACTGAATGCCACTTGGCTCAAGGAAAAGGACATGTAAGAGAGAGTAAATGCCTTGTTGGATGTACATGTCAACTTGGATTTTTGAATTCAAACTTGGAGAATATTCCCAAAAGATGCCTTGTTGAAGAAAATAGAGATATAATAAATTAATTAAATCTATTTTCACGTGCAAGTGGGAAAATCTAGAGGATGGGACATGATAAGAGATTAAATTAATCCAAGTTAATTAATTTAATGAAGAGATTAAGTGATGTGACCTATTTGACTTAAATTTGTGGATTTATTTAAATCAAATATGAGAGGAATGTGATAAGAGATTAATTAAATAAAGATTTTTATTTATTTAATTAAAAGAGATGATTTTTAGATTAAACTAAATAAGATTTTAATTTATTTAATTTAATAAATAGAATTTAGAGATTTAACCAAATAAAATTACTTATTTAATTAAATAGGATAATTAGATCAAAATGATTAATTTAATTATCGAGAAGAGGTGACTTAATTAGATAATTGGTTTATTTAATTAAGAGAGGATTATTGATGAATTTAATCAGATAAGGGGATATTTGATTAAATGTTTAGACCGAAGGATGATTCAGGATGAAATGATGTTAGTAGTCGGGATCAGATGCACAATGTCAATTGGTACATTTTACGTGTCTACAAGGCCAACTAACAAATATACACCATCATAGAACCAAACCTCATGGATATTGACATTCCACTTCTGAGTTGTCCCACAACAAACATGTAGGTAAAGACAACCCACAACATTGCTCAACCTGTAGATTCAATCAATGAAACATGCAAACCCATCATCGCACTAGAAACTACAAAATTGAGATCTCAAGGAGAATAACAACGTGGACAACTTGACTCAAACACCTAATCAAGTTCAAATCCAATTTTCCAATCATATCCACAACGAGCACCATAGTTAAAGGAATCCATTAAGCACCACCACAGAAAAGTTGAGTGACTATACACTTACCAACACTCTCATGTAGAGAAGAAACCTAATCTCCTATCACCATGCATGAAGCATGCATGCAAAACTACAACTATCTCATCTAGTAACACCCCACAAGCTAGGATCTAGAAATTAGTTTACCAGCAGCTCCACAAAATTGCAAGTTTTTCTTGACCATGTAAAACCTACAAAATCACCGTGTTTATAAAACACCCATGCACACCCATATCCACTACACATCTAGATGACTCAAAAGTATGCATACAACCATCATAGTTAACTGGAATAATGGAATAACATGGATATGCATAACCATAGATTCTTTAAATGGAAATATATAAAAACCCTTCAAATCCAAAGAACATGAATTCGACCCATGCAAGTACAAGGCATCCTTAAAAGGAACAAGTAGTATATGAACTCTAGGCCCATTCCAGACCAATTCCATAACCACCGACATGCACATGCATACGAGAGATCCAGGCTATTTAGAAGTTATTAGAGCACCCAAAGATCAACTTCATAGCCTACATGCAATCAGGATAACAAAGAACAACACCTTCAATACTAGGACAAAGCACCTAGCACAAGCGCAATACTCCATGGTTGAATAACAACCCAAGCTTCTCCATATCATTGGGGAGCCTCTCACATAGACACCCAATATGAATAACTTTGTTGCAACACAACCACAAGCATAAACTCACACCCCTTGCATCACGATTATTCACTTTCAACTAGGAGCCTCAAACCACATTATTAAAATATGATCAACTCCAATTTATCCATCTTCAACGTCCTTCACACTACGTGTTGTCTCTTAAAACAAAAAGAGCAAGGACTTCTACTCACCAAAGGATCAATCATCAGTCGACTCCTTCAGATCTCCTCAAGCTTGCTAGGCTAAGAAATCTTCACAGAAGGAACCACAAAACTGAGAAACACCAAGAATTCTTACATGAAAGCACATGCAAGCAAGCCACATGTGAGTCCATGCAAGTACATGCAACTCACAAACCTACACATGCAAGCATAAGAAAATCCCAAAACCTGGCTCTAATACCACTTGTAGGGAAATCATGGTCATCTCAAAAAGAAACATCCAAGAATAGTAGTGCCTTCAGTAATTTTTAATTTCATCAGATTGCCTCAAAGACACATACTACTATGCCACAAAGCGAAAATAGGCATAGTTGATTTCCCACATTAACCCTCTTGAGAAAAAGATCATGCAAATACAACCATTTTCAACAACATGCATAAGACAGATTCAATTTGTAGAATCAACCAATATGAAAGACAAAAGATATGGACACACACATATTTACGTGGGGAAAAACCTTACGGGTAAAAACCCCACACTCCAAAAGCCCAGAGATCAATTGTTTTATTCAACAACAAACAAAGATACAATACAATCTCAGGCTCATAGCCTTTACGAGAGTTTATATCTTTTTCCATCTGAAGAATACAAAAAACATAACTATTTAGAATCCTCACACTATTACAATACTCTCACACAACATACAGTGCAGATACTTTTCCTCCCTCCTTCACTCTACATTTTTCCTTATGCCTTCATGGCACACGCTCAACATTCAATGTTAATGCAACACTCATTTTATCCAATGGTTCTAGGATGACCATGAAAACCAACTGACTCCCAACTTTCGATCCAACCGTTAGGTTCCGACCAATCATCGTTTTCCACCTCAGCATCCATCGGGTCCCACCGAGACATTCTACACAGGTCACTAAGGCAACCATCATCATGTCGAGGAGATGTTTCAATGTCCCAACAACAAAGCAATGTCCCTTTGATGAAGCCTTGTCGGCCTATCCCATAAGATCGCGAAGTTGAAGGTTTCCAAAACTCCAAAACCCGTGACCAGATGTTCTAAACTTCCAAACTTCCATGATCTTGCGATATTTCCACAACTGTTGGTCTATCAGAGAGACACTCACAAAGGTTCCACCGATACCAACATCTCCTATTGATGAACCACTCCATCGTTCCATGGGTGGGACAACCTTCAGTGTCCCACTAAAGACACAACTTACCACTGATGAGGATCCAATGCTACGTATCAAGCTGTTGATGTGACAATTCATAGACTTCCACCGACGATGTCATCTCCCACTGACAAGTCTTTACCACCATACAAGTCACTGCTCCATTGAACCATCGGGGGAACTCAAGATAGAGTCCCACTGACGACATGAGATCCTATCGACGAGTGACCAAGGCAAGACATCAGGCTATCACAGAGAATTTTTGGAGACTCTTGTCGACATGACTAACTCCCACCGATCGAACACAACACCAGAGGAAATTGTTAGTGTAGACACCGAAATCTGGTTTAAGCCTGCGACTTCAATATTCTTTATAATTCGTATTCTTCATGGTCATGATTAAATAATGTCAATTATTTAATTATTCTCTATAGTCTTCATTTCTTCTATTAATTATATAATCTTAATTATTTAATTAATTCACACTTTTCTTTATTCTATCTGATTAATTAAATAAACACTTTTTATTTAATTATGTTACTAATTAACCTTATCCTTCTTGTCAAATTAAATAAATTCTTATTTGTTACTCTTTATCATACTTCAACTATAATTAAATAAATTCTTTATTTATTTAATTATTCATTTAAATCCTTTCATCACTTAATTAAATAAATCTTATTTATTTAATTATTCTTCAAATATCAAATCTTGAATTAAATGAATTATTTAATTCATGAATTCTATTTTAACGCATTCCTCTATGTTTAGATAATTGTGTGAGTTATCTAAGCATTCACTTTTACTCGACTCAAAGATATATTTCAAATCGCTCAGTTAACTCTTGCTTTAATGTTTGAGTGGCGTTCTCAAGTAATCTCTTCGTCAAATCATTCAATCGTCTAGTGCTAACTCAATTGCATGTACATGTGAATTAATTAAATATTCCTATTTAATTAATTAAAACCTTGTGCGTGCATTCGAACAAGAGTTGCTTTAATCCATCTTTATCTTTGTCATGCAAAGATAATTCTTCTGTTTTTGAATACCAAACTTGAAGATTAAATCATTTATTTAATCTTTAATTCTATTTCTAATTTGTACCACTCATGTCATTACTAATTGTTATCAGAATGCATGTCTAATCAGTCAATCTCAACCGTTTGTTGATCTTTCAATCCTGTCCTGTCATTCAAATAATCAATTTTCTATAAATTGATCTGTCATTCTTCATTCCAATCTGTCTCGAAAACTCACGAAATCTTATGAATTTTGAGAGCACTTATCTTGAATCTTTGATGTTTTGCTAAATCACTATCTTAGGCTATACTTGCACGAACTTTGAAAATCTGAGGGAAATTATACTACAACAACAAAATGGAGAAGGGAAATCGAGATGAATCAGGGAAATACATACAAATTTGGTGAGATTGTTCAAGTTTTATTTACGTTTTTGACTTTCCTTTGTTCTTTATTGCTTAACTTAGATTGCATTTAGATTTGAATTGCATGTTTGCTCTTAATCTTGTTTTGTGCACTTTCTAGATGTTACATTTGGTGAACCCGACGTGAAGACACCATCTTCGCGTGTCCATAGACTTTTATTTTTATTTTTGTAGGTTTTTCATACGAAATGACGCATCAGCTTGACGAAACGCCGCAATTGAAATTCATAGACACATCAGTTTGACGAAGCAATGCAATTGATTTCCTAAATCGTATTTGACACACTAAACGACACATCTGAAAACTACGACACATCTAAAAATTTCTGAACCGCAATTGACTGGTAGATACCGAGAACACAATTGCAGAGGAAATCAATGCATCTGACTGGTAAAAAAAGTGACGCAATTGACTGGTAACCCTTTGTTTCTGTTTTCAGAAATTTGAAGTTTTCAATTGATTTATGTGGTACTAATATCGGATTTCCAGCGTGTGGGATTTTTTTTTTTGGAGTTAACGATTTTTTGTAGGATGATTGATGAAGACAATACTGAAAACTACTAACGAATCTTTCTGCAGAACGCATGTCGAAGACCTTAGTTAATTTTCTTGAAACAAATTGTTTGGTAGTGTAGCAAATATTTCGTTTGGTTTAAAATTAACAAGTGTTTACTGTGTTTGGTGTGAAAGCACATATGTGTATTACCCTCACGATTTGGTACATCGAAGTATCCTCTCCCCTTGCACATCCGTACAATCCTGGGTGTAAGAGAAATGGTTACCAACTCTAGAACTTGGGCCTGTTCTGGTGGGAAAAAGTACTCACCCCAAGACGACTCAGATCGGTAGCACCCTGAACCCGAGGGACTTCCAGCCGGTATATAAAAGTGGATTCTTGGGGAAAGCCCAAGAATCACGAGTATGGTTCCGACGAGATGGATCTGAAAGGGGACTCTCGCCGCATGGATCATGCCCCACAAACAAAATTCTCGTATTAAAAACCTTTTGTTTTAGTGTCCAACCATTCTATTGGCCGTTGCTTGGTATAGTGCAGGGTACAATATCATGCCTGAAGACACTACTGATCCCCTTGAGTAGAGATAATAGTTCTTGGGAGGTCATTGCCCAAAGAATTCAAAATTGGTGTGCTTGAAAGATGTTAATGAGCCGTGGAGGGGAGCCAATGCCACCAAATTTCTAAGCTATCCGCTCTCGAGAAGGAAAGGTATTTATCACCAATCTGGGGTATTTTTCGGTGGGCTATACCAAGTATACAAACCCTAGGCCTTTTGGCCTATTAGGATGTGCTTGTCTGTTGTCAACTTAAACGTTCTTTGAGTCCAGAATCAAACTGAAAACACTTTGTCTTATGATTGTTCTTGTTTGCCAGAATTTGATCACGAAAAATGGAGTCAGTTTTAAATCTTACGTCACTCAAAATTCACAGAGTTGCAATTGATTTTTAGAGTCAGATCTATTTAATTTCGAGTCGTATCTGTTATTACGAATCACATCTATTTAACTTCAAGTCGCATCTATCAATTAGGGTCGCATCTATTTAGCTTTGAGTTGCATCTGTCAGTATCAGTCGCATCTGTCTAGTGTAGAGTCGCATCTATCAAATTAGCCCGCATTTGATTTTTGAAAACCGCATGCGTTATATTCCGAGTCACAATTGTCATTACAAGTCGCATCTGTTAGACAGCTAAATGCATCTGTCAGAGTCACACATTGAACTTTACCAGAGAAACACAACTATCAAATTTAACTGCAACTGGTAAACTTAACCGCATATGTGAAATCCTGCGACGCATTTGCCTGATTATCAGAAAGTCAGAATTCATGGTCACTGTCTAGTCAACACGGTTATATCAGTTTCAGTTGTCTTTCCACAAACAGTCCTTGAACAAAAACTTGCAACGATTTGCTCAATTTTGCATCCTTTAGGTTCATTCAGTCGTTACCATAGTTGTCCAAATTCAGAGTTGGGTCTCATATTAGAATAATTTTTTTTTCCTTTAGAGTAAACTTCTACAAAGGACATTTTACAAACTTTAGGATAAGTCCATCATCCACACTTTAGAAAAATCACAGTGTCAACAGTATCTGTCATTGAACCTAGTCTTATCATTTTATCTTTTGTCCTACAGAGAGTCCTCCTAGCTCATCAATGTAGTTAGGAAACTCAACTTGTCTTTGACCCTCATCCTACATTGGTTCCTTGACTTAACTAAATTGATGCCTTGGTTAGACTTTAGGTGGTTGGTCCCTTCGTCTTGGGTGTACAAAATTGATTACTTTAGGGTCTTGCTTAGACTTTGCATCTTTAGATTTTAGACTAGTGTCATCCTAGAACATTCCTTATTTTGCATTCAAAAAATACCAAAAACATAGACTAGAGTCATACTGTCCATAGACGTAGTTTTCCATTCCTTGCATATTGAGCTAATCTTACATGGTCGAAACTAGGTCTAAGAGAAGAGAGAGAGAAAAGATGTCGAACCCAAACGAATTCATCAATCCATTTTCTTCAAGACCTCACAAGACTCTATTAGACAAATTCACCACTAGAAACACTCAAGGTCACATTACAACAAAAGACATAGAGGTTTCCGCACAGGACCCTGAGTTTGCATCTTTCATAGATGAATACCTAGCAAATGATCGACAACGATACTTAGCCAAATGTCTAGTTGAAGGCACTACCTTACCTACAGGATTTGATATCAACACATTACAAAATCAACCTACACAAGGCACAAATACCATGACTGCTAGTACTACTATACCTCAGGTCAGCATGACTATGCCATCTGGCACACCTACACAGAGTACAACAGTCCATACATCTCCATTTGGTACAACCGATATGACATCAGGATTTAATTTCACTATAGGCAGATCATCATTCACTCCCTCTGGTCCTCTTGGGAGCAAAAGACCTAAAACATCAGCTTCTACACCATATGTCAGTGTCACAAGTACAATATCCCAGTCAATGGCCATACCTAATGCCAGTGTCACGAGCACCATACCACAATCGATGGCCATACCTAGTGCTCAAGTCACTAGTACTATACCACGGATTACACAAACATGAGGCATTCCTTCGTTCCAATATGGCAATCAGAATCCATTCTCCTAGACTGGCAACCAGAATCCATTCAATTAGACTCCAAATCAGAACCCCTTTGTCCAGACTAGCCATTAGAATCCATTTATGCGAATTCTGAATTAGAATCCTTTCTCCCAAATTGGTAGTCAGAATCCGTTAACACATATCCCAGGTCAATACCAATTTATGCAGATTCTGGATCAAAACACATTTACCAACATTCTGAATCCAAACCCATCTCAAATACCAACGTTCAATTGAAACCCATCACGAGACTTTGGATTTCAGAATACATACATGGATCCGCATAATCCCCCTAGCACATCTTTGACCCAAGTTGACATCTTACAAACACAAATGGATAACATGTCAATATCAACTAAGAAATCATTTTCAACAAAGGACATATGCCCATTTCCCTTTGATAGATCATTGTATATGACCCCTTTCCCTCATGGATATGTCATATCGAATCTCCCTAAGTACAATGGAAAACGAAATCCAATAGAACATATAAGGGAATTTTCTACCATATGCATAGATGTCGCTTATGACCCCATGTATCTTATGAGACTATTTCCAAGAAGTCTTGTAGGAATTTCACTAGAGTGGTTTTCGGGTCTAGATTCTGTCATCAGATCTTGGGGTGAACTTGTTGAGAAATTTGTGGAGAAATTCTCCTTCAACATAGACCACGAGATAAATATAGCAACCTTGTGTCACACAACGCAAGATGAAGGTGAAACATTCATCGCTTTCTTCCAGAGATGGAGGACTATAGCTAGCAGGTGTCCTGTCAAGATACCCAAAAAACAAAAAGTTACTATGTTCCAAGAAAACCATCATGCAAAACTTAGGAGTAACTTAAGGGTACATTGTTGTACATCTTTTTTAGAACTGGTGGAAAAAGGGGTTATAATAGAGAAGGATCTCATTGAAAAGGGTGAACTTAAGACATCAACATCCAATAGAAACCCGATCGTGCAAAACACCCCCCCTGACAGAAATAGATTTTGGTCTCTCAACAAAAATGTCACCAATGATGGGGTAGTTGATGCTAAAACGCTACAAACAAGACCACTCATCGCATTACAAGGACTTCATACTTTTTCCAACATGCTTAATGCTGTCAATCAACCTCCTAACATGGTCCAAAATACTCAACGTCCACAACAACAAAGGAGATTTCAAAAACGTGAGTTCACTCCCTTAGGGGAACCCATTGAGTCTGTATTCAAACAACTATTACAACATAATCTTATACAACTGCAGGAACCAAGACAATACGATCCAGGTCAATTTAAACCAGCTTGGTGGGATGATAATGCCTTTTGTGATTATCATAGAACTAAGGGACATAACCTACAAAACTGTCGGCAACTGAAGAATATCATACAAGATCTTGTCGAAAGGAGAATTATAGAAGTTGGTGGACAGAAACCGAAGACATCAAACACTAATCATCAAGTCTTTTCTAATCCACTACATGACCATGGAAAAGGAATTGTTCCCAGTTCAAGTACTAAGACTAATATGTCAGCCAACTATGCGAGTATCAAGCATGATTATAGTGGTGGTAAAATCATTAATCATCTTCGCGCTGTTGATGAGAATATTAATGCCATTATTATCAATACAAATCTCGAATGCGTGGTCAATACTCATCGTACTAAGATCACTATCCAAGGCCCTCCATCGCAGCAAACACCACAGCCTTCCAAGCTACAATATAATCTTCTTGACCAGTTGGGGAAGACCCCAACCCAAATCTCAATCTTGGAATTGTTGCGTATTTCCCCTGAGCATCGATCTATTCTCGATAAAGCTTTACAGAACACCACAGTCCCTAATGATCTTGATGTCAATTGTTTCCAAGAAATGGTGGGCTACTTGACCAATAATCATCATGCCACATTTTATGAACAGGACTATGCAACTGAAAAGATGAACCATAACAATCCTTTACATCTAGAAGTCCTCATTGATGATACCAAAGTTAGACGAGTTTTGGTAGACGGAGGAGCAGGGTTAAATCTATGCACTTTAAAACTAATTAAGGCATTAGGTATCTCAGAAGCATGCATAGACACGACCAAAAGTATTGTCATTAAAGCTTATGATGATGAGGAACAAAAATCAAAGGGGGTGGTAACACTTCTTATTAGAATTGGTCCTACAGTAATGGAGACAAAGTTCCAGGTCTTGGATCTCACCCTCCCTTATAACCTTCTGCTAGGTAGACCATGGATTCATGCCATGAAGGTGGTCCCTTCCACATATCATCAGTGTCTTAAATTCCCTTACAATGGCACAAAAATAACTATAGATGGTGATCCTGATCCATTTCAATATTGCACCAATCTAAAAGAGATCCCCCAACGTCAAGTGCCAGTGAACCAAGAGGCTTCATCATCCAATCCATCTTCCTATGTTGATCCATCCACACTCACTCAAACATCTATTTCACCCTCAATTCCTACCACTAGGGTTGAGATCCAAGACAAGGGTTGTGGAGAGTATTACCTGACGACATCTTATTGTGTTAGCCATTTGATTCCTCCTAAGTCATATGGTTTACCTACAATAGGTAGGGGACAGTCTATGGTCACTATACATGTTCCTCCCACAACAACTTTCATTAAATGGGGAGAATTAAGCAAAGAGGCCATAAATACAGAAGATGTCACTTCCTGGTTGTATTGGGAAGATGATGAAGAACCTCTCTCACTAGCTCATATTCCTACAGATCTATATGGAAAGGGTTTCACAATCATGCAGAGCAAGGGATATGATGGACAAAGTGGTTTAGGCTTAAACCAAGACAGGAGGATTGAACCAATATTTGTTTCTCAGTGGCCAAAAGGCATGGGGCTAGGGTTTCAATCAATTCAGATTGGCGTTCCTAGTACCACATCACCCTTAATTGAGGAAGTAAGTGCTTCAGAAGATATTAAGACATCTCACAAACCAGTGGACCAATATCATTGTGACTCCCCTGACTCTAATGATTATGAGTGGGATTCCCTATCCTCTACTTCCATGGACCTTGACAAGTTATTTGGAGAACTTGACTTGATGTTAAGTTCCTCACCAAATCCATTGAATTCCTGTCCACCAAAGAAAATGACAAAAGAGGAATGGTTTAAACATTACTATTGGGAATCACTTGATCCTACCTCTTGGAAACCTAAGCCATCTGTTTCAGATAGTCAAACCTTGGCATTAGGCCCACCTATCAATCCACCTAGATCCAAACCTAAGAGCAAAAAGGACCTAGTACAAGACTTTTGTGACCACATGAATAATTCAATCTTTACCTTGACCCCATTAAAATTTGATAACTCTGACGATGACATGCCCTTAGTTTATCCCCAACTCATTGATTGGGACCAACAAGACACACCCATCTTAGACATTTTTGAGAACGACGAAGCAATTTCTGAGTTCTTGGGATTACGAGAAGGCATACCTAATGGTGATCATAAGGCTGGTTTTACCATTGAATTGGACAGCAAAGCATACTTTGGGGAATCTGTTCAACCCTCCAGTCGCAAAAATGAGAAAAAGAATAAACAAGACAAAAAGGATGAGTCTCTAGGTGAAAACCAAAAGGCACCTTTAGACAGTGAAAAAGTAAAAAGAAAGGACGCATCCGAAGGTGAAAACCTCTCTGAGGCACCTAAGGATGAAGGTTTGAACATTCTCCCCATTGCATAGGAAAAGTCACCCATGCTCGTGGAAGAATCGGTAGAAGTCAACATAGGCATAAAAGAGAATCCTCGACTGGTTTATTTTGCAGCATCATTGACAATAGAAGAGCAGCCAGAGTTCCACAACTTCTTTGCACAGAGATAGATAAATTTTGCTTGGTCATATGCAGACATGCCAGGGTTGGATCCTGAACTTGTTTTGCATCATTTTCCCTTACAACTAGGTGCCAAACCAGTGAAACAGAAATTGAGAAAAATGCACCCACAGATTGCTTTATTAGTCAAGGCAGAACTCAAGAAACTCTTAGACGTTGGTTTCATAGATCAATTGACTATGCCGATTGGATCTCCAATCTTGTACAAGTCACTAAACCAACTGGGGGCATCCGCATCTACACTAATTTTAGAGATATCAACAAGGCTTTCCTAAAGGATGACTTCCCTTTGCCTAACATAAACATGATAGTTGAAATGACAGCGAGATATGAGATGTTGTCCCTTATGGATGGATTTTCAGGATATAACCAGATCAGAATTGCAACTGAAGACCAACCTAAGACGACTTTCACTTGTCCTTGGGGAATGTATTGCTGGAATGTTATGCCCTTCAGACTCAAGAATGTTGGAGCAACCTATCAACGTGCCATGACCACCATCTTTCATGATCTAGTACACACTCTTATGGAAGATTATGTCGATGATCTTATTGTAAAATCCAAGACAAGGGCAGAACACTTACAGGTTTTAGACAAGATATTTCAAAGGCTGGAGAAGTATAAAGTGAGACTTAATCCAAAGAAATGTGTGTTTGGAGTCAAGTCAGGAAAGTTGCTAGGTTATATCATTTCCAGACGAGGCATTGAAGTGGATCCGGCTAAGGTGAAAGAAATCATAGACATGCCTCCACCCACTAATCTCAATCAACTAAGGACACTACAAGGAAGACTGCAATCCATTAGAAGATTTATAGTGTAGTTAGCAGATAAGACACATCCTTTTCAACATCTACTTAAGAAAGGAGTACCCTTTGCATGGACAACTAGGTGTGGAGAGGCTTTTCAATTGATTAAAGAATATTTACTCACACCACCAGTCTTAATGCCACTTGTTGAAGGAAGACCATTGATTATTTATATTACAACAACCCATTCATGACTCAGAGAATTGCTTGCACAAAATGACGATGAAGGTAATGAAAGGGCAGTCTATTATATCAGTCGGACTTTGGTAGGTTATGAGCTCAACTATAGTACTATTGAACGTGCCTGTCTTGCCGTAGTATTTGCTACCCAAAAACTAAGGCATTATATGCTAAACCACCAAACAATGTTGGTTGCCAAAATAGATCCTCTAAAATATCTTCTCAGCAAGGCAACATTAACAGGGTGACTAGCCAAATGAGTTATGATACTTAGTGAGTGTGATATCCAGTATGTAGAAAGAAAGGCTATCAAAGGATAGGTCATTGTTGATCAGTTAGCTGATGCACCCATACAGGAAGATCACCCATTAGTTGTATATTTTCCTGATGAGTTCATATTCACAATTGACACAAACATAACATGGAAACTAAACTTTGATGGCTCACATACAAATCATGGCTCAGGGGATGGTATATTGTTTATCACACCACGGGGTGATTCCATCCCTAAGTCATTCAGGATTGCATTTCCATGCACTAACAACATAGCAAAGTATGAAGCTCTAGTGACAGGGTTACACATGGCAGTCAAGTGGAAAATTAAGAACCTAAAGGTATATGGTGATTCCCAACTGGTAACCAGACAGGTAAATGATGTTTATGAGACTAAGGATGAGAAGCTTGCTCCCTACAAACACATGGCTGATAGCTTTAAAGAGTACTTTGACAAAGTCAAATTTCATCTGATACCTCATGTTTTAAATAGGGTAGCAGATGCTATGGCTACAATTGCATCACTTCTCGACATTCCTAACAACGTGCCTGAGTTTGAGTTCTTGGTAGAATAGCTTTTGGTCCCAGCGTACGATATTCCATATTCTAAAATGGTGTGTGACATTGTTGGTCCTGATTCCCCATGGTACAAAGAAATCTATGACTACCTTCATGCCGAAGTCATACCCACTGGCCTATCAAACAACCAACGTAGGATGTTCCTTCGCAAGTCAACCAAATACACCATCGTCGGAGACACCCTATATAGATGCGCCTTAGATAATACCCTACTGAGATGTCTTGATTCTATTGAAGCACAAGCAACCTTGCGTGGGGTGCATGAGGGTATATGTGGTTCCCATTCTAGCGGTCCTACTTTAGCCAAAAAGATTATGAGACTGGGTTATTACTGGCCTACTATGGAAAAAGACTCATATTTCTTTATAATGAAATTCCGCCAATGCCAAGTTCATGGAGACTTGATACATGCGCCAACACAGGAGCTTTGTCCTATAACATCACCATGGCCCTTTGTCCAATGGGGACTCGACCTCATAGGTAAGATCCACCCCACATAATCTAATGGACACAAATTCATTATCACTGCCATTGAGTATTTTACGAAGTGGATTGAAGCCATTCCTATGACATACATTACTGGCACAAAGATTTGTAAATTTACCCTGAACTATATCGTTTGTCGGTATGGTGTCTCTCAGTCCATAATCACCAATAATGGCCGCCCATTTAAGAACCAAGAAGTATGCCACCTTTGTGATGAATTTCATATTCAACATCACTTTTCTACTCCATACTACCCACAAGGTAACGACCAAGTGGAGGCATCTAACAAGACCATCATTAGAATCCTCAAGAAGACTCTCAATGATGCTGGTCATGACTGGCATTTATAGCTTAATCCTACCTTATGGACTTATCGCACACTTATCCATACTCCCACTAGTGCCACTCCCTATTCACTAGTCTTTGGTTTTGAAGCTATTCTTCCTATTGAGGTTGAGATTCCTTCCCTAAGGGTATCCTTGAAAGGCCACATTGATGATGAAGAGTACCGAGTATCGAGACTCCATGAGTTAGAATTCCTGGATGAGCGAAGACAAAAGGCACTAGAACATCTTCAAGCATATCAGAATCGCCTTTGTCATAGCTATAACATGAAGGTCTTGAACATAAACTTTGACATTGGTGACCTGGTTTTAATGGAGAACCCAAAGAATCAAGCAGAAAGAGACAAACCAGGAAAGTTTGAACCAAACTGGTTAGGACCTTATATTGTTACAGAAGCTTTTGGATCAGGAGCATACCAACTCTCTACTCCTGAAGGGGAACCATTGTCCTCGCCAATCAATAGTCTGCATCTGAAGAAGTTCTATGTGTAGCTTTTGGGAGCCTTTGTCTTAATTAGTAGAAAATACAAAAAAAATCATAAAATCAAAAAAATCGTTACCAAGGTGAAAACCTAGCAAACAGGCGTCTTGGTAACACCAAAAAAATTAGATAATCTAGAAAATAGTAAAGACAAATAATTCTTCCAATAGTGAAAATCACTTCGATGGCGCTTTGGGTAGGTACCATGGTGAAAACCTAGCAAATAGGCGCCATGTGTACTTCACTTTGCTCCTTTGTCTACTATTATTCTAATCTACCTATCCCTGTACATAGTCCTTATCCCTGTACATAGTCCTTATCCCTGTACATACTACCTATCCCTATACATAGTCCTTATCCCTGCACATAGTCCACTACCCGGTAGATACTACCTATCCCTATACATATCCCTTATCTTTCATATCCATCGCTTGTATATACCATTCATAATAAGTTGTAGTCTTTCCCATAACCTGGGATGATTGACATTGAGTGCATTTCATAACCCCCATTTTATCCTATTCATAATCAATTGGTCTTATACTCAACTGGGGGCAAACACTTGACGTGTGTCATATTCATTTTTCCATTGGCTGTGTTGAAAACGTAAAACCATGAAAAATCCACAAACATCGCAAAATGACCTGAGAAAACACAAAAAAATCAGAAAACTTCAAAAAGACAAAAAAATCAAAACATTTTGAAAATCCAAAAACAGAGTCAAATTCAGTCGCACTTGTCAGTCTTTGTCATTTTTCAAACTACGTTGCCTCTGTGACTGGACGTAGGCAAGGCCATCTGTCGATGTGCCCCCAAGGCATTAGGTCAGTCGGTTTAGGTTTTTCTGTATAAAATCATGCTTCTATATGACAAGGTCATTGGTCAAGTCAAACTACGAGGTCTCTGTGTGTATAACGTAGGAAAGGCCATCAATCGATGAGCCTGTGAGGCCACACTAGGTCAGTCCTTTAGGTTTTGTCGTCACACATAGTCAATTGTCAACACGTCATATCAAGTAATGCATCAATCTGGTGAACAAGTCAACAATGTCTCTAAGTCAAATCAAACAACATGCCAAACGAAACAATCAAAACAGATCAACAAATGTCTGCTACAGGATGTGTCCTTCCTAGAAACAAACATCATCATGACAGCCAACCGGTATCTTATTCAAGATGAGTCCTTCCTGAATATAGCTATCGGAAAAAAAATCTATGTCTTATACAGGATGAGTCCTTCCTACATAATCGACAAGGTCAAACAATCATAGTCTTACACATGTTATCACATCAACGACATCTGACTCAACGTCTTATACGATACATGTCTTTCTGAAACCAAGCTTTGTCATGCCTTATACAGATAGTCATAACATCGAAACCAGACTCAAAGTCTTATCCGGTATGTGTATCTCCTACAATCAGGCTCTATCAATCAATCCTTTTATCAATCAAAACAAATTCAACAAAAAAATCAAGTTTTGGCAAATATTTTACTGGCTTTTTGAATTTATGGCTTATTTATCTTATCATTTATCTTGAATTGATGACTAGGAATTATGTTACTAGCTTTCTCAAGGATGTCCCATGAAGGATTTAGAGAAGCAACTATGTATCAGAATTCTGTTTTCTTTGACTACTATCTATAAATTATCTTTTAAACTTTGTTTTTTTGAGTCATGTTACTAGTTTCCTCAAGGATCTCCCATGAAGGATTTAGAGGAGCGATGACGTCTCATGACCTATCTTTTCTTTTGTTTGTTGTCTATGGTTTGTCTTGACAAAAATACTGGGGAAACCTGTGCCCTTAGTATGAGTTAATGACACTCCTTGTCTGCGACTGTCTGTTGTTGGCAAGTGGTTGACCTTGCACACCTTGATCTATGTCATATCATGGTGTTTATCTCCACTTGTATTAGTCCCACCCAATGATGATAAAGTGCAATACCTTTTGTGATATAGCGAAACATCGAAGATTCCTAATACTAACATCTATCACATCTCTTTCGTTATTTCTCAATCTTTCTTTCCACACTAACAGT
The DNA here is from genome assembly GCA_007258455.2 of Sequoia sempervirens. Classification (NCBI taxonomy): domain Eukaryota; kingdom Viridiplantae; phylum Streptophyta; class Pinopsida; order Cupressales; family Cupressaceae; genus Sequoia; species Sequoia sempervirens. Next base: position 784,942,308 of record VDFB02281492.1, read on the forward strand.
TCTTCTTTCTTGCATTATGACGGAGTCCTGTGACACACAACAATACAAGTCATCCTGCATACACATACATGTTAGAAAAATCCATACATCTAGGCATTTATCATATTTATGAAATCATGACATTATGGACATTCATCATCATACAATACATATCATAAGCATTCCATGTATAAAACAAATGTAAATACATGCATCACATTGCATTTGTCTAGCATCACATGTATCATGCATTATACATATGACATCATACAACATCTCATAATTATAAATTGCATACATCATATAGCATCAACATTATATTATTAGCTGCATAAAAATCATAAAATAAATACGATCATCCATCACATAGGCATATAATATAAACATCACATGTATAAATAAACACTGCATAATCACTACATAGAAATGCATATCATGAGAATCACCGCCAAAATCATATATATATATATATATATCTTGCTCAACAATGTCACATCACAATGTCATAATGTATCAATAATACATGGAAGCCCATAGGCTATATAATCATAGTACAATGTCTCGAGGCATATCAAGAAGTATCTCTATCCTGAACTTCTGCTGCAATTGTGGCTGGAGTGCATGATGAGTGATGTCAGGAACCCAATGACCTGTGAGCTGAGGGAGGCCTATCATAGGGACCTGCTCTGCTTGGATGCTCCACACCCTCTATGCTAACTGTCCTGGTGTGGGTCCTGGTTTGTGACCCCCTGCTACGTGCCTGTGAGAAGTTGGGAGCCCGTCTCTCTGGAGGAATCTCTGCCTCATATAAATCATGGTAATACCTCTCTCTCTCCCCAGCTCTGACTAACTCTCTTGAAAAGGCAACTGATGGTCTAGTACATAAGGCTATGAGCTCTGTGAATCTCTGCTCAGTCTCATGTCTCTGAGCTATGGCCTGATCTCTATCCATCACCACTCTGTCCCTCTCCATCTGATACGCATCCCTCTCAGACATTAGGACTCTCATATGCTCCTCCAAGGATGCAACCTGAGTACGCAATGTATCTATGTCCGGATCTACTGCCCCTGTGTCATCTTGCCTGACCCTCGCTACCCCATCCTCCTCCTCATCCAACTCTAAAATTTGATCATGAATCTCTCTCTCATGATCATCATCCTCCTCGTCATCCTCCTGGTAGGCACCCAACAAGCCCAAGGCATCAATCTCTACCTCCTCTCTGACTGCCTCCTCTCTACCTGCCTCCTCTCTACCTGTCTCCTCTGCCAGGATATCTGGAATGGCCTCCTCTCTGGGATGCTCCTCCTCTCTGCCTATCTCCACATCTACCTCCTCCCCTCCTCTCCCAATGTCTGGCATGGCCACATCCTCATCTCCTCATCCCTCCTCAAGGATCGGTGACAATGGTGGCCCTCGTCCCCTCCATCCACATCTCCCTCTCTTGCCCCCTCCTCGTCCACCTTGGCCATCATCTCCTCCATCACCGCGGCCTCCTCCATCTCTCCGACCTCTACCTCTGCCACGCCTGCCTCGCGGACCTGTCCCTCACCGCTCTACTGGCGCTGGCTACTCTGGATCTATCAATGGAATCGGTCTATGTACTTCCCACCACTGATCGAACTCCTCTGTGGTCCCTGGGTCTGCTGGACCATCCCTCCATCCCCATGAAACTGCCTACAGTGCATCGATGTCTGCCTTAGCTGTGGCCACTAGAATCTTTGGGCCCCATAGGGGACCTCTCACGATGATCTTGCGAACTCTGCTCGTCCTCTAGGCACATCCTGCACCTCTCCAAACTGCCGCAGAACACGATCTGGTAACTGACACTCTATAATGTGGACATGTGACACTGTCCGCCCAATCAAGAACTGTACCTGTCAGAAAAATGAAAAATGCTCATCCTCGTCTGACCAATCGGCGCAGCCCAAGTATTGTCTCCATGTAAACTGCACCATCGTGTCTATGGCATGCCTGAAATAACCTGTATCTCCTATGTGGTGCTGAGTATTAGCCCCCGCATAGCGGAAGGCATAAGGAGCTCCGTGTGGAAGGTCAACTGTCACTGGTGGCCAGAAAATAGCGATGTGTTCCCACGCCCATACCATCAGGAGTGTGGTACCACAACTCATAGATTGTGCCTCTCGGTAGGCAATATCATGCAAATAAAAGTATAACATCCCGAGCAGACATGAACCCCAAGCATACACCACTCGACACTCCAGCATGCCTACTAGCATCTCCCCCCACCCCACGGGAAAACCATGACCTCGACGGTCAGGAAGCACTATGCCACCTATCAATGTACACAATAGACAGTCTAGCTACCTATACCTCTGAGCCAACACATGCCACCTAATCTCATAGTGGTCAAACCCTAACTGCCTGATGTCTACATGTGGGTAGTATCTACACATCTCGGTTGCACCCCTCTGGGTATCATACGTCACCCGTGTGCCTCTAATAGGAAGTCTGAGGATCCTGTAGACATCCTCCAAAGTAACAGTGGCCTCTCCAGTCAGTAGGTGAAAAGATGATGTCTCTGAGTGCCACTGCTCACATAGTGTTGTCAATAAACCCCGATTTGCCTGAATCTGGGGCATGTCTGTAACGTGAAGAAGACCAAGGTTCCATAGGAAACATCGCTCTGCACTCCGCAAGTTGTCCCTGAACCGAAAGGTCATCGGTCTCGACTCTCGTGTATATACTGTATCCAACACAACCTGCAATGGCATTATACATGCCTCATGTCAGCCTCAAACATCTATTCTAATGCAAACTGACTATAATTAACTGCTATTCAAATGCATCATTGTTTGGAAAATGCGTCATTATTTTTCACATGCGTCGTTATCTCACATATGCGGTGCATAAAATTTAGATGCGTCATTTCATTAAACACATGCGTCGTTCTTTTTCACATGCGGCTAACTATATTACATATGTGTTGCACTATAACATATGCATTGAAAGAAATATGAATGCGTCGAGGGAAATTCAAATGCGTTGCATAATAAACAAATGCGGCTATTCTAAATGCACATGCGATGCAGATTATCAAATGCGGTTCATTAACCTACAAATGCGTCGAACCGCAAAAAACCTACGCTAACAGTAAACGTAAAATTTCAAATGCGTTCTTTTGCATGCAAATGCGACTTTTGTGTATTCAGATGCAGCTTTTTCTTAAAATGATGCATATATAAATTTTGAATTAAATGCTAAGATTACGCGCAAATGGAAAATTTCAAAGGTCAAGTTTGAGGTACATACCGGGGGGTCTGTGTTGGCTGGCCTCTGGAAGGTCCGAATCCTATAAGCTCGATGATGGGTGTTCGGAACAGGGGACATCGTCGTTGTGAGTGCAGAGCAAATTCTCAGTTTTCAAAGCTAGGAGGGTGAAAATGAATTGGTTTTTACCCCAATTTCTATATATACCTAGGGTTTTCTTCCTACTGGTTGTGTCAACTTCCAATTTCTATCAACCCATACCCGTCCCTAACATTTCCAAACTCAATTCTGTCAACTCCACTACATTTCTAGCTATCCAATGGACTAATCGGGATCATTTCCAATTTTTTCTGAACTTTTTTGACAATTTGTCAATTTTCCCGAGGGGGCATACCTTCACCTGTTTTACACTGGGGCATGACTGGGGCATATTTGTTATCAATTTTCTTTGACACAACACCGAAATGACATTGTATCAAAGAGGGGAAAATGTAGACACTGAAATCTGGTTTAAGCCTGCGACTTCAATATTCTTTATAATTCGTATTCTTCATGGTCATGATTAAATAATGTCAATTATTTAATTATTCACTATAGTCTTCATTTCTTCTATTAATTAAATAATCTTAATTATTTAATTAATTCACACTTTTCTTTATTCTATCTGATTAATTAAATAAACGCTTTTTATTTAATTATGTTACTAATTAACCTTATCCTTCTTGTCAAATTAAATAAATTCTTATTTAATTTACTCTTTATCATACTTCAACTATAATTAAATAAATTCTTTATTTATTTAATTATTCATTTAAATCCCTTCATCACTTAATTAAATAAATCTTATTTATTTAATTATTCTTCAAATATCAAATCTTGAATTAAATGAATTATTTAATTCATGAATTCTATTTTAACGCATTCCTCTATATTTAGATAATTGTGTGAGTTATCTAAGTATTCACTTTTACTCGACTAAAAGATCTATTTCAAATTGCTCAGTTAACTCTTGCTTTAATGTTTGAGTGGCATTCTCGAGTAATCTCTTCGTCAAATCATTCAATTGTCCAGTGCTAACTCAATTGCATGTACATGCGAATTAATTAAATATTCCTATTTAATTAATTAAAACCTTGTGCGTGCATTCGAACAAGAGTTTCTTTAATCCATCTTTATCTTTTTCATGCAAAGATAATTCTTCTATTTTTGAATACCAAACTTGAAGATTAAATCATTTATTTAATCTTTAATTCTATTTCTAATTTGTATCACTCGTGTAATTACTAACTATTTTTAGAATGCATGCCTAATCAGTCAATCTCAACTGTCTGTTGATCTTTCAATCATGGCTTGTCATTCGAATAATCAATTTTCTATAAATTGATCTATCATTCTTCATTCCAATCTCTCTCGAAAACTCATGAAATCTTATGACTTTTGAGAGCACTTATCTTGAATCTTCGATGTTTTTCTAAATCACTATCTTATGCTATACTTGCACAAACTTTGAAAATATGAGGGAAATTATACTACAACAACAAAATGGAGAAGGGAAATCGAGATGAATCATGGAAATACGTACAAATTTGGTGAGATTGTTCAAGTTTTATTTACGCTTTTGACTTTCCTTTGTTCTTTGTTGCTTAACTTAGATTGCATTTAGATTTGAATTGCATGTTTTCTCTTAATCTTGTTTTGTGCACTTTCTAGACATTACAGTTAGCACCAAACTGTGGAGGTCATCGAAGCATTGGGGGGACTAAGAACAAGGTCCCACCAATATGAGATAGAAACAAGACTTCAAGGAGTATATCAAGCCAATAATTTGAGGCACAAATCCCAACATTAACCTTACAACATTTATAATGTCACAATCATTAAATGTCTCCATTTCAAAAGCACAATCTCAACAATACTTGACTCCATTCAAGAGTAAATCTCAACAATAAATGATTCTCATCAAAAGTATAATCTCATCAATAAATGACTCATTAAAAAATACAGTCTCAACAATAAATCGACTCCAATTGAAAGTATAATCAACAATCAAATGATCAACTAGATCATATAGGTTGATCCCAACTTATTTGCTTTAATCAATAATCAAATAAACAACTCTACCAGATAGGTTATTCTCAACCTAGGGTTTCAATCAAAAGTAAAGTAACGTTCAAGTGAACATGAACCAGTCACAAAAAACTTCTCTTTCTAAATACCTCAAATATTCAAATGTTTACTAAATTTGTATATCATCTGGAGGACATTATCAACTTGCGAGGAGTTGGTACATCTATACCCATAGTCCTCTCACAATACAGTTTTGGGTTACCGAAATGTGAGTCCTCTTTTAGAGTTTTGTGATTAGGAAGAGACTCTTAATCAAAATAAGATAATAACATAACCATAAAATACAACTCTTATCCCTATCGTTGAATATTGATATAACCTAGGTAAGTTTATACCCTAACCCTAGGGATAAGATTCACTTCCTATCTCAAGGAGACATGAGTAATTAATCAAGTAAATATTATCAATCAAGGTTTGTATAACTTTGTAATGATGAAATTTCCACTAACTAATTCAAAGTAACTCTATAACCCAACTTCACAAATTAAGCATCTACTGTATAAGCTTATCTTAACATAGTATATAATAATAATTATAAACACTCATTCCATAATATGGAGTATAACAAAATTCCTTAGACTAGATTCATCAAGAATCTTTCACACTTATCCAAAGAAGATAATAACCTATTCATAATGAAACAAATTTCTTATTTTCCAAACAAGCTAAACAAGTCATACAATCTTTTCAAAACATAAAATTCCTAATGGAGTAGAAATTTGCATGCCTATATATGCAAAGCTCCAAATGCTCAAACTAGATTCCTAGCTTAGCCTTCTCCAAAATCAGCTTGCAACTCCCAATTATCTCTCTTACTTTCTGCAAAACTCTCTCACAAAAACTTCTCGCAAACTCTTAAAACTCAAAAAAGTTGAATAATAGCAACTCAAAAAATTAGCAGCAAGAGTGCATAATGCATACCATTTGAGGGAGAAATCACCTCTATTTATACAAAAATGTGAGTAGCTGCAAGCTAGAAACAAGCTCTTAAAGATGACACTTCTCAATCAAAAAGGTTCAATTTAGCAAGAAGAAGAAAAGGTGGAAGCTAAAATCATTGTATTGTAAACACATGCACAACCAGATTTCTCCACAAAGAATGAGTCACTCATTCTTATGAACAACAAGAATAACATTCAAAAATGTAAGGTTATTGTTTCCACAGGTCGAATCATTTTGGCTAGCTTTTCATTTGACTATTTCTCTCATTCCAATTTACTTCATAAGTTGACATTTGTTTTACAGATTAGACTTCTATTAGGTTTTCACTATTCGTATATTGGCGCCACATAAAACATCACACACCCTATTCTTTTGGTTGCTATTTGGAAAAGACCAGGTCAAAGTTCCTATACATTGTATATTCTCTTTGCCTTCATATTTTGACTTAGTCTTGGAAAATTTATCTCTAACATTGGTTCGCTTTTGATTCCATGCCCTATATCATAGTGTTTCCTAAGTTTACATTACTCAACATTAAAATACTCTATGCAATCTTTTTAGTTTATGCACTACCTCAAAATGTTGCGCTATTACTTTTATTTATGCGCTTATACATTATATGTATAAGTTGTGCTTTATATGTATTATGTGCTTTAGATGAATATTCCAGTGCTATTTAAACATTACTTATAATTTCATAAAATGCATCATTCAATATTCGAATGCATATACCCATTTTATACATTTCACATAATAACGCATGGATATATATACATATACACGTATGTATATATATATTAATATACTCGTATGGACATTTCCATTAATGTCATCACATACACACATATTAGTATATATGCATATACTATATATATCATGCCTTGACATTTAAACACATATATTCACAATCCCATTGATCAACATATATACACAAAGTGTATATATATAACTCATCGATTAAATATAAACACAATGAAGAACTCACATAAGACAAGAGACTCAAACACATAACCCAAATCAAAACATTCATAGACAATATCATAACGTCTTCTAAATCATACTCAAATAAGGCTAAGGATAACTTACTATTGTGTATGTTTTGCACACATGCCACCCTAAAGGCAGGGACCCCCTTTTTTTGCTTTTGCTCTGCTTCTGTCAACTTGGCCCCCCTCTCTTTTGCTTCACTTTTGTCTTCATTTTTTGACTTTGGGGACAAGTTTCCTATGGATTTGGGATGTTCCCATGATGCCTAAGTGAACTTCCAAGGTTTCATTAAGTTTGGAGATGTTGCAAAATTTTTACTATGGGTTACCGTCCACGAGTTTTTGTGTGCAAGTCGCCGTCCGTGGGTTTCCGTGCACGGGTTGCCATCTATAGGTTTCTGTGTGTGGGTTTCCGTGTGTGGTTTGTTGTCTACAGGTTTCTATATGTGGAATGCTATTGCAAACGATGCTGAACCCTACAACTTCCACATTCTGAATCTCTGTGTTTCCAAAAGGGGTGCAAACTTCAAGTTTTCAACATCTAGGACCCATAAAATGAATGTTTCCACATGCCTAAAGAGGTTTGAGTCAAATTCGCCAATTGTTTAGACATTGCGGAAACTAAAAGAGGAAGTTCATCCGCAGAAGTCTGTTTGTGAAATGTCGTTACAAACGACACTAGACTGCTTGAATTTTGCATTCCAAATTTCCATATTTTTCAAAATGAGTCAAAACTTAAAGAAATATGTCTACGCACTCTTTCTACCCCTTTTCCCACATGCTAAAATTGAAAAATATCAAATTTACTAAATTTGGAGATGTTGCATAAATTTCACTGTGAGTCGTCATCCACAAGTTTCTATGTGCGGGTTGCCATCCATGGGTTTCCGTGTGTGGGTTGCCGTATGTGGGTTTCCATCTGCGGAAGTCCATTTGTGAAATGTTGTTGCAAATGACGCTAGATCCTCCGACTTCCGCATTCCAAATTTTTGTATTTTTCAAAAGGGGTTAAATCATTGAGAAATAGGTCTAGGCACCCTCCTAATGCATCTTTCATGTGCTTAATTTGAAAAAACTTAAAATTGCTAAGAGTTGTGGCTTTTCGAAACATTTCATGTGGAAAGCCGCCTTGCAGATGTGGTGGTCTCCAATGTCGTTTTTATGGCGCAAACTTGTCTGACTTCCCACCTTCCAGCTTCTACATTGCTCTAACACTCAAAAGTGAAATCTCCTCAAAATTCAATTTCCTGAAAAGGAAACTTTCTCAAAATATCAAAAAGGAAACTATCTTAAAATAAGAAAATTTCCAAAAATGGAAAGTTTTTTGAAATGAATTTTCCCAAAATAGATTTTTTTCAAAATGGTTTTCTTCTTGAAATGCAAATATTCTCAAAATTGATTTCTCTTCAAAATAGGAAAATTTACAAAATGGAAAGTTTCCAAAATAAAAGTTTCAAAATGGAAAATTTCCAAAAATAGAAAGTTTCCAAAAATGGGAAATTTCCAAAAATGGAATTTTTTTTCAAAATATGAAATTTTCTTGGACTATAAATTGATAAATTTTAATTTTTTTGGAGGTTTAAATCATGATATTTTATGGTGCAGGTGCTTCTCACGATGTTTGGAGGGATAAAGGATCAACTCATTGAAGGACCAACATATGAAGCCATGCCATATATTGGAGGGAGGAGTAAATGAATTAAATGGACAAGATGAACATGCATTTGGATTTGTGCAAGACCTTATTTACCAGCAAGTCAAAATTCTCGCAACATGCCAAGCTTTTGGAGGTTACAGAGAAGTTCGTTGAATATGTTATACAAGAGGCTAGAAACAATCTAATAGAAGACAAATATTTATAATTTCTAGCTATAGGATGAAATAGGCTACAGGAAAAAATTGGATAGAAGACACAATAAACTAAAGAAAAAATGGCTACCAATTTTATATTGTGAAATATTGTACTCATCTTGGACTTGATGTAAACCTTGAGTTGAAAGTGAATTTGGGCCATTCATTGCAAATCAATCTTGGCCATTCATTTTACTTTTGGAAAACTATAAATAGGGGCTTTCTCCTCATTTGCAGAAGGATAGATGAGTTGTTGTGTAAAGACATGCTACTGCAAAATATACGAGAAAATAATTGAGTTAATGGTTTCTTGTGTATCACTCTTCATGTGTGCATGATTCTATCTCCTATAGTTTATTTCAGCATTGTTATTTCAAGTTTAAGCTCATTTTCTACTAGTAGTTCATGTTGTGCTTTAATGGTGGATGTATGCTATGGTGTTTGATGCACTTCCAACCCATACTTTTGGAAATTTGTTGATGAAAAATTGTTGTATAAAGTTAGTCTGGGCTTGTTTATTTGTTGCACCTTAATTCAACTGTTTGTTCATGCTAAATAAGTGAATGTACATTCTGAAAATCTGCAAATACCCCTTGAAGATTGCACTAGTTTTATGAAACTGCAGGTTGTCCTTAGTTAAGTAAAATTCAGTTTGGGAAGTTTGTCCATTGTAGCATCCTCCATTGAAACTGTTCATCTTAGTTGCAGATTTAAGAAAACTTCTAACCCCTTTCCCTTTTGTTGTTTCTTTTAAAATCTGAAGTTAAAGACAAGTTCCAACATCATTGTAAAGCCAAATCTGATGAACAAAAGGAGTTTTAGTTTGATGTTATGAACTTGCAGCTACTATCCATCATTTCCAGAACTTATGAAACTTAATTTGCAGACCCAAAACTTCCATGCTTTGTGAACCATAAAGGCCCCTTGTGATTACCAGCAAATCACAACGAACAATTGAGCTATTTTTGCAAGTCATGGCCTAACACCCAAGAGACCTTAGGGTGATTGTCTAAAACTTAGTTGCAGATTCTCACCTTTCAAGAGAGGCATCACACTTGTGTGCTGTCTGTGTTGAGAAGTGCAGAAATACCCATCAACAGAACTAACGCTAGGAGGGATGAGCTCAAAGCTGCAAAGCTAGAAGTTGAATGTACCTTCAAGAGAAATCTGAGATACCATAGATCTCATCATATACAAAAAGTTTAAAAATAAAATAAAATTGGAAGACAAAGCAACATCTGAGTTGAGATGGAGCAGCAATTGCAAATCAATACCCCTCATCTTCAAGAAGATTTGAGTAGGAGATTGAAGGAGCCACTGCATCACTTTGCTTTGTTAGAAAAATGTAGAATTGATAACACTTGCAGGCATAATGAATTGGAATGTCTAACATTCTTGAATAGAATTGAAATGGCATTGCAGAGAGAAATCTTCTTTTGGGAAGTGCACCAACCTTTAGTTTCTGCAAATCCAAAATAACTTGTTGATGTTACAACTAAAGCATTTGAAGAGCTGATCAAGGAACAACTGAGCAAAAAGGATGGAATAAACTTAGAGGAGTTACTGTTATCTGGGTGGTGCAAGGTACATAATTCACCTCATTCAAAATTCACTTGTTCCTCATGTGCAAACATTATTGATTGAGCTAAAAGTTGTTTGAATTAGAAAGAGCAACCAACCAACAATGAAGAGAAGATATCTACTAAAGAAGAAGAACAGTTAGCAATTGAAAGGAAATACACAGAAGATGAATCAGAAAAATCTGCAACAGTACATGCTGGAACAACCTACACAGATGTTGAAAATCATAAGAGGCTGAAATTCTTGGGACAATAGAAAGCCATGATGAGAGTCTAAACAAGATGGGACTTGAGGATGTTGTTCTTATAGATGAAGGTGATTCAAGACCTAAAGAAGAAGATCTAAAGGAGTGGGATTAACCACAAGTTGAAGCAGTTCACCATCAAACTCCTTCCACAAGCATTGGTGAAGATCTAGTGCTAGAAAGGCAGGGTGAACTCATTTCAAGGCTTATGAGGGACTGATTAGAATTACGATACCAGATAGATTTGGAGGTGTTGCTACTACTAGGTTGGTGTAGGCTCCATGATTCTGCACATTCAGATTTCACTTGTGGGTTGTGTCAAGAAGTCATTAGGAAAGTTAAGGAACAAGTGGAGTAGCCTAATGCAAGGCCCCTTGCTGCTATCTCAGGAAGGGTATTGGAGGTAGGAAAACCAGAACCAAGTGATAGCTCACAAGAGGGTTTTAGGGCAGCAATAGAAGAGGAATAATATAGTCCCACTAATGATATAACAAACCCAAGTGTTGAACCATTGATTGGCCATCAAGAATCCTCCCCTTTGGCAAATAATTTTCACATAGTGGATGATCAACTTCATGAGGAATCCTTAGAGGGAAATTACATATCAACTTTCAGTCCCCTTGAAGTGGTAGAGTCATTCGTTGATTTCTCCCTGTAGACGTCCAATTTTGATCACTTCCATATGATCAAATGCGTCTCCTTGATTCATCCGGTTGCTCATCCCCTCTGACAATATTAATTAAAGCCATTTGTTTAATTAATATCTTTCATCTCGCACAAGGGTCCTAAAGTATTTAATTTGATACTTTACCCCTTTTTCTCCTCTAAATTAAATAAATATCCCTTTTTATTTAATTTAGTCATATTCCCCTTTTGAATTAAAATGCATTTTTAATTCATCTTTTCTCTCTCATGGTCACATCCTCCAACTTTTGCAAGTTGGTCCCTAATCCATTTTAATTACTTCATCTTCTTCTAATTAACTAGGGTTAGCATGTGCACACCCTTAATCATCATTAAGGTCACATCCTCCATAATTTCCCACTTGCCTCTAATCAGTCATTAGCCTATCTAACTAAGTACTTGCACAACCTTAATCATTTGATTAGCCTAACCTAATCCTCATCCTATTTATGGCACATGTCCTTGAGTCAACCTTATTAAAGGCTTTCTCCTTTTGGACAAGGCATCCCCCTTCCCCATGTGAATTTTTAATTCACCTTTTAATCCCCCAAGGCACCTAAATGGAATTTTTAATTCCTTCACTTCTCCCCACATGTCCTTTACTTATTCTTTACTCTTTCTCCCATCCCCATGAGAATATTTGAGGAATTTTTAATTCCTCACATGTCCTCTCACCCACATGGGGACAAGGACCTCCTTTATGAGGAGATCTTGTCCAATCCCAAGGTACTTTGTACCCCCTCCATGTCATGTCCTTTTCCTTCCACCTCATGTACACTTCACCTTTTAGGGCTTCATCACATGCCACATGTCAAGATGTGAGGGCTTGTGAGTTCTCAACTCACCTTAGCCCTACATCTTGATATTTGGTGGATCAATCTCAACCGTCCATTTCCCCTAGGATTTCCCAAAAATCCTATAAATACCCCCTCTTTTCTCTCATTTTGGGAGATCATTTTGTGTAGCCAAACTCTTGCAGTTTTATTTCTCAATCCACACTTAGCTTTTTTTTTTCATGTTTCCAAGCATCATTTGCATCTCATATCACACATCTTTTGTCATCTAAGGAGCATACACATTCAAGATCGAAGGGCCAACCAAAGGATCGACTCAACGCAAGGTATAAAGTTCTATTTCGTGGCTTTGTCTTGTTTTGTTTCCAACTTAGGCTAATCTCGAAGTGTAGGTTGTTTTAGTTGTTTATTTGTGCTCTTTAACTTGTTGCTTGTTTTCTAACACCTATTTCGACCTATCACATTTCCTAATTCAGTGGCGGGCCTATCCCAGTGCAGTGGCGGACCTGTCCTAATTCAGTGGCAGGCCTGTCCTAACAGAGTGGCGGACCTATCTTATAGAAGGTAAATTTGTTTCTTTCAAGTTTTCCCGAATTGTGTTTTGGTAAAATAGGAACATAGCTTAATTAAAGGGGTGTCAATAGACCTTGCTTGGCGTGTTTGGGAAAGCTATTTGACGTATCCAATCCCCTTGCGCCATTTGGCGATCCTGGGTGATGAGAAATCGTAGCTTTCCAAGTCCTTTTTTGTCACCCTTTTTCAATTTCTTAGTGGGACCTGCTTGGGGATTTCATCACCCCAAGGGACGATTCCAACCACGCGTACCGGCGGGGTATATAAAGGGGGGAGAGCGAAAGCTGTACCTCAATCCAACCACGTTGTAATTGGTGAAGCGTCGGGATGACGTGAAGAGTTGGTCCGAGCCTTTAGTATCTCGCTAAGATTCCCGACTCACGCTTGTAACGGGTTGGTGTTCACGGTTTGGGCCTCACGTACCGGGTGTATATCGAGGACTCCTTAGAAACCATGTGCATCCTAGAGTAGAAGACTTTGTTGACCATACCCCTTTCTACTAATTTTAGGGTTGTGCTGTTTGAACTGTCTTTCTTGTGCAAAAACCAGTGATTATCAGTTTGGCCAAGTCTTTTTATGATTGTTACACTTTGGGTCCTTTGCATTTGCCATCCATCAAAACATCAACCTTGAACTCATCCTTTGGCGGACTTGACCTTATCCTTTTGCAAACTTGTCCTGGTGCATTGGCGGACCTGTCCCAGTGCAGTGGCGGGCTTGTCCTGGTGCATTGGCGGACCTGTCCCAGTGCAGTGGCGGGCCTGTCTTAGTGTAGTGGCGGACCTGTCCCATTTCAGTGGTGGACCTGTCCTAATTCAGTGGCGGACCTGTCCCATTTCAGTGGCGGACCTGTCCTAATTCAGTGGCGGGCTTGTCCCAGTGCAGTGGCGGACCTGTCCTTTGATCACCCTATATCATCACTTCGCATGCATTGTCCCTCTACTTTGACCATCGTTACGATCATTTAGCATCCAAAATAAGCTTTTGAACGTCCATTCCGAGCCTCCATCCCTTCATTCTAAAGGTCATTTATTCCGAACACTCTTCTGCTTGTTTCGAGAGCCATACGTCTTCCCTAAGACGCTACCCATCCGTCCTAATTCTGTTTTCATCTCTGATCCCCGTTATTCCATATAAACCTCGTTGGAGTTGCCATCCAAGTTGACCTAGGTATTTATCCCTAATCGCAATCATCATAGCTGGCTTAGGATCGCTATCCGTCTTAAGTCAGTTATCCCTTTCGGCCCAATCAATCTGCTTCTATCTCAAGTTGGATTCGGTGTCGTTATCATACATCCACCTCTCAATCAATACCTAGTGTTACCAAGGATCCCTCTTAAACCCGGTTGTGGATCTCGGTCTTCGTCATACTTATCATCAATCCAATCCTGATCATCAGATTAATCCAATCCCTACACCATCAAACCTATTCGGATCAAAACCCGACATTTAGGTAAATCCAACATCTATCGATCAATCCAATCCCATCCCATCAAGCCAATCCACATCGGCATAATCAATCATCATCCACTAATCTCCCATCGAAATTTAATCAATCTTGATCTACTTCATCATCTTGCATGCCCGTTCAAACTCGATCACAAGCAAAGAAAATGGCCGACCAACAAGCCCTAAATGCCCAATCGAACAACCCTCAAAATCCCATCAACACGGTCAACATCACATCCGATCCTAACTATGGTGCTAATATCCCTCACGATCCCCACAACGGCACCTCATCGCAATCCAATGTGGATGGTCAAAACACATCACCCCCTGGGGAGGAAAACATGGCCGAACAACCCGAGCTTACGTTCGAAGAACACTTTAGCAACCCTGTCAATGCACAAATGACAGAACGCCTATTCGAAAGACATGGGGACAAAATCTTGGCTCACTTGATTGACAAGGGTGTCAAGCTACCATCAGGTGTCGACTTATCCAAGTATGGCACCTCAACGTCTAACGCCCCCAAGGCTCACATGACACCCCTAGTAGCTTGCATGCCCCCATAGAAGGTTGGCATCAACCCGAATTTGGCAACGCAGTCCTGTATCCCGTTGGAAATCCCACGCATCCTACCATCTCGATCACGGGAGCACCTCAAGCCATTGATCCCAATGATCCCTATGCCTATGGCATGCCGCAAAACATCCCGCAACCACAACCATTAATGCTACCGGCACCGCCCCTTTCGAACCCGCCTCTTGTCAACACTGGGGGCAACCCTTTCGCTTCTTTGCATCCGCCTCAAGGAGCAACCAATCCTCCACCCTCATCATTCAATCCTCCACCATCGGCCCAATCCAATGTCCCTCTACCATCGTCATTTCAACCTCCACCATCATCATTCCAACCTCCACCATCGTCCCAATCCAATGTCCCTCCACCATCATCATTCCAACCTCCATCATTGCCCCAATCCAACATTCCTCCTCCATCATCGTTCATCTCCCAACAACCTCCCCAATCCCACGCTCCCACTAGTGCTCAACAACCTCCCTTGCAAAACATCTCAATCGCACCTCCACCTCAACAACAACCATTGGTCAATCCCCTATTCTCAGCACAACCATCACAACATCGACTGCAAGGAAATCCACCTCGACCTTCAGCCCCGACCGCATCTTCGTTCCTTGCATCCATTTTACGCCCACAAGCGCAACCACAACATACCATCCCATCTCGCCCATCATAGGCACCACCTATGCATCAACAACAATATCAACAACCACCTCATCACCACAACTATTACAACCAGCAACAATATCAACAACAACCCTCCTATGGGGCATCACAACAGTCATATCAACACCCCCAATATCCGCAAGCTAATCAACAACACTTTCTCCACACTTCCCAACAGTACGCCACCCACAACTACCCAGCCAATCCATATCCCCCCTCGCAACAGCAACCTTTTTATCAACAAGGTCCCTTGGCATATCAGCAGGATGTGACACCTCCTCATCCATACACCCATCTCCAAACATCCTCTCAAAATCCACAATCATCATATCATCAATATCCATCCAACACACCAGCCAATGCGGACATCCTGGAAATCAAAGCCGCACTGAAGGATCTCCAGGCAGGGACTAGCAAACAATCGTTCAAGTTCGAAGATATATGCCCCTATCCGTATGATCCCTCCATCTCATTGATTCCCTTCCCCAAACATTTTGAGATACCAAAATTTGACAAGTATAAGGGGAACAAAGATCCAAAGGCTCACCTGCGGGAGTTTTACTCCCAGTGTCAAGAAGTAATTCACAATGACAACTATCTCTTGCGTTTGTTCCCCCGAAGTCTGGGAAGCGACGCACTAGGGTGGTTCATGACCCTCGACAAGGGATCTATAAAATATTTTGCGGACTTGTCAGAAAGGTTTGTCTCCTACTTCTCCTTCAACTTGGAGAAGGATACTGATACCCTGGATCTTCTCAAAGAAAAACAACGTGAAGGGGAAACTTTCACTAGCTACCTTCAAAGGTGGCGTGCCCTAGCCAGCCGAATGAAAACCCCTCTGAAAGAAAAAGACATGGTCACCCTTTTTGTGGAGAACTCCCATCCTGACATGGCCCACAACTTCCGATTACATTGTGTCACCACTTTCGCAGAGGTAGTGGAGAAAGGACCCATCCTTGAGCGTGCCCTTATTGCCAAAGGGCACATCAAAATATATAACCAAGATAGGGAAAGGTCTTTCAATGACAAGCCACGTTTTTGGAACAAGAACAAGAATGCAGTCAATGATGGTGTCACTGATACTAAACACGTCCAAGTGGCCAACGCATCCCAAAAACAACAACAATCTGTACCTAATGCCATATCCGTACCGCAAGGGACACCCCGTCCTCCCCAACAGTCCAATCAAAATAACCAAGGGAACAATAAACGCCAATATGCTCAACTAGGAGAACCCTTGAGTGTTGTCTTCAACAAACTGTTGCAGATTAGCTACCCGATCACGTATCCTGTCACCAAGCCACTAGATGAATCCAAACCTAAGCCCGCATGGTTTAGGGAAAATGAGTATTGTGAGTTCCACAAAATTAAAGGGCACTCTTTGAATAAGTGTCAAGGTCTGAAAAACTACGTCCAGGATCTCATAGATCGAGGTGACATCAAGGTTGATCCTAATCAAGCTCCGTTGTCCAATGCTCAGTTACAAATTTATCAAAACGCTTTCCCAAATCATAACCAAGGCCCGAGCACTTCCAATACTAATCCTCAAAATAACAGCACAAATAACGTAAGCTACAAGAGTGTACCCCTCAATTACGAGGGTGTTATTCATTACATTGAGCAGGTAGAACCTCGTGTATCCATGATACACGTCAAAGCTAAAGACCCCCAATGTGCTGTTACCACACGACGGGCCCGTATCACCGTTCCCGCAGCCTCCGCACCCGCTCAACCTACTCCTGTAACTTCCCAGTATAATATCCTTGATCATCTGGGAAAGACTCCTGCACATATCTCCATTTTGGATTTACTCAAGTCTTCCCCTGTGTATCAAGAAATCCTCAATAGAGCTCTACAGGAAACTCATGTGCCTAATAATATGGATCCTACACAGTTCCAAGCCTTGGTAGGACACCTGGATTCATCCCACCAACTACACTTCAGCCACAATGATATGCCCAACATTGACGCCAATCACAATCGTCCCTTACATATTGAAGTCGTGGTTGCTCGGCATAAAGTAAAAAGGGTCTTGGTAGATAATGGCTCTGCCCTCAACTTGTGCACTTTAAAATTCATAAAACAGGTGGGGTATACCCAAGCAGACTTAAGCAACCAGATTATTACAATTAAGGCTTATGACAATGCAGAAAGGAGTTCTGAAGGGATCATTAATCTTCCTGTCCAAGTTGGACCGGTGGTTCGGTACATCACCTGTCATGTCCTTGATCTGGACTTACCATATAACCTCCTACTCGGCCGTCCATGGCTCCATGCTATGCAAGCCGTACCCTCCACCTACCATCAATGCCTCAAATTCCCAGTCGATGGACAGGAGGTCACCATCTATGCCGACCCCCAACCATTCGAATATTGCCGCGCTCTAGAGGCATCATTTCCCCATCTACATTATTGTCCTGGGGTTGAAATGGGGGTATCCCAATCATCACCCGTTCATCCACCATCCACTGCAAAAACCACTCCATCCTCCCCCACTGAGCCTACGTTCACAAAAGTTCAGATCATTGACAAAGGGTGTGGCGAGTACGAAATGCACACTTCTCTTAATGTGGCGACCATGCCACCATCGCCACATGAGTACGGTCAACCTTCCCGTGCTACCCCAAAGGAAGACAAGACTGTCACCTTCAATGGCACGAATATCCCTACCACCACCTTTGTATCCCCAAGTATCAAGACAGATGCGCCCGAAGAAGACATAAGCCAATGGGTTTACCGAGAAGAGCCTCAGCCAGAAACTCCTCTCAAGGAATACTTCCAAGAAAAGTACCCCTGGCCGACAAAGTTCGTGGAAAAGCATAACTATCAAGGCAAAGGCCTAGGAAAGCAAGAACAAGGGCGATTACAACCCATTGATACATGTATGTTACCAAAGAATGTGGGCATTGGGTATGACAGAAAGCAAAAGGGCCCTGAAACATTGTCTAATGTCTCCAATAGTGTAGTTGTGGACGACGGCTTATTGGGAGACATACCCGAGGAAGAATCCATCATACGTGCGTACGATGACGTCGATCACGTCGACCTATCCTCCATGTTTGAATGCCTATCCGTCTGCACCATTAGCCTATCCCTTTGCCATCCTGAGCTCATTGATTGGGACCTACGAACTAGCACGCCTGTCACTATGTCTGCGGATACATATGTCAACCTCATGGGATTGGGGGAGGATGAACACTCCAGTCGCAAAAGTGAGAATAAAAAGAATAACAAGCGGTCATCTAGTGAAAACCTCCCTGAGGCACTTCGTGACCTAGAAAAAGTAAAAATAAAGGACGCATCTGACGGCGAAAACCTCAAAGAGGCGCCAGAAGATGGAGATGTTCATCTTCCCCTTATGGGAACTCAGCTATCTACCAGATCATCTATTCTGATTGAAGAGACACAAGAGATTAATTTGGGAACTACTGAAAATCCTAAGATCACCTATGTAGCCAAGTCACTCTCCGAACAAGAGTTTCCGATCTTTGCGCAGCTACTCCAGGAGGGAATTGTTAACTTCGCTTGGTCATATTCAGACATGCCAGGCTTAGATCCCGCCTTGGTGGTTCATCACCTGGACATCAACCCAGACGCTAAACCTGTCAAGCAAAAACTCCGCAAGATGCATCCGCAAGTCGCATTGTTAGTCAAGAAGGAATTAGAGAAGTTGCTGGAGGCAGGATTTATCAGGCCAATCGACTACTCCGAATGGATCTCCAACATAGTGCCAGTTGCTAAACCAAATGGCGACATTCGGATATG
>VDFB02281492.1:784961850-785011452 GCA_007258455.2 Sequoia sempervirens
GGGACACCTACCCGCGAGTACCAGGGGACACCAGGACATAGGGGGTCAGCACCTGATTCTCTACAGAGGTCAGATGTGGGCAGCTCACAGTAGAGCAGACAGATGCAGGACAGTGGTTATTTTTGGCAGATACATGATGGATGGGCATCGTATTGCGTGATATATGATGGAGAT
The DNA here is from genome assembly GCA_007258455.2 of Sequoia sempervirens. Classification (NCBI taxonomy): domain Eukaryota; kingdom Viridiplantae; phylum Streptophyta; class Pinopsida; order Cupressales; family Cupressaceae; genus Sequoia; species Sequoia sempervirens. The sequence continues at coordinate 784,962,025 of VDFB02281492.1, forward strand.
GTATTGTATTCAGCACCTGATGTTTATTATTTTGATTATGCGATGACCCTTATTGACATTATGTATGATGTTTCCTTTATGCAGCTATATGAGATGATTTATGATGTGATTCCACATGCGTATATGTACACATATTTATATGTATGACTCATGTTTTATGCTTTATGTTTTTATGGATGGTGTATGGATGTACATACAGATGGACGATGTATGTCTGCTTATGTTTATATGATTTATGATGTATGATTTATGGATGTACATGTGGATGGGCGATTTATGTATCTTTACATGATGTATGATGTATGATTTATGGATGCATATGTTTTCATGATTTATGATGTAATTATATGCCAATAACGACCGTTATGAGGATGCGAGTAGGCAAGAGGCGGATGGAGGATTGCATTTGCCAAAAACAACCATTAATATCCTGAGAGGAAGAGGACCGACAAGAGGAACCAAGAACAAGAGTACTTGCACAACCGAAATCATAAGCTGTGGTTATGATGGAAATGAAGGGTACATGCAAAGGGGTGGAAATGCAGTGAAAATGAGATTTTGCCATCTTTGGAGCATTGATTTTTACTATAGCATAGGGTACCAAACACCTTGATATAGAAGACCAAGGCAAGCGAGTACTCTATGCATGAAACAAACACAGCAAACAATAAGGTTATCTCAACACCCCGAGGTCACGATGACCTCGGTCGGGCCTGGTGCTGTAATAACCAAAAACACACAAAGTTGTCCCAGCGTAACACAAGACCTAGAGATCTCGGTGGGTCTTACGAGGGACAACCGAGAAGACAGCAGACAAAACAAAAGATCAAGGTATGCCCTCATTTCAGCAGGTCAAAGCACGCCTTGGTATGATGGACCAAGGTGACCTTGACAAGTGATAGGAAGGAACCCAAAAATGATAAACAAAATCCGAGAGCATCAAAAGATCAAACTCAAGACAATAGGTCCTTTGCCATAGGATCACGGTGATGGATGCGATTGGTGAGGTCTGTTAGGAAGGGTTCATCCTGTTGAGACCAAAGGTGGATGCGAAATAAGGTGATCCAGTTGGCGTGGGATATTACCGCGGGACAAGATCTTGTAACACAAAGGAATTCCATTTGTGAATAACTGGTGGATGTGGGCACAACTTGATAACGAAGCCCAAAAGACTGACATAACCTACAGACCTAGGGGCTCGGGGGCCGATCATAGATTAGCCTTGCCTACGTGAAAGCGCAGAGCCCTCGTAGTTCCAGGAAAGACCATGGATAAAACGGAAAGAAGACCAATGGTGACCGATGATGAACAAATGCCCCGGGAGCGAATCAAATGATCAGCCTTGCCTACGTGACAGCGCAGGGGCGACGTAGTTCGACAAACAGACTCGACAAGATGGGTCCTAGGTGAAGACCGACACGATGGATGATTCTACCCGATGACACGAGTGTGAATGACGTAAGCTCAGAGTGGGATACCAAAGAAAAAGCTCAGGAATGGGGGATAGACTCGATGGGTCGTCCAATGCTCAATCAATATTTACCAAACAGTCCGGGATGAGATGGATGAGGACAATAGTGCGGATGACGGCATAAAAGAACTAGGATGTCAGGTAGATAATGATTAAGCCCTCTATGGATGATGCCTGTTGCCAGGTTTTCACCATCCATACTTATCCAAGGCGCCACCAAGAGGTGGTTTTCACCATAGGACGGATTTATTTCTCTTGACTATTTTTGACTTTTTTGATTTTTTAATTTTTTTGATTTTTTGGGACTAGGTGGGGTAATCGAGCAAACTTAGGCGTAGAACTTTTTCAAATGCATGACATCGAGAATTGGCCAAGGTTCCCCTTCAAGAGTAGTCAACCCGTATGCCCCCCATCCATATTTAGCGTTTGCGATATAGGACCCAACCAATTTGCCTCAAATTTTCCCTTCTTGTCCCTATCTTGCTGAGTACGTTGGTTCTCTTTAAGAACAAGCTCGCCCTCCTGGAATTGGCGAGGATGAACCTTCTTGTTGTAACTACGCTTGAGGCGGTTTTGATATGCTTGCAGATGATCGTAGGCCTTGATTCTGCGTTCGTCCAGTAACTCTAGCTGTGTAAGCCGTGCAACACGAGCATCCTCTTTGCTGATGAGGTTCTTAAGAGAGATTCTCAATGATGGATTTCAAACTGGACATATAAGACAACTCGCACCAAAGACCGAGTAGGAGTGGCTCGCTGGGGGCGCGGAGCGATATGCCCAGAGGGCGGGATGAATATGGAGGTGCCAATCTCGTCCAGTGTTATTGACAACCTTTTTGAGAATATGGATGAGGGTTTTGTTGGTCGCTTTTGCCTGACCATTACCCTGGGGGTAATATGGCGTTGACCAACGGTGCTGAATATGGAAGGTTTCGCATAGGTGCTTCATGGCCTGGTTTTTGAATGGTCTTCCGTTGTCGGAAATGATGGTAGAAGGGATACCATATCTGCAGAGAATATGGTAGAGGATGAATTTAGAGATCTGAATGCCAGTGATTTGTGAGAGGGGGATTGCTTCTACCCACTTGGTGAAATACTCGGTAGCGGTGATTATGAAGGTATGACCGTCAGATGAGGGTGGGTGAATCTTGCCAATCAAGTCGAAACCCCATTGAGAAAACGGCCATGGTGCCAGGAGGGGCTGAAGATCTTGTGCTGGAGCATGGATTAAATCTGCATGTTGCTGACATGGGAGACACTTCTTTACAAACTCGCAAGCATCACGTTCTAGCGTAGGCCAATAATACCCTGCTCGCAAGATTCTCTTGGCTAAAGCCATACCATTTGAATGCGCTCCACAAACACCGCCATGTACCTCCGTTAATGTAGCATGGGCTTCGGTCTCATTTAGGCATCTGAGGAGGATTCCATCATACCCGCGACGATAAAGCGTATCACCGACAATGACATATCGAGATGAACGGTGGATAAATGATTTACGTTGGTTACGTGTAAGTTCTGGGGGTAGGGTATTGTCATGGAGGTAATTATATATGTCTTGGTACCACGGGGAGGCGGGACCTACAACATCGCACACCATGTCAGTGTCAGGAACATCATATGCAGGGATTAATAGTTGTTCGACAAGAAACTCACACTCTGTTCGATCTCTGGGCATGTCGATCAAAGAACCAATAGTGGCCATGGCATCTGCTGCTTTGTTCTGCACCCGAGGGATTTGGTCAAACTGTATGGAGGTGAAGTATTTCTTGAAATCGTCCACCATGCGCTTATAGGGTAGCAGTTTGTCATCCTTTGTGAGGAATTCATCATTAACTTGTCTGATAACCAACAAGGAATCCCCAAAGACTTTCAAATGTGTAATATGCCACTGTTTTGCAATTCTAAGGCCGGTGAGGAGGGCTTCATATTCTGCCATATTGTTGGTGCAGGGAAACGCTATCCTGAATGATTTTGGGATGTAGTCACCTTGAGGGGTGACTAAGAGAATTCCTGCCCCAGATCCACTGTGAGTGTATGAGCCATCAAAGTATAACGTCCAAGTTGGTGCTTCTGTTACTGTGTAGATTCCTTCATCTGGGAATTTAGTGTCTATTGGGTAGGCATCTACTAGTGGTGCTTCAGCCAATTGATCAGCAATAACCTGTCCTTTAATGGCTTTGTGCTCTACATACTCGATGTCAAATTCGCTTAGCAGCATGACCCATTTGGCCATGCGGCCAGTCAAGGTGGTTCTAGACAACAGATATTTCAAAGGATCAATTTTAGCAATTAATTTGACTGGGTGACTGAGCATGTAATGGCGGAGTTTCTGTGTACTGAAGACTAGTGCAAGGCATGCTTTTTCCATAGGAGAATAATTTAACTCATAGCCAACTAGTGTTCTGCTGATATAGTAGACTGCCCTTTCTTTGAGTGACTCATCGTGCTGCGCCAATAATGCCCCCAGTGCGACTGAGGTAGCAGAGATATAAAGTAGGAGGGGTTTTCCGGGAATGGGCGGCATCAAAATTGGGGGATGAGCTAAGTATTCCTTGATTTTATCAAAACCCATTTGACACTGTGCTGTCCATCGGAATGTAGAATCTTTCTTCAAAAGATGAGTAAAAGGTTGACATTTATCTGCAAGTTGGGCTATAAACCGCTGGATGGACTGCATTTTTCCCTGGAGGCTCCTTAACTGCTTTAGATTGCGTGGAGGCGGCATGTCCAGAATAGCCTTTACTTTGGCGGGATCAACTTCAATACCTCTGCGGGAGACTATGAAACCCAACAATTTCCCTGATGTGACACCAAAGACACACTTTTTTGGATTCAACCGCAACTTGTAGTGCTCTAGTCGCTCAAATATCTTCTTCAGAATGGCCGGATGTTCTGCTCGTGTCTTGGACTTCCCTAATAGGTCATCAACATAGTCTTCCATGATGATATGAATAAGGTCATGGAAGATAACGGTCATAGCTCTCTGATATGTCGCCCCTGCATTTTTGAGACCGAAGGGCATGACATTGTAGCAGAAAGTGCCCCAAGGCGTGGTGAAGGCAGTTTTGTGTTGGTCCCTCGTACATTCGGATCCGGTTATACCGAGAAGCCATCCATAAGTGATAACATCCGCGGTCCCATCATAACCATGTTGGAGATCCATTCCTTGAGGCTGGATTGGTCTGATGAACTCCGCTTCCAAAGAACTTAATCTCTTCTTGACTAACAATGCGACTTGCGGATGCATCTTGCGGAGTTTTTGCTTGACAGGTTTAGCGTCTGGGTTGATGTCCAGGTGATGAACCACCAAGGTGGGATCTAAGCCTGGCATGTCCCATGACCGCCGGTTAACACCTCCTGGAGTAGCTGCGCAAAGATTGGAAACTCTTGTTCGGAGAGTGACTTGGCTACATAGGTGATCTTAGGATTTTCAGTAGTTCCCAAATTAATCTCTTGCGTCTCCTCAATCAGAATAGATGATCTAGTAGATAGCTGAGTTCCCATAAGGGGAAGATGAACATCTCCATCTTCTGGCACCTCTTTGAGGTTTTCGCCGTCAGATGCGTCCTTTATTTTTACTTTTTCTAGGTCACGAAGTGCCTCAGGGAGGTTTTCACTAGATGACCGCTTGTTATTCTTTTTATTCTCACTTTTGCGACTGGAGTGTTCATCCTCCCGCAATCCCATGAGGTTGACATATGTATCCGCAGACATAGTGACAGGCGTGCTAGTTCGTAGGTCCCAATCAATGAGCTCAGGATGGCAAAGGGATAGGCTAATGGTGCAGACGGATAGGCATTCAAACATGGAGGATAGGTCGACGTCATCGACGTCATCGTACGCATGTATGATGGATTCTTCCTCAGGTATGTCTTCCAATAAGCCGTCGTCCACAACTACACTATTGGAGGCATTAGACAATGTTTCAGGGCCCTTTTGCTTTCTGTCATACCCAATGCCCACATTCTTTGGTAACATACATGTATCAATGGGTTGTAATCGCCCTTGTTCTTGCTTTCCTAGGCCTCTGCCTTGATAGTTATGCTTTTCCACAAACTTTGTCGGCCAGGGGTACTTTTCTTGGAAGTATTCCTTGAGAGGAGTTTCTGGCTGAGGCTCTTCTCGGTAAACCCATTGGCTTATGTCTTCTTCGGGCGCATCTGTCTTGATACTTGGGGATACAAAGGTGGTGGTAGGGATATTCGTGCCACTGAAGGTGACAGTCTTGTCTTCCTTTGGGGTAGCACGGGAAGGTTGACCGTACTCGTGTGGCGATGGTGGCATGGTCGCCACATTAAGAGAAGTGTGCATTTCGTACTCGCCACACCCTTTGTCAATGATCTGGACTTTTGTGAACGTAGGCTCAGTGGGGGAGGATGGAGTGGTTTTCGCAGTGGACGGTGGATGAACGGGTGATGATTGGGATGCCCCCATTTCAACCCCAGGACAATAATGTAGATGGGGAAATGATGCTTCTAGAGCGCGGCAATATTTGAATGGTTGGGGGTCGGCATAGATGGTGACCTCCTGTCCATCGACTGGGAATTTGAGGCATTGATGGTAGGTGGAGGGTACGGCTTGCATAGCATGGAGCCATGGACGGCCGAGTAGGAGGTTATATGGTAAGTCCAGATCAAGGACATGACAGGTGATGTACCGAACCACCGGTCCAACTTGGACAGGAAGATTAATGATCCCTTCTGAATTCCTTTCTGCATTGTCATAAGCCTTAATTGTAATAATCTGGTTGCTTAAGTCTGCTTGGGTATACCCCACCTGTTTTATGAATTTTAAAGTGCACAAGTTGAGGGCAGAGCCATTATCTACCAAGACCCTTTTTACTTTATGCCGAGCAACCACGACTTCAATATGTAAGGGACGATTGTGATTGGCGTCAATGTTGGGCATATCATTGTGGCTGAAGTGTAGTTGGTGGGATGAATCCAGGTGTCCTACCAAGGCTTGGAACTGTGTAGGATCCATATTATTAGGCACATGAGTTTCCTGTAGAGCTCTATTGAGGATTTCTTGATACACAGGGGAAGACTTGAGTAAATCCAAAATGGAGATATGTGCAGGGGTCTTTCCCAGGTGATCAAGGATATCGTACTGGGAAGTTACAGGAGTAGGTTGAGCGGGTGCGGAGGCTGCAGGAACGGTGATACGGGCCCGTCGTGTGGTAACAGCACATTGGGGGTCTTTAGCTTTGACGTGTATCATGGATACACGAGGTTCTACCTGCTCAATGTAATGAATAACACCCTCGTAATTGAGGGGTACACTCTTGTAGCTTACGTTATTTGTGCTGTTATTTTGAGGATTAGTATTGGAAGTGCTCGGGCCTTGGTTATGATTTGGGAAAGCGTTTTGATAAATTTGTAATTGAGCATTGGACGACGGAGCTTGATTAGGATCAACCTTGATGTCACCTCGATCTATGAGATCCTGGACGTAGTTTTTCAGACCTTGACACTTATTCAAAGAGTGCCCTTTAATTTTGTGGAACTCACAATACTCATTTTCCCTAAACCATGCGGGCTTAGGTTTGGATTCATCTAGTGGCTTGGTGACAGGATACGTGATCGGGTAGCTAATCTGCAACAGTTTGTTGAAGACAACACTCAAGGGTTCTCCTAGTTGAGCATATTGGCGTTTATTGTTCCCTTGGTTATTTTGATTGGACTGTTGGGGAGGACGGGGTGTCCCTTGCGGTACGGATATGGCATTAGGTACAGATTGCTGTTGTTTCTGGGATGCGTTGGCCACTTGGACGTGTTTAGTATCAGTGACACCATCATTGACTGCATTCTTGTTCTTGTTCCAAAAACGTGGCTTGTCATTGAAAGACCTTTCCCTATCTTGGTTATATATTTTGATGTGCCCTTTGGCAATAAGGGCACGCTCAAGGATGGGTCCTTTCTCCACTACCTCTGCGAAAGTGGTGACACAATGTAATCGGAAGTTGTGGGCCATGTCAGGATGGGAGTTCTCCACAAAAAGGGTGACCATGTCCTTCTCTTTCAAAGGGGTTTTCATTCGGCTCGCCAGGGCACGCCACCTCTGGAGGTAGCTAGTGAAGGTTTCCCCGTCACGTTGTTTCTCTTTGAGAAGATCCAGGGTATCAGTATCTTTCTCCAAGTTGAAGGAGAAGTAGGAGACAAACCTTTCTGACAAGTCCGCAAAAGATTTTATAGACCCCTTGTCGAGGGTCATGAACCACCCTAGCGCGTCACTCCCCAGACTTCGGGGGAACAGACGCAAGAGATAGTTGTCATTGTGGATCACTTCTTGACACTGGGAGTAAAACTCCCGCAGGTGGGCCTTTGGATCTTTGTTCCCCTTATACTTGTCAAATTTTGGTATCTCAAAATGTTTGGGAAAGGGGATCAATGAGATGGAGGGATCATACGGATAGGGGCATATATCTTCGAACTTGAACGATTGTTTGCTAGTCCCTGCCTGGAGATCCTTCAGTGCGGCTTTGATTTCCAGGATGTCCGCATTGGCTGGTGTGTTGGATGGATATTGATGATATGATGATTGTGGATTTTGAGAGGATGTTTGGAGATGGGTGTATGGATGAGGAGGTGTCACCTCCTGCTGATATGCCAAGGGACCTTGTTGATAAAAAGGTTGCTGTTGCGAGGGGGGATATGGATTGGCTGGGTAGTTGTGGGTGGCGTACTGTTGGGAAGTGTGGAGAAAGTGTTGTTGATTAGCTTGCGGATATTGGGGGTGTTGATATGACTGTTGTGATGCCCCATAGGAGGGTTGTTGTTGATATTGTTGCTGGTTGTAATAGTTGTGGTGATGAGGTGGTTGTTGATATTGTTGTTGATGCATAGGTGGTGCCTGTGATGGGCGAGATGGGATGGTATGTTGTGGTTGCGCTTGTGGGCGTAAAATGGATGCAAGGAACGAAGATGCGGTCGGGGCTGAAGGCCGGGGTGGATTTCCTTGCAGTTGATGTTGTGATGGTTGTGCTGAGAATAGGGGATTGACCAATGGTTGTTGTTGAGGTGGAGGTGCGATTGAGATGTTGTGCAAGGGAGGTTGTTGAGCACTAGTGGGAGCGTGGGATTGGGGAGGTTGTTGGGATATGAACGATGATGGAGGAGGAATGTTGGATTGGGGCAATGATGGAGGTTGGAATGATGATGGTGGAGGGACATTGGATTGGGACGATGGTGGAGGTTGGAATGATGATGGTGGAGGTTGAAATGACGATGGTGGAGGGACATTGGATTGGGCCGATGGTGGAGGATTGAATGATGAGGGTGGAGGATTGGTTGCTCCTTGAGGCGGATGCAAAGAAGCGAAAGGGTTGCCCCCAGTGTTGACAGGAGGCGGGTTCGAAAGGGGCGGTGCCGGTAGCATTAATGGTTGTGGTTGCGGGATGTTTTGCGGCATGCCATAGGCATAGGGATCATTGGGATCAATGGCTTGAGGTGCTCCCGTGATCGAGATGGTAGGATGCGTGGGATTTCCAACGGGATACAGGACTGCGTTGCCAAATTCGGGTTGATGCCAACCTTCTATGGGGGCATGCAAGCTACTAGGGGTGTCATGTGAGCCTTGGGGGGCGTTAGACGTTGAGGTGCCATACTTGGATAAGTCGACACCTGACGGTAGCTTGACACCCTTGTCAATCAAGTGAGCCAAGATTTTGTCCCCATGTCTTTCGAATAGGCGTTCTGTCATTTGTGCATTGACAGGGTTGCTAAAGTGTTCTTCGAACGTAAGCTCGGGTTGTTCGGCCATGTTTTCCTCCCCAGGGGGTGATGTGTTTTGACCATCCACATTGGATTGCGATGAGGTGCCATTGTGGGGATCGTGAGGGATATTAGCACCATAGTTAGGATCGGATGTGATGTTGACCGTGTTGATGGGATTTTGAGGGTTGTTCGATTGGGCATTTAGGGCTTGTTGGTCGGCCATTTTCTTTGCTTGTGATCGAGTTTGAACGGGCATGCAAGATGATGAAGTAGATCAAGATTGATTAAATTTCGATGGGAGATTAGTGGATGACGATTGATTATGCCGATGTGGATTGGCTTGATGGGATGGGATTGGATTGATCGATAGATGTTGGATTTACCTGAATGTCGGGTTTTGATCCGAATAGGTTTGATGGTGTAGGGATTGGATTAATCTGATGATCAGGATTGGATTGATGATAAGTATGACGAAGACCGAGATCCACAACCGGGTTTAAGAGGGATCCTTGGTAACACTAGGTATTGATTGAGAGGTGGATGTATGATAACGACACCGAATCCAACTTGAGATAGAAGCGGATTGATTGGGCCGAAAGGGATAACTGACTTAAGACGGATAGCGATCCTAAGCCAGCTATGATGATTGCGATTAGGGATAAATACCTAGGTCAACTTGGATGGCAACTCCAACGAGGTTTATATGGAATAACGGGGATCAGAGATGAAAACGGAATTAGGACGGATGGGTAGCGTCTTAGGGAAGACGTATGGCTCTCGAAACAAGCAGAAGAGTGTTCGGAATAAATGACCTTTAGAATGAAGGGATGGAGGCTCGGAATGGACGTTCAAAAGCTTATTTTGGATGCTAAATGATCGTATCGATGGTCAAAGTAGAGGGACAATGCATGCAAAGTGATGATATAGGGTGATCAAAGGACAGGTCCGCCACTGCACTGGGACAAGCCCGCCACTGAATTAGGACAGGTCCGCCACTGAAATGGGACAGGTCCGCCACTGAATTAGGACAGGTCCGCCACTGAAATGGGACAGGTCCGCCACTACACTAAGACAGGCCTGCCACTGCACTGGGACAGGTCCGCCAATGCACCAGGACAAGTTTGCAAAAGGATAAGGTCAAGTCCGCCAAAGGATGAGTTCAAGGTTGATGTTTTGATGGATGGAAAATGCAAAGGACCCAAAGTGTAACAATCATAAAAAGACTTGGCCAAACTGATAATCACTGGTTTTTGCACAAGAAAGACAGTTCAAACAGCACAACCCTAAAATTAGTAGAAAGGGGTATGGTCAACAAAGTCTTCTACTCTAGGATGCACATGGTTTCTAAGGAGTCCTCGATATACACCCGGTACGTGAGGCCCAAACCGTGAACACCAACCCGTTACAAGCGTGAGTCGGGAACCTTAGCGAGATACTAAAGGCTCGGACCAACTCTTCACGTCATCCCGACGCTTCGCCAATTACAACGTGGTTGGATTGAGGTACAGCTTTCGCTCTCCCCCCTTTATATACCCCGCCGGTACGCGTGGTTGGAATCGTCCCTTGGGGTGATGAAATCCCCAAGCAGGTCCCACTAAGAAATTGAAAAAGGGTGACAAAAAAGGACTTGGAAAGCTACGATTTCTCGTCACCCAGGATCGCCAAATGGCGCAAGGGGATTGGATACGTCAAATAGCTTTCCCAAACACGCCAAGCAAGGTCTATTGACACCCCTTTAATTAAGCTATGTTCCTATTTTACCAAAACACAATTCGGGAAAACTTGAAAGAAACAAATTTACCTTCTGTAAGACAGGTCCGCCACTCTGTTAGGACAGGCCCGCCACTGAATTGGGACAGGCCCGGGGACAGGCCCGCCACTGCACTAAGACAGGTCCACACTGGCCAGACGACCGGGCCCATCGACTAATAGACAGTCCGGGCCCACTGAATCGACAGCTCCGCCATCGCGACTAAGACAGTCTCGCCACTCATAGGGACGAGCTCAACACCGGATGTCCGCCAATTCCGTGACTACCGCACCGAAGAGTGGTTGGGAACCGCTTTACTCAAGCACTCGACTCGCAAAATGCAAAAAATAGCAAACGTGAAAGAAAAAGAGACTCCGCTTTGTGGTCCCACCGGAGGCAATAAATGTGATAGGTCGAAATAGGTGTTAGAAAATAAGCAACAAGTTAAAGAGCACAAATAAACCACTAAAACAACCTACACTTCGAGATTAGCCTAAGTTGGAAACAAAACAAGACAAAGCCACGAAATGGAACTTTATACCTTGCGTTGAGTCGATCCTTTGGTTGGCCCTTCGATCTTTGACATGTATGCTCCTTGGATGGCAAGATGCAAGCTAGATGAGGATGTGAAGATGGATGCAAATGGATGAAGATGTGAAAATGGCTAAGTAGAGGTTGAGAAATAAAACTGCAAGAGTTTGGCTACACAAAATGATCTCCCCAAAATGAGAGAAAAGAGGGGGTATTTATAGGATTTTTGGGAAATCCTAGGGGAAATGGACGGTCAAGATTGATCCACCAAATATCAAGATGTAGGGCTAAGGTGAGTTGAGAACTCACAAGCCCTCACATCTTGACATGTGGCATGTGATGAAGCCCTAAAAGGTGAAGTGTACATGAGGTGGAAGAAAAAGGACATGACATGGAGGGGGTACAAAGTACCTTGGGATTGGACAAGATCTCCTCATAAAGGAGGTCCTTGTCCCCATGTGGGTGAGAGGACATGTGAGGAATTAAAAATTCCTCAAATATTCTCATGGGGATGGGAGAAAGAGTAAAGAATAAGTAAAGGACATGTGGGGAGAAGTTAAGGAATTAAAAATTCCTTTTAGGTGCCTTGGGGGATTAAAAGGTGAATTAAAAATTCACATGGGGAAAGGGGATGCCTTGTCCAAAAGGAGAAAGTCTTTAATAAGGTTGACTCAAGGACATGTGCCATAAATAAGATGAGGATTAGGTTAGGCTAATCAAATGATTAAGGTTGTGCAAGTACTTAATTAGATAGACTAATGACTGATTAGAGGCAAGTGGGAAATTATGGAGGATGTGACCTTAATGATGATTAAGGGTGTGTACATATTAACCCTAGTTAATTAGAAGAAGATGAAGTAATTAAAATGGATTAGGGACCAACTTGCAAAAGTTGGAGGATGTGACCATGAGAGAGAAAAGATGAATTAAAAATGCATTTTAATTCAAAAGGGGAATATGACTAAATTAAATAAAAGGGGATATTTATTTAATTTAGAGGAGAAAAAGGGGTAAAGTATCAAATTAAATACTTTAGGACCCTTGTGCGAGATGCAAGATATTAATTAAACAAATGGCTTTAATTAATATTGTCAGAGGGGATGAGCAACCGGATGAATCAAGGAGACGCATTTGATCATATGGAAGTGATCAAAATTGGACGTCTACACTCCCCACTTGGAGCTATATTGCAGAGGTATAATGACATTGAGCAAGGGTATGTTTCAAAGGTTGGTAGTGATGAAGATATATCACCCGAGCCTCCAGATGATGAAGCGTTTGAGGTCCTAGATGAGGAAAATGATACCATTTTAGCATATGGCAGTGATGGGCACATAGAAATAGATGTGTATGTTGATGAGCAACAACCTAAGGATATCAATGATTTGCCTGATGAACCACTTCAACTATTTGCACATGAATGACAAGGGAAAGAAGACCAAAGCAGGGATTTCTTGGAGACTACCAACAATGGTGATATACCATGCCAATTGTAGACTGCAACGAGGAGTCTTTCTTCCACTTTCCTTGCCCCTAATTTCTCCTCGCATGTTAATGACTTTAGCAGAACTAATTCGTCCATATCACATTTTTATGACATGAGGCACCATCAAATCAAAATCCGCATGAAGGTGATTAAAGAGGACAATGTGTTTCCTTTTGAGGACAATAATCAAGTGGACATAAGGGTTGCAGATGATCAGTATGACAGTGTGTATCTCCTTGAAGGACAACAAATGGAGGTTATTGATCATGAGGAGAATCTTGAAGAGGTGTTGGTTGATTCGCTTTCTCAACCTTATGAAACCATGGAATCGAGTATAATGTTCCTTGAATTCAAAAATTTTGATTCTTCACAATGTCTACTGCCTGGTCAACTTGATTATGCTTTGCAGATTTGCAATGTGAAAGGGATGCAACACCATCAGCTACATCCTCTTGAAGTTGATGATGCACAGTCAGATGACACCACACATGCTCTGACTTGTCAAATACTACTGCCCTTGCATGACGACATCCAGGTTTTATCTTTCCCTACTCTTATGAATGTTCATACTTATCATTTTGATTATGGGAATGAGGGAAGAGGGACTTCTTTGTGGATTGATCACGGGATCCAAGAATCACCTCAACTCTTAGTGTTTGTTGATCTCGTTATTAAATTTGAATACTGCACTATAAAGTTTTATCTTTCAGAATATAACGATGAATTTGCATTTCTTAGGACAGTTACAATCACCCTATTGATTATACATGTATTACGAAACTCTACGAGGGTGTGTGTCAATTTGATTTCTCTAAGCATGAAATTTGAATCTCTTTGTACATAGTTCAATATGAGTAATGTTGGTTTCTTTGTACATAGCTTGTTTTCCTTCTTTCGTTAGATTAGTTGGTTTGTCATAGATTAGATTGTTGTAGATTAGTTTCCCTTTAGTTTTCTTTTTCTTTCTCACTTTGGTTAGTTTAGGTGGTTTCCTTAGGCTAGTCTCCTTTCAATTTGGGTTTGCTTCCGCTGTGCTTCTTTGCTTGGGGTCCCCTTGTTTCCTGCTGGGTATGTTTGCAAGCACAAAAACCATTTCATTACATGGTGTTGTTCTTATTATTTCTTCAAGAAACTTCAATCAAGTTTTTAGAGTGGACGGTGAGGGTTTTCTGTTAGTGTCAAGTGACCTAGATGCTTGATTCAAAGAGGATAAGTTACTGGTTTGATCCAATTCTGATGTATTATGAAATCTTGTATCTTTCACACATTTTAAGAATCCCAAGGTCACTATAGGCTCCTTTGTGAAGTCTATTTAAGTGAGAAGTCTAAAATTCTACTTCAACGCCACTGTGATTCTCAACCCTGAGTGCAAGCTTCACTACTTGCATATTGAAATGAAAAAAAGAAACAAAATATCAAAAGAAACAAAATAAAGAAAAAGAAAGAAAACAATGAAAATCAAAATAAAATTCAACTTTTAGGAGGATCCAAATAACTCTATTCGGGCTATGGATTCCCAACCGACAGTACAGCAATGTTCGGGAGAATGACAACAACAACCTTGTCGGGGCTATGGACGCTTGAGTGGCAGCAAGGCAATGTCCAAGATGCTTTTGGAGTTATAATCAATTATGTAGCTTAACTTGATAGAGCTTAGGTTCCTATAGTGACTTAAGGATGGAATGAATGCATCTACACACACTTGGATTTCAGCATATAGAAGGTTAGATTAACTAGTGGTTTTGATCCTTTGGTCGAGTGCTCAGTTTGTTTGTCCTAGTGTGAAAGTCAGAACTAGATATTCTGGGTTCGTGATTCTAGTTTGTCATCAAAATGCTCTTGCATATAGGTCTAGGCACCCTCCTAATGCATCTTTCATGTGCTTAATTTGAAAAAACTTAAAATTGCTAAGAGTTGTGGCTTTGCGGAACATTTCATGTGGAAAGATGCCTTGCGGATGTCATGGTCCCCAATGGCATTTTTACGACACAAATTTGTCCTACTTCCCACCTTCTAGCTTCCACATTGCTCTAGCACTCAAAAGTGAAATCTCCTCAAAATTCAATTTCTTGAAAAGGAAAGTTTCTTGAAATGTCGAAAAGGAAATTGTCTTAAAATAGGAAAATTTCCAAAATGGAAAGTTTTTTCGAAATGGAAATTTTTTCCGAAATAGATTTTTTTTCCAAAAATGGAATTTTTCCTTAAAATGCAAATATTCTCAAAATTGATTTCTCTTCCAAAATAGGAAAATTTCCAAAAATGGAAAGCTTTTTCGAAATATGAAATTTTCTTGATGGACTATAAATTGATAAATTTTAATATTTTTGGAGGTTTAAATCATGATATTTTATGATGCAAGTGTTTTTTAGGATGTTTGGAGGGATAAAGGATCAACTCATTGAAGGACTAGCATATGAACCCATGCCATATATTGGAGGGAGGAGTAAATGAATTAAATGGACAAGATGAACATGCATATGGATTCGTGCAAGGCCTTATTTACCAGCAAGTCAGAATTCCTACAACATACCAAGCTTTTGGAGGTTACAAATAAGTTCATCTAATATGTTGTTATACAATAGGACGCTGGAAATAATCTAATAGAAGATAAATATTTATAATTTCTAGCTATAGGACGAAATAGGCTATAGGAAAAAATTGGCTAGAAAATAAAATAGAATAAAGACAAAATGGTTGCCAATTTTATATTGTGAAATATTGTACTCATCTTGGACTTGATGTAAACCCTGAGTTGAAAATGAATCTTGGCCATTCATTGCAAATCAATCTTGGCCATTCATTTTTCTTTTGGAAAACTATAAATAGGGGCTTGTTCCTCATTTGCAAATGGAGAGATGAGTTATTGTGTAAAGACATGCTATTGTAAAATATATGAGCAAAGCATTAAACTAATGGTTTCTTGTGTATTTCTTTTCATGTGTACATGATTCTATCTCCAATAGTTTATTTCAACATTGTTATTTCAATTTTAAGTTCATTTTCTGCTAGTAGTTCATGTTGTGCTTTAATGGTGGATGTATGCTATGGTGTTTGATGCACTTCCAACCCATACTTTTGGAAATTTGTTGATGAAAAACTGTTGTGTAAAGTTAGTCTGGGCTTGTTTATTTGCTACACCTTAGTTCATTGTTTGTTCATGCTAAATAGGTGAATGTACAACCTAAAAATCTGAAAAGACCCCTTGAAGATTGCACTAGTTTTATGAAACTATGGGCTATCCTTGGTTTAAGTAAAATTCAGTTTGGGAATTTTTTCCACTATAGCATCCTTCATTGTTACTATTCATCTTAGTTGTAGATTTAGGAAAACTTCAAACCCCTTTCCCTTTTGCTATTTCTTTTAAAATTTGAAGTTAAAGACAAGTTCTAGCATCATTGTAAAGCCAAATTTGATGAAAAAAGGAGCTTTAGTTTGTTCTTCTAAACTTGCAGCTACTATCCATCATTCCAGAACTTATGAAACTTAATTTGTAGACCCAAAACTTCCATTCTTTGTGAACCATAAAGGCCCCTTGTGATTACCAACAAATCACAATGAACAACTGAGCTATTTTTGTAAGTCATGACCTGACACCCGAGAGACCTTGAGGTGATTGTTTGAAACTTAGTTGCATATTTTAACCTTTCAAGAGAGGCATCACACTTGTGTGTTGTCTGTGTTGAGAAGTGAAAAAACACCCATCAACACTTACCATTTCCCAAACTAGTGACTTGACTTCACTAAACTAGAGGTGAGCGTGTGAAAGCTTGGTTTAGGCTTATTAAGGGGTTACCAAACCAAGCTCCTCTCCTAAGTGATACTCCCCCTCACGTACTTGAGGGCTCGAATTCTTCTTGCATCCATCTTAATGCATTGCATAGTATTTAGCCGTTCATATTAAATATATTAGCATTATAAAACATTTGCATCAACAAAGCATTTAAAATATTCACATTGCAATACATATTCTTTCATAGCATTTCATCAATATAAAACATATTCATTCCTTTAAAAGCAATATCATCTTAATGCATATTTCAATATTTCTTTCACCTAGTATACATATTAAAGTCATAATTTGCATTTATCAACATTTTCACTCATGAAGGTAAAAGTAACTTAGTATCTATGAAACAGGGTGTAACATACTTCCCCCCTTGTGAATCATCGTCCCTGATGATTTTAAGTCCTAAACATATATATAAAGTCAAATAAAGGTTTTACCTTCAATTTTCTCATCATGTAAGAAATAAGTTTATTTCCAACTAATCTTCCTTCATAACACGACCCCTTGCATTCTCATCTTTCCTAGACCTTGCATTGAGTGATTGTGCTAACATACAAGGAGAACTTGTGTGCTTCATGCATATCTTCTCTTCAATAACTATAAATTACATTAACTCATTTTTACATCATAAGTACAATAATGACCATGTCCTATATGAAACCTATAGCCTAGTGATTGGAAAACATGTTCTCACTGGATAATGCAATTATTCTTAGTGTAACCCAAATAGATAAGGAATGTCAGTGTATTGTACACTACACCATGGGTCTCATCCTTTCTTTTGGTGTTTACACCATTAGACAACTCATAAGCCGAGACCATCCATCACTGACACAACCATCTACCTTAAGTATAATTATACTCCTTTATAATTTTAAGCTTTGTATCAACAAGTTTTCCTTGATCATTCAATCTATTATTCCACTTATGACAATATTTTTGGTTCTAGCTTCTTCCATCTTTTAGGAATTTCAACCCCTCTTCCGTAAATGGATCAAATTATAATCATATAAGTTTATTGTTTTCTAAAAATATTCCTCAAATCCTCCAAGATTGGATTTATCCCTTTTGCCTAACTAGCTAACTTAAAGTAATAACTTGAGCATTCATTCAATTGAATTTTTCATAAGATGATCATGGTTTTCACAAAACCTTATCATTACTTTCTTATTCCCATCTGAGATAACCTTCTCATAGACATTAAGCAACTACTTCACATAATATGTTGTTTAGGACTAATATCCTTAAATCAAATTTTGAATCTATATTGGTTACCTTGGTGAGTCTATCCACCATAACATTATGTCAGTTCCATCAACATAGAAAGATCAAACTATTCAAATGATCTACCACTCCCTCTCTAGAATTTCATAAGAGTATACAAGTCCAACCGATTATGACATTATGTCTTTACCCTCTAGCATACTTGACTACAACTTGATACATACCTTGCAACATCTTACTCTATCCCTTTCTAGATTATAGTGGTTTCATATCAGTTAAATAATTTTTTCATTACCATGTGTCCTAAGTATGACATTAATTCACCTCATCCCATTCCTTAATCTCCCAAATTTTGGGTACATAGGTTCTTTTCTGATTCATAATATTCCATTTCGACTAAGAGAAACCTCTTCCTTGGAATTATGCCATATTTTATTTTTGAAATATAATGATTAGATATTTTTGTGGAGATAAACTCCTTCCTAGGTCATCCATAGCTTGGATTCCTTTCATCTTTTATTTATTTTTCAAAGTTGTAATATGATTTTCAGCTCAATCTATTTCTTTCAATGAGCATTTTATATTAGTTTGAGTAACAATTCTTGTTTAAATCATGCTGGTTTTGATTTTATCTTCCAAAATATATCAACAATTATCACATACCTAGTTTCCAAGCATGAATGTTTTCTCTATAACTCACAATCATGAGTTCATGAATCTTCCCTTTTGATATCATAGGTGATAATTTTTCCTTACATGATTAAGCATATTGCCTATCCTTTTCCAAAACATTACTGATAATATCAATTTGATCTTCTAAGACAAATATGAATAAAATTGTGTCGAAAATACTTCTCTTAATAGTCAAACATTCTTCCAAATTGAAAATACATCTTTAAACTTCATTGTATGGGGTACTTTATCTAAGTCTATCTACTCTCCTTCTTCCCCCCTTAGTGTTTCCACGATATTGGATAATCCTAAAGTTGGACTCTTAACAATAATTTTCTCTCGCTAAATTGATTGAATTGATTTATCATTCCTTTTAGTTGGATTTTGATAGTTGATTCACTATTTCTAGCTTTTCTTACCCTCCAAGGTATGCCTTGTGTATACACCTAAAATCAGTCATCACATTTAATTAATTAAATACTAGTTATTTAATTAATATTTTGACTATGTATAAATAAATTCTCAATTTATTTATATTGCTCATTTTCTAAATTCTCCAAATCTAAAACATATTCTTCTAAATTAATTAAATAAACAAATTTCCATAAGCTTGTTTTATTTAATTAATCTTCACTT
Organism: Sequoia sempervirens; assembly: GCA_007258455.2. Taxonomy (NCBI): domain Eukaryota; kingdom Viridiplantae; phylum Streptophyta; class Pinopsida; order Cupressales; family Cupressaceae; genus Sequoia; species Sequoia sempervirens. The sequence goes on from VDFB02281492.1 coordinate 784,981,299, forward strand.
ATCTCGATTAGGAATTTGAGCACATGTCTACAACTTTTTGTGCCACCTCACCAAGGTCACATGAAATTAAATAACTCTATTTTTTAATTAGAATTATCTTCAACTCATTTTTAAAAGCACATGGCTCATTCCTCACACACTTCTATCAATTTTAAAGGCACATGGTCTTTTCTTCCCACACTTGAGTCTTCCATCCAAATGGCATGTTGTCTTTGGTCAAGGGGACAACATCTTGATTCTCTCCATCTCCACCATCCATTCTTCTTGTTCGAATATGGACCGTTGATTATTGCCACCTCACTATATGCTTGGAAAAGGCTATAAATACACCCCTTTGGCATTGTATTTGGCATCCACATTTAAAGTAAAGTTATCATGCATGAACATCATTTGAGCTTGGGAGCACTTTGGAGTCTTATAGTTACATTTCATTTTATGTTTGATTTTAGAGTTACGTGTTAGGATCATATTGCTTCATAGTTGCATTTTATGTCCCACTTTGCATCATAGTTGAATTTTAGATTAGCATTTTAATAGTTTTCATTTGAGCATATGTAGAATCGTATATAGAATCATATAGATCACTACCATTGTATCCACCACTATTTTTCCATTCATCATAAACATTATCATCCATTCATCATAGTATCCATTATCCTTTCCATCGTACAATTTCATGTAGGAGCTTAGTTGGATTGCATGTTGAATACTAATCTCGTTTCTTAAGTGTCATTCTAATAGCCTTTGTGCACATAGAAATATGAGGGCCAAAAGGTTAAAAGAATCATTAATAACAGAGGACAATGAGACGTTCTTGAAAGATTTAGTTTGTTGCAAATTAGAGTAGCTTATTTGCTTTGAATCTTTGATATAATTCATTTCATTAAGGTTTGTTTTGATTCTAACTTTCCACATTTCACACACACACACACACCTTGAATATACTTTTTCATTCCAAAAATTGGATTCATCATTGCCTTTTAATTCTCTCAAAATCAACTGCTGGATCCACAGTAATGAAATCTACAGAATAAATAGAAACTTTTACAAGCTAAGAGGTACTCTAGTATTTCATTCCAATTCTTTTTTCCATGTATACTAATAGACCTTTTAACCATAGTAGAAGATATCCCACATCTACAAAGACCCTTTTGTTGATGTGTCAAATGAGCTTGCTTTGAGGATCCTTGTGAAAATGTGTCTTCATGACCTTTGTGAGTTGTTTCCACATTACTCTTTTGATTTGACACATAGTCTCACTCCATATCCAATTTTATTTTGGAACATCCAAACATAAGTTTACTTTCGTTTACTAATTGGTGAGTTCAATCTAAAATTTCAAACAAACTAAGTTCTAACTGAGCCTTTATCGAGCTAATCCGATTTACTTTTTAAGTTTCTAACTTGCAATCATCTTTCTAAGTGTTTTTGTACCATTCCTAGGTAATCTCATTTTCTCATAACCTTAAACACTCTCAAGTTGTTTGGTTTCCTTTTTCCTCATTTTAATTGGAACTCTAACTTGACCTTGCCTATTTTGGTTGGTGGAATCATGTCAGATTTCATCGTCCCCTTTCAAAGTTGTTTCCCTTTACTAACCAATCTGGTCTCTCAACTTATTCTAAGGTATCAACCTTTCACTCTTTAATTAATATGCAAGATCTTAATCTTGTACTAAATTATATTCATCAAGGGTTATCCAACCTCTTGGATACCTCTCTAGTTGATTTTGATTCTCAAAATGTTGACTTCCTACTTCAATTGAAGTTTCCAATTTATGCCAATAATGTATACTCATAGATTCATAGTATCCCTATTTAATCCACAATCCTAGACTTTTTGCAACTACTGGTTGCTATTAATAAGGGGAATTACTTCAATTCTTCCAATCCCTTAGAGTAATTTAAAATATTTCATAGAATGAATGTACCCATCGGTAATTCCCTTAGCCTTCCTACAAAACCTGGTCGCATAATCTTCCACAATCCAAGGGTGTCTCTTAATGAGTTGTTGATTTAGGATTTTTCAACTCCAGGGACGATTCTTTTCAAATCCCAAACTTAAACAAGTTTTCAAAAACTTAACTTTCTTATTCTTCCTCACTCTTTTCCCCTTGCCATCCTGGCATAAGAACTTTTCAATCCTTTTTTTTTGATAAGGTTCATGTAATACTTACATAATGGGCTCATAGGTCCCAGAGTTGAACCTAATAGCTCTAATACCACATGTAACATGCCCATTTTTCTACCTTGTAATTTTACTATGCTTTTAACCTCAAGTAAATAAACTATGATGCCAACACTTAGCAATATTTTTTTTCTTTTCATAAATAAGAATAATATGCACATTTGAAATAAAATTCATTTCAAACTTTCCCATTACATCATATCAAAGTATTACAACTTTCCAGTGTATTGATTTCATAGTATATAATTTGATGATAACATTTTCTCTTTTACAATCTTCCATAGAAATGGATACATAAATACTTACATAGCTTCCATGAGCTCACTAGAACTAGGTATATGAATGGTCCAAGTGTCCATCAAATCTTGGTCACCTACTGACGAGGAGAAGCATCACTCAAGAACTTTTCCACCAACCATAGACACACTGCGGTCCCTCACACATCTACCTATCTGGTAAGATGGCCCTTCCTTTGACGAAGAGATTGGTTTGGTAACATCATAATAATAATGACCTTTCCTAAGCTTAGTGTTGTGTCCTACATATCTAGATTTGTCACACAGTGGATACAACCTACACATATGACATTCCCTACCTAGTATGTAAACTCAGATCATAGTGAACTGACAGTGTAAACAGTGACAACTTACTCTACTTTGGATAAAGTATTCATCACCCAAAATTTAGAGTGGACATCATATACTTCACCCACCTTCCTAGCTTGATTTGTATTGACCATTCATAACCTATGCATAGGCTATCCCCTTATGCAATGGAGTAACCTTAACCCCAAGAAAACCCTATTAATAGCACATGTTAAGAAGTAAGTGATGTCATAACATCTTAACTAACTAGGCTACACCCTTTCCCATGGACTAACCTTACGGTTTTCATAATGTCACAATCATTAAATGTTTCTATTTCAAAAGCACAATCTCAACAATAATTGAATCCATTCAAGAGAAAATCTCAACAATAAATGATTCTCATCAAAAGTATAATCTCATCAATAAATGACTCATTCAGAAATATAGTCTCAACAAAAAATCTACTCCAATTGAAAGTAGAATCAATAATCAAATGATCAACTAGATCATATAGGCTAACACAAACTTATTTTCTTTAATCAATAATCAAATAAACAACCCTACCAAATAGGTTATTCTCAACCTAGGGTTTCAATCAAAATTAAAGTAATGTTCAAGTGAACATGAACCAATCACATAAACTTCTCTTTCTAAATACCTCAAATATTCACATCTTTACTACATTTTTATATCATCTGGAGGACATTATCAACTTGTGAGGAATTGGTGCATCTACACCCATAGCCATCTCACAATATAGTTTTGGGTTACCAAAATGTGAGTCCTCTTTTAGAGTTCTATGATTAGGAAGGGACTCTTAATCAAAATAATATAATAGCATAACCATAAAATACAACTCTCAACCCCATCGTTGAATATTGATATAACCTCTATGTTTATACCCTAAACCTAGGGATAAGACTCACTTCCTATCTCAAGGAGACATGAGTAATTAATCAAGTAAAGATTATCAATCAAGGTTTGCATAACTTCGTAATGATGATATTGCCACTAAGTAATTTTGTAACATGCCCAACTAAAATTTCCTCAATAAATTAATCCAGCTATAAAACTTAATCAAAAGCATTCCTTACACAAATTTCTATGGGAGAGGTTTTTGTTCCTTTTAGGAGGCTCAGATAAGTTAATATGGGTGTCTTCTAAAGATGGTAATTACACAGTAAAGCAAGGATACAAGTCCCTCACAAAAAATGTGCACCAAAATCAATCTCATAGAGCATATTCTTTCTGTTGGAACTTGTTGATGGGTGTTTTTGCACCTTCTCAACATAGACAAAGCACAAGTGCAATGTCTCTCTTGAAAGGTAATTTCTGCAACTAAGTTTTAGAAATCACCCCAATGTATCTCGGGTGTCAGGTCATGACAATGCTTGGAATAGTTCGATTGATTGATGTGATTTGTTGGTAATCATAGGGTGGCCTTTATGGTTTACAAAGCATGGGAAGTTGGGTCTACAAAAGGATTTTAAAAGTCCTAGAAGTGAATGAACAGTGGCTTCCCATTCAAAACAAGTTAAATCTCAGTTCAATCACCAAGTTTGACATTGTGATGGTGCTTGGAATCCTACTCTAACAAAGAACTAAAAGAAATATCAAAAGAGAAAGGGTTAAGAGAAATTATTCTAAATCTAAGCTATGAATGAACAATAACAAAGGAGGATACTATAGTAGACAGACTCCCATAACTAATTTTTTCTTGACCAAGAGAAACCTACAGCTACACAAAGCCGGTACAATCTTCTAAGGTTTGCATATTTTCAACTATCCATTCACCAATAAGTATGAATAATAGATGAACTTTAAGTGCAGCAATAAAATAATGTTTAGACTAACTTTACACTATTGTTCATCATCAATAAGCAACAAAAAGTATGAACAAGGAAGGGGTCAACACCATAGCATACTTCACCATTAAAGTGCAACAATAAAACTAATAGCTAAAATCAACTTGGAAATAAAGCAGTTAAGCTAAAATCTAATATTGAGGAGATGAATCATGCACACATGTGAAGAAACACAAGAACCCATAAAAATAATGCAATTCTCATTAAATTTCTATAGCATTCATTTACACAACAACTCAACTCTCTCTTTGAAAATGAGAGGAGACCCCTATTTATAGTTTTCCAAAAGTGAAATGAATGGCCAAGATTTACTTTCATTGTGTGGCCTAGATTCATTTTACATTAGGGTTTCACCTACCCCCAAAATATAACAATATAAAATACATATTTTGTGTCTTCCCTATTTTTTCAGCTAGTGGCTTTGACACTATAGTAGTTTTGTCTTTTAGTGTCTGCCTTCCCTTTTAACTACACTGTCAAATATTCATCATCAATGACTGGTTTTCCTGCATTTTTCTAGAGGGTGGCATACTTCACAAATTTTCCCATTAGAGCTTGGAGCCTATCCCATTCCATGATGTTAGATTGGAGGATTTGAAAGGTCAAATTCTTGAATTTCCCTGTGATTTTCTCCCAGTGTTTGGTACATTTGGGTGTGGCCTTAATAACCTGCTCGGACTGGGTGAAAGCCCTCGCAAAAAAGTCCATGAAATATGGTGGCATTGCATCTACAACCCCCAAATCCATCTTCTTATGAAAGAATGACTTAATCCTCTCTGGATCTAGTTCTAGGGAAAGCATCTCATACTATTTCATCATTTTTAAGTAGTCCTCACTATTGGTCCAGTGCTCTGTAACCCATTTGAGGTCAAGTTCTACCTCGTGCAAGACCCTCTCTTGGACTTTCTTCCGGTGTTCTAGGCCCATTTTTTAGGTTTCTACCAGCCAATGATCATCTTCTATGAGCCCCAACTCCTTTTCCCATATTTTCTTAGGGAGTTTGAGAATGCTCTCGAGATTAGGATACATAATCCTATACAACTCAGTGAACCTATTGAATGTTTTCACCGTGGCCTCCAACTACTTTTGTAAATCCCAAAACTTGTTGAACATCCGGGCAGTGTGACAGATGCCCATGTTTCCATTATACATTACTCAATGGAACCAATTGGTTGTGGCCTTGGTCCAATTCTTCATCTTTACCATTATATTTAGCTCTTCCTGGGAGAGAAGAGCAGGCACGAATGATTTTTTCAATGCCTCTTCTTCTATGGATGTCCACTATTGGATATAGGTAATGAGATCAACCACTTGTGTCGTCACCTCTTCTTTTGTGGTATGATCTTTGTTCATCTGTTGCATAATGGTGGCCACAGGCCCCTGAAATTCATCTATTTTTTGCTCATGGGTTGCTAGGCCTAGATTGATTATTGATATTCTATAACTTTAACCTTGCACGACGCCTATATCTTTATCCACTACAGGGGTAGCAATTTGTATCATCCTGGATCTAGAGGCATCCACCGTAATATGAGAGAAAACTCTAGGCTTCTTCTCTTTTCTTGTCTTTGTTTGTGCTCTGGCTAGTATTACTTCAAGTCTAGCCTTTAGATTAGTAGTCATAGGAGTCCTCTTCTGCAATTTTCTTTCCAACCATTCAAGCACCTCAGCTTTCCCCTTAGGTGATTCATGATCACCTTCCTCTCTTTGTTCACCTCAAGGTTGATCCCCTTCATGGCCAAGAGCCTCTTGATCAATCCTTTCTTCTTCATCCGAGTCTTCAATTTGCATAGTCTTTTCCTTGTCCGACTCAACAAACGCTACATTCTCTTCATTGACACCTTCTTCCTGAGGTTCCTCCCTTTCTGCATGCTTGAGCTCATCATGGTGTTCAGGCTCAAGGCTCTTTCTTGGTGCATCCTCTTCTTCTTCATCCTTTTTCTTTTCTTCCTCCTTTTTAGGAGGTGCTTCTTCCTCTTGAATCAGGCCCTTGAATTGACCAATTAGTGGAGGTTCTTCATGGATTTCCATGTCTATATCCATATTAATCTTTTCCTTCGAGACATGTCCTTTAGTATCGATCCCTTCATTTACATCCTTGGACTGCTGTGGAAGTTATTCCAATTCTTGGTCCGATGTCTCTATTATGTAATATTCATTGAGGGCCTCAGTATCCTCCTCTAAAGAATCTGACCTCTCCTCATCAAATGCCACTTTTTCTATATTTATTCTTAGTCCACCTTCTGGATGCTCAAAATAATTGTCTTGATCTAAGACCTTGGGCTCCTCAGTTACACTTCTTGTAGCCTCTCCTTGTCATTTTGCATGATGCTTCTCCATCTCCTCTAATATTTGCATCGTGGCTTCCACTTTGGGAAGCTCTGTAGGTGGCAGAGGAAGGGGCATGGTAGTAGTGATTTAGGCCATCAAAGCTTGAACCATGGGGTCCATGATCACCCCAAAAATTTCAGCGGGCATTTTCTGCATATATGTCATGAAAGCATGCGATAGAGTAAGAGGTGGCATAGTGAAAATGATTATTGTAGGTGTTGGAGTAGAGAGAGTGGGAAATGGAGGAGGAAGTGAAGAAGACAACATCAGGGATGTGGTGGAGGAGGAGGATTCAAGAACCATTACCAGAGTTGTTGGTGAGGTGGACGAGATATCCATGGCCGAGGGAGATGAGACATGAATTTCTTGGGAGCTAGAAAGTGGAGGGGTGGTAACGGTTGCAACAATAGTGGGAGCATAAGTGGTAGGTGGTGAACGTGGCCATTCAGTTTCTTCTTCACCTTCATGTTGGGGGTCCTCCTCTATGGTGGGCATTTCACTCATGAATCTCCCTATTCTTTTCTCTTTCTTGGATGACTCTCCCTTTGTAGTATTTCTGAAGTATACCTTATGTTTAGGATTACGCTCAAATGCATCCTTCCTTTTCTTTGACCTTATCTTTGGAGGGGACTTGGTTTCTTCCTCTGATGGGGTAGTAGCTACTCTATTGTCCATTTTTCTTTCAAGCTCATCCTCAAGCTCACCATAAGTCAACTTCGTGCCCTATATTTTGAGCTAAGCAATCTAGGTGTCTATCCACTCCCTTGTTCTGTTCTTAATGGGTCGTGTTAATATATCAAGGTCCGTGACCTCTTCTTCACTCCAATCTATTATTGGTAGGGGCAAGTCAGCCACAACATTGTACCTGTCATCAACAATATTATTGTCTTCTTCTACTATCTAGTCGAGCACGGGGAATAGATTCACCGACCTCCTGAATTGGGTCATCATTCTCATGTAGTGACTCATTCACACTTCTTTATCATCTGCACAATTAGCCTAGAAGTCTTTGAGTTGAGGTCTATCGACATATTCTCTTCCAAACCATTTCTTCAATTTTACATAAGGGTCCATTCTTCCCCAGTGGGTGTGGAGGTCCAAGTGGTACTCCACCAATTCCTTTTCTGAATACTTTGTGCATTGGGAAGCGGGACATGCTTACATTCCTTGCCCAAAAGTCAAGGGATATAGAATCCCAGCTCTATGCTTGTCGCTTAATAGTGTGTGGGCATCTTGCAATTGGTGAGAAACCTCTAGTAGGATCATGCGATCATTGGGGTACCATAGAAGCTGATAAGGTCTCCCTAAGAATCCTTCCATTCAGATGTATGTGAATTTAGGGAACTGTATGAATAGGTACCCAAACCAAAGGATGAAGGCTTTGGCGCTATGTGATACTCTTCTCTCAAAGTCTCCCCCAAGTAGTTTGATGATGTGCCCAATGAAGGAATCATTCACCCTCTTGTATTCTCTTTTATAGTTTTTTTTATTGTAGCTAAGGGTAGCGATCGTATACCTTGAGGTCTCCTTTCTTTGCTTTCAGGTTGCTTGCGACGAATAGTCCTTTTTATGGGAACTTTTCTGCTAGGAGGTACACCATAATGAGGTCATATATAATTTTGAATTCTTCTTTACAACCATGAGCTGGTTGTGCATGTTATCACTGATTATTTTTTCCCAGTGGAACTTTGTCTTGCCTCAGATGATCTCCTCAATGAAGTAGAACATCTAGTCTTCAAAGAAATAAGTGGTAGGTAAACCCATTACCCTGCTCAGTAGGGTGACCAAATCATGATATTCCTCATAAAAGTCACTTCTGAATAGTTCTTGAGGCACTTTGGCAATGTTGCCTCTCTTTTCCTTCAACCAATGCTTGTTGATTAATCTTTTACATTCCAATGAGTCTGCTTTCCATATATTTTCAGCATATTCCTTTTTTGTTTCCTCCATGACATCAAAAGTGGGGATGTGAAACATCTTTCCAATAGATCTAGTAGATAGGTCTATTAATACTCTTCCCTCATGATCAATGATCTTCTTGTTATTGTGGTAGCATTCCCTATAGACCATAACCAACTTTGGGGAAATGAGTGTGGGAGGGAAGCTGACTGCCTTAGCGAGACCACTCACTCTAATCTTTCGTGCATTATCAGTTGTGGGGTTGATCATTACCCTTTGTCGAAACTCATCAATATCCACATGTCCAAGGTTTGTATCTGATACAAAATCCTAGCTAGAAGTAATCCTGGATGTACACTCGACTCCATGAAATTGGTACTTCATTTGATCTTTCTCCTCTTTTCCTCTTGACACGCGTGCAGGTTTCTTTCCATTTTCTTTCTCGGCACACTTCCCTGATGGACCCACAGTAGGTTCCATAAATCCTACATGCAAAGATACAATAAGTGCATTCATATATAACCATGGAAAGTGTTAGTTAAATCCTAAAAAAATGAGGGTTAGATCCAGTAATATATCATTAGAAGATCATAAAATTTATCAATATCCATCATTTGAGGCTCATTTGGACCATTTACGGGAATGCAGACCTAGGGATGCAGGTTTCCCTAGGTTGATGGTTGTCAGGAGGGACTAGGAGTAGGATGCCATTGATGCCATAGAGGTAGGAAGGCCGAAGGATGTTTGGGACCTCCGCCATTAAGTAAAAGAAATTAGAGCATGGTGCCCCGCAGAAGGAAGTCCGCAATGCAGGACCCACAAGCTCCTTGGATGTTGGTAGTGACGTTCCATAGATTAATCAATGGAGGAGATGCAGGTGGGAGCTAGTGGGGTGCCATCATGTTTTGGTCGTTAGGGTCGATGCTGGAGGGATGGTAGTTCACAGACGGTGGTTCACATAAGTGGGTCCACAACGAGCTCGCGAATTGGGTGTACATGTTGGAAGTTCTCAAATTTTGATGAGGGAAAGTTCCACTGCGGAACCCGCCACACGGGAAGAAGTGGGTGCAAGGGTGTTGGAAAATGATGATAGAGGAGTGGCCACTCGCATGTGGCCTTCCACATGAACCAACCCGCATAGCATTCTAACTTAGTCATTTTTTGGTAAACTTGGGACAACAACAAAAGGGTTGGAACCGACATTGCGAGCGGACGGGGTGACCTAGCTACTAGACAATGGTAGATGACGGATGACTGGAACAGTTTCAGAGTCTACAATGTGGACATGAGGGATAGATTTGCCACTATTAGATGATGTTTTGGAAACAGTGGGCCGTAGACGACAACCCACAAGGAACGACCTGCAAGTCCCTTCTAGACTTAGCAACTTTTAGCAACTGACAAAAATGATCTTGGTGGGGCCCATAATGTGGAAGGCAGATAGAGTTAGGCTATTTTCCAATGGTGGCATGAAGACTACTTCCTGCAAGCGGTAGTCTGCATGAGTGGACCCGCAATGGGTCAAAAACTTAAGTTTTTTGTTTAAAATTTTGATGCTTTGTGTTTGACCAGGGAAACGATACAAATGTTTCAGGCCGCAAAGGATTTTATGCAGTACGAAGAACAAGGATGAAAACATAGGGTTCCACATTGCTTTGAGGGCGTTGCTTGAGTGATTTTAAAGGAATTTGAATGGTTTCATGGGTGGATTTTATTCAGGACCAACTACAACGATAGTTGCCAAGTGTTTTTAAGGTTTTTCCTTGAGATTTAATCACTCATTTGTGAACCCTAGTTACAGAAAAGAATTCATTTTAAGATTCTGAGGGTTGACATACCTGAGAGAAGCACAAGAAATTGATGGCAACCTTGGTTTCGATCCGTTGGGAGCTTATGTGTGCGTGGGGGATTCATTAACCATTTTTCTCTTTGAAAATTCAAATTGGAAAGTTTGAAAATTCAAATTGGAAAGTATGAAAATGACAGGTCCAGAAGCCTATTATAGGCAAAGGGTCATTTTTGATCCGCATTAAATTCTAGGTATGATAACAGCCGAGGTAGTTAGAGAGTGGGAACTCGACTAACCGACAAAGATCATCGCAGAGCCTGTAATGCAAGAAGAACCATAGGTTTTTCTGCTAACCAACAGCTAAGAGGTGACAACAAAAGGGGATGCGAGACCCACCATGCAGGTGGATGTCCAAGGTTGGTTGCTAGCAAGAGGTGAAGGGGTAGCAGCATTGCATAAAGAGAGACCCACAATTGCAAGCCCATAGGGCCTAGAGAAGGCTGAGGCAAAGGACTAAGGGAAGCTCACATGGGGACCTCCGCAAAAGTCAAAGACTTAAGGAATTTTGGGGTTGTGAATTTGGTCAACTAGAGAATGATGAGTTTAATGTTCCTGACCACTTTAAGCTCAAAATTAGGGGCACACAAAATGAGGCAAAGGAAAAATTGACCCCATGAAAGTGAAAGGAAAGAGGGGATCCACATTCTAAACGGGGTGTGTGTGCTATAGGCACAACAAAACTCAATGACTCTTCCTAAGGCAGGCAGTTTTTCATAGCTTGCTCTGTGGAAAAGAGTACTAACAAGTGATAGACTAAGAAAATTAGGATTTGCAAAACCTTTCAAGTGTGTGATTTGTCAAGAATTTAATGAAATAGTAGATCACTTATTTGTAGGGTGTGAGGTGGCACAAGAATGTTGGCAGTTTATTAAATCCAAATTGCATATATTTTTTCCAATGCCTTTTTCTTTATAGGACTTGTTTGCTACCTAGCCAATATTATTTAAATCTTCTTTCTTTGCCTGTATATGGAGAGTTTCTCCAATTCTTGTAATCTAGAGTCTGTGGTGGGAAAAAAATAAACAAATTTTTAGACAACAGTCTCAGTCAACTTAGCAGATTAAGCATAAAATAGAAAAATCAATCTTAGAGGTAGTTAACTCATATGTTCAAGGTCACAAGAATGTATCTTCATTGTTTACTGCTTGGGATAATTTGATTTTATAGAATTGGGAGTTTATATCTTTACCATTCAAAGATGCACAATTTATATCTCCACAGTCAAAGATTGATAGAAGTAAGGTTCAATGGCAGCCTCCTTCAAAAGAGTTTTCAAAGCTCAATTTTGATGGGTCATCAAGGGGGAATGCAAGTTTGTCAGGTGCAGGAGTAGCTATCAAGGATTGAAAAGGTTCTTTGTTAGTAACTTTTAAGCAGTTCAATTGATAAATAGCACTAATAATATTGCAGAAGTGCAAGCATTGCTTCAAGGTTTGTAGTTAGCAAGAAGCATGGATATTAATAAGTTGCATGTTGAAGGTGATTCCCTTATAATTGTTAATGCTTGTAAGGAAATAAATAAACACAATTGGAGATTAGGATACACATTGGAGAAATTTTGGAGGGGGATGGATTCTTTTCATGAAATTAAAATCACACATACATACAGGGAGGGCAATAAACTGGCTGATAGGCTTGCAAATATGGGGTGTGATGGTCAAGAACTTGATGTATTAGGGAAACACAAGATTGAAAAAAATACCCTCAATTGCTAGAATTCATGGTTGAGAAAGGAAATTAAAAGTTTTAAATGGTCACACTGATTAGGGATTCATCATGGGGTATGAGGATGGTGTTCTTCTTATAGCTTATCAATCTAGTTTTAAGAGATATATTGAGAGATGTTGAATCTTGTTCTTTTGATGATGGTAATTGTATTTGATGGTTGTTCATCTATTGGTACACTTGGTTGGTAGAGGTATTGGATAATTATTATATTACACCATTCAAGGTACCTCAACTTGGTATAGGTGCATCACTTATGTCATCAAGCTGGCGATGGATTTGAAAGGCACATTTTTAGATATGCTTACAACAGCGGTGTCCAAGTATGGACAAGTGTTGCTAGCCTTAGGTTTTAGTTTTGTTGTTTTGTAGGTACAGGAAGCTATGATGGTTTGGAGTGTGAAACATAAAGCTCAGCTTGGAATGCCTCATTAGCATGAGTTACAACAAGTTTTATCTGCAGCAAATTAAATGGGCTCTCCTTCTGTTGACTGTCTGTGTGGTGAAAAGTGGCAAGATGGCCCTTAAACCATGGAATCTCAAAGTAAATATGAAGGTGCAACCTTGGGAGCATCCTTTTGAGGAGTACCTTTCCCATGACTGCTTGAATATGGTTTTTAATTTGGATTGCCCTAGGGTTGAGGAGCACAGTGCTTGGCATGGAGGTGATGAGCCTATGTGCAAGAAGGATAATCTTCCCATCTCAGGTGCTCTTTGTTTTTCTATCAAACATCATGGATTTATTGCAATCTCTACTAGAATTAATGTTAATTGTAGAGTAATTTGTCAAACCCTAATTTTTTCAAAACAATGTTGTTTTAGTTGCGGTCCAAGGTTACAATATTTTCAATGGGGATGGGGATATAGGAGGTTTGTTTCCTAGACTTTTTATTAGGCATCATCATGACATTGAGGAATTTTATGATTCTATCAAACTGGCTTTGCAATATAAAAGTGATAGTAGATTGTTGAATGCCCTAAGGAAGAATTGTCGAAGAATTTGTGTGACTATGGATATGGAAAAATTAAGAAGTACAATGTTGTTTCATTTCTTAAAGTGCATTCCCCTCATTCTCCTCTAAATTTTTCTCTTGCTGGACCGAGAGATCGAGGGGCATCTTCTATTCCAAATGAAGACCGCGCGGAGTTTGGGGTTGCTCGCAATGGCGTAGAGGATGCCAACATGGTGGGGAATGGGCTTGTAGCTCACCCACACATGGCTTGTGGGGTTCAAATAGAAAGAGAACCAATTTCAGGATATGGTTTGCATGTTCAAGAGGAGACAGGTTCAAGATGAGAATTTGGTTTAGGTGGAGCGTATGGAGTAGCATACTAGTCATCAACAAAAAGTTTTTTGGATTTTTTGCATGCAGTCTAGTTTTGGGGCAATGATGAAATGCTGAAGATGTTTATCTAGAAAATATCCACACACTCTGTTTTTGTTCGAATTTGTCGAATATTGGCAAACTATGATCAAATTTTGTATTTCTATCTACATTGTAAGCAAAAGTGTTATCTCATGGGAAGATTAGGGACTGATATAGAATTTTTCTCTATCTGATATAAACTATATGTACAAAATTTATTTTATATATATATATATACATATTTATACATATATATATACATATATATATATACATATATATACATATACATATACATATACATACATATATACATATACATATACATATACATATATATATACATATACATATACATATACATATACATATACATATACATATACATATACATATATATACATATACATATATATATGCATATATGCATATATGTATATATATATGTATATATATATATGTGAAACAATATATATATATGTCGATGTCCCCCCCTCTCTCCCCTGTATATATATATATATGTATATATGTATACATATATATATATATACATACTATATATGTATATGTATATCTTTCATATACATATATATATATCTCTTTCTTTCTATATATATGTATATACACATATATATATACATATATATATGTATATATATATATATACTATTGATATATACATATATATATATGTATATATATATATATATATGCATATATGTATATATATATATATATGTATGTGCTATACTACATATATATATACATATATATATGTAATGTTGTATATATATGTAATATTATATGCATATATATATATATATATGTATATATATATATATCTTGGGTAATATACATATGTTATATATATATATATATACTCTTTCTCTTATATATATATATATATATATATATATATATATATATATATATATATATATATATATATATATATGCCAAGGGCCTTTTATCAAAAATATATATATAAAAATTTAAGACATAAATCCCATAGCTATTTTTCCAACATAGCAATTTCATTTCCATAAATTAAGAAAAACAAATCTGAATATATTCATTTCCAAATGTCAATAGTCAATATACAAGTTTGACTTAGCATTCAATCGCCACATAGTTAATACAATAATTACATTAATGATACAAGTACATAAAATAGAATTCCATTGTAATTCCTCTGTGACAACTCACCTCCATTGGTGGATGAGAACATGGTTGAGGTGCCTTTCCACCCAACTACAAAGCAATGCTTCCCCAGAATTCTTCAATCCATCGAAGAATACCTGATCCTACATGGAACACTTAGCAAGAGATACAATTTGCAAGGTGGAATTTGTGCGTGCATGTAGTAGCAAGAGATATATTTTTCAAGGTGGAATTTGTGCATGCCTAACTACATGCATTTCTATCTACTGTTAGAACATGCAAGTTCCATGCTAGGTAAATAAAAGAACTAACAGAGAGAGGATAAATAATAAACAATATGTTCCATAATAAAAATTATTGCAAAGCTTGGCCAAGCTCATGTTGCATAAAATGCGACTTAATTTAGATTTGGAAAAGTAAATCTACACTCTCTGGCACTCATTCCCGAAAGGTAGCATTCCATAACAAAATGGATATCCTTCCCTTCTAGAACATCTAATAGCATCATATTCTAGTGTGCTACAATCTATCTTAGTAATTTTGTATCATTCCATTCCATCAATCATCAAGCACGTAATTCATTTAAAATATGGTATGTCCATTCATCTATTCATCATATAACTAGATTTCCTTAAGATTCATATTGCAACTCAACACTGTTCCATTTCTACAATTCTTTCCTTTGCAAATGAAATTAAACAATCATAATCAAACAAGTAAAATTAAGATGAAATAAGAAGGTATACCGCATGTATGTGCACATGCATAAATGAAGAATTTATGCATGTACACATATATGCCTGAAAATAAACACAATTTGGAATATGCATATACATTCTTGAGATTTAAGCAAAAATTCCATTCTGTAAGCAATTCTTTTCCATATTTAAATAAACAATGTTTTGAACAGATGCACAGTTTTGATCATACAATAATCATTAATTATAGTTCAGAATGTGAGAAATAAAAAGAACATATGTACATCAGTCTCAATAATTTCCCTAATTTGTTCTGTTATGAACGGTCATACAAATTTAGTATGTTTGAGTCTCTAGTTAAAGAAAAACAAGATCAAAAAGATTTGGTTTGCTTCCAATATCAACCAATTTAGCTTCTTGATAAATGTTTCATTTTGTTCTAGATAAATGATGAACATAGTAACAATATGCCATTCAACTTATTCATCATTTAATCTCTACTATTAAAAGTAAAAACAAAACTTTGAAATAAATTACAATTTTTGAGCTATCCTTTAATTCACACCTATGTGTTCGAATAACCAGAAGTTTTGGGGTCAATACACATGATATCATATGTCGATAATCATGCTAACATATTATACCAGTTAAAATATTTCATTATGGTTTGTCGATCCTCATCCCTAAGGGACTCTTAATCTATGAAATAGAGTGTAATTATCCACTGAAACTGTGATGGATTGACGTATGAGCATTGGAGTATATATATATTTATATTTATTTATATATATACATATATGCATACCCATTGATAGATAGAAGTTCATTTTAAATGTTGCGAGGGCTTCATTATCCCTCAGCTTGTTAAGGCCAATATATATTGGCAGCGACATATTATGGTCTGCATGCACTATCATTTAGTGAAAATCCCACAAGAAAACATACAAAAATTATATTCCATATCTTATTGAATGTAGAAAGGTTGTTCAAATTTGAGAACATGACAAGACGACACAAAGTTGTTTCCCATACATAATGCATATACACACTGCCAATTATGGTGGCATTAATCTCACCACCAGATTGGTGGGAATCATTCATACACAAAAAGTTTTAACAAAGCGATGAACATCATTCTTTGGTTACTCCATTATTGGCAATGGTATCACCCATGGACATATACATATTGGATAGAATGATAGGAATCATTTGAAGATGAACCAAAACTTCAAATGATTCTTATCATTTAGCCTCTATAAGCAAATCAACATAAAAATATTCAAATGAACTTATCGTTCAGAAATGAAACAAACGTATACACCTTGCATGGTGATTATTACCATATTGAGCATATTAATGAAATAACAAATTTAATAAACACATAGGTTAGAGCCTTACCACCACCCTTGCTCAATCATTCATAGGATGTCGATCTATACACACAGAGAGGATTCACTGGGGGTTTTCACCCTCTACATGGGGCTTCACAGAGAAATTTAACAAACACATTTGATGGACTAAGACCACAAATACAGTGGAAAGAATAACAGAGAATAGCAACATGGTAATCGATGCCCATTAAGTTCACAATAGAAAATCACTCAAAACTTATGATAGAAACATCTAAAAGGATATCAAATTACATCTATGTACTGCAGGATGAATTCCTTTTGCTTCAAATAGAATAGAAACAATAGCTCTTTTCTCCGTAACTTTCTCTCCCCTACTTTTCCCCAAATCTTTTGATGTTTTTTTGCTAAATTGCCTCTTCTATTTTCAAAATCCACCCACACCCTATCCATTGATTGTGCATACTATTTTTGGGGTGATCTTAATTCTCCATGTCACCCTCTCTTATCCACTCACTTCCCCCATTTCTGAGCATTGTTTCTACCTTTCTATTATGGAAGGGGTCAACCTTCTTCAAATGTGAAGGGGGTTATTTGAATATTATTTGTCATAGTTTCTTTCCATACAGTTTCATAATGAATTTCAAATAAAAGAAACATTTATCAATGAAATCCTTTAATACACATTTATTACATACATACATACATACATACATACATACATACATACATATATATATATATATATATATATGGTTACACACACACACACACACACACATATATATATATTATATTTATATAAATTACAACGTTTGTTATTATTACTATTTTATTTCCTTGTCAAGAGCCTATTTTCAAGATCTTTTGAAAGAATAAATAACATAATCATTCTTCCCGTGATAGTTATGTGTAATCAGACGCATTTCCATTACCATTATGAAATTAACTTTGAAACATACATGGTAAGACAAGCGATGAAATAAATAAGATTGCCTATTAACCAAATACAATTTCCATACAAAAAAGAATGGTATACATCAATTGCAAAACAAATGTAGATGTCATGGCCTACTATGGTGTGTGAGATTCTAGATTCCAATATTGCTTATCGTTCGTCATCCGACTAAGCATTCATGTCTCAACCAAGTTCTCGTTCTTCAACCTATTCCTGGACACACATGTTCTTGCACTTGCCAACTTTTTCAGTAACTTTTAATCGATAATCATTACAAAATAACTCTGTTAAATCGTAAAATTTGAAAAATAAATCATTTTCCATATATCATTTGTACTTATCAAATTCATAAACATTAACTGATAAATATCATTTTTTAAAATATTTCAATTAACTCAACATTATTAAATGCAAGTAAGGAAATTGAGATGTGACAAATTTAAAGTAACTCTATAACCCAACTTCACAAATTAAGCATCTACTATATAAGCTTATCTTAACTTAGTATATAATTTAATAATTATAAACACTCATTCCATAATATGGAGTATAATAGAATTCACTAGACTAGATTCATCAAGAATCTTTCACACTTATCCAAAGAAGATAATAACCTATTCATAATGAAACAACTATCTTATTTTCCAAACTAGGTAAATAAGCCATACAATATTTTCAAAACATAAAATTCCTAATGAAGTAGAAATTTGCATGCCTATATATGCAAAGCTCCAAATGCTCAAACTAGATTCCTAGCTTAGCCTTCTCCAAAATCAGCTTGCAACTCCCAACTATCTCTCTTACTTTCTCCAAAACTCTCACAAAAACCTCTCGTAAACTCTTAAAACTCAAAAAATTAGCAGCAAGAGTGCATAATGCATCCCATTTGAGGGAGAAATCACCTCTATTTTTACACAAATGTGAGCAAGTGCAGGCTAGAAACAAGCTCTCAAAGATGACACTTCTCAATAAAAAAGGTTTGACTCAGGAAGAAGAAGAAAAGGTGGCAGCTAAAATCATTGTACAGTAAACACATAGACAACCAAATTTCTCCACAAAGAATGAGTCTCATTCTTATGGACAACAAGAATAACATTCGGAAATGCAAGGTTATTGTTTCCACAGGTTGACTCATTTTGGCCAACTTCTCATTTGAATATTTCTCTCATTCCAATTTGCTTCATATGCTGGAATTTGTTTTGCAGATTAGACTTCTATCAGGTTTGCACTATTCATATATTGGCACCACATAAAACATCACACACCCTATTCTTTTGGTTGCTATTTGGAAAAGACCATGTCAAAGTTCATGTATGTTGTATATTCTCTTTGCCTTTATATTTCGTCTTAGTCTTGGTAGATTTATCTCTAACATTGGTTCACTTTTGATCCCATGCACTATATGATAGTGCTACCTAAGTTTACATTACTCAACATTAAAATACTTTATGGAATCTTTTTAGTTTATGCATTGTCTCAAAATATTGCACCATTCCTTTTATTTCTGCACTTATACATATATGTATAAGCTATGCTTCATATGCATTATGCACTTTAGATGAATATTACAATGCTATTTAAATATTACAATATATATAATATATATATACATGTATGTATATAACATAATGTTTATATATATGTATTTATATCAACTTATAAATTCATAAAATGCATCATTCAATATTTGAATCCATTACCTATTTTATACATTCCACATAATAACCATGCATATATGAATGTTTCCATTAACATCATTACATACACACATATTAATATATATACATATACTATATATATCATGCCTTGATGATCTGTATAGGATCTAGACTATATGCAGTATTGAATGCTTAATTTTTTTACAATGATTATTCCAAGTTAATAAAATCAAAATTAACTTATGGAAATAATTACAATAATTAAAATGACAAGGTGATAACAACAGAATGAAAGAAAGTGAGAGAAAGAAAGAGAGAGATGCAAATAGAGTTTGATTACGGAGTTCTCCACAAATGTGACTACGTCTCCGGGTCGGCTCCAATAGAGTACGACCGATCCGATTAATCTCCAAAATCAAGTACAATGCACCAAGACCATTCCTTCAAGCACTTCGGCAGCATAACAAAACTCCGATGTACAAGAATGGCTCAAAAATCTCCTTACAACTCTTCTTTCAAAACACCTATCACTAGTTTCTCTAACTTGCAAAATTTGCCCAAGAACACTTTTCAAAATCCCTTAACTCAACTCTCACCCTTACATCCCTTTTTATACAAAAAATATTCCCAAATTGGTGAAAAACGAATTGATTTGGAAATTTCAACTTAATCCCCTTACATAGTAAATATTTTGGAAAAATCCCCCTTATCAAAACAAATCCCCTAAAAAAATAATTAAATGGTTTATATGCCCTGTCACATATTACATTCGGGCTTTTCCTGTTTGTATAAGTTACAACTAATCCTTTTAAAAGGATTATTGTTTTACAACTTGGAGGGAATTTATTAAATTAAGGAGTATTTCATTTCCAAATTTCCACAAAACCATCCAATGCCACTTGTATTTTAAAACCATACAATATACAATGTTGGTTTGAAATTCTTATTTAAAATAGGGGATGAGTTTGGTTACGGGCTATTTACATCCCTTAAAAATAGGGATCAATTTGTTTTCCCTAAAAAATAGCATGATTTTTTAAAAAAAATAATGGAGATCCTCTTTTATAGGGAGGTCCACGTTTTTTTCTTAAGGAAGTGATTTAATTATTAAAATGGAGTGCATGGCTATTATTAATTTATTTATTTATTTTTATATATTTTTTAAATAAAGCCATGTCCAACAAATTGCCGCCATGTGTAACTTCAGGAAGCCACCATGTGTCACCTCATGATTCATCCATGTCAGCATGATGACGTCATGCTGACATCATCATTGTACCTTCAAGTCAACCTAGTCAACCAAGAGCTTTGACCTTTCATATCTTGCACATACGAGCTCCGATTTGCATAGATTGAACACCGTTGGAAAGCTCTTGCTGAGCTCTTTGCATTGATATCAGTTTTGACCACTTTTGGTGACATCAAATTTTGACCTTTTTTTCTTGCCCTGGGCCCTGAGTTGACCAATTGTTGACTAAACTTTGACCGGAAATAACTTAGGCTCCGTAGCTCTGTTTGACTCCATTCAAGTTGCGTTGGAATCAAGACATCGAGCTCTTTCTAATGGTGCTGAAATATGGAGATTTGGAGACACTTCAATTTCTACTAAAAATATCCATCGGATCACTTGACATTTAAACACATATACTCACTATCCCATCGATCAACATATATACACAAAGCATATATAACTCATCAATTAAATATAAACACATAATGAAGAACTCACATAATACAAGAGACTCAAACACATAACCCAAATCAAAACATTGATAGACAAGATCATAACATCTTCTAAATTGTACTCAAACAAGGCTAAGGATAACTTACCATTTCCCAAACTATTGAATCGACTTCATTAAACTAGAGGTGAGTGTGTGAAAGCTCAATTTAGGCTTATTAAGGGGATACTAGACCAAGCTCCTCTCCTGAGTGATAGTCCCCCTCACGTACTTGAGAGCTTGGCTTCTTACTACATCCAACTTAATACATTGCATAGTAGTTATCCATTCATATTAAATATATTAGCATTATAAAACATTTGCATTGACAAAACATTTAAAATATTCACATTGCAATACATACTCTTTTATCACATTTCATCAATATAAAAAATATTCATTCGTTTAAAAGAAATATCATCTTAATGCATATTTCAGTATTTATTTCACCTAGTAAACATATTAAAGTCACAATTTGTATTTATCAAGATCTTCACTCATGAAGGTAAAAGTAACTTAGTATCTATGAAATGGGGTGTAACAATTTTTGAACACCCATTCAAGTAGCCTATGGGTTTCCTACCTTTAGAAAAAGTTACCAAGTTCCAAGTCTTACACTATTTAATGTCAACATCTCCTCTTACATGACACTTTTCTAAAACTTCTCTTTAGAAGTGACACCTTCTATAGAACTTGTTCACTATTAGTACATGTTAGAGAAAAAACATAATAAAAATAAAGTGGAATATAATTATTTTTAGGCGACTTTCATTACCTTGTAGACCTTCTCAAAGTTATTGGCGAATAATTTCCTACCATATCTATACCCTATTCTTCTTCAAATTTTGTGCCAAACTTATTTTCCTAATTTTCATGTAAATTATTTTGTCCACTTGTTTATTCATTTTTAGATGGATTATGGTGCTCTAGCGTATGTTCAAACTGCATCTTTTGACTCTCTTCTTCCTTTGAATATTTTGTCCATTTGTTTGAGAGTAGCTATTCCTCCGAAGATGAAGATAATGATTCAAATGATGAAAATCTATTCATGGCTTTGGAAGGAAAAAATAAAAATATTGGAGAATGTAAAGGTTTGCTACCTTGCAAAATAGTAAGGTTAATGAAAGATCTATGATAGTATGGACTAAATTTCATGCAAAGGAAGAGGAAAATTCTTGGGTGATTGACAATGGGTGTTATCACCAAATGACTGGTGACAGAAGTAAGTTCACTAGTCTCAAGAATTTCAATGGTGGAGCTATTAAGTTTGGTGATGATAAGTCAACACAAATCTATCAAAAAGGTGATATAACAATTGATGAAAGGAATGGAACTGAAGATGTTCTTTATGTTAAAAGCCTGGAACATAATCTCTTGAGTTTTAGTCAAATATGCAACAAAGGATACAATCTCACTTTTCATGCTAATGGATGTTATATAAAAAAGGAAGGTTCTGGAAGGCTTGTTGCTGAAGGAGCAAGGACAAATGGTAATGTCTATCATCTAAAAGAGACTAATGGAAGAATTTTCTTATTGGATTAGTTTAGAGAATGTTGGTTATGGAACAAAAGAATGGATATATCAACTTTGATAACATGCTGAAGATCAGTTCCTCTCATGTAGTGAGTGATATGCCTAGGATAACCAAGCTTGCAAACACTTTCTGCAAAGAATGTCAAATGGGAAAGCAAACAAAGACTAGCTTCAAAAGCAAGGAGTCCTCTATTTCAATGCCATTGGAGTTGATTCACACTGATCTATGCAGGCCTGCAAGGATAAGGAGTTAACAAGGTGAAAGGTACTCTATGTTTCTCATAGACAATTACACTAGAATGACTTGGGTTGCATTCTTAATAGAGAAATCAAAAGCCTTTGATAAGTTTAATATTTTTCAAGAAAAATTTGAGAATGAAATGGATGCTATCAAATTTTTAAGGTCAGATAGAGGAGGCGAATTTACCTCCTATGAATTTGAAAAGTTTTACGAAGATCATGGTATTAGGAGACACATGTCTACTCCTAGAGCCCCTCAACAGAATGGGGTAGTTGAAAGGAGGAATAGAATAATCCAAGAAGTGGCTAGGACAATGATGAAAGATGTTGAACTACCGGATATGTATTGGAAGGAAGCAATACATACTGTTGTCTATTTTCTTAATAGAGTGCAACTAACGTTCAACATAACTAAGACCCCTTATGATTTGTGGTATGGAAGACATCCCATCGTTAGACATTTTAGAATATTTGGTATTAGATTCTACATCAGAAGAGATGAAGGAGACCTTGGAAAGTTTGATTGAAGGTGTGATGAAGGAATCTTTCTTGGTTACTCAACCAGGATCAAGTCATACAAATGCTACAATAAGAGATTGGGAAAGATAATTGAAAGTATAAATGTCAAGGTAGATGAAGACTTGTGTCAGATCTCACATGAACTTGAGGTTATCAGATGTGATATGCTTCCCTAGATTGAAGAAGAATTTTAGAATTGGCTATGGTTGTCAAGATTTTGAGACCAAATGGAAAGCACAAGAAGAGAGAATGGAATATGACATGAATAAACTATATTCTTATCAATAGGATTCAATGATATGACTGTGACTGTGTACAATGAGAGAGACCCCTTCATTATATAGCCAAGGTGAGATGCAAGATTTCATAGGATTATGGCAAGTGTCTTAATCATATGACACGAGACAACTAATCACACTTACCTAGGTTCACATGTGTTACAAGTCAAAAGATAAGATAACAACTAATGACAACTAACACCTTGTAGAAAGATTCCTTCCAAGGACCTAAGTAAACTTAACATGTGTAAATAAGTCCCCTAGTAATGAATGAACTAGGTACAAGACTTTATTTACACCAACACCCCCCCTTAAGTGCAACTTAGGGAGTAGCAGATTATTATGCAAAGGACACAAAGATGGGTCCTAACTACTAGGCCATGTTAGGTACCCATGTACATGCAATGAAAATGAAATCTCTCACAAACAGAGAAAAGGAGAAAACCAAGTGGGACAAAACTCCTCCCCAAAAGATATGAAATAAAAAAGATGAAATTCTCTCAATGAAGAATGAGAAGGTAAAACCCCCACGTGAGGAAAAATACCCCCCATAAGAGAGAAGAAGAAGAGAGATAATGTAGCCCCCCATCAATGTTGAGTCTCCTGCAATGATGGTAGAAGCTCGACATTGAATGCTGAAGATGATCCAAAAGTGTTGAACAATATTCCTCCCCTTAGGAAGAAACAAAACCATGAATGTATGTAGGATATCAGCAATATGGATGATGTGTGATGTCTTTGAAGCATGCTCAAGTGTCTCCATGTTGATTCTGAAAGCTGACACACTCCAAACATGCATACTAGGCTACACTGCTGAAGATGACAATCCAACATCTAGTAGAGATGAATGCAAAACATGATCCAAAGACAATGATATCCCCACTGAAGAAAAATAATCATTCTCCAAATGTCATCCAAAAGTATCCATAGTCATGTCAAACTGCAACGAATGATCATGTAGAGAATGAAAGAGAGGGTCAAGGTGTTCCCTCACAACAAATAAAGAAGGAGCATCTTCATCAAAGAGAGGATGAATGCCATCAATTATGTCTTCCAAATCTGCAAGATGGGACTCCATAAACAAGTCTAAAATACTTGTCAAGAATCCATCCAAAGTAGCCAAATCTGAAAGACTAAGTATGTCCTGCTACACTGAATCACAAGGAACCCAAACTGTGGAATCACAAGCATCATCAATTGCAATAGTAGATAGAGGAAATAGAATGCATGGTTGAAGAACTAGATTTAATGTGAGAACTCCCAAGTTCAAAAAGCCAAATGTCTCCTCTAAATCATGGTTCATATGATCAACAGTCGAAGGATCAATGTCATCATCAGAAGAAAAAATTGCAAAGGTATACAACCAAGATGAATGATCAACTACCCCAGTAGCAATGATCTCTCTACTCGCCAAGTCTCGAATGATGACTGAATCATGTGTGAACTCCACAGTTCTCCCATCTCCACCAAGTGTAATATGATATATCAAAAGAAGACTGTTCATCAAATGAGGAACACAAAAGACATCCTGAAAAGTGTTGTCCCCAAAACTAATATATCCCTTCCCAATTACACTCATGTATGTATTGTTTCCCATCAAGATAGGAGACATAGTACAAGGTTGAAATGAAGAGAATATAGACTATGAATATGCCATATGATGTGATGCTCCTAAATCTAGAAGCCATCTCCCTAATCCTAGACCTGAAAAAGCATAGAGAGCTTGTCCTTTATTTCTTGATGTAGATGCTTGACCTTTGTCCTTTTTAGACCGCTTTGAAGAAGGAGGAGGAGATTAAGACATTCTAGAAGGAAAAAAAATGTGATTCTTTTTGAGAAGATGTTTCAACTCATCAATATCCTTCTTATAACAATAATGTTCTTCATGTCCATCCTTCTTGCAATATGCACAAAAAGACCTCTCCTTCTTAGATGATTTCCCTTTAGAAGAGAATTTTTTCTTTGCTTGATCTGAATGTGGATTATTCTTTGTTTTCTTCTGTTTCTTATTTGATTCTAATTCTTTCACTTGACTAACCAGCAATGTCTAAGATTTAGAAGTCTTCATGAGACCCATTACGATAATATTTTTTTGCTCATGTGTCAACATCTCAGAAAATGATGCAAATGAAGGTGTAGTGTATGTAGACCCTGTAGTCAATCTATGAGTATGAAATCTAGAAACAAAAGAAGCACAATCAGTACCAAGTTTTTTTATTGTATTGTAGACCAAATGAATGTCCTTCTTATCAATTCCACATGATTTACACTTCTCTCTTAGATCATTAACCTTAGTGATGTAGTCCTAGATGTTGTCAAATTTCTTATGATCAAGGCTCATCAGTTCATTATCAATTTGATAGCCTCTAACTTCATCTGTAGAACCATTTAATGTTTTCAATTTTTCCCAAGCTTCATGAGAATTTTTACATGATTCAATTTGAAACAAAAAATCTTGAGAAACAAGTCTACGAAGACATCTAAGAGCTTTGGTATGTTTAATCATCCATTTTAACTTTTTATCTACATCTGTAGGTTTAGGTACCTTATCTTCAACATATAGAGTGTGACCTTCTATCATCAGAATAATCCATGCATTTTGATGCCATGTTGAATAATTATATGATGTGAGAAAAGGAGCAAGAGAATGATCCATGAAAATGAGAGAGCACAAGAAAATAGATCAAAAGAATGCACCAAGAGACCCCCCCAAATCACTCAATCAAGAAACCCCCCAAGCAATATCTGATTTGTCACTTTATATTTAGTGCATTTACAGTTGCTAGATACCAAAAACAACAAGCTAGACTTGATCTTAGTGCTTTACAGATACCAAAATAGGCCACAAGATAAAGTAAAATTTTTGGTTCAAAATGAGATCAATATGATCATACCACTAAGAAGTACACAAAAAATTATGCACTTTAAAAAAAAACTGCACCCAAAAATGTTACTGTAGGAGCAAGATATGAGCTCTCGGAGTTCCCAAAATGGGGACAAAGCAACAACACCTGTGAGAATCTGCAAATTCTGGAAAAAAAAAGGCTCCAAAAATAAAAAATAATTACACCACTATGAAGAGCACATAAAATTATCCCAAATAAAAAAAATTGCTCAAAAAAAGGAGTCAAAATGAGCAAGTTATGGTCTTCCGAACTTGAACTGCAAAATCAAAAAACCCAATGGAGAGGGGGGAAAAAATTTCAAATGGATGCTGACGTCATCACTACACGTGATGCAGAAGCTGCGATTAAATTTGATGGTCCACCAATTGTAAAAAAAGAATACGCTCCTCAGAGTATTCTACGTAAAGTGGCTTGAATTTGACGGGTTTTTGATCGCCAGGGGAACTTTGACCAGCAAAATATTCTTCTAGAAAATGCTTGCCTAAATATTCTTCTATGCCGCTAGTTTATTTTTGGAATATCCAATTGTATGAAGCTTCAAAATCTTTTTGACTATAAGTCGCTGGGTTTTCATAATATTTCGCCATCAATTACATTGAGACTACTCGCCGATTCGACCAGCCAACTATGTGTGGGTGATAGGACCCGTGGGGTCCATGCCATGCGGAGCCCCTACAGGTACTATGTACCTTTATGGTACAGCGGGTTTGCATACAATAAGTATGTAGACTCTGCGTTTTTATTTTTATTTTTTGATTTTGAAATCAAAAATTTTACAAATGAATTTTTTTGAGAAAACTATAGCGAATGAAATATAAATTTTTATAAAAAAAATGCCAACAATAAATAATATTATTATTATTTTTGTACTGTCGACTGCATTTATGATGACCTGAGGGGCCATATGGCTCCTTGAGAATTTTTTTTTTGCCTCACTGGACAACTGCTCCAAATTGGATGAATTGACAGTCGATCTTAGGGTTTTTGGCCCTTCTAGATGCGATGGAAGTGTCAGATTTGACCCAAAATGCTCAAAAAATGTAGCTACCTTCTGGATTTGGCAACCACTCTTTAGCTTCAAACCCTCATGGATTTGGCCTCGTATGTCCGATTTGGATGAAACAAAAGGAAAAATTGACTTTCTCGAACCTTCTAGATGCAATGGTGAGCTTAGATTTGCACCAACAGGCTCCAATTTGAACCTGCAATAAAGAGCCAAAAATGGAACACCCCCAAATCTGGTATCTCTCTTCAGAAAAAGACTCCAATGGCACCCAACCCGCTTTGATACCATGTTAGAATTGGCTATGGTTGCCAAGATCTTGAGACCAAATGGAAAGCACAAGATGAGAGAATGTAATGTGACAAGAATAAAATGTATTCTTATCAATATGATTCAATGATATGATTGTGATTGTGTACAATGAGAGAGACCCCTTCGTTATATAGCCAAGGTGAGATGCAAGATGTCATAGGATTATGACAAGTGTCTTAATCATATGACATGCGACAACTAATCACACTTACCTAGGTTCACATGTGTTGCAAGTCAAAAGATAAGATAACTAATGACAACTAACACCTTGTAGAGAGATTCCTTCCAAGGACCTAAGTAAACTTAACATGTGTAAATAAGTCCCCTAGTAATGAATGAACTAGGTACAAGACTTTATTTACACCAACAAAGAAGAAGAAGAAAAAAAAGAGAAAGAAGAAAAGGAACTGGAACCAATGAAGATTCTCAATAATCCAACAAAATATGTGCAAAAGAACCACTCTCTAGATTAGATCATTAGAGACAAAAATGAAGGTGTGTTGACAAGAAGAAATTTTGCAAAAGCAACTGAAAAAGGAAACTTGTGCTTATTTTCAACAGTAGAACCCAAGAACTTTGTTGATGCTAGAAAATACGATAATTGGATAAAGGCAATGGAGGAAAAACTAAATTGGATAGAGAAGAACTAGACTTGGGAATTAGTTTCCAGACTAGGTGATAAGAATGTGATAGGAACAAAATAGGTGTTCTAGAATTTAAGTTGAATGAAGATGGTAAATTAATAAGGAACAAAGCTAGATTGGTTTGCAAGGGCTATTCACAAGTTGAAGGTATTTATTTTGAGGATACCTTTGCTCTGGTAGCTAGCCTGGAGGCAATAAGGATGTTTCTTTCTCTTTCTACTCATAATAACTTTAAAGTATATCAAATGGATGTCAAGTCAACTCTCCTTAATGGTGATTTAGAAGAAGAGGTGTTTATTGAGCAACCAAATGGTTTCCAATTATCAAAGGATCCATACATGGTTTGTAGGCTCAAGAAAGCTCTATATGGTTTCAAGCAAGCTCCTAGAGCTTGGTATGCTAGATTGGATAGGTATCTACTTCAACAAGGATTCAAGAAAGGTAATGCAGATAGTAATATGCACATTAAGGTTTAGGAAGACAAATTGTTGATTGTGGTTGTATATGTTGGTGACATCATCTTTGGTGGAGATGATGGTATGTGTAAAAATTTTATAGAAGAGATGCAGAAAGAATTTGAGATGTCAATGATTGGTGAGTTATCCTTCTTCCTTAAACTGTAAATTATTCAGCAAGAGGGTGGAATCTTTATTTATCAAGCCAAATATGTAAATGAAATGTTGAAGAAGTTTGGGAAGGAAGATTCCAAACTAGTGGGTACTCCTATGGTGATAGGCTATCACTTAAGCAAATTTGATGAGTCTTCAGAGGTTGATCAGACTCTCTATAGGTCCATGATTGGAGGTTTGTTGTATTTAACTACTTCTAGACTGGATATCATGCATGTGGTATGTTTGGTTTCCATATTTCAAGCCAATCCTAAACAATCTCATGAGTAAGCTATGAAAAGAATATTTAGATACTTAAAGGGTACTCTAGATTATGGCCTATGATACAAAAAGGATCAAATTTTTATTTTGAGTGCTTATATTGATGTTGATTGGGTAGGTTGTGTTGATCACCAGAGAAGTACAAGTGGAAGTTCATTATTTTTAGGAGATATATTGGTCTCATGGTTTAGTAAAAAGCATGATTCAATGTCTTTGTACACAAAAAATATAGAATATATTGCTACAACATCTTGCTGCACTCAGGTGCTTTGGATGAAGTAGACTTTGAAGGATGTGAGGGTGGTGTATGATGAACCTATTCCTATACTATGTGACAATACAAGTGCAATTAACATTTCCAAGAATTTGGTAATGCACTCAAGGACTAAACACATCTCAATCCAGTACCACTTTCTGAGAGAGAATGTTACAAAACATGAAGTTAGAATGGAATATGTGCCTACCAAGGACCAA
>VDFB02281492.1:785011552-785034557 GCA_007258455.2 Sequoia sempervirens
ATCAGATAAAAATTAAATCAAAAATTTCCAATTCGCATGATCATATGCCTTCACCAGATCAAGTTTTAACAAAAAACCAGCCCTCTTGTTAACCATTAGTGAATGAATGTTTTCATGAATAGTAATAATAGGGTCAAGAATTTTCCATCTTGACATAAAACCACATTGATGCGGAGAAATAATCAGGGGAAGAACCCATTGTAGCCTTAAAGCAAGGACCTTGGAGAAGATTTTATAGATAGAATTGCAAAGGCTGATGGGCCAAAACTCATTGAAGTGCGAGGCACCAGGAGTTTTCAGAATCAACACAATGAAGGTGGAATTTAACTCCTTCAATGGATTACGACTACCAAAAAACTCCTTGGTAGCATCCACCACATCCTTGGAGACAATCGTCTAAAATTCTTAGAAGAAGAACATGGGGAATCCATCCAGACCAGTTGCTTTATTCCCAACAAAAGAGAATATCACTTTCTTAACTTCCTCCACATAAGGGATACAACATAACATTTTATTTAAATCATCAGTCATAATTCTAGGAATAAAATCTATCACCTAATCTTGAGCATCCAGGGACAGGACAAAATTTTCAAACAAGAGATCAGCAAAGTAGGTTGTGGTTGCATATCGAATCTCCCCACCATTATCAATCTCAACATTACATTGTGACAAATACACTTAATTTGATTGGAGGCATGATGCTTCAAGGTGGTAATATGAAATAAATTAGTGTTCCTATCACCACAATTGAGCCAAACCACATATGATCTCTACTTCCAGAACTCTTCCTCCCTAGCCACAATATTATGTAGATGAGATAAAAGCACACTCTCCTCATTCACTAGATTAGCATTATAACCCGATGCTTGAATAGTCTACTGCAAAAGATCCATATCCTCCTTAATATATGCTTTATCATGGAAGATATGCCCAAAGGAAGACTTATTCCAAATCCTCACATTAGACTTCACTGATGCCAACTTCTTAGCAATTTTGTACATATCTGTCCCATCCACCTGAATATCCCACCAAGAAGAAAGATTATCTTTAAAATATGGATGAGATATCCAAAAAATTTCAAACTTGAAAGGGAAGGAACGTCTTCTACCAACATAGATAGTTGATAAAGAAATAGGGAATTGATCCAACCCCAGTCTAGTGAGAGCAGAGAGGGAGCAGGAAAAATGAACCATCCACTCAAGAGAAAGGAGAGCCCTATCCAACTTAACCTAAATCAACGCATCTCCAACCCTACGGATCGAATAGGTATAGGAAGCCCCACATAGGTCAACATCATACAAATCATTGTCATTGATAAAAAACATCAAATAAAATCTACTCTCATCATCCACCTATGAACCTCCCATTTTATCCAAACAACTCAGAGGAGTATTGAAGTCACCCATAATGAGCCAATGATTAGAAATATGATTAGCTTTGAAGGAATTTAAATTCCCTTAGAAGTTATTACAAGCACTCTTAACATTAGGGGCATAGATATTTGAGGAAAGACAAGAAAAATCATCTCTAATATGATGAAAAGAAGTAGCAATATGGTTAGGAACCCCAAAAATATCCCTCCCAACCACCACCTTCATACTCCAAAAGGTCGCCACCCCACCATATGCACCTTCCACATCATAGCCATGAAGGCCACACTCTTTGAACAACCTTTTCTTTAAACAATCCAGCCTATCCACGGGCATTATAGTTTCCTGGATCAAAATCACATTTGATTTATGATCCCTCACTAGATTAGTAAGGAGATCCTAGTTATGAGGGTTATTCAACCCTCTAATATTCCATGAGAGGATCTTCATAGGAGATTCAGAGATGCACTCTTAGGGCACACATCTCGAACAAGGTTTTTTGAGAGCCATCAATAATGATTGCTTTGCTTTATTTCTCCCTATGTTGTCATAGAGAGGGTCTCCCCCTACCCCTTGGCTCCAACCCATAATCAAATTTCTGATGGTTCCTAGTAGCAACACCCTGAGGAGAGGAATGTTTCTTCTTATTCCTAGTTTTGACATGAAAAAAAGGAGGCTCCGTCACAAGCAAAGAGAAACCCATCTCATCCCCAATGATAAAAGAGGTGAGCACCACATTTGGAATAACAAGCAAAGCAAGGAAATCATCCAAACAAGTTGACTCCAGCTGCACGGAGGATTCCAAACCCTTATCTTCAACCATTTGAACAACCTCATCACTTCTGGAAACCTCATCTTCACTAGAGGGGTTAACCTCCGCATTAGCAATCAGCTCCCCTTATTCCAGAGCAAGCTCTTCCCTAACAAGGGTTTGAACATCCTTCACCAAATCCTTCATAAGGGTAGCCTTACAAGAGTCCCCAAAAGCATCTCCCCCCTGAAAACCCTTCTCCTTGCTTGAAACAACTTCCTTATCAACCTCACCCGAAGCTTGCTTTGTCAAGACAACAACTCTACTCACCTCCTCATTCAACCCCTCATTCAATTTTTGCTTTTCCTTCTACTCCTTAAGAGGCTAAGAAGGAGTCGGTTTAGGTGGCTTGGAAGGGCACTTTTTTTCCCAATGCCCAACTTTCTTGTAGTGAAAACAAGCAAAGGGGATTGATTCTTATTCAATCACTTGGCTCCAACCTCCCAACTGAGTTAATCAAAATCTTGTCCAGAAAATCCACAAATTGATCTACAATCACACAAAAACACGCATAAACCAACCTTTTCCAAGATGCTATCATTTGTTCTAAGAAGAGAAGCTTCCCAAATGTATTTGCAATACCTACAAACACCTGTTCATCCCAAAACTCCATAGGAAGAGCTAGGAGTCAAACCCAAACAGGGGCTGAAGAAAAAGAACAAGAATTGGGGCTGAAGCCAACCTCCCACCATTTTAGGACCAATGAAGACTTACCAATCATCCATAGCCTACCAGTTAGAACACTCACCATGTCCTCCTCATAGGTGAAGGAAAACAAAAAGAACCCCTTAGCCATCACCACCACCTCCACCTGGCCTTTCATCCTCCATCTGTTAGAGACAAGATTACAAACCAGCTCAATGTTTGGACGAGGACTCATAAATTTTCCCGCCAAGGATAAGTCCATTGATTCCAAATGATTCTCAATAATATAGTTAGGAATAGACACTGAATACACCCCAGTCATTGGGTTCGCCAAAAAGCTAAATGGAGGAGAAGAACTCTTCCCTTTAGACTTAGCGCCAAAAATATTAGACCAACTTGGTCCATTTGAAAAGAGCCCCACATGATTTTGTCCTTCCCCGATAGATACATTCTTAGGAATCTTTGGACAAGGAGAAGAGGACATGCTCACATTATGAGGACTCAAAAAGGCCCCCACACAAAGCTTGGAATGAAGACCATCCCCAAAAACTAGAGTCTAAAACAAAAGACACTAAAAAGGACCCACCATCATTACTAATAGTGCCACTATAGACTGAAAAATCCACACCATCAACAACCTCAGCATCACACCTACCGCCATTACCAACAGGGGGCAGACCAGCATTTCCCACCTTTAAGGAATTTTGAAAAAATGCCAAACCACCAAAAGAGAGCTCCATTTCTTTTATAGTAGATTTATATATTGCTATGATTCATAATGTTAAGTAAGTTTAGAGTTATATATGAAGGGTAATATTCATCCTCCAACAAATTTGTTACTGATGAGAGACAATCCTCTTTATTTTTAGGTTGTAGAGGTTCCACTTTTGTAGTTGGTGTCAATTTTCTAAGAGGATTTGTCATTCCTATTTCATTTTGTAAACAATTTTCATATTTGGGATCAACTTTTCTTGTGTAAACCTTATTGTTCTAAGTGTCTTTCATTAAGTGATGAAGCATTGAAGGCACTCCATTCATTTCATGAATCCATGATCTACCCACGAGAATATTATATGAAATATTATGAGGCATAAAATGGATAGGAGTTTGTAATGTAACCTTACCAACTTTGATAAGTAATGTTATCACACGAAATGGTTGTTTTCCCACATTATCAAAACCATGGATAGAAAAATCAACTGGTTGAATTTTAGTCTTATCTACCCCAATTCAATCCAAAAGGTTTACACTAAAAAAATTAAGGTTGGAACCATTGTCAAAAAGGGTACATGCCTAATTCCAATCTTATTAATAACAGCCAATATCATTAAAGCATCGTGTTTTTTGTGTTTCCAAAGGGGGTAACTCATTTTGATGAAATACTATGTCCAAATTAGGTGAATTCATATTACCAATTAAAGTTGTCACATCACTGTTATGCCTTGCATAACCACCCCATTTTATTCTGGAACAAAATGGGCCCCCCTTCTCTTTTTGCTTTCATTTCCTTTGTTTTCCTCTTGGGTTTGTATTTTGTTTGATCAGATTTTGGTTCTATCTCACCTTGAGTTGGTTTTCTTCTCGCTAAAAAATGAATGAAATAATCATAAGCAATAGTGTATTTTATGATAATGTATCTTATATGCCTTTGAGGACTAATGGAAACTTTGTTTTGGAGGATTAAATCATGCACATGATTATATTTTTTAGGAAGCTCAGTTGGAAAGCATTCCCCAATCTAGTTTGGCATAAAATCCCTCTAAGGCAAGAGTCGGCAAGACCTTCCAGATGTCTTGCTAACTAGCAATGGTTCTATTCATTTTGAAGTGCCTCGGTCGGCCAGACAGTTTTAATTGCCCTAAGTTTTCATATGTCTCCTCGATAGGCTAAAGTACCACCGACCGATTACGTACAAGGTTAGCATCGCTGAAATATTTGTGCTCAATGAAAGGTCTTGCCGACCCATAAGGTTTCGGCGAAGGGTTATACCTTTGGCATGATGTCTGGCCGAAGGGGTAGGGTCTCGGCAACAAAGGTGGCTTCAGGATGATGTCTCACCGATAGGGTGGACTCTTGGCGAGGTGAAGCGGCATCAGCGTAGTTGTTTGGGCTCGTTGAGAAGTCTCGGCGACCGAGCGATGTCTCGCTGAAAGGATGCCTTCGATATAGGGTTGTGCTTTTAGTGAGATGTCCTGATGACCAATGAAGTCTTGGTGAATGAAATGAGCTCTCGATGAAAAGGGAGCTCAGTATAAAGTCTCGCCGAATAGAAGGAGGTTTCGGCAAAGGGTGGTGGCATCGGCAAGAAGTCTCACTGACAGAGTGGACACTTGCTGAAATGGAGCGGCCTGGGGAGAAATATTATAGTCAGAATGAGGTCTGGTCGAATGGGAAAAGCCTTGCCGACATGAAACAAAGGTCTCGGCAAGAGGGAATTGCTTCGAGGTGATTTCTCCCTGACTGCTAAATGTCTCGCCAAAGTTTATGCCTTCGGCGTAATCTCCCACCGACAATTGTTCAAAGGGCCACATCAGGGAGAAATATTTGTATTTTACAGGAGGTCTAGCCAAAGCCTGGAGGTTTCACCGAAGGGTTCCCCCTTCGATATAATGTCTCGGTGAAGGGATCTGGTCTCGCCGACCCAGAGGTGTCTCGGTGATAGGACGTGAGTTTGAGGTGAGGTCTTCCCGAACACGAAGGAGTCTCCCCGAGATGGGTGTGCTCGCCAAAGGAGGAGAGGCTCGATATGAGGTCTTGCCGAGGGAATGTAGTCTTGCTGATGGTTTTTATGGTATCGATATAGCTTGTGTAGCTCGACATGAACTCTTGTCGACCATCGTGGGTCATGCCGATAATAGTTGTAGAATGTAATCGCATCAAGGAGACACCGATGGTGTCTCACCGACATGCGATTTGGTATGAACCACTTTTGACTACCCAGGAGTCTTACGTGGAGTTTGTTCCACCAATTAGAAGAAGCTAAAAGGGCCGACCACTGATAGTTTGACTGATTGAATATCCATGTGAAGGAAATCAATAGAATGTGAATGACATGAACTTACTCTATGGATGAGCTGATGGATCAGCCTAGGAACGATGGTGTTTGAATCTGAACAGAGAGTCAGGTGCTACTTCCAGGGGACGGTCAATGTGCAAAGAGGTCTAGAGGAGGAAGAAGGAGGAAGCTGTGAGTCTCACGGATAGCTGTGGTGTCTTCTGGAAGAGATGGATCCGCATTAATGACAATGCTTTAGAGCATTCAAGGCAGCCCTTCAGGGAATTTTGAGGATGGACACGGAGGCCGGAAGTAAATGTTGTTACAAAAGATCTATAGATCATCCCCTGAGCAATATTCCACCAACATGGACAGCGGGGATTCCATTCAATGCAACATTAACTCTATTCAAAAAGATCTGAGGGCTAACCTTCCTACAATGACCAGATATTTTGTAAACCCTAAAAATAGGGGGCCAGTGCTTTCTTTTGGGCACATCCTGTATATATGGCATTTTTTCCTTTTTGTAAGAGAGGTTCAAAGACATAGAGATAGAGATTTTAAGAGCAGTAGTAATCTTCTAAGTGGTAGTAGAGAAAAGCTTAAGAATAATAATAGAATAGGAGTTAGATTCAACATAGACAGCCATGTATACTTATGGTTTTCTTAGTATAAATGGAAACAATTTGGAGTCATGGATTTTCTGTACACTGGTGATTGTGCCAGATTTGTAAATGTTGCTTATCTGTATCACTAACAATAAAAGCAACTAGATTAAAATCTATTTCATGTTGTGTTCCAGAATGGTGTTTGTCTTGATTTAATCATTTGATTTGAAAAGCTTTCAAGGAAAGGAGTTTTGTTTTATGTTTTGTTTAAATAGTGATTTACAATCTGTTGTTAAAATTAGCATTGTGGATGAATGAAGCTATGTGTCAGTCACAAGTTTATTTTGTTCTCTAGTTTCAGTTAGCAATTCCTTGAAAGGTAACAAGTCTGGTTAAGTTGGATGAATTATTATTCTTTTCAGTTCCAAGCTTTGATCTATCTTTTTCTATTTCTTTAAAACCCCATTTAAAATAGGTTTGAATTTACGCTTGATCTTAGAACAATCTAGAAGCTCAACTCCAACAGGCCCCTTGAACATTATTGTTCACATCAACCATTGAGTAAAGTCAGCACAGTCGAGAGCCGATTACAAAGACCTTGGGAGCTAAGATATCCATGTGATCATCTTTCTCTTTTAGGAGAGCAGGATAGTAATATTTTGTTTAACTATTATTGTGCAATTTGGACAATCAATAGGGAACTGGCACTAGAGGGAGGGCCTAGAAGGGAAAGTTGGATAATATTGGGTTTTTCTCACCAGAAAGGTCCCGTGGAGTTCTTCGATCAGCTGAAAATCTAGCACCTTTGACTCAAGACCCCAATAAGACATAAGAGTCACAAGACTGGGGCAACCATCATACCACCCTTGTCAGCTCCACTCACTCCACCAGGATTTTCACCAGTACCCCAGTGGATACCTATCAATCCACCTCCCAACCCATCTTAATTGTCATTACAACTGGTTCAATCCATCCAATAGCTGGCTCAACCACCACCACCACCAATGGCGTTCTTTCAGAATAATCCCTCTCCATTGGGGACCATTCCTGGAGGTTTTCATGATATGCCTAAGAATCCTGAGAAATTCTATCCCAAATACATTCATGGCAAATCAAGGAGTGTTGAAGAGCACATACAGTCTTTTAAGGATGCTTGTACCAGAGCTCAGATAGCTCACCATGATGTAGTTTGTAGGTTTTTCCCTTATTCCTTAGGAGACATGGCGTACAAATGGTATCTTAATCTTTTGCAAGGTTTCATTCTGACCTGGACGCACTTGGAGAATGCTTTCATCAATCAGTTCAGGGTTTATGTGGATCCAACCCTTTTGTACCACCAATTCGCTACCATTAGGAAGGAGCCAGATGAATCCTTTCCTTTATTCAATACCAGGTTTCAACGAATGTATAGGAGACTGCAAGACCCCTATCTAGTTACTGAAAATAGTGCCATTCAAGCATACTTTAGGGTTATAGACCCTTTACTTGGCTTGTTCCTACAAAGGACTTATTAGCTCGCAGACATTGATTCCTTGTCTAAGGTTTATCATCTAGCTATTAAGCTGCAACAACAAATTAGTTCTCAACAAGGAAGTTTGGGAGGAGGTTTTCCTTCAATGGGATATCAAATGCATAGCCCAACCCTTTTATTCAATACTGTCCCAAGGATGTCTCCTTCCCATTATGGGCCTATGTCTAAATTTTAAACTCAACCACCTGTTCCATTCTTTGCAAGTGAAACTCCTAACTTCTTTCAACAATCACAAGTTCCTCAAAGTCCCCATGGTCATCATAACCCAATTGGAACACCAAATCATGGTGGTCAGCCACCTGTTGCTAAGAGTGTTGAAAGTGAAAAGACAGTTCAACTCACAAATGAGGTAGAGACCTTAAAGAAAACACTGTCTCAAGTCACAAATGACATGGCTCAACTTAGACTGAACCCCTCTCAAAACCAAGGTAATTATCCTAATCAGAGTAGTAATAACTAGGGTAATTATCAGAACAACTACAATCACAACCAAAGGGGTTATCAAGGCCAAAACTCCCCTAACCAAGGGCATCAAAATCAAAATAGAGGATATAACCAGAGGCCAAATAACAACCGACAATGGAATACAGGGCCAAACAATGGTGGAATTTCTCACAATTATGAGGAGAGATCACATACTACAAATGTGGTTGACCTCAATTTTATGACTAACTGGTGCAGGCTACATGATACTACAACCCATTCTGAGGTAAACTGCCCTAAAATGGAGAAAGTTGTTAAGATGGCATAGGAAGATGCCCAAACCTTCCAAGGGAATTCAAATAAAGAAGGTGGCTTAGTAGATACGGCTATGACTTATGACCTCTTTGAGGAAGAACCTTCATTCCCAACGCAAGATGAGAATGAACCAGAGGAAGATATGTATAACGCCCAAGCTTTTCAGACAAAGGGAGGACACTTCCTAAGAAATCAGGATAAGGGTATGTTTACCACGCCAGAACCACCTAATCACATGGTGCCTCCAAATCAAAGTGCCGATAACAATCCTCCTCCACCAAAAGGCCCACCTGACTTCCATAATAGAGGTAATTCACTTGGGTTTGTCAAAATTAATGCAAGTTATAATACAGAATTTGATATTATTTCTGAGATGCAGAAACATAAAACCTCTTTGTCATATTTCAACATCCTAAAGTGGTGCCCTACCCAACAGGAGATAGTGCTGAAAGCTTTGGAGCAAGATGATAAATCAAAAGAAAAGAACAAGGTGGCACCTACTGCAGACATGAACACAACCTTGTACAAAAGAAAGGTAGGTACTCCACCATTTCTTTTAAGTTTAAGAATTTGTGGGAAGAACCTACATAATTGTTTGTTAGATTCAGGGGCTTCTGGAAATGTTATGCCATTCTCTATATGCAAGAAATTGGGATTGAACCCTGTCCAAACAAACAAGAAGGTCATCCAACTTGACAAGACAGAGGTGAATGTAGTGGGAGAGTTGAGAAACATACATGTGCAAGTAGGGTCAGCCCCTAGGATTCAAACTAATATAGATGTTCAAGTGGCAAAAATTCCTGAGACTTATGGTATGTTGTTGAGCAGAGATTTGATGAAAGGTATAGGGGGGTATCTCTCCCTTGACTTTTCACATATGTGGCTACCATGGAGGGGAGTTCCTACAAAGATTAGGATTGAAAGTGAACCTCGCCTCAATTATGTCATCACTGAGTATGATTGCCCCAATGAGGTAGCTTACTTTGAAACCGGGATAGGGGTTTATAAAGGAGAGGAAATTTTAACCTTTTCTATTCTTGATCCTAAAGAACTGCCAATACAAAAGTTCCCTGATTCTACAATTAATGAAAATCAGCAGGAATTGATCAAGAAGCTACAACATGATCAGCAGGTCTTAGGAGAAGATACCGATCTATAGAGTCTTCTACTCCCTAATTTGTGCAAGGTGCATTACCAAAATCATTCTGAATTGACTTGCCAACCCTGCATTAACATTTTGAATCATGTTTCCCAAGGTGGGGAAGCTAGCTTAAGTTATCCTAAGACAGTTGCAGATCACTTCTCATTTGAAGCCAAAGGATCAATAATGTTAACCAGGGATAAGATACCTTCAAAGGAAGTTCCTTCTCAAATTGAACCTACCCTAGACACATTTCTGAATTAGCATATGGATGAAGAACAACCCCAAGGTTTGTTCGACATCCCTGCACTCACCAGTATACCAAAACCCAAGGGGTTAACCAAAGGCACAAGTGACTGTTAGAAGGATAGCCATAGATTATATGATATAGCTATGCAGGAATTGGAAGGTGTACCTAAAGAACCTATTGAACACTTGTTCCCTATATCTGATGCAAAAGATCAAGCAACCCCATCTCTGGCTCATCCTATCCAAATTCCCACAATAACCTCCAAAGAATCAACCCCATCTCATGATCAGCTATGGACCCTTACATTTGATGTATCCAAATCCAAAATAGGCTGTGGTGTTGGAATTGAATTAACCATCCTGAAAGGGAAAGCTTTATTTGCTTCTTACAGGTTGTAGTTTGGATGCACTAACAACATAGCAGAATATGAAGCTCTAACTCGAGGGCTGATGTTCGCACATAAGAAGAAAGTCACAGCCTTGATGGTCAAAGGAGACTCAGAAATTGTTATCAAGCAAGTGCGTAGCCAATACACATGTCACAATAGAAGGCTGGCAACTTATATAAATTGAGTATGGAACTTGATTGAAGACTTCGATGCTTTTGGGATTAGTTTAATCCCAAGAGAGGAGAATCAGATAGCTGATTCATTAGCTATTGCTGCAAGCACCTTGGAACCTATGCAAGGCTCCAAGCTTAAGAGATTCTCAGTGGAATTTATTTCCACTCTTGCAGTTCTCAATAATGTCAGGAACTTTCAAGTCTTTGATGATGATCGACACATTCTTGCTTTTCTATCAAGCTCAGATGTTTTCGAAGGACAAATCATTGATGAGTCCAACAAGGATCAAGGAGATTGGAACCCTGAAGATTGTGATTCAGAAGGGGTCCTCAATTTAAAAGGCAATAGCATTCCCAAGGGAATGGTGGCCTTGGAAAGAATTTTTGATTCAGACCCAAGGGCTCAAGAGAAGATATTAGTTGAAGATAAAGGAGGCGAATATGAAACTATTAACCTAGCTGATTCTGGCCCTAAAAGAAGTGTTTACATAGGGGCAGATGCCCTGAAGCAATAAGAAAAAATATACTGAGGGCAATGACGAAAGATATTGCTGCAATAGCTTGGGGATATGAAGATCTAAAGACATTTGATGCTTCTATAATGAATCATACTATCCCTCTGAAGCCCGAAGCCAAACCATTTCGACAGAAACAATGCCCTATCAACGCCCTGATTGAACCACTGATCCTTAACGAAGTTCAGAAATTACTTTTTGCAAGAATAATCTTCCCTGTACAACACTCAACATGGGTGGCCAACCTAGTTCTAGTCCGTAAGAAAAATGGGGAGATTAAGCTGTGTAGATTTCAGAAATCTAAACAGAGCTTCAGAAAAAGACAATTACCCACTCCCTTCTCTAGATGAAGTATTGCAAACTTTCAATGGATCTCAGATGATATCATTCCTAGATGGTTACTCTGGATACAATAAGTAATGGTTAACTATGAAGATAGAATGAAGACAATCTTCACTACAAAGTGGGGAACATTTGCATACAGAAGGATGCCATTCGGTCTGATAAACACTGGAGCAACTTTTCAACGTGCCATGAATGTAGCATTCAAGGACTTAATTGATAAATGCATTATTGTCTACATGGATGACCTAGCAGTGCTCTCCAATGATAGACTAAACCACACGGCAGACTTAGGCAAAGTTCTTCAAAGATGTATCCAGTATGGCATCTCCTTGAATCCTAAAAAGTGTGTGTTCGGGGTTTCTGAAGGGAAGCTTTTGGGACACGTAATCTCTAAAAGAGGAATATCAATTGATCCAGACCGAGTTGAGTCCATTCTGAAGATCACGAGGCCAGGAAGCAATAAGGAAATGAGGTCTTTCTTTGGAAAGATCAACTTTGTGAGAAGATTTATCACGGGCTTTGTCGAAATTGTAAAACCACTAAATGAAATGATGAAGAAAGACACCAAGATAGAGTGGAGTAATGAGGCGAAGGCCGCATTTTCATAGGTCAAGTGATCCATTTCGGAAGCACCAGTCCTCACCAACCCTGACTACTTGAGGCCATTCTGTATTTACTCTTTTTCCTCCAAACATTCCTATGCAGCTGTCTTAACTCAACGAAGAGAAGAGGGAGAGGAGAGGCCAATCGCCTTCATGAGCTCTCTGTTTAAGAATGTTGAGATCAAATACCCACCTCTTAAGAAACAAGCTTTTGCGCTGGTCAGAGCTGTCAAAAAGTTCAGGCACTACATTCTCTGAAGCCAAATCATTGTTGTAGTTCCTGACGCTGTTGTGAAGTCTCTACTTATGCAGAGTGAACTGGGAGAAAGAAGAGGGAAATGGATGGCCATCTTGCAAGATTTCAATCTGGAGATACACCCTATGAAACTTGTCTGAGGCACAGGCCTACCTAAATCCATGGAAAATGTTGGTGAGAACATTATTTTCCAGCAATACACTACTCGGTCCTTTTCCAATGACCCTTGGTATGCTGATATCATCTATTTCATCCTCAACAATCGATGTCCAGAGGGAATGAACACCACTCAAAGGAGAGCGCTGAGAATGAAGAGCTCTCATTATATGCTCAAAGGAGGATTACTATACAGGAAGAATTTTGAGGGAGTGTACCTATGATGCCTTGATTAGTAAGAGGCTAAACACGTGATCACTGAATTTCATGGGAAACATGGCACAGGTCATGGTTCTGCAGACTCACTGGCACACCAGATCCTCAGATCTGGTTATTGTTGGTCGTGTGTGTTCAAATATACCCATCAGCATACAAGAATGTGTCACATATGTTAGATTTCTACATCAAAAGAACACCATTCAGCCATGCCATTGTAGCCTGTCTATGAGGTAAGACCATTTTCCCAATGGTCGTTGGACTTTGTCGGGGTCATTAACCCAAATTCTTCTACAGGACACAAATTTATTTTGACTGCTACTGATTACTACACAAGATGGACAAAGGCTATACCTTGCAAGAACAACACAACAGAGGTAGTGATCAAATTCCTCACCGAATGCATCACAACTAGGTTTTGGGTACCCTTCGCTTTGGTATGTGACAATGGCTCTTCCATCTCTTCTACTGAGTTCATTTCGTGGGCTTATGATCACAAAATTTTCTTGAAATATTCTTCAAACTATTACCCACAAGGCAATGGAGTTGCAGAATCAACCAATAAGAATCTCTTAGGGGTAATTAAGAAACTGTTAGAAAACAATCCTAGGGATTGGCATACCCAACTGAGATTTGTGTTATGGGTAGATAGAACTAGGATCAAGGCTGCTTTAAATACTTCACCATTTAAATTAGTGTATGGCCAAAATGATGTGTTCCCTATTCATTTGCAAATATCTATCCTTGAGTTCATGCAGAAATTCTACTCTAGTGATGATAGGATAGAGGTAAGATTAGCTACCTTGTTGAAATTAGAAGAGCAGAGAGATGTCACCTTGTAGCAATTCTTTAGACATCAGGCTATTGTCAAATGTTGGTTTGAAAAAAGAACCAAAATCAAGGCTTTCAGGATATCAGACCTTGTGTTGTTATGATATAAAGCTAGTGAAAAGAAGGGCAGTCACCAGAAATTCGATACGCTCTGGTTGGGTCCCTATCAGATTGTTGAGATCCTAGGAGAAAATGCTTTCCGATTGAGTAGTTTAACTGGAGAACCTCTTCCCTTGCCTGTCAATGGGCAGTTTCTTAAGCATTATTTCGAGTCATAAAGCTTGCTAATTCTATTCTGCATGTAAATAGTTTGTTGTTCTTTTTGCAATTAATTTTATTTTTTCTGTTTGTAAATAGTTTTGTTGTTGTTTGTTGGTTCTTTCTTTCTGTCCTTTCACTTCCTTTGTTGTTTAGTTTTTTTCTTGTTGCTCTTTGGGGTTTTCTCTATGCTTTTTATCTTAAAATGGTGGGTTGTTATCTAAAGCATACTTTGGTTATTAGGAGAGAAGTGGTTTAGGTATTTTTAGGCTTTCGGATTGGGTGCTCTTGTCCTAAACTCTTTGTTTTATGCCCATGGTCAATGAGAGTTGTGGAAAGTCTTGAAAACAAGGTGCAAAGTAAATGACCTTCATTAGCTCCTCTGAATCTATCACAAAACGTCAAGATCATCTCCTTTGTAATGACATATTTGTCCCAGGATGATAGTGTTGTAAGATTTGAGTAAAAATC
Source organism: Sequoia sempervirens (assembly GCA_007258455.2). NCBI lineage: Eukaryota > Viridiplantae > Streptophyta > Pinopsida > Cupressales > Cupressaceae > Sequoia > Sequoia sempervirens. Next base: position 785,025,853 of record VDFB02281492.1, read on the forward strand.
TGATCTCCCAAGTGTTATTATGAGGTCCATGGTAGCTTTCAATGCAGAACAGATGTCTGACATCTAACATATTGAAAATAAAATTGAATGAAATATCTGAAACTCCAAGAGAAAAAGAGAAAAAAAAAAAGGAAAAAGGAAAAGAATGATCTAAAATAAAATTGGACTCAATATGAATGGGTGATTCCAGTATCTCTACCGGGGCTATGGATGCCTGGCTGATAGTAGAGCAATGCTGTGAGAAAACTAGAGGTATCTCCGTCAGGGCTATGGACGCTTGACTAGCAGCGGAGTAATGCCCAGGACGTCATTGCACGACAGCTAAAGGGAATCAACTCATGTAGTTCAAATCTTGCACATTATTGTTCGAAAGATGAATAAAAATTTATAAAAGAGTGATGCACAATCAAGCACACACATAGATTCAGGGGTGGCCATTGTTCATTTACATTTGAGATTCTAGCTCAGCCTTGGTTGTTAAAACTGACCCAACTGGAGTTGTGATGTTCATAAACTAGAGATTCTGGGTAACTGAATCCTTCAGTTTCTTTAAAATGGTTAAACCATTTTCCCAGCCAATTCGCCATTTGTTATGCCTTGCATAACCACCCCATTTTATTCTGGAACAAAATGGGTCCCCCTTCTCTTGTTGCTTTCGTTGCCTTTGTTTATTGGCTTTGGTCTTGGGAATTTCCTTCGTTTTCCTCCTGGGTCTGTATTTTGTTTTATCAAATTTTGGTTTTGTCTCACCTTGAGTTGGTTTTCTTCTTGCTAAAAATTGAATGAAATAATCATAAGAAATAGTGTATTTTATGATAATGTATCTTATATGCCTCTAAGGACTAATGGAAACTTTTTTTAGCAAGCTTAAATCATGCACATGATGATATTTGTCAGGAAGCTCAGTTGGAAAGCATTCCCCAATCTAGTTTGGCATAAAATCCCTCTAAGGCAAGAGTTAGCAAGACCTTCCAGATGTCTTCCAACTAGCAGTGGTTCTATTCATTTCAAAGTGCCCCAGTCGGCCAGACAGTTTTAATCGTCATAAGTTTTCATATGTCTCCCCGACATGCTAAAGTCTCGCTGACCGATTGCGCACAAGGTTAGCGTCGATGAAATATTTGCACTCGATGAAAGGTCTTGCCGGCCCATACGGTTTTGGCGAAGGGTTATACCTTCGGCATGATGTCTAGCCAAAGGGGTAGGGTCTCGGCGACAAAGGTGGCTCCGAGATGATTTCTCACCGACAGGGTGGACTCGTGGCGAGGTGAAGCAGCATTGGCATAGTGGTTTGGGCTCACTGAGAAGTCTCACCGAAATGATGCCTTCGGTATAGATTTGTGCTTTCGGTGAGATGTCTTGCCGACCGATGAAGTCTCAGCAAATGAAATGAGCTCTCGGCGAAAAGGGAGCTTGGTATAAAGTCTCGCCGAATAGAAGGAGGTCTCGGTGAAGGATGGTAGCGTCGGTAAGAAGTCTCACCAATAGGGTGGACTCTTGCCAAAATGGAGCGGCCCAGGGAGAAAGATTATGGTTGGCATGAGGTCTGGCCAAACAGGAAAAGTCTCGCCGACATGAAACGAAGGTCTCAGAGAGAGGGAATTGCTTCGGGGTGATTTCTCCCTGACTGCTGAATGTCTCACCAAAGGTTATGCCTTCGACGTAATCTCCCGCCTACAGTTGTTCAAAGGGCCACATTGGGGAGAAATATTTGTATTCACCAGGAGGTCTGGCCAAAGTGTGGAGGTTTCGCTGAAGGGTTCCCCCTTTGGTATAATGTCTCGGTGAAGGGATCTGGTCTCGCCGACCCAGAGGTGTCTCAGCAATAGAATGTGAGTTCGGGGTGAGGTCTTCCCGAACACAAAGGAGTCTCCCTGAGATGGGTGTGCTCGCCAAAGGAGGAGAGGCTCAATATGAGGTCTTGCCAATGGTTTTTATGGTATTGATATAGCTTGTACAGCTCGACATGAACTCTTGCCGACCGTTGTGGGTCATGATGATAATGGCTGTAGAATGTAATCGCATCGGGGAGACACCGATGGTGTCTCACCGACATGCGATTTGGTATGAACCACTTTTGACTACCCAGGAGTCTTACATGGAGTTTGTTCCACCAATCAGAAGAAGCTAAAAGGGCCAACCACTAACAGTTTGACTATCCCTATGAAGGAAATCAACAGAATGTGAACGACATGAACTTACTCTGTGGATGAGCTGATGGATCAGCTTGAGAAAGATGGTGTTCAAATCTAAACAGAGAGTCTAGTGTTGCTTCCAAGGGATGGTCAACATGTAGAGAGGTCTAGAGCAGGAAGAAGAAGGAATCCGTGAGTCTTAGGGACAACTGTGGTGTCTGCTGGTAGAGATGGATCCACATTAATGACAATGCTTTAGAGCATTCAAGGCATCCCTTCAGGGAAGTTCAAGGATGGACACGGAGGCCAGAAGTAAATTCTATAGTTACAAAAGATCTACAGATCATCCCCTGAGCAATCTTTCACCAACATGGACAGCTGGGATGCCATTCAATGCGGAATTAACTCTATTCAAAAAGATCTAAGGGCCGACCCTCCTGCAACAACTAGATATTTTGTAAACCCTAAAAATAGGGGGCCAGCGCTTTCTTTTCAGCACATCCTGTATATATGGAATTTTTTCTTTTTTGTAAGAGAGGTTCAGAGACAGAGATAGATATTTTAAGAGTAGTAGTAATCTTCTAAGTGGTAGTAGAGAAAAGCTTAAGAATAATAATAGAATAGGAGTTAGATTCAGCATAGACAGCCATGTATACTTCTGGTTTTCTAAGTATAGATGGAAATAATTTGGAGTCATGGATTTTCTGTACACTGGTGATTGTGCCAGATTTGTAAATGTTGCTTATCTATTTCACTAATAGTAAAAGCAACCAAATTAAAATCTATTTCATATTGTGTTCTAGAATGGTGTTTGTCTTGATTTAATCATTTTATTTGAAAAGCTTTCAAGGAAAGGAGTTTTTTTTTATGTTTTGTTTAAATAGTGATTTACAATCTGTTGTTAAAATTAGCACTGTGGATGAATGAAGCTATGTGTCAGTCACAAGTTGATTTTGTTCTCCAGTTTCAGTTAGCAATTCCTTGAAAGGTAACAAGTCTAGTTAAGTTGGATGAATTATTATTCTTTTCAGTTCCAAGCTTTGATCTATCTTTTTCTATTTCTTTAAAACCCCAGTTAAAATAGGTTTGAATTTATGCTTGATCTTAGAACAATCCAGAAGCTCAACACTAGCAGGCCCCTTGAACATTACCGTTCACATCAACCATTGAGTAAAGTCAGCACAGTCGAGAACCAATTACAAAGACCTTGGGAGCTAAGATATCCATGTGATCATCTTTCTCTTTTAGGAGAGCAGGATAGTAATATTTTGTTTAACTGTTGTGCAATTTGGACAATCAATAATCACTAGGTTGCACACTAAGAGGGATCGCAACTTTTTACAAAGCACTTTGAAGCATGCCATGATAAACAGGTGATGTTTGAATCAAACCCCATAAATATATCTTAGCAGGAGTGTTACGAAGTTGTTCAACAAGATCATAGTATTTACCACTATGTTATTGGATATTAGGTGTAGGTGGGAGGTATTGTTGAGGCAATGGCATGGAGGTTGGATTTTTTTTTTGTTGCTTATTATTGTTGAACACTTTTAGATACTAAGAGGGGGGATGAATCAGTCTTTTCAGATACAATTGACATACACACTTCTTTGCACTTGTACAGTTCTCTACCTTGTTTCATCTGAAATTATCTTGCATTTATATCCATCACAACACTTCAAAACTTCAATTAGGTCGACCAAGAAAAGGATAAACAATGAAATTAACTAGTTGGCCACCAAAACATAATGCAGTCCTATCCAAAATATAGAGAGGACCAAAAAAAATCTTAAAACTTCTTTCAATGTGATCCAAAACTATTTACATGCATGCACACATCAACATAAGTCAACATCAAGGAAAGATGTGGATGAAACATTCAAGCACATAACTAGTCGGCCCATAAACATACTTCTTATTGAATTATCATGATGTGGTCCTAGGTAGGATAGGTTAGGATCCAAATCTCTCATCACACATCCTCCATTGTTGGCGCAACCCCCCAAGCACACGACACAAGAAAGGAACTAGCCCTATCGGCCAGATATCCATAAATAACCTAGAAATCCAACTCAAGACACAATACAACATCAAAGTGGATGATTAGCAACATACATATCACATGGGAATGTTCCTTGAACATTTATCAACACTTCCATACACTTATTTCATACTGTTATGCCACCAACAGTCACCGTAGATCAAACAAAAATAGAAAACTATATTCTAGAAACATATAATGCTTAATCATGAGATATAACATTAATATATTAGCTTGCGGACCACTTCAATACATGAGATTAGAAATAAGGAAGTGAACAGGCGTTACATTCACCAAGTCATGGGAGCAGAGACATCAATGCAGAAAAATGTGGAGCATTTCTTGGACCAGTCTGAACAACCAAAAACATTTCCAACCTTTAGCAATTCACAAAGATCTCCTCGGCAACACAAGTAACCTGAAAAGATAGGAGTGCAACATCCACAAAACATTGACATTGAATACCAAACCACAAGACCAAAGCATCAACAATGGAGGAATATGGAGGATTCTCCCAGATAGAATTCACTGCATCTTCTTGAACCAAAAACACTTAAGCAACTTGTTGAGGCCAAAACTTCCTTTCAACAATACATACTTCATCAGGAACATCAAGAGAGAGGATAAGACATATTGTAGACCTTCAAAAACATCTCCCCACTATAATTCATGTTTCCAATCCTCGTATTAATGCTTCCAATCCTCATCAACTGAATATATCATTATGAAATCAACTCAGAGCTGATAATAATAATGTATTATATGAACTTCAGAAACTCTTCTTTGATAATGCATGACATCCAATCATTAACTTAAACAATTCTTCTTTGATAAGGCATGATATTCAATCATGAACTTCAAAAATCCTTCTTTGATAAGGCATGACATCTAGCCATGAACTTTATCACCAATGCTAGTCCATATTGAATATAACAATGAAAACCAATAGAAAGGACTAACACCTTACTTCTCAAGTGTAGACATCAATGACAAACAATAATCAATTTTGAAATCAATGACAACAACTACCAACAATCCCTTAGTGTTGACATTAATGACAACAACTGCCAACAATCTCCCCCTTTGGCATTGATGACAACGCACACTACTCACTCGTCCCCTTTGACACCAAGGAAAAAGGGCCATACACTCCTACACAAAGCAACAAAACATTCTTTTAGGAACCAAGGTAAAAAGATCTATTGAAACAAAAATGCATACTCCCCTTTTCACTAGCAAAAAAACCTTCTTCAAGACTCCCCCTTTCTACCTTCTCCCCATGAGAGGTAGCACTCATCAATCCAGGAATAAAGGATATAACGTGAATTTCTCCCCTTGCACAGATGCACCATTTTTTTATTGGTCCTTGGTAGGCACATATTCCATTCTAACTTCATGTTTTGTAACATTCTCTCTCAGAAAGTGGTACTGGATTGAGATGTGTTTAGTCCTTGAGTGCATTACCAAATTCTTGGAAATGTTAATTTCACTTGTATTGTCACATGGTATAGGAATAGGTTCATCATACACCACCCTCACATCCTTCAAAGTCTACTTCATCCAAATCACTTGAGTGTAGCAAGATGTTGTAGCAATATATTCTAGCTTTTTTGTGTACAAAGACATTGAATCCTACTTTTTACTAAACCATGAGACCAATATATCTCCTAAAAGGAATGAAATTCCACTTGTACTTCTCTGGTGATCAACACAACCTACCCAATCAGCGTCAATATAAGCACTCAAAGAAAAATTTTGATCCTTTTTGTACCATAGGCCATAATCTAGAGTACCCTTTAAGTATCTAAATATTCTTTTCACAGCTTACTCATGAGATTGTTTAGGATTGGCTTGAAATATGGCAACCAAACATACCACATGCATGATATCCATTCTAGAAGTAGTTAAATACAACAAACCTCCAATCATGGACCTATAGAGAGTCTGATCAACCTTTAAAGACTCATCAAATTTGCTTAAGTGATAGCCTATCACCATAGGAGTACCCACTAGTTTGGAATCTTCCTTTTCAAACTTCTTCAACATTTCATTTACATATTTGGCTTGATAAATAAAGATTCCACCCTCTTGCTGAATAATTTACAGTTTAAGGAAGAAGGATAACTCACCAATCATTGACATCTCAAATTCTTTCTACATCTCTTCTATAAATTTTTTACACATATCATCATCTCCACCAAAGATGATGTCATCAACATATACAACCACAATCAGCAATTTGTCTTCATGAACCTTAATGTGCATATTACTATCTGCATTACCTTTCTTGAATCCTTGTTGAAGTAGATACTTATCCAATCTAGCATACCAAGCTCTAGGAGCTTGCTTGAAACCATATAGAGCTTTCTTGAGCCTACAAACCATGTATCGATCCTTTGATAATTGGAAACCATCTAGTTGCTCAATATACACCTCTTCTTCTAAATCACCATTAAGGAGAGTTGACTTGACATCCATTTGATATACTTTAAAGTTATTATGAGTAGAAAGAGAAAGAAACATCCTTATTGCCTCCAAGCTAGCTACCAGAGCAAAGGTATCCTCAAAATAAATACCTTCAACTTGTGAATAGCCCTTGCAAACCAATCTAGCTTTGTTCCTTATTAATTTACCATCTTCATTCAACTTAAATTCTAGAACACCTATTTTGTTCCTATCACATTCTTATCACCTAGTCACGGAAACTAATTCCCAAGTCTAGTTCTTCTCTATCAATTTAGTTTTTTTCCTCCATTGCCCATTTATCCAATTATCATTATTTTCTAGCATCAGCCGAAGTTCTTGGGTTCTCTTTGTTGAAAATAGCCACAAGTTTCTCGCTTACTTTGAGTTGCTTTTTGCCAAAATTTCTTCTTGTCCTTTTACCTTCATTTTTGTCTCTAATATGATCTAATCTAGAAATTGGTTCTTTTACTTTTTTATATTTTTTGTTGTTGGATTATTGAGAATCTTCATTGGTTCGGTTCCTTTCTTCTTCTTTCTCTTTTTTTCTTCTTCTTCTTTGTTGGTGTAAATAAAGTCTTGTACCCTGGATTCATTCATTACTAGGGACTTATTTACACATGTTAAGTTTACTTAGGTCCCAGGAAGGAATCTTTTTAGAACGTGTTAGTTGTCATTAGTTATCTTATCTTTTGACTTGTAACACATGTGAACCTAGGTAAGTGTGATTAGTTGTCTCATGTCATATGATTAAGATACTTGTTATAATCCTATGACATCTTGTATCTCACCTTGGCTATATAACCAAGGGGTATCTCTCATTGTACACAATCACAATCATATCATTGAATCATATTGATAAGAATACAATTTATTCTTGTCACATTCCATTCTCTCTCTTTGTGCTTTCCATTTGGTCTCAAGATCTTGGCAACCATAGCCAATTCTAACATGGTATCCGGCCGGATTGGGTGCCATTGGAGTCTTTTTCTGAAGAGAGATACCAGATTTGTGGGTGTTCCATTTTTGGCTCTTTATTGCAGGTTCAAATTGGAGCTTTTAGTGCAAATCTAAGCTCACCATTGCGTCTAGAAGGTTCGAGAAAGTATATTTTTCCTTTTGTTTCATCCAAATTAGACATATGAGGCCAAATCCATGAGGGTTTGAAGCTAAAGAGTGGTTGCCAAATCCAGAAGGTAGCTGCATTTTTGGAGCATTTTGGGTCAAATCCGACACTTCCATCGCATCTAGAAGGGCCAAAAACCCTAAGATCGATTGTCAATTCATCCATTTTGGAGCAGTTGTCTAGTGAGGCAAAAAAATTCTCCAAGGAGCCATATGGCCCTCGAGGTCATCATAAATGCGGTCGGCCAATTACAAAAATAATAATAATATTATTTATTGTTGGCATTTTTATAAAATTTATATTTCATTAGCTACATAGTTTTCTCAAAAAGGTACATTTGTAAAATTTTTGATTTAAAAATCAAAAATAAAAATAAAGCAGCGAGAGTCTACATACTTATTGTATGCAAACCGTATTACCATAAAAGGTACACATAGTACTGTAGGGGCTCCGCTGGCATGGACCCCGCGAGGTCCTATCACTTACATAGTTGGTACATTGAATGTTGAGAGTAGTCTCAATATAATTGATGGCGAACTGTTATGAAAACCTAGCGACTTATAATCAAAAAGATTTTGATGCTTCATACAATCAGATATTCCAAAAATCAACTAGTAGCATAGAAGAATATTCAGGCAGGCATATTCTAGAAGAATATTTTGCCGGTCAAAGTTCCCCCGACTGTCAAAAACCCGTCAAATTCAAGCCACTTTATGCAGAATACTCCAAGGAGCGTATTCTTTTTTTACAACTGGCGAACCATCAAATTTAATCACAGCTTCTGCATCACGTGTAGCGATGACGTCAGTGTCCATTTGAAATTTTTTCCCCCCTCTCCATTGGGTTTTTTGATTTTGCAGTTCAAGTTCGGAAGACCATAACTTGCTCATTTTGACTCCTTTTTTTGAGCATGAATTTTTTATTTGGGATAATTTATGTG
>VDFB02281492.1:785034657-785190865 GCA_007258455.2 Sequoia sempervirens
ATATATATATGCATATACATGTATGTATATATATTAATATGCTCGTATGAATGTTTCCATTAACGTCATTACATACACACATATTAATATATATACATATACTATATATATCATGCCTTGACATTTAAACACATATACTCACTATCCCATCGATCAACATATATACACAAAGCATATATAACTCATCGATTAAATATAAACACATAATGAAGAACTCACATAATACAAGAGACTCAAACACATAACCCAAATCAAAACATTGATAGACAAGATCATAACATCTTCTAAATTGTACTCAAACAAGGCTAAGGATAACTTACCATTTCCCAAACTATTGAATCAACTCCATTAAACTAGAGGTGAGTGTGTGAAAGCTCAATTTAGGCTTATTAAGGGGATACCAGACCAAGCTCCTCTCCTGAGTGATACTCCCCCTCGCGTACCTAAGGTCTTGGCTTCTTACTACATCCAACTTAATACATTGCATAGTAGTTATCCATTCATATTAAATATATTAGCATTATAAAACATTTGCATTGACAAAACATTTAAAATATTCACATTGCAATACATACTCTTTCATCACATTTCATCAATATAAAAAATATTCATTCATTTAAAAGAAACATCATCTTAATGCATATTTCAGTATTTATTTCACCTAGTAAACATATTAAAGTCACAATTTGTATTTATCAAGATTTTCACTCATGAAGGTAAAAGTAACTTAGTATCTATGAAATGGGGTGTAAAATTTTTTGAACACCCATTCAAGTAGCCTATGGGTTTCCTACCTTTAGAAAAAGTTACCAAGTTCCAAGTATTACACTATTTAATGTCAACATCTCCTCTTACATGACACTTTTCTAAAACTTCTCTTTAGAAGTGACACCTTCTTCTAAAGAACTTGTTCACTATTAGTACATGTTAGAGAAAAAACATAATAAAAATAAAGTGGAATATAATTTTTAGGTGACTTTCATTACCTTGTAGACCTTCTCAAAGTTATTGGCGAATAATTTCCTACCATATCTATACCCTATTCTTCTTCAAATTTTGTGCCAAATTTATTTTCCTAATTTTCATCTAAATTATTTTGTCCACTTGTTTATTCATTTTTAGATGGATTATGGTGCTCTAGCTTATGTTCAAACTACATCTTTTGACTCTCTTCTTCCTTTGAATATTTTGTCTATTTGTTTGAGAGTAGCTATTCCTCTGAAGATGAAGATAATGATTCAAATGATGAAAATCTATTCATGGCTTTGGAAGGAAAAAAGAAAAATATTGGAGAATGTAAAGGTCTGGTACCTTGCAAAATAGTAAGGTTAATGAAAGATCTATGATAGTATGGACTGAATTTCATGCAAAGGAAGAGGAAAATTCTTGGGTGATTGACAATGGGTGTTATCACCACATGACTGGTGACAGAAGTAAGTTCACTAGTATCAAGAATTCCAATGGTGGGGCTATTAAGTTTGGTGATGATAAGTCAACACAAATCTATCGAAAAGGTGATATAAAAATTGATGAAAGGAATGGAACTGAAGATGTTCTTTATGTTAAAAGCCTGGAACATAATCTCTTGAGTTTTAGTCAAATATGCAGCAAAGGATACAGTCTCACTTTTCATGCTAATGGATGTTATATAAAAAAGGAAGGTTCTGGAAGGCTTGTTGCTGAAGGAACAAGGACAAATGGTAATGTCTATCATCTAAAAGAGGCTAATGGAAGAATTTTCTTATTGGATTAGTTTAGAGAATGTTGGTTATGGAACAAAAGAATGGATACATCAACTTTGATAACATGCTGAAGATCAATTCCTCTCATGTAGTGAGTGATATGCCTAGGATAACCAAGCCTGCAAACACTTTTTGCAAAGAATGTCAAATGGGAAAGCAAACAAAGACTAGCTTCAAAAGCAAGGAGTCCTCTATTTCAATGCCATTGGAGCTGATTCACATTGATCTATGCAGGCCTACAAGGATAAGGAGTTAACAAGGTGAAAGGTACTCTATATTTCTCATAGAAAATTACACTAGAATGACTTGGGTTGCATTCTTAATAGAGAAATCATAAGCCTTTGATAAGTTTAATATTTTTCAAGCAAAATTTGAGAATGAAATGGATGCTATCAAATGTTTAAGGTCAGATAGAGGAGGCGAATTTACCTCCTATGAATTTGAAAAGTTTTACGAAGATCATGGTATTAGGAGACACATGTCTACTCCTAGAGCCCCTCAACATAATGGGGTAGTTGAAAGGAGGAATAGAATAATGCAAGAAGTGGCTAGGACAATGATGAAAGATGTTGAACTACCGGATATGTATTGGAAGGAAGCAATACATATTGTTGTCTATTTTCTTAATAGAGTGCAACTAAGGTTCAACATAACTAAGACCCCTTATGATTTGTGGTATGGAAGAAATCCCACTGTTAGATATTTTAGAATATTTGGTAGTAGATTCTACATCAGAAGAGATGAAGGAGACCTTGGAAAGTTTGATTGAAGGTGTGATGAAGGAATCTTTCTTGGTTACTCAACCAGGATCAAGTCATACAAATGCTACAATAAGAGATTGGGAAAGATAATTGAAAGTATAAATGTCAAGGTAGATGAAGAATTGTGTCAGATCTCACATGAACCTGAGGTTCTTAGATGTGATATGCTTCCCTAGATTGAAGAATAATTTTAGAATTGGCTATGGTTGTCAAGATCTTGAGACCAAATGGAAAGCACAAGAAGAGAGAATGGAATATGAAATGAATAAACTATATTATTATCAATAGGATTCAATGATATGACTGTGATTGTGTACAATGAGAGAGACCCCTTCGTTATATAGCCAAGGTGAGATGCAAGATTTCATAGGATTATGGCAAGTGTCTTAATCATATGACACGAGACAACTAATCACACTTACCTAGGTTCACATGTGTTACAAGTCAAAAGATAAGATAACAACTAATGACAACTAACACCTTGTAGAAAGATTCCTTCCAAGGACCTAAGTAAACTTAACATGTGTAAATAAGTCCCCTAGTAATGAATGAACTAGGTACAAGACTTTATTTACACCAACACCCCCCCTTAAGTGCAACTTAGGGAGTAGTAGATTATTATGCAAAGGAAACAAAGATGGGTCCTAACTACTAGGCCATGTTAGGTACCCATGTACATGCAATGCAAATGAAATCTCTCACAAACAGAGAAAAGGAGAAAACCAAGTGGGACAAAACTCCTCCCCAAAAGAGAGATGAAATAAAAAAGATGAAATTCTCTCAATGAAGAATGAGAAGGTAAAACCCCCATGTGAGGAAAAATACCTCCCATAAGAGAGAAGAAGAAGAGAGATAATGTAGCCCCCCATCAATGTTGAGTCTCCTGCAATGATGGTAGAAGCTCAACATTGAATGCTGAAGATGATCCAAAAGCGTTGAACAATATTCCTCCCCTTAGGAAGAAACAAAACCATGAATGTATGCAGGATATCAGCAATATGGATCATGTGTGATGTATTTGAAGCATACTCAAGTGTCTCCATGTTGATTCTGAAAGTTGACACACTCCAAACATGCATACTAGGCTACACTGCTGAAGATGATAATCCAACATCTAGTAGAGATGAATGCAAAACATGATCCAAAGATAATGATATCCCCTCTGAAGAAAAAGAATCATTCTCCAAATGTCATCCAAAAGTATCCATATTCATGTCAAACTGCAAGGAATGATCATGTAGAGAATGAAAGAGAGGCTCAAGGTGTTCCCTCGCAACAAATAAAGAAGGAGCATCTTCATCAAAGAGAAGATGAATGCCATCAATGATGTCTTCCAAATCTGCAAGATGAGACTCCATAAACAAGTCTAAAATACCTGTCAAGAATCCATCCAAAGTAGCCAAATCTAAAAGACTAAGTATGTCCTGCTACACTGAATCACAAGGAACCCAAACTGTGGAATCACAAGCATCATCAACTGCAATAGTAGATGGAGGAGATAGAATGCATGGCTCAAGAACTAGATTTGATGTGAGAACTCCAAAGTTCAAAAAGTCAAATGTCTCCTCTAAATCATGGTTCATATGATCAACAGTCGAAGGATCAATGTCATCATCAGAAGAAAAATTTGCAAAGGTATACAACCAAAATGAATGATCAACCACCCCAGTAGCAATGATCTCTCTACTCGCCAAGTCTCGAATGATGACTAAATCAGGTGTGAACTCCACAGTTCTCCCATCTCCACCAAGTGTAATATGATATATCGAAAGAAGATTGTTCATCAAATTAGGAACACAAAAGACATCCTGAAAAGTGTTGTCCCCAAAACTAATAGATCCCTTCCCAATTACACTCATGTATGTATTGTTTCCCATCAAGATAGGAGACATAGTACAAGGTTGAAATGAAGAGAATATAGACTATGAAGATGCCATATGATGTGATGCTCCTAAATCTAGAAGCCATCTCCCTAATCCTGGACCAAAAAAAGCATAGAGAGCTTGTCCTTTATTTCTTGATGTAGATGCTTGACCTTTGTCCTTTTTAGACCGCTTTGAAGAAGGAGGAGGAGATTAAGACATTCTAGAAGGAAAAACAATGTGATTATTTTTGAGAAGATGTTTCAACTCATCAATATCCTTCTTATAACAATAATGTTCTTCATGTCCATCCTTCTTGATATATGCACAAAAAGGCCTCTCCTTCTTAGATGATTTCCCTTTAGAAGAGAATTTTTTCTTTGCTTGATCTGAATGTGGATTATTCTTTGTTTTCTTCTATTTCTTATTTGATTCTAATTCTTTCACTTGACTAACCAGCAATGTCTAAGATTTAGAAGACTTGATGAGACCCATTACGATAAGATTTTGTTGCTCATGTGTCAACATCTCAGAAAATGATGCAAATGAAGGTGTAGTGTATGTAGACCCTATAGTCAATCTATGAGTATGAAATCTAGAAACAAAAGAAGCACAATCAGGACCAAGTTTTTTCATTGTATTGTAGACCAAATGAATGTACTTCTTATCAATTCCACATGATTTACACTTCTCTCTTAGATCATTAACCTTAGTGATGTAGTCCTGGATGTTGTCAAATTTCTTAGGATCAAGGCTCATCAGTTCATTATCAATCTGATAGCCTCTAACTTCATCTGTAGAACCATATAATTTTTTCAATTTTTCCCAAGCTTCATGAGAATTTTTACATGATTCAATTTGAAACAAAAAATCTTGAGAAACAAGTCTACGAAGACATCTAAGAGCTTTGGTATGTTTAATCATCCATTTTAACTTTTTATCTACATCTGTAGGTTTAGGTACCTTATCTTCAACATATGGAGTGTGACCTTCTATCATTAGAATACTCTATGCATTTTGATGCCATGTTGAATAATTATATGATGTGAGCAAAGGAACAAGAGAATGATACATGAAAATGAGAGAGCACAAGAAAATAGATCAAAAGAATGCACCAAGAGACCCCCCCAAATCACTCAATCAAGAAACCCCCCAAGCAATACTTGATTTGTCACTTTATATTTAGTGCATTTACAGTTGCTAGATACCAAAAACAACAAGCTAGAATTGATCTTAGTGATTTATAGATACCAAAATAGGCCATAGGATCAAGTACAATTTTTGGTTCAAAATGAGATCAATATGATCATACCACTAAGAAGTACACAAAAAATTATGCACTTTAAAAAAAAAACTGCACCCAAAAATGTTACTGTAGGAGCAAGATATGAGCTCCTGAAGTTCCCAAAATGAGGATGAAGCAAAAACACCTGTGAGAATCTGCAAATTTTGGAAAAAAAAGGCACCAAAAATAAAAAATAATTGCACCACTATGAAGAGCACGAAAAATTAGCCCAAATAAAAAAAAAATTGCTCAAAAAAAGGAGTCAAAATGAGCAAGTTATGGTCTTCTGAACTTGAACTGCAAAATCAAAAAACCCAATGGAGAGGGGGGGAAAAATTTCAAATGGACACTGACATCATCACTACACGTGATGCAGAAGCTGCGATTAAATTTGATGGTCCACCAGTTGTAAAAAAAGAATACGCTCCTCAGAGTATTCTACGTAAAGTGGCTTGAATTTGATGAGTTTTTTACCGTCAGGGGAACTTTGACTAGCAAAATATTCTTCTAGAATATGCCTGCCTAAATATTCTTCTATGCCGCTAGTTGATTTTTGGAATATCTAGTTGTATGAAGCTTCAAAATATTTTTGATTATAAGTTGCTGGGTTTTCATAACATTTTTCCATCAATTACATTGAGACTACCCGCCGATTTGACCAGCCAACTATGTGTGGGTGATGGGACCCGTGGGGTCCGTGCCATGCGGAGCCCCTATAGGTACTATGTACCTTTATGGTACATCGGGTCTATGTACAATAGGTACACAGACTCTACGTTTTTATTTTTATTTTGTGATTTTGAAATAAAAAATTTTACAAATGATTTTTTTTGAGAAAACTATAGCAAATGAAATATAATTTTTTATAAAAAAATGCCAACGATAAATAATATTATTATTATTTTTGTACCGTCAAATGCATTTATGATGACCTGAGGGGCCATATGGCTCCTTGAGCAAATTTTTTTTTGCCTCACTGGACAATTGCTCCAAATTGGAAGAAATTGATAGTCGATCTTAGGGTTTTTGGCCCTTCTAGATGCGATGAAAGTGTCGGATTTGACCCAAAATGCTCCAAAAATGCAACTACCTTCTAGATTTGGCAACCACTCTTTAGCTTCAAACCCTCATGGATTTGGCCTCGTATGTCCGATTTGGATGAAACAAAAGGAAAATTTGACTTTCTCGAACCTTCTAGATGCAATGGTGAGCTTAGATTTGCACCAACAAGCTCTAATTTGAACCTGCAATAAAGAGCCAAAAATGGAACACCCCCAAATCTGGTATCTCTCTTTAGAAAAAGACTCTAATGGCACCCAACCCGCTTTGATATCATGTTAGAATTGGCTATGGTTGCCAAGATCTTGAGACCAAATGGAAAGCACAAGAAGAGATAATGTAATGTGACAAGAATAAAATGTATTCTTATCAATATGATTCAATAATATGATTGTGATTGTGTACAATGAGAGAGACCCCTTCATTATATAGCCAAGGTGAGATGCAAGATGTCATAGGATTATGACAAGTGTCTTAATCATATGACATGTGACAACTAATCACACTTACCTAGGTTCACATGTGTTGCAAGTCAAAAGATAAGATAACTAATGACAACTAACACCTTGTAGAAAGATTCCTTCCAAGGACCTAAGTAAACTTAACATGTGTAAATAAGTCCCCTAGTAATGAATGAACTAGGTACAAGACTTTATTTACACCAACAAAGAAGAAGAAGAAAAAAAAGAGAAAGAAGAAAAGGAACTAGAAACAATGAAGATTCTCAATAATCCAACAAAATATGTGCAAAAGAACCACTCTCTAGATTAGATCATTAGAGACAAAAATGAAGGTGTGCTGACAAGAAGAAAGTTTGCAAAAGCAACTAAAAAAGGAAACTTGTGCTTATTTTCAACAGTAGAACCCAAGAACTTTGTTGATGCTAGTAAATATGATAACTGGATAAAGGCAATGGAGGAAAAACTAAATTGGATAGAGAAGAACTAGACTTGGGAATTAGTTTCCAAACTAGGTGATAAGAATGTGATAGGAACAAAATAGGTGTTCTAGAATTTAAGTTGAATGAAGATGGTAAATTAATAAGGAACAAAGCTAGATTGGTTTGCAAGGGCTATTCACAAGTTGAAGGTATTTATTTTGAGGATACCTTTGCTCTGGTAGCTAGCCTGGAGGCAATAAGGATGTTTCTTTCTCTTTCTACTCATAATAACTTTAAAGTATATCAAATGGATGTCAAGTCAACTCTCCTTAATGGTGATTTAGAAGAAGAGGTGTTTATTGAGCAACCAAATGGTTTCCAATTATCAAAGGATCCATACATGGTTTGTAGGCTCAAGAAAGCTCTATATGGTTTCAAGCAAGCTCCTAGAGCTTGGTATGCTAGATTGGATAGGTATCTACTTCAACAAGGATTCAAGAAAGGTAATGCAGATAGTAATATGCACATTAAGGTTTAGGAAGACAAATTGTTGATTGTGGTTGTATATGTTGGTGACATCATCTTTGGTGGAGATGATGGTATGTGTAAAAATTTTATAGAAGAGATGCAGAAAGAATTTGAGATGTCAATGATTGGTGAGTTATCCTTCCCAAACCTATAGTTTTGATAGATGATTGATTACTAATCCTAAACAATCTCATGAGTAAGCTATGAAAAGAATATTTAGATACTTAAAGGGTACTCTAGATTATGGCCTATGATACAAAAAGGATCAAATTTTTATTTTGAGTGCTTATATTGATGTTGATTGGGTAGGTTGTGTTGATCACCAGAGAAGTACAAGTGGAAGTTCATTATTTTTAGGAGATATATTGGTCTCATGGTTTAGTAAAAAGCATGATTCAATGTCTTTGTACACAAAAAATATAGAATATATTGCTACAACATCTTGCTGCACTCAGGTGCTTTGGATGAAGTAGACTTTGAAGGATGTGAGGGTGGTGTATGATGAACCTATTCCTATACTATGTGACAATACAAGTGCAATTAACATTTCCAAGAATTTGGTAATGCACTCAAGGACTAAACACATCTCAATCCAGTACCACTTTCTGAGAGAGAATGTTACAAAACATGAAGTTAGAATGGAATATGTGCCTACCAAGGACCAAATTGTAGATATTTTCACTAAGGCACTTTCAAAGGATACTTTTGAGTATCTGCAATAGAAGTTAGGGTTTATTGTCCCTCCTTATTCCAACTAGATCCAAAAATGGTGCATCTGTGCAAGGGGAGAAATTCACGTTATATCCTTTATTCCTGGATTGATGAGTGCTACCTCTCATGGGGAGAAGGTAGAAAGGGGGAGTCTTGAAGAAGGTTTTTTTGCTAGTCAAAAGGGGAGTATGCATTTTTGTTTCAATAGATCTTTTTACCTTGGTTCCTAAAAGAATGTTTTGTTGCTTTGTGTAGGAATGTATGGCCCTTTTTCGTTGGTGTCAAAGGGGGGGAGTGAGTAGTGTGTGTTATCATCAATGCCAAAGGGGGAGATTGTTGGCAGTTGTTGTCATTAATGTCAACACTAAGGGATTGTTGGTAGTTGTTGTCATTGATTTCAAAATTGATTATTGTTTGTCATTGATGTCAACACTTGAGAAGTAAGGTGTTAGTCCTTTCTATTGGTTTTCATTGTTATATTCAATATGGACTAGCATTGGTGATGAAGTTCATGGCTAGATGTCATGCCTTATCAAAGAAGGATTTCTGAAGTTCATGATTGGATATCATGCCTTATCAAAGAAGAATTGTTTAAGTTCATGAATGGATGTCATGCATTATCAAAGAAGAGTTTCTGAAGTTCATATAATACATTATTACTATCAGCTTTGAGTTGATTTCATAATGATATATTCAGTTGATGAGGATTGGAAGCATTGATACGAGGATTGGAAACATGAATTATAGTGGAGTGTTGTTTTTGAAGGTCTACAATATGTCTCATCCTCTCTCTTGATGTTCCTGATGAAGTATGTATTGTTGAAAGGAAGTTTTGGCCTCAACAAGTTGCTTAAGTGTTTTTGGTTCAAAAAGATGCAGCGAATTCTATCTGGGAGAATCCTCCATATTCCTCCATTGTTGATGCTTTGGTCTTGTGGTTTGGTATTCAATGTCAGTGTTTTGTGGATGTTGCACTCCTATCTTTTCAGGTTACTTGTGTTGCCGAGGAGATCTCTGTGAATTGCTAAAGGTTGGCAATGTTTTTGGTTGTTCAGACTGGTCCAAGAAATGCTCCACATTTTTTTGCATTGATGTCTCTACTCCCATGACTTGGTGAATGTAACATCTGTGCACTTCCTTATTTCTAATCTCATGTATTGAAGTGGTCCACAAGCTAATATATTAATGTTATATCTCATGATTAAGCATTATATGTTTCTAGAATATAGTTTTCTACTTTTTTTTGATCTACGGTGACTGTTGGTGGCATACCAGTATGAAATAAGCGTATGGAAGTGTTGATAAATGTTCAAGGAACATTCCCATGTGATATGTACATTGCTAATCATCCACTTTGATGTTGTATTGTGTCTTGATTTGGATTTCTAGGTTATTTATGGATATCTGACCGATAGGGCTAGTTCCTTTCTTGTGTCGTGTGCTTGGGGGGTTGCACCAACAATGGAGGATGTGTGATGATAGATTTGGATCCTAACCTCTCCTACTTGGGAACACATCATGATAATTCAATAAGAAGTATGTTTATGGGCCGACTAGTTATGTGCTTCAATGTTTCATCCACATGTTTCCTTGATGTTGACTTATGTTGATGTGTGCATGCATGTAAATAGTTTTGGATCACATTGAAAGAAGTTCTAAGATTTTTTTTGGTCCTCTCTATATTTTGGATAGGACCGCATTATGTTTTGGTGGCCAACTAGTTAATTTCATTGTTTATCCTTTTCTTGGTTGACCTAATTGAAGTTTTGAAGTGTTGTGATGGATATAAATGCAAGATAATTTTAGATGAAACAAGGTAGAGAACTGTACAAGTGCAAAGAAGTGTGTGTGTGAATTGTATCTGAAAAGACTGATTCATCCCCCCTCTTAGTATCTAAAAGTGTTCAACAATAATAAGCAACCAAAAAAAAATCCAACCTCCATGCCATTGCCTCAACAATACCTCCCACCTACACCTAATATCGAATAACATAGTGGTAAATACTATGATCTTGTTGAACAACTTCGTAACACTCCTGTTAAGATATATTTATGGGGTTTGATTCAAACATCACCTGTTTATCATGGCATTCTTCAAAGTGCTTTGTAAAAAGTTACGATCCCTCTTAGTGTGCAACCTAGTGATTATTGATTGTCCAAATTGCACAACAATTAAACAAAATATTACTATACTGCTCTCCTAAAAGAGAAACATGATTACATGGATATCTTAGCTCCCAAGGTCTTTGTAATCGGTTCTCGACTGTGCTGAATTTACTCAATGGTTGATGTGAATGGTAATGTTCAAGGGGCCTGTTGGTGTTGAGCTTCTAGATTGTTCTAAGATCAAGCATAAATTCAAACCTATTTTAACTGGGGTTTTAAAGAAATAGAAAAAGATAGATCAAAGCTTGGAACTGAAAGGAATAATAATTCATCCAACTTAACCAGACTTGTTACCTTTCAAGGAATTGCTAACTGAAACTGGAGAAAAAAATCAACTTGTGACTGACACATAGCTTCATTCATCCACAGTGCTAATTTTAACAACAAATTGTAAATCACTATTTAAACAAAACATAAAAAAAAATCCTTTCCTTGAAAGCTTTTCAAATCAAATGATTAAATCAAGACAAACACCATTCTGGAACACAACATGAAATAGATTTTAATTTGGTTGCTTTTATTGTTAGTGAAACAGATAAGCAACATTTACAAATTTGGCACAATCACCAGTGTACAGAAAATCCATGACTCCAAATTGTTTCCATCTATACTAAGAAAACCAGAAGTATACATGGCTGTCTATGCTGAATCTAACTCCTATTCTATTATTATTCTTAAGCTTTTCTCTACTACCACTTAGAAGATTACTACTGCTCTTAAAAACTCTATATCTATGTCTTTGAACCTCTCTTACAAAAAGGAAAAAATTCCATATATACAGGATGTGCCCAAAAGAAAGCACTGGCCCCCTATTTTTAGGGTTTACAAAATATCTGGTCATTGTAGGAGGGTCAGCCCTTAGATCTTTTTGAATAGAGTTAATTCTACATTGAATGGCATCCCTGTTGTCCATGTTGGTGAAAGATTGCTCAGGGGATGATCTGTAGATATTTTGTAACTATAGCATTTACTTTCGGCCTCCGTGTCCATCCTCGAACTTCCCTAAAGGGCTGCCTTGAATGCTCTACAACATTGTCATTAATGCTGATCCATATCTGCCAGCAAACACCACAGCTATCCATGAGACTCACGGCTTCCTCCTTCCTACTATAGACCTCTTTGCACGTTGAATGTCCCTTGGAAGCAGCACCAGACTCTCTGTTTAGATTCGAACACCATCGTTCCTGGGCTGATCCATCAACTCATCCACAAAGTAAGTTCATGTCGTTCACATTCTGTTGATTTCCTTCACATGGATAGTCAATCAGTCAAACTATTAGTGGTCGGCCCTTTTAGCTTCTTCTAATTGGTAGAACAAACTCCACGTAAGACTCTCGGGTAGTCAAAAGTGGTTCATACCGAATCGCATGTCGGTGAGACACCATCAGTGTCTCCCCGATGTGATTACATTCTACAGCCATTATCATCATGACCCACGATGGTCGGCAAGAGTTCATGTTGAGCTGCACAAGCTATATCAATACCATAAAAACTATTGGCAAGACCTCATATCGAGCCTATCCTCCTTTGGAGAGCACAACCATCTCGAGGAGACTCCTTCATGTTCGGGAAGACCTCACCCCGAACTCACGTCTTGTCACCAAGACACCTCTGGGTCGACGAGACCAGCTCCCTTCATCGAGACATTATACCGAAGGGGGAACCCTTTGGCAAAACTTCCACACTTCGGCCAGACCTCTTGGCAAATACAAATATTTCTCCCCAATGTGGCCCTTTGAACAACTATCGGCGGGAGATTACGCCGAAGGCATAACCTTCGGCGAGACATTCATAAGTCAGGGAGAAATCATCCCGAAGCAATTCCCTCTCGCTGAGACCTTCGTTTCATGTCAGCGAGACTTTTCTCGTTCGGAAAGACCTCATGCCGACCATAATCTTTCTCCCCGGGCCACTCCATTTCGGAAAGAGTCCACCTTGTCGATGAGACTTCTTGTCGACGCTACCATCCTTCACCGAGACCTCCTTCTGTTTGATGAGACTTTATACCGAGCTCCCTTTTCATCGAGAGCTCGTTTCATTCACCGAGACTTCATCGGTTGGTAGGACATCTCGCCGAAAGCACAACCCTATACCAAAGGCATCCTTTTGGCGAGACATCGCTCGGTCGCCGAGCCCAAACCGCTACGCCGATGTCGCTTCACCTCGCCAAGAGTCCACCTTGTTGGTGAGACATCATCCTGAAGCCACCTTTGTCACTGAGACCCTGCCCCTTTGGCCAGAAATCATGTTGAAGGTATAACCCTTTGCCAAAACCTTATGGGTTAGCAAGACCTTTCATCAAGCGCAAATCTCTTGTTGACGCTGCAATCGGTCGGTGGTACTTTAGCATGTCAGGGAGACATATGAAAAATTATGACGATTAAAACTGTCTGGCCGACCGGGGCACTTCAAAATGAATAGAACCACCGCTAGTCAGCAAGACATCTGGAAGGTCTTGCTGACTCTTTTATTAGAGGGATTTTATGCCAAATTGGATTGGGGAATGCTTTCCATCTGAGCTTCCTGACAAATATCATCATATGCATGATTTAATCCTGCAAAACAAAGTTTCCATTAGTCCTTAGAGGCATATAAGATACATTATCATAAAATACACTATTGCTTATGATTATTTCATTCAATTTTTAGCAAGAAGAAAACCAACTCAAGGTGAGACAGAACCAAAATCTGATAAAACAAAATATCGACCCAGGAGGAAAATGAAGGAAATTCCCAAGACCAAAGCCAATAAACAAAGGAAACGAAAGCAAAAAGAGAAGGGGGACCCATTTTGTTCTAGAATAAAATAGGGTGGTTATGCAAGGCTTAAAAATGGTGACTCAGCTGGGAAAATGGTTTAACCATTTTAAAGAAATCAAGGATTTAGGCTACCCGTAACTCGGGGTTTATGAACATCACAACCTATTAATAATTTTAACAACTGCTACCGAGCTGAATCTCAAATGTAAATGAATGATGGCCACCCCTCGAATCTATGTGTGTGCTTGATTGTGCATCACTTTTAATAAATTCTTTATTCATCTTTCAACAATAATGTGCAAGATTTGAACTACATGAGTTGATTCCTTAGTTATTGTGCAATGATCGCCCTAGGTATGGCCTGGCCGCTTAGTCAAGCATCCATAGCCCCGACGAGATACCTCCTAGTTTTCACAGCAATGCTCCATCGCTAGCTAGCGCCCATAGCTCCCTAGAGATATTGGAATCACCCTTTCATATTGAGTCCAATTTTCTTTTAGATCATTCTTTTCCTTTTTTCTTTTTTTTTTTTTCTCTTTTTCTCTTGGAGTTTTAGATATTTCATTCAATTTTATTTTCAATATGTCAGATGTTAGACATCTATTATGGGTTGAAAGCTACCATGGACCTCATAACAACACTTGGGAGATCAGATTTTTCACTCAAATCTTACAACACTATCATCCTAGGACAAATATGCCATTACAAAAGAGATGATCTTGACATTTTGTGACAGATTCAGAGGACCTAATGAAGGTCATTTACTTTGCACCTTGTTTTTGAGAATTTCCACAACTCTCATTGACCATGGGCATAAAACAAAGAGTTTAGGACAAGAGCACCCAATCCGCAAGCATGAAAATACCTAAACCAGTTCTCTCCTAATAACCAAAGTATGCTTCAGATAATAGCCCACCATTTTAAGACGAAAGCATAGAGAAAACCCCAAAGAACAACAAGACAAAAACTAAACAGCAAAGGAAGCGAAAGGACAGAAAGAAAGAACCAACAAACAACAACAAAACTATTTACAAATAGAAAAAATCAAATTAATTGCAAAAAGAACAATAAATTGTTTACATGCAGAACAAAATTAGCAAGCTTTATTACTCGAAATAATGCTTAAGAAACTACCCATTGATAGGCAAGGGAAGAGGTTCTCCAGTTAAACTACTCAATCAGAAAGCATTTTCTCCTAGGATCTCAACAATCTGATAGGGACCCAACCAGAGCTTATCGAATTTCTAGTGATTGCCCTTCTTTTCACTAGATTTATCCCATAACAACACAAGGTCTGATATCCTAAAAGCCTTGATTTTGGTTCTTTTTTCAAACCAATGTTTGACAACAACCTGATGTCTAAAGAATTGCTACAAGGCGACATCTCTCTACTCTTCTAATTTCAACAAGGCAGCTAATCTTACCTTTATCCTATCATCACTAGAGTAGAATTTATGCATGAACTCAAGGATAGGTATTTGCAAATGAATAGGGAACACATGCTCTTGGCCATACACTAATTTAAATGGTGAAGTCTTTAAAGCAGCCTTGATCCTAGTTCTATCTGCCCATAACATGAATCTCAGTTGGGTATGCCAGTCCTTAGGATTGTTTTCTAACAGTTTCTTAATTACCCCTAAGAGATTCTTATTGGTTGATTCTACAACTCTATTGCCTTGTGGGTAATAGTTTGAAGAATATTTCAAGACAATTTTGTGATTATAAGCCCACAAAATGAACTCAACAAAAGAGAAGGAAGAGCCATTGTCACATACCAAAGTGAAGGGTACCCAAAACCTACTTGTGATGCATTCAATGAGGAACTTGATCACTACCTCTATTGTGTTGTTCTTGTAAGGTATAGCCTCTGTCCATCTTATGCAGTAATCAGTAGCAGTCAAAATAAATTTGTGTCTTGTAGAAGAATTTGGGTTAGTGACCCCGACAAAGTCCAACGCCCATTGGGAAAATGGTCTTACCTCATAGATAGGCTGCAATGGCATGGTTGAATGGTGTTCTTTTAATGTAGAAATATGACATACGTGACACGTTCTTATATGCTGATGGGTATATTTGAATACATATGACCAGTAATAACTAGATCTGAGGATTTGGTGTGCCAGTGAGTTTGCAAAACCATGACCTGTGTCGTGTTTCCCATGAAATTCAATGATCACGTGTTTAGCCTCTTGATGATCAAGGCATCGTAGGTACACTCCCTCAAAATTCTTCCTATACAGTAATCCTCCTTTGAGCATATAATGAGAGCTCTTCATTCTCAATGCTCTCCTTTGAGTGGTGTTCATTCCCTTTGGACATCGATTGTTGAGGATGAAATAGATGATATCAGCATACCAAGGGTCATTGGAAAAGGACCGAGTAGTGTATTGCTGGAAAATAATGTTCTCACCAACATTCACCATTGATTTAGGCAGGCCTATGCCTCAAACAAGTTTCATAGGGCGTATCTCTAGATTGAACTCTTGCAAGATGGCCATCCATTTCCCTCTTCTTTCTCCCAGCTCGCTCTGCATAAGTAGAGATTTCACAGCAGCGTCAAGAACTACAACAATGATTTGGCTTCAAAGAATGTAGTGCCTGAAATTTTTGACAGCTCTGACCAGCGTAAAAGCTTGTTTCTCAAGATGCGGGTATTTGATCTCAGCATTCTTAAACAAAGAGCTCATGAAGGCGATTGGCCTCTCCTCTCCCTCTTCTCTTCATTGAGTTAAGACAACTGCACAAGAATGTTCGGAGGAAAAAGAGTAAATATAGAATGGCCTCAAGTAGTTAGGGTTGGTGAGGACTGGTGCTTCCGAAATGGATTGCTTGACCTGTGAAAATGTAGCCTTCACCTCATTACTCCACTCTATCTTGGTATCTTTCTTCATCATTTCATTTAGTGGTTTTACAATTTCAACAAAGCCGGTGATAAATCTTCTCACAAAGTTGATCTTTCCAAAGAAAGGCCTCATTTCCTTCTTGCTTCCTGGCTTGGTGATCTTCAGAATGGACTCAACTTGGTCTGGAACGATTGATATTCCTCTTTTAGAGATTACGTGTCCCAAAAACTTCCCCTCAGAAACCTCGAACACACACTTTTTGGGATTCAAGGAGATGCCATATTGGATACATCTTTGAAGAACTTTGGCTAAGTCTGTCGTGTGGTTCAATCTATCCTTGGAGAACACTGTCAGGTCATCCATGTAGACAATAATGCATTTACCGATTAAGTCCTTGAATGCTACATCCATGGAACGCTGAAAAGTTGCTCTAGCGTTTATCAGACCGAATGGCATCCTTCTATATGAAAATTTTCCCCACTTTGTAGTGAAGACTATCTTCATTCTATCTTCATTGTTAGCCATTACCTGATTTTATCCAGAGTAACCATCCAGGAATGATATCATCTGAGATCCATTGACAGTTTGCAAGACTTCATCCAGAGAAGGGAGTGGGTAATTGTCTTTTTCTGAAGCTCTGTTTAGATTTCTGAAATCTACACATAGCCTAATCTCCCCATTTTTCGTACGGACTGGAACTAGGTTGGACACCCACGTTGAGTGTCGTACAGGGAAGATTATTCTTGTAGAAAGTAATTTTTGAACTTCCTTAAGGATCAGTGGTTCAATCAGGGCGTTGACAAGGCGTTGTTTCTGTTGAAATGGTTTGGCTTCAGGCTTCAAAGGGATAGTATGATTCATTACAAAAGCATCAAATGTCTTTAGATCTTCATATCCCTAGGCTATCGCAGCAATATATTTCTTCATTTCCATCAGTATATTTTTTCTGATTGCTTCAGGGCAAGTCTCCCTATGTAAACACTTTTTAGGGCCAGAATCGCCTAGGTTAATAGTTTCATATTCGCCTCCTTTATCTTCAACTAATATCTTCTCTTGAGCCCTTGGGTCTAAATCAAAATTCTTCCAAGGCCACCATTCCCTTGGGAATGCTATTGCCTTTTAAATTGAGGACCCCTTCTAAATCACAATCTTCGTTCCAATCTCCTGATCCTTGTTGGACTCATCAATGATTTGTCCATCTTCTCGAAAACATCTGAGCTAGAAAAGCAATAATATGTCGATCATCATCAAAGACTTGAAAGTTCCCGACATTCAGAACTGCAGGGAGTGGAAATCACCCACCGAGAATCTCTTAAGCTTGGAGCCTTGCATAGGTTCCAAGGTGCTTGCAGCAATAGCTAATGAATCAGCTATCTGATTCTCCTCTCTTGGGATTAAACTAATCCCAAAAGCATCGAAGTCTTCAATCAAGTTCCATACTCAATTTATATAAGTTGCCAGCCTTCTATTGTGACATGTGTATTGGCTACGCACTTGCTTGATAACAATTTCTGAGTCTCCTTTGACCATCAAGGCTGTGACTTTCTTCTTATGTGCGAACATCAGCCCTCGAGTTAGAGCTTCATATTCTGCTATGTTGTTAGTGCATCCAAACTACAACCTGTAAGAAGCAAATAAAGCTTTCCCTTTCAGGATGGTTAATTCAATTCCAACACCACAGCCTATTTTGGATTTGGATACATCAAATGTAAGGGTCCATAGCTGATCATGAGATGGGGTTGATTCTTTGGAGGTTATTGTGGGAATTTGGATAGGATGAGCCAGAGATGGGGTTGCTTGATCTTTTGCATCAGATATAGGGAACAAGTGTTCAATAGGTTCTTTAGGTACACCTTCCAATTCCTGCATAGCTATATCATATAATCTATGGCTATCCTTCTAACAGTCACTTGTGCCTTTGGTTAACCCCTTGGGTTTTGGTATACTGGTGAGTGCAGGGATGTCGAACAAACCTTGGGGTTGTTCTTCATCCATATGCTAATTCAGAAATGTGTCTAGGGTAGGTTCAATTTGAGAAGGAACTTCCTTTGAAGGTATCTTATCCCTGGTTAACATTATTGATCCTTTGGCTTCAAATGAGAAGTGATCTGCAACTGTCTTAGGATAACTTAAGCTAGCTTCCCCACCTTGGGAAACATGATTCAAAATGTTAATGCAGGGTTGGCAAGTCAATTCAGAATGATTTTGGTAATGCACCTTGCACAAATTAGGGAGTAGAAGACTCTATAGATCGGTATCTTCTCCTAAGACCTGCTGATCATGTTGTAGCTTCTTGATCAATTCCTGCTGATTTTCATTAATTGTAGAATCAGGGAACTTTTGTATTGGCAGTTCTTTAGGATCAAGAATAGAAAAGGTTAAAATTTCCTCTCCTTTATAAACCCCTATCCCGGTTTCAAAGTAAGCTACCTCATTGGGGCAATCATACTCAGTGATGACATAATTGAGGCGAGGTTCACTTTCAATCCTAATCTTTGTAGGAACTCCCCTCCATGGTAGCCACATATGTGAAAAGTCAAGGGAGAGATACCCCCCTATACCTTTCATCAAATCTCTGCTCAACAACATACCATAAGTCTCAGGAATTTTTGCCACTTGAACATCTATATTAGTTTGAATCCTAGGGGCTGACCCTACTTGCACATGTATGTTTCTCAACTCTCCCACTACATTCACCTCTGTCTTGTCAAGTTGGATGACCTTCTTGTTTGTTTGGACAGGGTTCAATCCCAATTTCTTGCATATAGAGAATGGCATAACATTTCCAGAAGCCCCTGAATCTAACAAACAATTATGTAGGTTCTTCCCACAAATTCTTAAACTTAAAAGAAATGGTGGAGTACCTACCTTTCTTTTGTACAAGGTTGTGTTCATGTCTGCAGTAGGTGCCACCTTGTTCTTTTCTTTTGATTTATCATCTTGCTCCAAAGCTTTCAGCACTATCTCCTGTTGGGTAGGGCACCACTTTAGGATGTTGAAATATGACAAAGAGGTTTTATGTTTCTGCATCTCAGAAATAATATCAAATTCTGTATTATAACTTGCATTAATTTTGACAAACCCAAGTGAATTACCTCTATTATGGAAGTCAGGTGGGCCTTTTGGTGGAGGAGGATTGTTATCGGCACTTTGATTTGGAGGCACCATGTGATTAGGTGGTTCTGGCGTGGTAAACATACCCTTATCCTGATTTCTTAGGAAGTGTCCTCCCTTTGTCTGAAAAGCTTGGGCGTTATACATATCTTCCTCTGGTTCATTCTCATCTTGCGTTGGGAATGAAGGTTCTTCCTCAAAGAGGTCATAAGTCATAGCCGTATCTACTAAGCCACCTTCTTTATTTGAATTCCCTTGGAAGGTTTGGGCATCTTCCTATGCCATCTTAACAACTTTCTCCATTTTAGGGCAGTTTACCTCAGAATGGGTTGTAGTATCATGTAGCCTGCACCAGTTAGTCATAAAATTGAGGTCAACCACATTTGTAGTATGTGATCTCTCCTCATAATTGTGAGAAATTCCACCATTGTTTGGCCCTGTATTCCATTGTCGGTTGTTATTTGGCCTCTGGTTATATCCTCTATTTTGATTTTGATGCCCTTGGTTAGGGGAGTTTTGGCCTTGATAACCCCTTTGGTTGTGATTGTAGTTGTTCTGATAATTACCCTAGTTATTACTACTCTGATTAGGATAATTACCTTGGTTTTGAGAGGGGTTCAGTCTAAGTTGAGCCATGTCATTTGTGACTTGAGACAGTGTTTTCTTTAAGGTCTCTACCTCATTTGTGAGTTGAACTGTCTTTTCACTTTCAACACTCTTAGCAACAGGTGGCTGACCACCATGATTTGGTGTTCCAATTGGGTTATGATGACCATGGGGACTTTGAGGAACTTGTGATTGTTGAAAGAAGTTAGGAGTTTCACTTGCAAAGAATGGAACAGGTGGTTGAGTTTAAAATTTAGACATAGGCCCATAATGGGAAGGAGACATCCTTGGGACAGTATTGAATAAAAGGGTTGGGCTATGCATTTGATATCCCATTGAAGGAAAACCTCCTCCCAAACTTCCTTGTTGAGAACTAATTTGTTGTTGCAGCTTAATAGCTAGATGATAAACCTTAGACAAGGAATCAATGTCTGCGAGCTAATAAGTCCTTTGTAGGAACAAGCCAAGTAAAGGGTCTATAACCCTAAAGTATGCTTGAATGGCACTATTTTCAGTAACTAGATAGGGGTCTTGCAGTCTCCTATACATTCGTTGAAACCTGGTATTGAATAAAGGAAAGGATTCATCTGGCTCCTTCCTAATGGTAGCGAATTGGTGGTACAAAAGGGTTGGATCCACATAAACCCTGAACTGATTGATGAAAGCATTCTCCAAGTGCGTCCAGGTCAGAATGAAACCTTGCAAAAGATTAAGATACCATTTGTACGCCATGTCTCCTAAGGAATAAGGGAAAAACCTACAAACTACATCATGGTGAGCTATCTGAGCTCTGGTACAAGCATCCTTAAAAGACTGTATGTGCTCTTCAACACTCCTTGATTTGCCATGAATGTATTTGGGATAGAATTTCTCAGGATTCTTAGGCATATCATGAAAACCTCCAGGAATGGTCCCCAATGGAGAGGGATTATTCTGAAAGAACGCCATTGGTGGTGGTGGTGGTTGAGCCAGCTATTGGATGGATTGAACCAGTTGTAATGACAATTAAGATGGGTTGGGAGGTGGATTGATAGGTATCCACTGGGGTACTGGTGAAAATCCTGGTGGAGTGAGTGGAGCTGACAAGGGTGGTATGATGGTTGCCCCAGTCTTGTGACTCTTATGTCTTATTGGGGTCTTGAGTCAAAGGTGCTAGATTTTCAGCTGATCGAAGAACTCCACGGGACCTTTCTGGTGAGAAAAACCCAATATTATCCAACTTTCCCTTCTAGGCCCTCCCTCTAGTGCCAGTTCCCTATTGATTGTCCAAATTGCACAATAATAGTTAAACAAAATATTACTATCCTGCTCTCCTAAAAGAGAAAGATGATCACATGGATATCTTAGCTCCCAAGGTCTTTGTAATCGGCTCTCGACTGTGCTGACTTTACTCAATGGTTGATGTGAACAATAATGTTCAAGGGGCCTGTTGGAGTTGAGCTTCTAGATTGTTCTAAGATCAAGCGTAAATTCAAACCTATTTTAAATGGGGTTTTAAAGAAATAGAAAAAGATAGATCAAAGCTTGGAACTGAAAAGAATAATAATTCATCCAACTTAACCAGACTTGTTACCTTTCAAGGAATTGCTAACTGAAACTAGAGAACAAAATAAACTTGTGACTGACACATAGCTTCATTCATCCACAATGCTAATTTTAACAACAGATTGTAAATCACTATTTAAACAAAACATAAAACAAAACTCCTTTCCTTGAAAGCTTTTCAAATCAAATGATTAAATCAAGACAAACACCATTCTGGAACACAACATGAAATAGATTTTAATCTAGTTGCTTTTATTGTTAGTGATACAGATAAGCAACATTTACAAATCTGGCACAATCACCAGTGTACAGAAAATCCATGACTCCAAATTGTTTCCATTTATACTAAGAAAACCATAAGTATACATGGCTGTCTATGTTGAATCTAACTCCTATTCTATTATTATTCTTAAGCTTTTCTCTACTACCACTTAGAAGATTACTACTGCTCTTAAAATCTCTATCTCTATGTCTTTGAACCTCTCTTACAAAAAGGAAAAAATGCCATATATACAGGATGTGCCCAAAAGAAAGCACTGGCCCCCTATTTTTAGGGTTTACAAAATATCTGGTCATTGTAGGAAGGTTAGCCCTCAGATCTTTTTGAATAGAGTTAATGTTGCATTGAATGGAATCCCCGCTGTCCATGTTGGTGGAATATTGCTCAGGGGATGATCTATAGATCTTTTGTAACAACATTTACTTCCGGCCTCCGTGTCCATCCTCAAAATTCCCTGAAGGGCTGCCTTGAATGCTCTAAAGCATTGTCATTAATGCGGATCCATCTCTTCCAGAAGACACCACAGCTATCCGTGAGACTCACAGCTTCCTCCTTCTTCCTCCTCTAGACCTCTTTGCACATTGACCGTCCCCTGGAAGTAGCACCTGACTCTCTGTTCAGATTCAAACACCATCGTTCCTAGGCTGATCCATCAGCTCATCCATAGAGTAAGTTCATGTCATTCACATTCTATTGATTTCCTTCACATGGATATTCAATCAGTCAAACTATCAGTGGTCGGCCCTTTTAGCTTCTTCTAATTGGTGGAACAAACTCCACGTAAGACTCCTGGGTAGTCAAAAGTGGTTCATACCAAATCGCATGTCGGTGAGACACCATCGGTGTCTCCTTGATGCGATTACATTCTACAACTATTATCGGCATGACCCACGATGGTCGACAAGAGTTCATGTCGAGCTACACAAGCTATATCGATACCATAAAAACCATCAGCAAGACTACATTCCCTCGGCAAGACCTCATATCGAGCCTCTCCTCCTTTGGCGAGCACACCCATCTCGGGGAGACTCCTTCGTGTTCGGGAAGACCTCACCTCAAACTCACGTCCTATCACCGAGACACCTCTGGGTCGGCGAGACCAGATCCCTTCACCGAGACATTATATCGAAGGGGGAACCCTTCGGTGAAACCTCCAGGCTTTGGCTAGACCTCCTGTAAAATACAAATATTTCTCCCTGATGTGGCCCTTTGAACAATTGTCGGTGGGAGATTACGCCGAAGGCATAAACTTTGGCGAGACATTTAGCAGTCAGGGAGAAATCACCTCGAAGCAATTCCCTCTTGCCGAGACCTTTGTTTCATGTCGGCAAGGCTTTTCCCATTCGACCAGACCTCATTCTGACTATAATATTTCTCCCCAGGCCGCTCCATTTCAGCAAGTGTCCACTCTGTCAGTGAGACTTCTTGCCGATGCCACCACCCTTTGCCGAAACCTCCTTCTATTCGGCGAGACTTTATACTGAGCTCCCTTTTCATCGAGAGCTCATTTCATTCACCAAGACTTCATTGGTCATCAGGACATCTCACTAAAAGCACAACCCTATATCGAAGGCATCCTTTCAGCGAGACATCGCTCGGTCGCCGAGACTTCTCAACGAGCCCAAACAACTACGCTGATGCCGCTTCACCTCGCCAAGAGTCCACCCTATCGGTGAGACATCATCCTGAAGCCACCTTTGTTGCCGAGACCCTACCCCTTCGGCCAGACATCATGCCAAAGGTATAACCCTTCGCCGAAACCTTATGGGTCGGCAAGACCTTTCATTGAGCACAAATATTTCAGCGATGCTAACCTTGTACGTAATCGGTCGGTGGTACTTTAGCCTATCGAGGAGACATATGAAAACTTAGGGCAATTAAAACTGTCTGGCCGACCGAGGCACTTCAAAATGAATAGAACCATTGCTAGTTAGCAAGACATCTGGAAGGTCTTGCCGACTCTTGCCTTAGAGGGATTTTATGCCAAACTAGATTGGGGAATGCTTTCCAACTGAGCTTCCTAAAAAATATAATCATGTGCATGATTTAATCCTCCAAAACAAAGTTTCCATTAGTCCTCAAAGGCATATAAGATACATTATCATAAAATACACTATTGCTTATGATTATTTCATTCATTTTTTAGCGAGAAGAAAACCAACTCAAGGTGAGATAGAACCAAAATCTGATCAAACAAAATACAAACCCAAGAGGAAAACAAAGGAAATGAAAGCAAAAAGAGAAGGGGGGCCCATTTTGTTCCAGAATAAAATGGGGTGGTTATGCAAGGCATAACAGTGATGTGACAACTTTAATTGGTAATATGAATTCACCTAATTTGGACATAGTATTTCATCAAAATGAGTTACCCCCTTTGGAAACACAAAAAACACGATGCTTTAATGATATTGGCTGTTATTAATAAGATTGGAATTAGGCATGTACCCTTTTTGACAATGGTTCCAACCTTAATTTTTTTAGTGTAAACCTTTTGGATTGAATTGGGGTAGATAAGACTAAAATTCAACCAGTTGATTTTTCTATCCATGGTTTTGATAATGTGGGAAAACAACCATTTCGTGTGATAACATTACTTATCAAAGTTGGTAAGGTTACATTACAAACTCCTATCCATTTTATGCCTCATAATATTTCATATAATATTCTCGTGGGTAGATCATGGATTCATGAAATGAATGGAGTGCCTTCAATGCTTCATCACTTAATGAAAGACACTTAGAACAATAAGGTTTACACAAGAAAAGTTGATCCCAAATATGAAAATTGTTTACAAAATGAAATAGGAATGACAAATCCTCTTAGAAAATTGACACCAACTACAAAAGTGGAACCTCTACAACCTAAAAATAAAGAGGATTGTCTCTCATCAGTAACAAATTTGTTGGAGGATGAATATTACCCTTCATATATAACTCTAAACTTACTTAACATTATGAATCATAGCAATATATAAATCTACTATAAAAGAAATGGAGCTCTCTTTTGGTGGTTTGGCATTTTTTCAAAATTCCTTAAAGGTGGGAAATGCTGGTCTGCCCCCTGTTGGTAATGGCGGTAGGTGTGATGCTGAGGTTGTTGATGGTGTGGATTTTTCAGTCTATAGTGGCACTATTAGTAATGATGGTGGGTCCTTTTTAGTGTCTTTTGTTTTAGACTCTAGTTTTTGGGGATGGTCTTCATTCCAAGCTTTGTGTGGGGGCCTTTTTGAGTCCTCATAATGTGAGCATGTCCTCTTCTCCTTGTCCAAAGATTCCTAAGAATGTATCTATCGGGGAAGGACAAAATCATGTGGGGCTCTTTTCAAATGGACCAAGTTGGTCTAATATTTTTGGCGCTAAGTCTAAAGGGAAGAGTTCTTCTCCTCCATTTAGCTTTTTGGCGAACCCAATGACTGGGGTGTATTCAGTGTCTATTCCTAACTATATTATTGAGAATCATTTGGAATCAATG
This sequence comes from Sequoia sempervirens, assembly GCA_007258455.2. Classification (NCBI taxonomy): domain Eukaryota; kingdom Viridiplantae; phylum Streptophyta; class Pinopsida; order Cupressales; family Cupressaceae; genus Sequoia; species Sequoia sempervirens. The sequence goes on from VDFB02281492.1 coordinate 785,060,271, forward strand.
GACTTATCCTTGGCGGGAAAATTTATGAGTCCTCGTCCAAACATTGAGCTGGTTTGTAATCTTGTCTCTAACAGATGGAGGATGAAAGGCCAGGTGGAGGTGGTGGTGATGGCTAAGGGGTTCTTTTTGTTTTCCTTCACCTATGAGGAGGACATGGTGAGTGTTCTAACTGGTAGGCTATGGATGATTGGTAAGTCTTCATTGGTCCTAAAATGGTGGGAGGTTGGCTTCAGCCCCAATTCTTGTTCTTTTTCTTCAGCCCCTGTTTGGGTTTGACTCCTAGCTCTTCCTATGGAGTTTTGGGATGAACAGGTGTTTGTAGGTATTGCAAATACATTTGGGAAGCTTCTCTTCTTAGAACAAATGATAGCATCTTGGAAAAGGTTGGTTTATGCGTGTTTTTGTGTGATTGTAGATCAATTTGTGGATTTTCTGGACAAGATTTTGATTAACTCAGTTGGGAGGTTGGAGCCAAGTGATTGAATAAGAATCAATCCCCTTTGCTTGTTTTCACTACAAGAAAGTTGGGCATTGGGAAAAAAAGTGCCCTTCCAAGCCACCTAAACCGACTCCTTCTTAGCCTCTTAAGGAGTAGAAGGAAAAGCAAAAATTGAATGAGGGGTTGAATGAGGAGGTGAGTAGAGTTGTTGTCTTGACAAAGCAAGCTTCGGGTGAGGTTGATAAGGAAGTTGTTTCAAGCAAGGAGAAGGGTTTTCAGGGGGGAGATGCTTTTGGGGACTCTTGTAAGGCTACCCTTATGAAGGATTTGGTGAAGGATGTTCAAACCCTTGTTAGGGAAGAGCTTGCTCTGGAATAAGGGGAGCTGATTGCTAATGCGGAGGTTAACCCCTCTAGTGAAGATGAGGTTTCCAGAAGTGATGAGGTTGTTCAAATGGTTGAAGATAAGGGTTTGGAATCCTCCGTGCAGCTGGAGTCAACTTGTTTGGATGATTTCCTTGCTTTGCTTGTTATTCCAAATGTGGTGCTCACCTCTTTTATCATTGGGGATGAGATGGGTTTCTCTTTGCTTGTGACGGAGCCTCCTTTTTTTCATGTCAAAACTAGGAATAAGAAGAAACATTCCTCTCCTCAGGGTGTTGCTACTAGGAACCATCAGAAATTTGATTATGGGTTGGAGCCAAGGGGTAGGGGGAGACCCTCTCTATGACAACATAGGGAGAAATAAAGCAAAGCAATCATTATTGATGGCTCTCAAAAAACCTTGTTCGAGATGTGCCCTAAGAGTGCATCTCTGAATCTCCTATGAAGATCCTCTCATGGAATATTAGAGGGTTGAATAACCCTCATAACTAGGATCTCCTTACTAATCTAGTGAGGGATCATAAATCAAATGTGATTTTGATCCAGGAAACTATAATGCCCGTGGATAGGCTGGATTGTTTAAAGAAAAGGTTGTTCAAAGAGTGTGGCCTTCATGGCTATGATGTGGAAGGTGCATATGGTGGGGTGGCGACCTTTTGGAGTATGAAGGTGGTGGTTGGGAGGGATATTTTTGGGGTTCCTAACCATATTGCTACTTCTTTTCATCATATTAGAGATGATTTTTCTTGTCTTTCCTCAAATATCTATGCCCCTAATGTTAAGAGTGCTTGTAATAACTTCTAAGGGAATTTAAATTCCTTCAAAGCTAATCATATTTCTAATCATTGGCTCATTATGGGTGACTTCAATACTCCTCTGAGTTGTTTGGATAAAATGGGAGGTTCATAGGTGGATGATGAGAGTAGATTTTATTTGATGTTTTTTATCAATGACAATGATTTGTATGATGTTGACCTATGTGGGGCTTCCTATACCTATTCGATCCGTAGGGTTGGAGATGCGTTGATTTAGGTTAAGTTGGATAGGGCTCTCCTTTCTCTTGAGTGGATGGTTCATTTTTCCTGCTCCCTCTCTGCTCTCACTAGACTGGGGTTGGATCAATTCCCTATTTCTTTATCAACTATCTATGTTGGTAGAAGACGTTCCTTCCCTTTCAAGTTTGAAATTTTTTGGATATCTCATCCATATTTTAAAGATAATCTTTCTTCTTGGTGGGATATTCAGGTGGATGGGACAGATATGTACAAAATTGCTAAGAAGTTGGCATCAGTGAAGTCTAATGTGAGGATTTGGAATAAGTCTTCCTTTGGGCATATCTTCCATGATAAAGCATATATTAAGGAGGATATGGATCTTTTGCAGTAGACTATTCAAGCATCGGGTTATAATGCTAATCTAGTGAATGAGGAGAGTGTGCTTTTATCTCATCTACATAATATTGTGGCTAGGGAGGAAGAGTTCTGGAAGTAGAGATCATATGTGGTTTGGCTCAATTGTGGTGATAGGAACACTAATTTATTTCATATTACCACCTTGAAGCATCATGCCTCCAATCAAATTAAGTGTATTTGTCACAATGTAATGTTGAGATTGATAATGGTGGGGAGATTCGATATGCAACCACAACCTACTTTGCTGATCTCTTGTTTGAAAATTTTGTCCTGTCCCTGGATGCTCAAGATTAGGTGATAGATTTTATTCCTAGAATTATGACTGATGATTTAAATAAAATGTTATGTTGTATCCCTTATGTGGAGGAAGTTAAGAAAGTGATATTCTCTTTTGTTGGGAATAAAGCAACTGGTCTGGATGGATTCCCCATGTTCTTCTTCTAAGAATTTTAGACGATTGTCTCCAAGGATGTGGTGGATGCTACCAAGGAGTTTTTTGGTAGTCGTAATCCATTGAAGGAGTTAAATTCCACCTTCATTGTGTTGATTCTGAAAACTCCTGGTGCCTCGCACTTCAATGAGTTTTGGCCCATCAGCCTTTGCAATTCTATCTATAAAATCTTCTCCAAGGTCCTTGCTTTAAGGCTACAATGGGTTCTTCCCCTGATTATTTCTCCGCATCAATGTGGTTTTATGTCAAGATGGAAAATTCTTGACCCTATTATTACTATTCATGAAAACATTCATTCACTAATGGTTAACAAGAGGGCTGGTTTTTTGTTAAAACTTGATCTGGTGAAGGCATATGATCATGCGAATTGGAAATTTTTGATTTAATTTTTATCTGATTTTGGTTTCTCTGATAATTTTTTGAAGCTAATTCAGAGTCTCACCTCGATGGTGTCTTTTTCTGTGTTGGTTACTGGCTCACCTTCGGATTTATTTAAGAGTTCTAGAGGAGTGAGATAGGGTGACCCTATTTCACCCTTCCTCTTCATCATTCTGGCTGAAGCTTTTGGTAGATCTCTTTAGTAGAAAGTTTCTTCAGGTATTATAAAGGGGCTTTGGCCTACTTCTTCATCTCCTCCCTACTCACATCAACAATTTGTTGATGACATGATTATTATGGGAGATTATTTTGTTGTGAAATCCAAGGCCATCAAATTGGTTATTCATAAGTATGAGGCTACTTCGGGTCAATTACTGAGTATTCCTAAGAGTACACTTTTTTCCTCAATTCTCTAGAGAGAAGGATGCAAATAATTGTTGGTATTCTTCAGTGTTCTAATGGGACCTTACCTTGTATTTATCTGGGCTTGCCTCTTGGTGCTAATACAGTTCTTGAATCTTTATGGAATGGGTTGATTGATTTTTTAATGCTAAGTTGGTAGGTTGGAAAGGAGATCTTCTTAGTTAGGCTGGTAAATTGGTTTTAATTAAATCTACCCTACATAACCTCTTGGTGTATGCTCTAATCCTTTTCCAGATGCCTCAAAAATTATGGGAGAAGATTGAAAGTATTCAGAAAAGGTTTTTATGGTCCAGTGTAGAGGAAAATAAAATAATGAGTCTGGTTTCTTGGGAGGAGGTGTGTCGGTCAAAAGGCCAATGAGGTTTAGGTCTATGGAGGATTAAATTCTTCAATTATTCTCTTATTTCTAAGTGGTTATGGTTTCTTCTTGTTGGTGATAAGGATTGGTTAGTGATTATTTCTTCTAAATATCTCTCTGGTGTACACAATTTTAGGAAATTCCTAAGGGAGGGCTTCATTCCTCCTTCAGGGTCTTTCTTTTGGAATTCCTTGGTCAAGGCCAGAGGTGTTTTCTTTGTTGTCCTTTAGTGGTTGGTTGGCAATGGGAGGGATATTCTCTTCTGGGATGATAGGTGGTTTGATCATGGTCCTCTTTGAGATATTGATTAGGTGGCTTCCTTGAGGGATCTATGTGTCTGGTAATTTGGGATTCATGTTGCTGATTATATTATGGATGGGGCGTGGAGAAGAAATCACGAGGAGTTCCAGGATTTGGAGACTCTTTATAAAGTTTTGTCACAGGTTCATATCCTTGTTTCTCCTTAGTAGGATAAGGTAGTTTGGAGGCTGTTCCTACAAGGAAATTATTTGGTGGCTTCTGCTTTTCACTCCCTCAATAATATTGTGGGCCTGAGGCCTCCATGGGGTCTTGTGTGGTCTTCAAAGTTGATTCCCAAAATCAATATGTTCTTGTGGTTAATGGTTTAGGATAAAATATTAACCATTAACAATCTTTGGAAAAGAGGCTTCTCGATGCCTAATAGGTGTTATCTATGTGAGAAGGATGTGGAGGATGACTCTCATTTGTTTATTGGGTGTAGTTTTTCTTGAGAGGTGTGGGATCACTTTCTTAACCTTTGGAGGTTGGAATGGATCTTCCATTCTTCAGTTTGAGAGCTCTAGCTCCAGTGGTAGACTCCCTCTTCTAATCCTTCCCTGGTGCTGCTTTGGTCCCTCATGCTTCTTGTTGGCCTCCTACAATGATTTAATAACTAATACCTTAAAACCATGATTCAGAGATTAGAAATCTAACCTAAATAGCTATTTCAATCATCATGAAGGTGCATTTAACTTGTCAACCCAGGGATGTGAACTTGAAATGGGTCAGCAAAGTATGTGCACTAGGAACTCAAAGTAGACATTGCATTCTACAACTAAGAAACACACAATACTAAAAGTAAATTTCTTGAAAGGAAAAGAGACAAATTTTGAACATCAATCAATGACTATGCTAAGTTGAAGTGCATAACAGGAATGAAAATCTGAGCAACAAACAGGAAACTACATTGTCTCCTTTGGTTGTAGGAACAGTCAAAAAATGGAATCCTAGTGGCTACAGGAATAGTCAGTGCCAAATTTCTAACTAAGTACTAAACAGTGAGTAATACTAAAATAATGCTAAACTAAGAAGACAAATTACTCACCAAGTGGGCCCCTTGGATAAGTATCCTCTAAAACTAATGAGAACTTAGATGCTTGAACTCATAACTTTATTTTATTCACTATAAATCATGAGTACAAAAGAGTAATGTATTTGTATTACTGAAAACTGGAGAGTGCAAGTAAAATATCAAATCGCGCAACCTCCTAAAGAAGGAGCATCAAATCATTATTTATACTAACAACTAAACAAGACAGTCAACTCCATGACTCAGAGGATGCCATTTAGGGAAAATAGGGAAAATGGAGTGATGGCAGTTACATGTGCATGGAATCTGGTTAGACATGCAGGTCCAAATGCAGATCCAACATAGTAGTAATTCCCATGCAAGCTCAATCATTAAAGTCCACTACAAGGTGGTTACGTTTAGTTGCATGAAGAATCTTCTATCATTGGCCTCCTTTGACTTGGAGCGATTCCTTTGCTAGACGTTATGGTGCATGCCCAGCTGGCAGTGTCTTCCTCAACTTAGCATATTAAATCTACATGGAAATGTCAGTACACATAATAACTACACATCTATAACCACCTTAAAGAACGTTCATTAACCACATGCAAAATCAATATAGATAACCCACATAATATTCCAAATGTCATTAAAGCTTACAAAGATAGGATTAAGTCCAATGTCAATGGTTTGAGGGAAATATTATGAAAATACCAACATTTAATCATCAAAGTTCATGACATCTACTAGCAAATAAACTATAGATTCTACCTAAAATTGGACCAAAAACTAGGCTCATCACTCCCCCCAACCTAACGTTTTGCTGATCCTCCAGCAAGGGAAGGTTTGTTCTTCTGCTTGGTCAAAGCTCTGAAATTTGTAACTGATAGTTTCCCAACATCAATGATTGCAGGGGTACTATTTCTTCTTCTACTTGTTGCTGCAGGGACTCTCGTTCTTGTTCTTGTTGTGGCTATAGGAACTCCTACTATAGGACTTCTTTCTCATGTTGCAGGAAATCCTAATTTTCCTCCAACTCTTCTACAATGTTAGCAAGTTTGACCAGTGTTATATTCGCTACTCTCCTAAATATGTCTTCTTCTTCGACATTCTCCTACCCCATTGGAGCTTTAGGGTCCTCATGTGAGGTCTCACCAGGTTGAGGGCTTTCCTATGAAGGCATACCAATCGAAGACCCAACTGGTCTTGATTTCCTCGGAGGTCTCTCACATTTTTCTTTGGTTGTAGGATGAACAGTGTCAACCTTCCTCTTCTTAGAACTTGACACCTTTCTTTCTACAGGCTATGTTTTAGCCTTCCCTTTTCTCATTTCTACTTCTATCTTTTATGCCCTAGTTTTCATCAGTGTTTCAAGTGGAATGTCATCATCAGAATCTGAGGAAGAGCTTCCTTTTTTTGAGTGCTCTATTCCAGAAGAACTAATTTCTATGGTTTCTCCTACTGAAGGAGGATTCACACTAGAGCCAACACCAGAGGTTGAAGCATCAAGAGTAACTTTAGCCATGCTCAATCTCCTGCTAGACCTATGGGGTTGAGGCAAAGCCCTAGGTTGCAAGTGCTTAGGTTTAATTTGATCAACATTTATAAATTCTTGCCAAGTCATTCCAGATACATCATGCAGAGACTTTTCAACTAGCAATTTAATCGGGCAATGGTGGGAAATAGAATTATCCCTACCTTTCTAAGTCTCGATCACCATGATTGAAAGAAGATTGTACATCATGTTAGGCACATTCATCCTCCTTTCGTGCCTCATGTGATTCAAAAGCTTGAAGTGCAAAAATGAAAATTTGACTGGTGACCCTCACAAGTGATGTATTTGATAACATAAATGGCTATTTTCTTCCATAGCTCAGGTAGAGACATTCTCTTTGCACCCTATTTATCTATGCTCAATGGGGGGTCATTTGGCTCTATAAATTCAGCCCTAGCTGATCTGGCATCTCTAGAAGTAGGGTAATTTTCACCAATGACATCTGCAATTCTTTCCTCTATTACCACAACTTCCAACCCTTTTACTGTGGCTTTTTCTTTAGAAAATATCTGGGCGAATTCAAGGGCAATGCTTTCATCAAATCCATCTAGCTTCAAGAAGTAATCTAACCATCCACAATTTCTAAATTTAGCTAGGCATTGTGTATCCTGCAATAAAATATCATGCACCGTGGGTTCATTTTGAATTAACGCACCTCCCATTGTCTACAATAAAAAAAATGCTTTGCAACTTCTTTCCTGCCATTCCCGTTTGAAAATCAAATGCACTTTCCTGCAATACCTACTAAATTTCCAATTCCAATATCGACTGAATTTACTTTCTTTTGTTTTACAACTGTGGCTCTTCAACTCAAGATTACAATACGGTCAATAATGGCAAGAAATGGTGGCTACAGTTATTGTCACTTCACACATGCAAGCCATCCTCTCACTCAGATTTCAAATCAGCTCATTTAAAATTTTCTGACGTATCCTAGTATGAATTGACACATGGGCAATATATTTACATCATTTTTCTTTCCCTTCCCCCCAACCTAAATTTGGACATGTGTCCACACATGCGAGATGGGAGTGGTGATTTGATAGGGAATAATGACATTTTATGTGAACGTCTATACTAACATACAATGATTAAATGAACAAACTTAAAAGATGATTAAAGATAGCAATTAATGTGCACATACCTAAATGTGTGGAAGATTTGTTGCAAAGATTGTGGAGAAATTACCACTCACCTTTTTGGAGAATAAATTGAGCAATAAATGAAAATGAAGTGGAATGAGGTGAGGTGGAATGAAGTGATGGAAGAGAGAGAAAGGTGGTGATGGATGGGTGGATGGGCGGATGGACGAAGAAATGGACTTCCACGTAAGTGAAATTATTTATTATGAAAAGTACGTACCTTAATTAGCCAGAAGGAGGGACACTAGGTCCACTTCCTTTGGCTGCAGGAAGCTTAGGTGCTGAAAGCTGGGTGAATTGTTGTAGGAATTCTTCTTTGGAAGCTGGCTTGTGATATAATATGAGGTGATGACCATTGAAAAGTAATTTGAACTCAACAGGGTCAATGGTAGTAAGTTGAATAGCTCCATTAGGAAAGACCTCAGCAACTTCATATGGTCCTAGCCACCTTGTTTGCAATTTTCCTGCATTGTCTTGGTATCTTGAGTCATAGAGCAAGGCCCAATCTCCTGGTTGGAATTTCCTTTATTGATAAATTTGTCTTGCCACTTGATTCTCTAATTTTGCACTTCTTTTGTATGCTGCAGGGCTACTCTTCTTATTTCATCCAACGCATTTAGCTGCATGATTCTCTCTTTTTGTGTCTCAGAAATATCCATCCCCAAATCTACTACAGTCCATAAAGTCTTATATTCAAATTCAATGGGAATCATCATTGTCTTTCCATACAACAACTCAAATGGAGTGAAGCTTGCAGTTGTTTTCCAGGTTGTCCTATAGGTCCAAACAGCTTCTGGTAATCTGTTTTCCCAATCCTTTCTATGAACCGCTACCATTTTGGTTATAATGGCTTCAATTTCTTTGTTGGTCACCTCAACTTGGCCATTAGCCTAGGGGTGATAAGGAGTAGACTTCCTCTACCTTATGTTGTACTCATTAACTAGTGTTGCAACAAGGGTTGATGTGAATGGAGCTCCGTGATCAGTCACTATTTCTCTTGGGAATATATATCTTGTGAAAATATCATCATAAAGAAAATTTGCAACCTTGTTATCTCTTGCATGCTTCATGGCCTTAACTTCTACCCATTCTGTCACATAATTAGTGCATACCAATATATAAGAATTACCATTTGATGGAGGGTCAATGGGTCCCAAAAAATCCAATCCCCACTTGTCAAAGGGAGTGATTACTACCATAGGGCATAGTGGCATCTCATCAGATCTGGTTGGTTTGTCCATTCTTTGACATCTATCGCATTTTCTGGTATACCTTCCTGCATCCTTTTGGAATGTTGGCGAGTAATACCCTGTGTTCAAAAACTTTATTGTTGTCCTCTTAGCTGCAAAGTGTCCTCCACATGGTTTGTTGTGACATGCATGGAAAATGTCATATGTCTCATCTTCTCTCACAAATCTCCTCATGACATGGTCTAGTCCAGTATAAAACAAACATCTAGGAATCCAAGAGAAAGGAAAAGATTTTTCAATGAGTGCCCTTTTCTCTTTTGGAGAGAAGTGAGAAGGAACTCTACTTGTGACCAAATAATTGGCTATGTCAACATACCAAGGTGTTTGTATACTGAGGGAGAATAGATGCTCATCAAGAAAAGATTCATCTATGGGCTGATTGTCTTCTGATGTAGTTAGCCTTGAAAGAAAATCTGCAACAACATTGGCCTTCCCTAGCTTATCCACAATGGTTATATCAAACTCCTACATCAACAATAACCATCTTTCCAATCTACCTGTGATCAAAGGTTTTTTCATGAGATATCTAATGGTTGCATGATCAGTGTGCACAAAGATTTGGTAGCCCATTATGTAATGTCTAAATTTTTTCAGTGCGTAGATTACTACCAACATTTCTTTCTCTGTCGCTGTATAATTGAATTCAACTCCTTGTAAATTTTTGTTGACAAAGTAAATAGCATTTTCAATAGTTCCTTCTTTCTGTCCTAAGATTGCTCCTATGGCATAATCTAATGCATCAGTATGGATGTGGAAAGGAAGCTCCCAATTATTCCCTTTGAGTACATGAGCATGAGTCAAAGCTTCCTTCAAGTCATAAAATTCCTTGTCACAAGCTTCAGTCCACTGAAATTCAACATCTTTAGTGAGAAGAGTGTACAATGGTGTTGCCACCTTGCTGAAATCCTTGATGAAATTCCTATAATATCCTGCATGACCCAAGAAACTCCTAGCATCCTTCTATTTTATAGGTGGGTAGATTGGTGATTACCTCAACCTTTGCAAGATTTTCTTGAATTCCATTGTGGGAGATGTAGTGGCCAAGAACTACACCCTCTTGCATCATCATGAAGCACTTTTCACTATTTAAGGACAAGTTTTGGTCTTCACATATTTGTAGGACTCTCCTGAGATTTTCCAATGCTTGATTAAAATCAACACCATAAGTGGTAAAGTCATCCATGTAAATCTCCATGCAATTATGAGAAATATCTGAGAATATGCTAATGACTATCCTCTGAAAGGTTGCAGGTGCATTGCACAAGCCAAATGAGAGTACCAAATAGGCATAGGTCCCCCATGGATAGTTAAATGTGGTCTTCTCTTGGTCCTCTAGTGCAATTTGGATCTGGTTTTAGCCGTTGAATCCATCTGGAAAAAAAAAGTATTGCTTTCCTACAAGTGTGTCCAAAACTTGATCAATGAAGGGTAAAGGAAAGTGATCCTTCTTGGTGGTAGCATTAAGTTCCCTATAATCAACAAAAATTTTCTATTTCCCTCCTTTCTTGGGCACAATCACGAATGGAGACACCCACTAACTATCTAAAATGGGGTAGATAAATCCTGCATCTAGTAATTTTCGTAGTTCTCCTACAATTTCTCTTAGTGCAAGGTTAATTCTTCTTTGTGGCTGTCTTATTGGAGTGCAATCATCTCTAATCTAAATTTTGTGTGTACAAATTTTAGGATCCAATCCCTTCATATCATGATAATCCCATGCAAATACATGTTGATGGGTCCTTAATAGGTTCACCAATAACAATTGTTGTTCTTCATTTAATTTACTATTAACATTCAGATATTTTCCTTCTGACACTTGTAATTGTGTAGTTAACTCTATCATGGCCGCTTCATTAAAGCATTGTACCTTTATTTCATATGGTAGCAATGTATGGGACATACCTTTTACTGTAGGAAGTCTGTCTGCAGGAATAGTGGCTGCAGGAAGAACGTTTGCAGGAACAGTGGCTGTAGGAAGAGTAGGCACAAGTGATTTGACTGGAGTAGCAGAATGAGAAGATGATGCTTCCTCAACTTCACAATGGTTCTGAATGATGTTAGCCAATGCTTTATCCTCATCTTGGAGCTGCATGAAAGAGCTTCTTCCTACCATCATAATTTGTGCCACAAAATTAACTTCTTCATCATCTTCACCAACTTGTGGCCATACGGGATTATCTTCATCATGAGATGGATGAGAAGGTGGATAAAGAACAAAAAATTTAGTGCTCCTCCCATCTAAAATGGTTGTCACCTGACCGACATCCAATGTATGCATCTGTAGTTGCCAACCATGGCCTTCCAAGAATAATGGGATACCCGCCTAGTGTAACTCTAGGAGAAAGAATCATAAAGTCTGTTGGGTACTCCCAGGAGTCTATAACTACCACAAGATCCTCCACTACACCATTAGGCTTAACAATAGAGCTATCAACAAGTTGTAGGATAGTAGGAGTGGATCTCATGCTTGCAATGTTTAGTTGCTATAGGATGTCCTTGGTCATTACATTTATTGTTGCCCCTAAATCAATCAGAGCATTCCTTACTTGGACCTCATTTATGACAACTACTACCACAAGACTACCTAGGTCATTATACTTTGGAATAGTCACTTTTCCTAGCATGATGTCAGCTAGCTGTCCAACCACATGAATTGTAGTTGGGTCTTTCTTTTTCCTACCTGGCTTCTTGAGACATGCTTGCTTGATTGCTTTGTCATAGATTGGAACATCCTTTATGGCCTGAAATAGAGGTATTTGAGCACATAGATGCTTTAGCTAATCCAAGATATCAAAGGTGGTATCCTCCTTTTCTTCCTTCTTGGAAACTTTCAATCTCTAAGGAAATGGTGGTTCTTGTTCAGTCTACTTGACTTGGACTGGTTCAAGATTTGTAGGTACATTTGGTTGCATGGGATCATTCAGAGGCTCCACTTCCTCTTCTAGAGGAAGTTTAGTGATAATGGGCTTGGAAGGGCATGGTAGAGTAGTTCCTAAATGCAAGTGGATGTCACTTACACTCACAACATATGCAGGGAATTGATTTGAATTATTAGACTATGCAGGTTGTTGTTCTAGTTTGTTATTTGGATTGGGTGTGGGATGAGCTGGTAGCTAAGTAGGTTTAGGTACATTTGGGCTTGGATTAGTAGGTGGAGGAATTATAGCAGGTTGTTGGGGCTAAGAAGGTGGCTGCATATAACTAGTTGTCTAGGTAGGCCATTGTTATCCTCCTCTCCATTGATTTGTTTGCTTCCAATTTCCTTGAGGTGGCTTCCAATGCCCTTGAAATTGCTGCCAATTCCCCTGAGGTTGCTGCCACTAGGGTGGAGAACTCTGATGACTGGACCATGGATTTGGAGGGTTACTCTAGGGTTGTGGTGGATATCCTCCATAACTGGGTGGATATGGGGGCTGACATTGGTTACCAGATGAATAGGAGTTAAAATATGGCCCAACATAGAATAGTGGATCTGATGACATACCTTGTCTTGGAGCCCAAGGCTTATTTTGTGCAACATAGTAGACTTGGTCTGCTTCAATCTAGATTGGATTGAACTTAGGTGAAATTTTCTTTCTTTCAAGGTTACCAACCATCCTGCATCTGCAGTCCTTCTTCTTTTGTCTACAGTGGGGGAAATACTCTGTCAACATTTACTCTGTCTCCTCTTGCTTCTTCTTGGCCTGAAATGTATCTAGCTAAGTAGCTAGATTATTGATAATGCCTTGCTTGAAGTTTTCCAGCAAATGAGTAATCTCCATTCTTGAAATTTCACTGGTAGTTGACTTACCCATGGAAGATTGATAAGCTCTCCCTTTCTTTGAAGCTTCCCTAGAGTTGTTCTGACATATTTTCTTGATATCCTCCCAAGGAACTTGGGAGATATCTCCTCCTCCCATGAGGTCCAAGGCATCAGTGCAACTATCATTAATTTCTCTCAGGAAAAGCAACTTTTGCGAGTCTTCATTAAGTGTATGGTGTGGAGATTTTTGTAGGAAAAACAAAAACCTTGCAATGTAATCTTCCAGGCTCTCATCTTCCTTTTGTTGCATCCTGAAAATGTCACCTCCTCTCATGTCGTTGCCCCTGCAATATTCCTTGTATTTCTCAAGGAATTTTGTCTTCATGTCTTCCCAAGTTTCCATAGTATCTCTGCCTAGGCTCATGAACCATCTTAATGTAGCCTCTTTCAAAGTGGTAGGAAATAGCTTAAGCCTATGGACATCAGTAGTATAATCATAACTCCTGCAGAGTATGTCAAACTCAAATAAAAAGGTATCAGGATCTTCTGTGACAAGTCCATAAAACTTGGGGAGTGTTGAGGCAGGAATGTTGTTGATATTGTCAACTTCATTCTGATGGGCAATGGGGAAAGGAAAAGCTAGTTGGTTTTGTCTATTCCTATTTGCATCACCCATGCCTGCTTGATGTGGTTCCAAAACAAAGGGGTTCTCAAGCTAATTTTGATCTTTAGAGGAGACTTCAGAGCTAGTCAGATCAGGATATGCATCATAAAAGGGATGTGGATCTTCTTCTTCTTTTGGTAGGTTCTAATATTCAAATAACTAGAATGGATTAGGATTGTTAGGAAGAAATATCCCATAAGCATCCCTTCTCCTTCCTCTATGCATGTGGTATCACTCACTATCAGTTAGCTCACACAAAGAATTGGTAAAGAATAACAGGGGGTCATTACTTCCTAAATGAGGATATACTAAGAGCAACTTCCATAAACACTACATCAAGAAAAACTACCAATGACTCCAAAATACTTCCTAGTTTGACACCATCCCCAGCAATGGTGCCAAAAATGTTGGCCTCCTACAATGATTTAATAACTAAGCCCTTACAACCATGATTCAGAGATTGGACATCTAACCTGAATAGCTATTTCAATCATCATGAAGGTGCATTTAACTTTTCAACCCAGGGGCGTGAACTTGAAATGGGTCAGCACAGTATGTGCACTAGGAACTCAAAGTAGCCATTGCATTCTACAACTAAGAAATACACAATACTGAAAGTAAATTGCTTGAAAGGAAAAGAGACAAATGTTGAACATCAATCAAGGACTATGCTAAGTTGAAATAAATAACAGGAATGAAAATTTGAGCAACAAACAAGAAACTACTCTGTCTACTTTGGCTGCAGGAATAGTCATAGAATGGAATTCTAGTGGTTGCAGGAACAGTCGGTGCTAGATTTCTAACTAAGTACTAAAGATTGAGTAATACTAAACTAATGCTAAAATAAGTAGACAAATTACTCACCAAGTGGGCCCCCTTAGATAAGTATCCTCTAAAACTAACGAGAACTCAGATGCTCAAACTCAGAACTTTATTTTATTCATTGTAAATCATGAGTACAAAAGAGTAATGTATCTGTATTACTGAAAAGTGGAGAGTGCAAGTAGAATATCAAATCGTGCAACCTCCTGAAGAAGGAGCATCAGATCATTATTTATACTAATAGCTAAACAAGGCAGTCAACTCCATGACTAGGACGACAACATTTAGGGAAAACAGAGAAAATGGAGCGACGTCGGCTACGTGTGCATGGAATTTGGTTAGACATGCAGGTCCAAGCACAAATCCAACACAGTAGTAACACCCATGCATGTTCAATCATTAAAGTCCACTACAAGACGGTTATGTTCAGTTGCATGAAGAATCTTCTACCGTCGGCCTCCTTTGACTTGGAGCAATTCCTTTGCTAGACTTATGGTTAGACTTATGGTGCATGCCCAGCTAGCGGTGTCTTCCCCAACTTAGCATATTAAATCTCCATGGAAATGTCAGTACGCATAATAACTGCACATCTATAACCACCTTAAGGAAAATCCATTAACCACATGCAAAATCAATATAGATAACCCACATAATATGCCAAATGTCATTATAGCTTGTAAAGATAGGATTAAGTCCAATGTCAATGGTTTGAGGGAAACATTATGAAAATACCAACATTTAATCATCAAAGTTCATGACATCTACCAGTAAATAAACTATAGATTCTACCCAAAATTGGACCAAAAACTAGGCTCATCACTTCCTCATGTTGTGTGGGAGTTGTGGAAGGAGAGGAATAACAATTTTTTTAGGGATGTTGCTCTCTCCCCGATCTCCTTGTTTTGGCCATTAAGGAGAATTTTATGCAAGTGACTACCAATTCTCATATCCCTGGCCGAGTGGTGGTTTCTAATTACGATGTTGGGGTGGCTGATCAGTGGTAGCTTGCCTTTGATATTTCCAAGCCTTTGAAGAAAGCCAAATCGGATAGAGTAGGGGTTGTTTGGTACTCACCTCCTCTTGGTTGGTGTAAAGTCAACTTTGATGGTTATGCTAAAGGCAATCTGGGACCTGCTGGTTTTGGGGGAGTGTTAAGATATCATAATGGTAAATTGTTTCGACAGTGGAACTCCCTTTGGGAACCCAGAAAAATGACTATGTTGAAGTAGTGGCAGCCTATCATGGCATCGAGCTAGCTAGGGAGAAGGGGACTCATTGAATATTATTAATTTCCTAAGGAATTGTTCCCCTCCTTCTTGGTCAATCGAAAGATTTATTATGGATGCCCATTCCATGTTGAATGAATTTGATGAGGTTTATATTTCCCATGCCTTTTGCGAGGCAAATGGGGTGGCAGATTTGCTAGTGAATCTTGGGGTGACATCAGCTAGATCTTGGGAGGTTAATGATAACCTGCCAATTGAATTAATTGTCTTGCTTAATAATGATAGCTCCTAATTCTTTGGAGGAGGCCATCTCTTCAAGTGTTTCCAAAGGCTAGCATGGTAATCATGTTCATTCTAGGTTGATAAGACACTTAACGCTTGTGATGCTCATTAGAATTTTTGGGAATACGAGTTGTATTTGCAGGAGGCTCCTAGCCATTATTTTCTTCAGTACATTGAAAGGAAAGTGTGCATGCTTTTCAGGTGTATTTTACCTTTGGCCTTGTTGTTTATTTGCATTCATTTCTTGTGTGGTCTTGCTTTCGTGATTTGGTAACCATTGAAGATGGGTGGGGATAGGTGTAGGATTGAGCCTCTTTTGTGTAATAAGATCAAAGAAAATGCTAATGTCTAGGAAATTTTGCAGAAAGGTGGGGTTACCTCATTCATGGAGAAATCACATGGGTTTAAATTAAATGAATTCCAAGAGTTTTTCGATGCTTGGCATGGTCAGGTGTTGAGTATGTTTGGTAGGGACATCACTATCAGTGAGGATTTCATTGCGGAAGTCACAAGCTTTTCCATCAAAGGAAGGAAATTTTACAGGGAGAGCTATGTTAGGGGCTACCATAATGAGATTTTTGCGGGATAGGGAAAAGGCCAAAATGGTGAGACGCAACTGTGGGGGTTATGACCGCACCAAAATCAAGCCTATTTGGAGTGAGGTGGCCATGGTGTTGATGCGTTATTTTACTTTGAATGGGAGATATATGGATTTGTATGGGCATCATTTCATGATGCTTAATCACTTCCATCATGGTAAGCTTATTTATTTCCCTTTCTATCTTCTGATTTCTTTGGAAGATGGGATTGTGGACTTTAGAAGGAATCCTAGGAATCCCTTCTTACATGAGGGTTTGATGTTGTTAATTGTGGAACACATAAAGGATTATTTTTTTATTGAGTCCCTTGTTCTTGTTAAATTTGATAAGTCCAAGAAGAGGGAGAAGGGGAGTGGGAAATGCAAGATTGAGGAGGTGGATGGTAGTGTTGGTACAAAAATTGAGGAATCTGATGCGTGGTCAGATGGTTACCACATGGAACTGGATTATACTCCTTATGGGGGAAATAAATACTCTGCCAAAAAGGTTAATCCTTCCACACCATGTGTGAAATGCAAAATCTGGGTGACTTGTGATGATGAGGCTATGGAGGGTAAAGCTAGTAAGAGGAAGACCACAAAACAGGGGCCAATATGTTCCCAAGAATTTGAGGATAAGCTGTAAGAGGGAATTGGGGTTAATAAGGTTGGAGAGGTGGTGGATTTGGTGAATGATGATTTAGATTGTGGTGGTGGTGGGGGGGTCCTAGTTGTGGGGAAGGATTAATAGTGTGGTGTATTTGGAGGAATCTCCTATTGTGTCAACATCTAAAGACAAGGGTAAGGTTAAGGCCGATTCTCCTGAGGGTTTCCAAGAAGATGACCCACCCATGAGATCCCATCAAGGGGGGGCTTGTATTGGGGTGCGATGGACTACACGTAGGCATCTAGACTGATCAAGGAAGGGGCTGATATCTCCTTTAATTTTCTTATGTGGTTGGTTTAGGAGGTTCGGGACCTCCATAACAAGTATGACACGATTGCTCGTTGCAATATTTCTACCCTTAGAAGCTTAAAGGAGAAGGACTCTATCTTCAGTACGGTTAAATCGCTGAATTTCAACCTTGGCTTTATGGTGGAGGATGTGGCTAATTTAAAAAAAGATCATGGTCCTAAGCTATCCACAGTGGAGAGGAATTCCCTATTGTTGTGTAAAGACATTAATACGATGATTAATCTCAGCAAGGAGAAGATTGAATCCTTTGTTGAAGGTTTGGTGTTCCTGAATGAAAAGGCTAGGGAATGGACAGGGAGATCATTATTTAGTGAGTCGGTGAACTAGGATGAGGGGGAGGATGCTGAGAAGAGTTTCAGGTTGCAGATTAGGGCACAAGACCAAGCATTTGCACTTTGAGCAAAACCAAGAAGAGCAAGATGGTGCCAAGGCAATATTTTGATGAGATAATGGAAATGTGTGACAAGGTGATCTCTAAGGATATGGAAGCAGCCAAAATGTTAAAGTAACTTCTTTAGATGCTTCTTGTTCTATTCTCTTTTGTCTGGTTTTTTGTGTCGTTGGTTGTTGTTTGTTGATGGGGTGTTGATTGTTGTTTAATCAGCTTAGTTTTGTGTTGGTGGGGTAGCCAATTTTATTTTTCTTTGCTTCCTTTTCTCATTTTTGTCCAAGGTTTCAAGGACCCTTCAAAACCTATTTATCGCTAATAAAAAACAAAGTTGTTGGAGGATGATTGGGGTTCGTTAGATTTCACACCTACATTCATGGGAGAATATAAGATTATATAATCAAAATAAAATAAAGAGAAAGAAGCTACAATGATATCAACACAATGTATTACTGAGTCATCAAAAACATCTGAATCTATAACTTCTAGGAAAGAGGAAAACACAAATTACACATCCACTTATGATGAAACTGATTATGAGAAACCACCTTAGAAAGAAATGGTAGTTATTTATGGAAGATGTTATTAAATTTTGAAACAACTTGGCTATAATGGAAAAGGATGTGGTGTAAAAGAACAAGGAATTCATGTTACCATAGATCCCAACATGCAAGAAACATCAAAAGGTCTTGGCTATTTTCCTTAAAAAAAATGTAAAAACATCAAAAAGACCTTCTCTTAATCATACAAGAGACAAATATCATTAGTTGATGCTCATTTCCATGTGGTAGTTGTAGTATCACACAATACTCACTACCGTGCTTGGAGGTATAAAATTTTCTTTATGCAATCATCTTTTATCTTGCAAGGAGCAACATATCATAATCCATTTCAACTCACCTTTGTCCCTATACTTGGGGGGAAAGAGTTAGGTAGCCTTGTGTTAGGTGCATTCCTTCTAGAAATGGATCCCTTTATTTCTCTTTAAAATGTTAGTGTAGCAAGTACACCAACATTTTAAGGGGGGGCATATAGTCCCCCACTCATTGTTTGCATAAGAAATGGCCCCTTAGTGATGATAGCATACATCTCCTAGGAAGTGTGACCTTGTAAATCAAAGTGTGGACTTCTTGATCTATGTGAGTGTCTCTTTGGTTGTGATATTGGGCTTGATGTCCTCTAAGAGTGACTTTTATTGGCATATTATATTCCCCTTTGTGGTAATACTATGGATAGTATTCTCTAAGGTGTGATCTTTTTATTCCTTGACCTGTCCTCTCGGTGTGGTGATATCATGTGTGATATTCCATAAGGTGTGACCTTTCATGTATTGAGAAAATCCCCTTTGTTGTTTCATAAATCACCTCTTGTGGTGGTGTTGCTATAGCACCCTTTGAGTTTTTAGCCTTACCCTATCATCATTTATGCACCCCCTAAGGTGAGTTGGGCATTTTTTTGGTTCACTTTGTTCATGAGTGATGAACTTAGTGTGGCATTGGCATAACATCTTGACCATTTTATGACACCTTATCACGGTTATCAAAGAGTATAACTCTTGGTATGGTTGTTGATGGGTACACACCTAGTGAATAGCAGACTTCCCTAGACCTAGTATGTTTCTCATTTTACCTTGTCTTGGGGGCTCACCTAGTGAATATCAAACTTCACTAGTTCGTGTGCCTTTCAGTTTGTGATTCACCTAGAAAATATCAGACTTTATGATGGTGTGAGTCATGAATTCCCTTAACATAGTCACCTAGCATAACACAACTTAATTTCTAGTGGAGCTATGTGTTTCATGAGTGTCTAGATCATAATGCAACTTTCTAGCCTTATGGAACCCATAATATTGCATGGAAACCTAGTATAACACAACTTGATAGCCAGTAGATCCATGTGGTTCATGAGTGATTTATCATAACACAACTTGCTAGTCCTCATGAGATCATTCCTTTAACTAACATTTATTTGATGGATGACGTTTGGTATTTGAGACAATTTAAGACCGAGGTCTCTTTTCCTTACTGGCTTGAATACCTTTAGTACTAACCTCGCGAGTTTTTGTGTGCACTTTTGTGTGTCTTATTTATGTTTTCATTATGTTTACATCATGTGTGTGTTCATTTTATTATCATTTATATGTTATATAATGTCATGTGTTTTCATCGTGTATGCTTCATGTTTTTTGACATGTATGCTTGTGCATGTTGTCTTGTTGCATATTATACATATGTTTGTTCCTTTTGTGCTTATGTTGTTTTTCCATGGGATCTTGGATCTTGGGGGATTGATCACCTCCCTTGATCCTTAGCCATCCTACCTTTTCAACATTTGGACAATCGAATCCCTCTTGACATATATTTTCTACTTTAGTGTGAGTCTGAGCATAAGTTCATACTCTCACTAAAGTGAGGGCTAAATGTAGCATCGTAAACTATCACCCTTTACAATTTCACCCTATGTTTTGTCCCCCTTAAAATATTGAGCCTGATTAGGTCCCTAATTGTCTAAGTTATGCATTCTATAGCCCATTTATACCACTTTCTAAGAAATTGCAAGCATTGAATAAATGCATCTAGTTATTATTTTACCAGGTTGACACTTAATGTCCTATAAAATAGGGCTAGGACCCATTTTCCCTAGGGAATATGGATCCCCCTATTTTTTTGGGGACCAAATTTGGATATGTCAGTGTCAACATTTTAACATTCAAAATTTAGGTTACAAATATCGGCTATCAGAATTTATTTTTTGGGAAATTAGAGAAATGCCTATAAATATTTAGTTATTGCATCATTTAAAATCTAAGTGAAATTATCTAGCAAGAGGCGAACATTAAGAGCATTCAAGAGCAAGTAAAAAGCAACATTTCAGTGGCTTATTGTAGCAATTCAAGATCCAAACATCATAGAAAATTGTATGTGAGTTCATGTTGTCATATTATCATTGTTTTATGAAGGCTAACCCCTTTTATAGATCTCTAAAACATCCAAGAAAATCAAGCAAGCAAGATCCAAGACCTTGAAGTGATGTGCATGACTTCAGTCCTTCAAGGAAGCCATTGAAGGGTGGTGAGTTGTAGCACTTTGTGATTTCATCATTCCTTCCTATCCATTATCATTTTATCATTGACATTTCCATTGTGGAAGTGGAAACACTTACACATGGTTTGATTGAGGCAAGCCACTAAATGGCACATCTCTTCTCTCTCTATGAATGTGCAAATTTTAGGTTTAAAGAGGATTAAAGGAAGACTAGAGAAAAATTGTCCATTGTTGCATCTAAAGCCCTACATCTTGTCAACTCACAAAAAACTCACCTACAAAATTATCCAACAACGTTTCAACAACTCTACAACCATGAATTAGAAGCTTAGATCTGTCATCAGAGGACCTAAAAAGTAGAACAAAAGTAGCATTCAAGGACCCATATGCCCTAGGGTGACTCTGCCCCTCTACAATGATCAGAACCAACTTTTTTGGGCAAGTACATAGTCCTCTGCACTTCCCAAATCTTCCTGCAAGTTACTGTTTCAGTCTGATGTTTGTTAGATTATTGCATTTTACATACTAGGTCACCTAGTATAATTAGGTTAATCATAGAAAATCAATTCTAAATCATTCCAAGACTCAATAAGATGGAGATCTAGGTCTGATTGGCTCACCTTCATGGTTGAAATTCAATCTACTCACCTTGTTGATCTCCATCTCAATGAAATCTTGAAAAAAGGCCTTGAATCCTATTGTTCTAAGCACTTAAGACTTATGACCAAACTTTTTTTCTATGTTTCAAGAGGGAAGAAAAAACATTATATAATTATAAAAGGATTATTGTAAAACAAAAAATATCCATTAATAATTAAAAAGGAAGCTATAAAGATAGTAGTATATGTGACACTAGTTGTTTGGTTATTAGGATCGTTTTATGTTTTAATATTTTTTTCTAACTTTAAGTGAGACCATCTCTCCAACTATTTGTATGGATAGAGAAAACATAAAGCAAATTTGTTATATAGATTTAGGAAGGGAGAATTAAAAGGATTTGGAACAAGAGTGTCAAAGTCCTAAAGTAATTTTTTTAAGGTCAAAAAGCTATATCCACACCTGTTTTGTGCTTCCACTATTAATATCAGTTTGTAATTTGTTGTCTTTTAATGCTACAAAATACAAATAATTTTGTTCTAATGTGTATATTTATTAGAATAAATAAATTAAAATATTCAAAAACTTACTTTAAAGTGACAAGACTATCTAAATATGTTTAATAAAGTTGACAATAACTACAATATCAAATATAAATATAGAGCAATAAAAAAATTGTCACATTTGGCATTATGTCAAACACTTCATATTAGTCTTCATGAAAATGAAAGACAATTGTTGGCACAACTCTTAAACAAGCAAGTCTTTAACAATGTCATCAAATTGAAAACATGAAACTATATGAAGAAGATATATGCACTACAATTGATTTCCAAAATATTTAGAGTATTTGTTAGACCCAAACATGTCATGACTTGTCACAAGAAGCCACCTATACAATTGCATTCATTATCACTTATAGATCATCTAAGAAAAACCTATAAAAATAGACTATTTTTCACACTACCCACAAACATAAAGCCTATTAAATACCTTGCATTTATCTCATAGATCAATGGCTCTAGATAACTTCTACAGGATCAATGACCATGACATAGATGAAAACAACCAAAAAACATGTGTCAAAGTTTTATTGTTTCGCAATTTTAATAGGAATTTTTGACACATACACATGACGTATAAGACATGCCAAAAACTTAATATTATTATATACATTGAAATGTAGGAAAAAAAAATCAGCCAACAATAATATATTTTTTATATTAATTATAAAAATAAGATTTATTAGACAATTTAATTAAAAACAATCCTTCTTATCAACTACCCACCTATACATTTATTAATTATACTTAACAATTCCAATAATAAACGTCTCCAACATGGTGTAAGACAAGAAGATATGCTCTTTTGTAGTCCCTAATATAATACAACCATACCTTATTTTAGATCCAATACAGTTAGAACATGTGGAAAAGGAAATTCTATACTTAGAATGTGAAGAAAATCTTTCAACTAAAAGATGTGGTGAATAATATATTCTTAATATCTAAAGGAATCTTGTGGAACAAAATACCTAGCGTAATACTAAGCAATACCATGTAAAATAATAATAAAGTCAAAAGGAGAAGAATATAAATACTTATTAGAAGGCATTTTTATATATTATATTTTTCTATCCACAAACTACCAATAATTTAGATCTATATTCTTTTGCTTTTATTAGGAATTGATGACCCCATCCACTCCCATAAAGTGTTCACTTATTTTTTTTTGTATAAAATGGGAATCTTTATTCAAGTAGCTCAACGGTCCAATTGTAACATAAACATATGGATAAGAGAGGATAGTTTTGACAGTTAAGTAGATAATAGATTTACCACCAAATATGATATGCCATCATATCTTTACATATAAAAGTTAATTATATGAATGGATATTTATTAGGATAATGATACGTTCAATTATTATTATAAGGGATCAAATATCTCTTACATAGAATCTAGGGTCAATAAATGAAAATAAATTGTAAATAAATAATGTGTTTTGATAAAAAAATCAGATTAGGAATATGCATTTGATTGGATATTAAAAAGAGAATGATGAAATAAAAAGTTGAATTAACTATACGGATGAATATTTATTAGGATGATGATATGCTCAATTTTTATTATAAGGGATTAAATATCTCTTAAATAGAATCTAGGGTCAATAAATGAAAATAAATTATAAATAAATAATGTGTTTCGATAAAAAATTGGATTAGGAATATGCATTTTAATTAGATATTAAAAAGAGTGATGAAATAAAAAGTCTAATTAACTACACAGATGGATATTTATTAGGATAATGATGTGCTCAATTTTTATTATAAGGGATTAAATAGCTCTTACATAGAATCTAGGGTCAATAAATGAAAATAAATTGTAAATAAATAATGTGTTTTGATAAAAAAAAATTAGATTAGGAATATGCATTTAATTGGATATTAAAAAGAGAATGATGAAATAAAAAGTTTAATTAACTACACAAATGGGTATTTATTAGGATAATGATATACTCAATTTTTATTATAAGGGATTAAATACCTCTTACATAAAATCTAGGGTCAATAAATGAAAATAAATTATAAATAAATGGATATGCAATTAATTGGATATTAAAAAGAGAATGATGAAATAAAAAGTTAGTGTAGAATGAAATATCAATATTTAATTTTTAAAATTCAATTTGAGATAAATATGATGAGATGATTAAGCTTTTGCAAGTGTTATGTAACAATTTGATTCAATTTTATAGTTGTAGAATTGCCATACTTTTGTAGAATTTTTATTTTTATTGTATACATATGATTGTAGATCTTTTGTAGATATAAAAGTTTTGTTCCTACACTTATAACTTATAATGAGAGATAGTGGTGTTGAGGAACATTATAGGAACTTTCTATGCATAAGGGAGACAACTAGTTCCTTAATTCTTACCTTAGTCAATTAGTGTTGATTGATTTAATTATTTTTATAAAGTTGGAAGTCAGAAGTGGTGAAATGCGATCTAGGCTAAACACCCAACCTAATTCACACATTCCACCATCAATATTGGGGGACACAAAAGTAACCAAGAGAAACTATTTGGCTATTGTCCTCAAGGGAGAACCAAATAGTTGGTTAGGTTTTTTGTCCCCTTTTTGTTGGTTGATGAGATGTGATAATTAATTATGAAAGATTGCAAAATAGGTGAATTAAGACTAAAGAGATGAACTGTTGAAAAATCTAGGAAACTCAAAGTAGAAAGACACGAACAAAGAGTAGAATGGGAAAGTGCAGACAAAGAGGAATCTAACATATGAATTTGAGGTTGATCTGATAGGATAGGGACACATTGGGTGGACCCTAGTCTAGACATGTTGAATTTTTGGATATGAAATTTTGTACAAGTGTGGTAGGGTTTGTTGGTCTCTAATTGTGAAAATCCAAATATGAAGTTTGATAGTTTGCAAATAACCAATTTTTCTTTAACCTGATGATGAAAGGTACATGAATGCTTGAACAAGAGTTTTTATGCTTCGAGATCTCTAATCCCCTTGAATCAAATTCAAACCTATAACCTATGAGAAAGACAAGGGGAGGAGGTTTGTGTTGTATAGGGGTTTGCCTTGGTCAAACCCCATTTTTGTGTGTCCACCTCCATAAAAGGATATGATGATAATGATATAAATCATGTGCTCTAGGCAGAGTAGAGGAAAATAGATAAAAATGAATGACAAGTAACACAACTATAACTTACCACTTAGATATGCATTCCTTATTGGACTGAAGTCACTTTTCACTTCACATACAAGAAGAAATCAGAGGATCCTTTGAGATCCTACAAATGTTAGTGTTTATAATTGTAGAGACCTAAAATAATATTTAATTAGTTTAACCCTTTCCCTTATCCTAATAATTAATTAATTAAATATTTATTATTTATTTAATTAATTTCCCGATTACTTTTATCCACCACCTTTAATTAATATAAATCTACATTTATTTAATTAAAGCTAACTTTTTCCCACATTTATCTAAAATCCCCTAATCCCACTTAAGTTAATTAATCCTTGCTAAATTAACCTTATCCACTTCCTAGAATCCACATTAACTCATTCTCCAACATTTAACTCTTCCCGAGATAATTAAACCTTGGTTTATGAACTCAACCTTGCATTATTAAATCAATTAATCCTTAATTAATTGATCTACCCTTACCCCTAATCATCATTATCATTTTCCTCTAATTTTAAATTCCCTGACATCTCCCTAAACTTGCCACATGGTGACAAGTGCCTTAGCCTATCCTCTACTCTCTTCTCACACATGTGTGAGATCTCACCTACCCCCACTATCTCTTACACAAGCCACCCTATCTCTTACATTCTCTTACACAAATTTAATATCTCCCTTCCCAAGGTGTGCTCACACATGTGTGAGCACACCTCACTCTTATCCCCTTACCCTCTTGTGACACTTTTCACAATGCTAATGCTTCACCTCAACCTTGATCCAAACTCTACTTCTCAATCAATCTTATCCATTCATCAAACAATCAATCTTGACCCTTGATTTATCCCATCTCATTTTTATATATGAGAGGCCAACCATCCCATTTTCATCACTTCTCTCATGCTAATATTGCTAAAATATTGAGAAACCGCATCCACTATCAACACTTGAAAAAATCTACAAGACATAGGTGCATCTTGTGAGCTCAATCCATGAGGAGGGAGAATATGAAGGTATAATGTTTTAGTGTTTATTTATCTTATGAATTTTATCTATTTTCCTTAATAAATATATTTTACCTTCTTTATTTTGGTACTCCTAGGGGTTACCCACCATTTTTCTAATGTTTTGTCAAGTTTTTGTGAGTTTTGGTGAAGCAGGTGTCATTTCTGGAACAACGTTGTGAAGTTGTGCTTTTGTTGCACAGAGCCATGGTTTCATCAAAAATTTCTAAAATTCCATAAAAAATCATTATGCTTCCATAGAAAATTGTCACACTTTCATCAAAAATTATCGTGCTTCTATTTTTTTGATAGTTTTTTATCATTTTGACCTAGATGTACGGTTTGTTTAACTTCTCAAGTCTTGTTTTGTAGGGTATCATAATTCTAACACTTTGTTTTTCTAGAAGAATCATCATTTTCATGCATAAACTAGGCCTTTTAAAGTTTTCAAAGTTAGGGTCTTTTTGCAAAGTTTATAGGTCACCTAGGGTTTCGCTCATTTTGAAATCACTTATACCACATTATTGGGCATATTTAGGCAAGATCTTCATGTTTCCAGGTATTTTTTAGGATCATCTATTTGTTTCCTTAGGTGGGTTAGTGAAAAACTCTATTTTTTGAACCCCTAAACCTGTATTTTGGCTTTGTTTATGAAACTACGCCTTTGTTGCATAGAGGACACTTCTATTCTAATAGAAGTGCAACTTTGTGCATATAGTTATGCTTGTGTTTTAGTTTCCATTTGTTAGGGTTTTTGAGCTATTTTCTACATCTAACCTTCATTCTTGATTCATTACCTACATGATCAAGTTGATTCCTAAATTAAGTTTCCAAAAAACATCATTTGTTGACCCCTACAAGCTGTTTTTAGGCCTAACTATAAAGTTATGCCTTTGTCAAAAAGAGTGGCACCTCTATTTAAGAAAAATCCCAAATTTGTCTATGAAGTTGCACTTATGTTTTAGATTGCATTTTTAAGGCTTGGGTTACATGTTCTCTTCATCTAATCTCTATTTTCAGTCGCTAATGCTTGGTGTAGGTGTTTAATGCATTTTTAAGACAAAAATCATCAAATTCTATCTTTTTCCTTATCCAAAATATTTTCCTTGAACCCCTATTAGCGGGGGATCGCATCCATCCCATCACACCCCTCCTATCATTGGGCTAAGTGTGCCAAACCCCCATTGAAAAAATGGTTTCCAAATTTCTAGGGTTATCTTCATGCTAACATTTATTTCATGTGATCATTTTATCATCTAACACCTTTGTGGCATAGCTTGAAATTGCTTGTCAAAGGAAAAAATCATCAAACTACTAACATATTTCTTGTAGATTCACTTGTCCAAGGCTTTCTTTTTTCCACTAATCTAGGCACATTTCATTTTTTAAGGTTAATGAATTTTATTTATGTGTCTTTGAGTGAGTGGTGTGTATGCTCTCCTCTTGCACCTATTGTGATCTTGAGGATCAAAAACATCACTTACCCTTTTCTTTTCATTTCATTGTTATCCCAAGGAACCAAGCATGTGTATGCTCTCTCCTTACACCTTGTGTGATATTGGGTGACCAAAAAAACTTGGATTATTCCTTTTAGGAGTCCTTCCTATGGATTTATCACCCTAGGGGATGAAATCAACTCTCGTGTTTTGACAGAGGACAAAGAGCAAGAGGTGAATCGAAAGACACATCTCTTGGAAGTGGAATCTTGTCAATCTAGGCTAAGCCTCCAAGAACTTTATACCTTGGAGAAGTGAAGGTGGAGAGTGGGTTACCCTCTCCTCCTAGCTATTTGGTAGTATTCCCTTTCATCTATGTATTTTGGCCTCATGTACTCTTGAGGTATTCAGAGGACTCCCTAGTAGCTTTGTGTATCCTAGATTAAGACCTTTCGGTTGTAGCTTAGTGTGGTGCAAGGGATGCAAATTGTACCTTGAAGTTACTCACCGTGTACTCCCTCAGGTTGAGATATAAATCTTTGGGTGAACTAAGATAGTTCCCAAAGAGAGAGAGATGATGCACTTATGGCAATATTGACCATGTGTCATCGGATCTCTAGCTATCTACCTTCACGAGAAAGGGTGTTCTATTTGAGTATCAAGGATTATTAACCCCTTGGGGTGGTGGGCCTACACTAAAGTATAATCCCACTTGAATAAATTTAGGCTTGTGCAAGTGCTTGGTGTGTCTTCTTGTGCTAAACCAGTGAATGCATATCTTCCCAATTCCTCCTAGCCACTTTGTTTGTTGTGTGCTTTAATTGCATCTCCTAGTCAAGAAAAACATTCATGTCATCCCAACCAATTCTTCATATCCTATCATCCTTCCACATCCTAACCATACCACCTTTCCATCCTAACCATCCCTTTTAATCTTATTCTAATCATCCCATCCTAATCCCCTACTCTCATTCTAATTATCCCTTCTAATCCTAATCATCCTAATCATCCTAATCATCCATAATATTTCTAACTATCCCCCTCCTAATCATTCCAATCATCCATCTTGTACTAATCATCCCCTAATCTATATCCAATCCCTCCCTAATCCATCATTTAGGACCCTAATATTAATTTTTCTAATCCATTTGAGGTCCTAATCATCCTCCATAATTCACATCAAAATTCTTCTTTCTTAATTCACTTTCATCCTTTATCCATCATCTTCCTTAATCCACATCCTTCACTATATTCCTTAATCTACATCCTTCATGATCTTAATCCAATCCCATTATCAACCTAATCCCATTCCATCCAAGTCCTAATCTAATCCATCTATTGCTCATCCAAATTCAATCAACCATTATCCATTTATCTTGTCAATCAAGCATCCAATCCCTAATCTTTAATCAAAATCATCCTTTGAACATCAAAATTTAGTTAAGGATTTAGCCTCCTTCATACCCCATATCTTGTCATCATCATCAAAATCATCCACTTAAGGATCATATCCCTAATCCACTATCATCCACTTTAAATATTATTTCCCAATCAAAAACCAAGACCTTAAGGTTGATTTCATCTTTAATCCAAACTTTCTTAAGAAAATTAGTCCATATTAAGTATATTTATCAAATCCAATCAATTCCTACTTAAGAACTTTTCCTATCTTAGGTAGAAATCGAATCCAATCAACTCTTGCTTAAGAACATTAGTCTATCTTAAGTATAGAGAATCATTCATCACCAAATCAAATCATTTTAAGGTCTTGAAATTTGATCCCAAATGTAATCTTGTCCTCCATCTTCATTCTTAGGTCCTATTCTTCTAGTCCCCAATCCACTTCTAATCAATCATCTTATTTCCATCCTCATCCAAATCCAATCATAAAATTTACTCTTCCAATCAATCCTCCACCATGTCTAACCATCTAACCTATCCTCCATACAACCTAATCTATTCTAATCTACCCCAATCATATTGATGATGATGAGTATGGACTTGTTGAACAACATGAATATGATCCTTATGATTATAGTGAGAGTATTATGGATCACCTTGAATCCATTATCATTAGAAAAAATTCTGCAAGCTTCCACAAATTACCCACCCAAAGTTCTATTCAAATCCTACCCATACCCTTACCATCCACATTATCCCTATCCACCACCACCAATTTTATCCTCACTCACTACTCCAATAATGATATGGATTCCATGGTTAGATACCTCCTTGGAATTGGTTCTAAACTTCCATCCTCCCCACCTTCATCCAATCCCAATCCATCCCCTCTTGATTATCCTTCCCCTTCCTTTAATAAGGGAAATAAAGACTCTAGCAAAAATCACTCTCCAACCCCATCCACATCCCAAATCCCCATATCTAAATCATTTTCAAGCTCCTCATCCTCATCGTCAATTTACTAATCCATGAAAGTTTCTACCTCTTATTCCATTTGATCACCTCCCACATCCCTAGAATCCACATCACCCCAATCTTACCAATCAAATTCATCCCATGTCTCTCATAATAATTTCCTCCAAGGAATGTTTGCAAAAGTGACTAAATTCCAATGTAAAAAAAAAGTGGTGCAATCTTCCCATGTCATGTATCCACCTTTATCACCCCCACATCAAGATAAATCCCAATCCCCTAAATCTCATGAATCTCCTATCACTCCACCTATCCAAGTTGAAGAGTCCATCCAATCTTCCTCCCCCATTACACCATCCACATCAATTTAAATATGTACATATCCTAATCCAAAGCAAGCTAACATAGATTCCCCTCCATATAGAGATCAAGGAACCCTTTCTCCTCCATCATATGATCCTCTTTCATCTCATGATCCCATTTCCAATCAAGAATAGCATACCCCTTTCATCCCATCCAATGACACCTTTCCATATCAAGAAAAAGATATCCCTTCATCCCCTTCTCATGGTACCCTCTCTAAATCAAGATCAAAGTTGTTGGAAACAAGCAACACTAAGAGGGGGGGTGAATCAGTGTTGTGCAAAAAATTGAATTTAATATTATGATATTTAACCCACTTAAAGCATTCAACCAAAATATATATGCATAAACAGAAAACAAACAACCACAACATAACACAAGGATTTTTACATGGAAACCCTGTTAAGGGAAAAACCACAGTGGATGGCCAATCCACAATATAATCTGAGTATACTCAAAAGAAAGATTACAAAATGGGAATGCACTTGCATTCAGGCACACTACCTAGAGCTCACTGCTCTAAATAGAAAGGCTCACTACCTTACAATGATTTGGATTAGATCCAAGAGAATGAACTGAGAGAATAGCATCTACATATGCTTGATTACAGTTTTGGTTAAGCTCAGTGGTCGATCTTCTGTCCTTTTGTCTGATTTTGTAATTCTACTCTACACAAACTCGCACTACAAAATCTTTAATGCACAAGTGAAATTGTGCATAATCGCTCAATCACCCTTCTGATAATCGCAACACATATTAACACACCTTGCACACACACAAAATGATATAATTGATCATTTATATATATCCACAACTAAGAATTTAGTCACAACAAGTCGACCTCAATAAAACTTAGAAATATTCACAACTGTCAAATTAAACCATAATTAATATTTAATGCGCATCCATAATGGTTGTCCACAACTTAGCTTGGACCCAAAAAAAATGCTTGAACACAAAAACATTTGAATAAACATTCCTTGGATATCCACAATACAATATACTAACTGAGTCGGCCACAAAACATAGATGAACACAAAGATATCCAACTGGATCTCCAAAATTACACATAACTTGGTTTGAGGCACTGAGATTTTTGGATAACACAAGAAATACATTAATTAACCTCCCATAAGATCCACAACTCAAAATAACAACAAAAAATCTGCAAGTGAATCGATGAACACAAAACTGTCAAATGCTCTGTTATTCCTGATTGTCCTCAATCTGTCTGCCAGTAGGAGAAATGATGATGTGCGGATCCAATCATGGACTAGGGTTTTCATTGATGACAACACCTAAAAATATTTGCAATGTCTCTTGCCAAAAATCTCCCCCTTTGGTATTGATGGCAACACTTAGTGAAAAATGACTAAGTGTTAGATCAGTACCACCAAGAACTACACTGCCACTGCAAAAATCCAAAAAGAATCTTCAACCTCAACTCAAAAATGAAACTCTCCCTAAGATGATTACAAATTTTTCACTGTAAAACTCTCCCCCTTTAACATTAATGGAGAAAATTGGGGAACCAAAAAGATAACAAAATTTCAAAACTGTTCAAGCATGATCTGGTAACTTACATAAATTGGAAAATATCTGCAAAATCTCTCTTCAACATGCTCAAATTTGTGTCCCAAACCATTTTGAAACTCTCCAAAATTGTTATGTGACCAAAAACTAAATAAGATTGAGCTTCTGCAATTTCAAGATTTACTGGGTCACGAGCTGCCATAGAATCTTTGGTCTCTTTTCATGCATTTACCATTAATTCAATCTTTGAACCAATTAGTCCTCTGAGTTCGCATGCTCTTCCTACAATCCTTTCATTTTCATGCTTCAAACTCCTTATTTTTTCAAGAAAAGATATTACTTGAACTTCTTTCTCACAAACATTACCAGCTAATGGATCAAAAGCATTAGAAATGGTAGCCAATTTTTTTTCAAGTTCCTTCACTTTCTTCTCATTAGCTTCAGTGAATTTTGAAAAAATCAAACATGACTTATACACTTTTCCACCTTCAGATAGGGCATCTTGAATATTTCTCATACAGGTGGCTAACAAGGTTTTATCTTTTGCAATCAGTTCTTTCAATCCACCAAATCTCTTTTCCTTAAACTCCATGTGCACTTTAATCATAGCTAATTTTTCATAAGATTCGAAGTGAGTACTTATAGAATTTATGAGCTTCTTTAGCTCACCAAAAGAGGAACCAGATAGATCCTTGACATGAGTAGGCATTAATTTCTCTAGAACTCTAGATGCAATACTTAGTAATTCACTATCCTTTATGTGAGACTTCAAAATCTTCTCACTAGCCTTAGCTTATGTAATTGATGCAACCTTGATCATATGAATTGGGGAAAAAGTGGATAGATTGATTGAGCCTTCAGCCAATTCAGGATCAAATTCTTCCTATTGTTCCATCAAAGATTTCTTCATTGCCTCGACAATGTCTCTTGCCTCCACTTTGATTTCCTTGTCTTGAACTTTTTATTCTTCAACCTTAGGTTCTTCAAAGATTGTTTCCGGATTTCCTCTAGGTGCTTCAACTTCTTCATTTTGTACCTCCTTCTCCTCAACTAATACCACCTTAAGAACTTTAGTTTCCATAGGTATTTTTGTATTTTCCACATAAGAAGGAATCTGATTATCCTCAGCATCTTAATTCAACTCCTCATTTTCTGGAACATTTTCAGTAATCACTTCTTCAACATTAATCTTATTCTTTGATAGAAACACTTCCATAATTTTCTTGGTTTCACTAACAACAACATTAGTTTCATCAATCATAAGTTTATTCACCCTTGTTTTTCTTTTAAAATCCTTCTTGGCATTTTCCAGGAGTGAATTCATCTCCTCGATTGACATTTCTGGACATAGATCTACAAAAATTCTTTTTCTCATATTCTCTTCTTTTGTTTTGGCACTTAATCTTCTCGACTCCAAAACTTCATATAGACTCTCCAAGAAACTAGATATAATTTCAATAAGAGCTTATTTGAAAATATTCATATGTTTAATTGTGGCTTCTTCAAGAATTCTTTGACCGGGTTTATCAAACATTCCATACCATTCGTAGAGGGGCTTGAGGTTTCCATCCTTAATAACAACATTCTCAACTTCCTCAACTGACATACCTAGTTTTATAATTTTTTTCCTCTTCTTTGCATTTTCTTCTTCACTGGAAGATTTTCTCTTAGTTATCTTTGCAACCTAAGTTCTGGTAGCCTTCATTTCTTTCTCAACTTCATCTGACTCAGTGTACTCATCTTCTGAAATGGCTTCATAGGTTCTCGTGCTCTTGTTTTTCTTCCTTTTATTGGAAGCCTTGATTTGATTTGGCTTGGCTGCAGGGGTGGACAAGGATGGGGAACTCCTGGTAGTTCTAGTGCAAGCAGAGGATACTCTCGGACTAGCAGATTTGGTTTTTGCTAACTCTTTTCCTGCTTCGGCCTCCTCTCTCTTCCTTTTTGCTTCTCTCAATGCTTCTACAGGTAAGCCCATGCTTTTTGCAAGAACTTCTACTTCTTTCCTCACTCTTCTAACTATCTTAGGCTTTTGCAATTGATCATGGAATTGCATGCTCTTTTCTGCATAGGTTCCAAACCTTTCTTCTGCTAGATCCAGAGGCATGCTCAACAAATGTTCTGCATACATCTTCAAAATTTTCTCCTCTACTTCATATCCCATAGGAATAATCAATATCATTCTAGGATCAAAAACTTCCATATGGAATTGATTAATGTCTACCATAAATCAGATTATATCTTTGTACTTTTCTACAATTGAGGTAGGTAGTCTTTCTCTGGTATGCATCATATTTTGAAAACTTTTGAATTATCACTAGAGGGCAGTATTTCTAGTCTGACGATCACCGCTTCCAAAAAAAATATCTCTTATTTGTACAACTATAAGATGATTATTTTCCCAACAAAATTTTCCAACACTTAGAACCTCACTCATGAAATAGAAGAACAAGCACAATAACAAATTACCATATTTAAAAGATTTCTTTTTGTCCTTAATTTTTCCCAAATTCTCCATCAGTTGACCTCTGAGCAACTCACACAAGTCATAATATATATTTTATTTTACCATCTGATAGGCTACATAAATGGTCATACCGGATATAGAATTATCCCTGCTAGAGTGGTAGATCTTGTAGCCAATGACCATTGATGCAAATTTTATATCTACTTCAGCAATATCTTCAATTGTCATTGCCCTTTTATCCCATTGTGCACTGGTAACCTTTTCATTCTTTATGGCTTTCAAGACTAGAAGTCCACCAGAGGAATTTAGAACTATGACTACGCTTAGAGCCTCTTTCATGATCTTAAAAGGTACATTCAACCACATGAACTCGACATGAACTTGGCTTAAGATATATCACACCCATGTTCATTTTCCTCAAATATGGGAAATTTCACAAATTGTGTGAACTTCTTCTCTTCCAGAGTTTTGAATTTTGGATTTATAATAATGTCCTCTCCAATTATGTAATTGGAATACAAATTCATCATTTGAGAGCTTCCTAACTCTTCAATATTGGCATGTATATAAGCCTTAACATCTTAAGTTTGCAAGACTCCATACGGTATAAACGAAAACACACCTAGGGGATTGGTCTCAATAGACTTATAAGGATGCCACTTGAACTTTGGACAGGTTCTATCATTAACCTCAACTACCAATGGAGTGGCTATTTTTACAAATTCACAAATTCACTAGTTTTTCAATAAATACATTTTCGTCGAATCAGAGTTTTGATTGTAGAATCTTCTTCAATTGAATATCTCCACAATTTAGCAAAGTTCACTCTAGGGCTCTCCAAACTTCCTTTCTCCAAAATGCAAAGTGAAAAATGAAGGATGAAAATTTTCTTTTATCATTTTCTCAACTAACCCTTTTTGTCACAATAAATGCTTTTACCCTAACTCATCCGGTTACCCTATTTCCATGTACTAAGATAGATGATTCTTTTGTAGATCTCTAGTATTGTATGATATTATCTCCAATTTGTTGAACAACACCTAAAAGACATCTATGCACTCACTGGATTTATCCATATTCCGGTGCCAGTTATCAGCAGGGGGTTAAGAGATTTTCTTGACAACTCCCCCTAGGAAAAAGGCTTAAAACTAATTCCTAGAGGAATTACCAGAAGTATATTTTGGTGTTGGAGTATTTCCTTCAATAGAGGGATCCTTCTTCACCCATTTCTTCTACATTTGTCTCCTGATCACATCTGTAGTGACTTTTCCTTTTCCCTTAACATCCTGTTGTATGTTTTGTTTAACCAGACCTCTTCTGCTCTAACAGAATCTAGCAGTGTGTCCAAATTTGTTGCAGTGGTAGCACACAAAATTTCTCTATCCAAACCTATTGTTCCACTAATTTTTCCTTGATCTACATTGGTTAGCAATATTCCCAAGTCTATTGCATGCATAGCATCTGACATATATATGAAAGTTGTTCATCACAATTTTGCATTCACTTGATTTATGACCATATTTATTGCACTTAAAGCACTAACCTGAGAATGATGGTCCTCTTGGATTCATCCTACTTCTACACTGAGAAGCCATATGACCAATTTTGTTGCAAGAAAAACAACAACCATTGAATCTTTGAGAATTTGGTTGTCTTACCAGATTCCTTCTAGCTCCATTCATCTGATTTCCTTGCCTGAATCTCCCTTGTCTATATTTCCTTTGTCCAAATCCAAAACTTTCTCCTTCTTCATATCCAAGACCTTTCCTATCACCATCAGTCCTCTATCCTTTAATTAGTTCATCAATCTTGGCCAAGCTTGCTTTGAATTTCTCCTTGTACTCATTTGGAATAGTAAGTTCATTTCTGAGATCATCAAGCTATTTTTCAAGAATTTCCTCATTATTTTTAGATTGTTCCAATTCATTGTCCAATTGGCTACATTGTTTAGATTTTTCTTTCAAGTATTAAGCAAGCTTTTCTTCATTTTTCTTTCTATCTTCAATTTCCTTGGTCATTTTCATCATGATGGATTCCATCTCATGCTTCAGGGCAACATTCTCTTTGGAAAAAATTTCACATTCTTCTTTTTTCTCCTTCAAGGCATGACTAAGTTGCTCATCTTCCATGCTTATATTCTTCTGCTTAAGCTGATCACACAGTTCCTTTCTTTTCTCCCTTGATTCATTGATTTTGTCTTTCAATGACTGAATGAATTTATCTGCATTCTCAATATTTTCATGTAGTTCTCAATTCTCAGTTTTTGATTGGTCAGGATCATCCAGGGCCACCAAAATTTGTTGTTGAAGACTACTTGTATCCATTGAAAACACTTTCCAAGATTTCCTCAAGCTATTAGACTTCTTTCAAGGATCTAGCTCTGATACCAATTGTTGGAAACAAGCAACATTCAGAGGAGGGGGTGAATTAGTGTTGTGCAAAAAATTGAATTTAATATTCTAATCTTTAACCAACTTAAAGCATTCAACCAAAAGATATATGCATAAATAGAAAACAAAGAACCACAACACCATAACACAAGGATTTTTATGTGGAAACCATGTTAAGGTAAAAAGCATGGTGGATGGCCAATCCACAATATAATCTGAGTATACTCAAAAGAAATAATACAAAATGGGAATGCACTTGCATTCAGGCACACTACCTAGAGCTCACTGCTCAAAATAGAAAGACTCACTTCCTTACAATGATTTGGATTAGATCCAAGAGAATGAACTAAGAGAATATCATCTATGTATTCTTGATTACAGTTTCAGTTAAGATCAGTAGTCGATCTTTTGTCCTTCTGATTGATTCTACAATTTTTCTTTACACAAAATTGCACTACAAAATCTTTAATGCACAAGTGAAATTGTGCATAATCGCTCAATCTCCCTTCTGATAATTGCAACACATATCGACACACCTTGTGCACACAAAAAATGATATAATTGATTATTTATATATATCTACAACTAAGAATTTAGTCACAATAAGTCAGCCTTAATAAAAATTAGAAATATTCACAACTGTCGACTTAAACCATAATTAATAGTTAATGCACATCCACAATGGTCATCCAAAACTTAGCTTGGACCCCAAAAAAAAAATTGAACACAAAAACATTTGAATAAACATTGCTTGGATATCAACAACACAATATACCAACTAAGTCGGCCACAAAACACAGATGAACAAAAAGATATTCAACCGAATCTCCAAACTTACACATAACTTGGTACAAGGCATTGAGATTTCTGGATAACACAAGAAATACATTAATTAACCTCCCATAAGATCCACAACTCGAAATAACAACAAAAAATCTGCAAGTGAATCAATGAACACAAAACTGTTGGATGCTCTATTATTCCTGACTGTCCTCAATCTATCTGCCAGTAGGAGAAAATGATGACATGCGTATCCAATCACGGACTAGGGTTTCCATCAATGACAACACTTGAAAACATTTTTATTGTCTATTTCCAACAAAATTATCTCTTCCAACCCATCTAATGATCCTCTCCTCTCTCATGATCAAAACGCCCCTCCCACTTCATGTCATGATCCAAGATCACACTATACCATCCACCCCATCGCATGAGCCTACCCTGATTCAAGATCAAAGCATCCCTTCATCTTCATGTCATGATCCTAATCCTCCACAAGATCATATCACCCCTATCCAAGCTACCCATGAATTCCATACTTATCAAATGGGTTCCTCCACTTTCATCCAAGCTAAGTCTCCAAGAGCCTATCATTCCTTCCATGACATATCCCCCTCAAAATGGACTCGCATCTTGCTTCCAAAAAAATAAGTATCCCATTGGAAAAAGGATTTGTAAAAATATGAATTATCAAGGCAAAGGGTTAGGCCTTCATGAGCGAGGCATCTTAGAACCCCTTAATATCAAAGAAAATCCAAAATATCATGGCCTTGGATACCAAGCTCAAGATGTTGGCACTCCTTCCACCCATTCTAAGTCCAAAATCTCTCCATCTAAATCCAAATATCCATATTCCCATCCTCCAAATGTATTCTGGGCCCTTATGTTCCAAATCCAAATCCCTCATCCCTTCCATCCATTTTGGGTCCCTATGTCCTAAAACAAATTTCGTCACCCCTCCCATCAATCTTGGGTCCTTACATTCCACCACCTAGAATTCCTATTCCAAACTCCCATTATCCTCTCTATCCATCACCTTATATCCCTAATCAAGATCAACAAAGGCACACACCCTTGAACCTTTTCCAAAATACTACTTCCACCAACCCATCCATAATAAATTCACATCATTCATATCCATCCACCATTCCAATTGCTCTTGGAAACAATTTGGATTCCAAAAATCAAATTCATATAGCCCAAAATCCACAAAAATACAAGGATCAACATGTCCCATAAAAAAGGCATGCAAAAAAAAAAGAAAATATGATCCAAAATAAAAAATTTAAATCCAAAAGGCCACAAAGGACTATCAAGAAAAAATCAAAATTAATGTGGATTCCAAAAATACTCATAGAATCAATGTATCCCAAAGAAAATTCAAAATTGGCATCCAAACTTGCTTATGCAAAAGCTCTATCTAATCCTAAGTCCTCCACCCCATCTAATAATACTCCATCACCTGCATCCATTTTGAGTCCTTATATCTCAAAATGTACATCCACTCCTCCATCTAAACTTCAAAATACAAAATCCACTTCATTTCCACAATTCCACCACCTTCAAGGTGTGTGCCAAT
Organism: Sequoia sempervirens; assembly: GCA_007258455.2. NCBI lineage: Eukaryota > Viridiplantae > Streptophyta > Pinopsida > Cupressales > Cupressaceae > Sequoia > Sequoia sempervirens. The sequence continues at coordinate 785,099,327 of VDFB02281492.1, forward strand.
GTTGATCTTGTCAACATTTCCATCCAGTCATCCACAAGTCTTCCATCAACCCATCTATTAACCAACACCTATTTTCCATCCTTTCATCCCTATCATCCAATATTTTACATAAATCGATAACCCTCTTCGTATTCAAATCCATTTTATCCCCCTTACCATTATTCTACCCATGTCTATGAGCATAATTTCACATAATCAAGGGATCACACCAACTATGGAACTAGATGCTTGAATCCTTCCTCTATACCCATATCATCCATCCACTCATGTGTAATCTCCCCATACTCTTGTAGTATACACTTTTGTTAAAGCTCCATCCATACCACATCTTATCCACATCCTCCATTATCATTCATCGTCTATCTATCATCCTATCTAAATCCATTCCCCCCTTTTCCTCCTTTGATCTTGACAAGGTTACGGATCTACATGAGCATCACATATCCTATCTCCCTTGTGCTATCCATATAATTCCCTCGTCCTATCCAAATCCATCTTTTCTTCCCATATTTTATCTTGATGAAGAGCCTACAAGTCATATATCTATGCATCCATATCTTATCCACTCAACCTTGATCATCCTATCCATATCCTCCATCCCACATCCCTTATCCTATCTCCATCCCCCCATCCTATCCAATTCACCCCCTCTTTTCACCCTTGATCTTGATAAAGCTAGGGGAAAAATATCTATGCATGCTTTGGACTTTCTCTTAATTTCATCCATGTTCTTTACGCGCTATCCTTACATCTAATGCTACTATTCTTCCATCCATGATTGTACTACCTCTAGTGTGGGGTATCTTAGTACTTTATAACTAGTCCTTGGAAAACCCTTTTTATCTCCCATCACCATCCATCATCCAAATCCCTCTCTCCTATCCAAACAATCCCTTTATAATTTCATCCTTTACCATGTCTTGGTTCTCCCTTGTCATTAGATTCCATCCAATTCCTCTATCTGAACCATCTTATCCTCCATCCTATAGTATTTTATCCAAGCCATTTATCCCACATATATAATTCCGATCCAACCATCCCCATACAATCTAATCCAAATTCAATCAATCCCAATCGATTCAATCCAATCTTACAATCTAGGGAATCATCCTTAAGCAATCCACCATTTTTATTCAAATCAGCTAAAATCCATTGATCCAATTTAATCTATTACTATCATAGGGATATATCCTTCCCAATCCATGTGTTGTTCTTATTGTTAACAATAAAATCCTTTGGGTACACATTTTTCTTATCGTTAAATTTTCTATCCTTATCATCATCATCAATCCATCAATCCATCCACTAATTAGTTTTCAACTTGACTTGGAGTATAGTCCTTGTTTTCTTTTGGTTTTTTGTGTATGATTTATTGTTTGTTGTGTGTATTATCATTTTTTTCATTTATCATGGACTTTTTCACTCTATTGTGATAGGGGCATCATGGTCTTCCATATCATGGTGTTATAAGGCATATGTTTGCACTTGACTTTTTTTATCACATACTTGGCACATTGTCATCCTGATTCCTTATGCATTGGTGCATAAGGTCAAGTTCAATATCAAATATAGGTTGCTCAAATCATTGCAGCATGACAATCATCCATCCTCCCTCTCCATCCACATCTTCATCATCCTTATCTTCTCCCCTTCATCCTTAGCTATTTTCCTCTATTCTTTTATCCTTCATCCTCTAGTATTCCCATCCATTTTGAGAGCACACCCATGTTCTTTGAACCCATATGTCCTCTCAAGGGGGCATACCCCTAACTCCTCATCATCCTTCCTCATCCTTTCTAGTGATTGAGGCATCATGCTAGACTAGTCCTTTTCCCTTACCTACCCACTATGTGTTGAATGACAACTAAGAGGGGGGTGAATTAGTTGTATATTAAATCTTCAAATCCCTCATAAACATTCAGATCCACATCAACTTAACTAACCCTTATTCTATTAGAACAATTTAACATGAAAGAAAATAATAGAAACTAAAACACATCAACACCATTCGCACTAGAACACTAGATTTATGTGGAAAACCCAAGAAGGGAAAAACCACAATGAGGATTAGCTCACAATATAAAGTAATTGCAACACTAAATACAAAAGGCTCATTTTCAGAGGGCTCACTTCCCAAAACAAAGAAGGGATCATTTCCAATGGTTCACTGCCAAATTACAGAAAAGAAGAATGTTACAGTGAGAAATCCATCTCAATGCAATATAAAAGCCCACCACAACATCACCAACACATTCGTAGCCTTTATAAAGATTGTAGACACCTTCTAATCACTGCTTCTAGTATTCTAACTCATTGAAGCTCATACTGCACTTCAAAAATTTGTGCTTCATAACTCTCCAACTTGCATCACACTCTCTACACACTAATTCTCCATCAACACAACACTTATTTTTACCTTCTTCAAGCTTGAAAACATTCTCCAAGGTTAGCTATGCACCTCAACTGTGCAAATTCAAATTAGGTCGGTACTAAACATTCCCACAATGGAAAGGAATGAAAGCGGACCACACCACATCTTAAGTTGGACTTAAATTATACATATACACCATGCCACACTTCCATAATCATCGAAGAAAATCCACAATTAGTGTAAACATGCAAGGTTGGTCGAACCTATTTATACACCATTAAAATTTAAGTGCACGCTTCCTCAAATCAAAAGATGACTCATGGACCACACAAAACACTTAAACACAACCTAGAATATTCCACAAACACCCTAAAATCTAGCAAATTCCTTTGCACCAAATTTCACTTAAAGAATGTAAACACCCAATACACTCAAACAACCTTCCATACACTATAACTCAAGAAACCACCTTGTAGATCAGCAAACCAAAAAAATTTTTTACTTTAGGTAGATACGAACCTTATCAACACAATTCTATAACTACAAGAAAATAAACCAAACTACAGAGAAATGTGAAGCAAAACCATTTCTCCTAGATAGAACTGCAACATAGTTCACACACTAGTGAACACAACTTCTTTTGCACAACGATCTAGACAAAGAAATTTTGGATATAACATCCATGAACACCTCTAACCAACACATATGAACCACACAAGAATATTTTCAACATAGAAGAAATGTGGAGCAAAACTAGAACACCACTCTGTATGCCAAAACAACTCTACAACACATTGTTTCCTCTTTTATTCAAATTTTCTCAAAAGTACCTGGAAACCAAACACCGGAGATATATACTCATAATCTTCAACACTTCCTCATGACCACTAAACCAAATACAAAATTGTAACTCAACTACACATCCATAAACAGATAAAATCTTATCAAAGCAACACTAGAGGTTGACACCAATAACACTTACTAATGAAACTAATCAAAACAACATAAAAAATTCTCAACCATCACTGGTTGACATGAATGACAACACAAACATAAGCCTATGAAATTAATTACAACACCAACTACACATACTTGAAACAATCTCCCCCTTTGTGATTGATGGAAACACATGATGTGAAAAACCACCAACAACAAACATAACAACTCTGATCACCAACATACTACTCCATATCAAGTCTTTTTCTTTCTCCCCCTTACATAATACTCTCCTTATTCAGTTTACTCTCTCTCCCCCTTTGATAATTGAACATTTTTCACATTATTTTATCTCCCCCTTTGACATCAATGGCAAAGGGAAACATATTTGCATAGCTTTCTCCCTTTGAAACTAAACATACATACTTTCTTTCCCAAAGGAAATTCTTGTAAGGGACAACAACTGCTCTACAACTTCCTTTTTTTTTACTGCTCTACATACCCCCCCTTAGGAGCATACAAAAAATAGTACCAACCAACAACCATTGCACTAGCACTAACTCACCCTGAGTGTAATAACCAACAAATCACTACCTACTCCCCTGAGAGGTAGCCTCCAACATCAATACACATCAAGTAATGAATATTAAAATCCACTAGACTAATGCATATCCTTATGCATCTAGTTAAAATAAGGAGGGTTAATAACCCTTAACTACTCCGAGAGATACTCAAAAGTATCCTTAGGAAGAGCCTTAGTGAATATGTCAACAACCTAATTCTTCGTAGGAGCATACTCAAGCTTCACCTCATTCTCTGCAACCTTCTCTCTCAAAAAGTGATACCAGATTGAGATATGTTTTATCCTTGAGTGCATCACTAGATTATTTGAAATGTTAATAAAACTTGTATTGTCACATAAGATAAAAATTGGTTCATCATATACCACTCTAATATCCTTCAAGGTTTTCCTCATCCACAATACCTCTATGAAGCAAGATGCTGCTACAATATATTATGCCTCTATAGTAGATAAAGACACTGAATCTTGCTTCTTGCTTAGCCAAGACACCGATTTGCATCCAAGAAAGAATTCACCACCACTTGTACTTTTCCTATCATCAACACATCCTACCTACCTAATCTGCATTAGTATAAGCACTCAAAGAAAAATCAGTATCCTTTGGATACCACAAACCATGTTATGGAGTGCCCTTCAAGTATCTAAATATCCTCTTCATTGATGCAACATGTGACTCTCTAAGATCTTCTTGAAATCTAGCTACAATACAAACTACATGCATGATATTCAACCTAGTAGAAGTTAGGTATAGTAGTCCTCCAATCATTAATCTATATTTTCTCTAATCAACCTTAGGAGATTCATCATTCTTACTTAGCTTGCAATTGGTAACCATAGGAGTACATACTAGTTTAGAATCTTCCATTCCAAACTTCTTCAACATTTCCTTGAAATATTTTGATTGTGAAATGAATATACCTTGTTTTGTCTGATTGATTTGCATTCAAAGGAAGAAATTTATCTCCCCAAACATAGACATCTCAAACTCTTTTTGTATCTCTTCTACAAATTTATTTCACATAGCTTCATCTGATCCAAAGATTATATCATCAACATATACAACCATAATCAAGATTTTATCTTTCTCAACTTTGAAATAAATATTAATATATGTGATAACTTTATTGAATCCTTGTTGTATCAAGTACTTTTCCAATCTTGCATACTAAGCTCTGGGAGCTTGCTTCAATTCATATAATGCATTTTTCAATCTATAAACCATATATGATTTTTCTGATAATTGAAATCCTTTTAGTTGTTCAATGTATACTTCTTCCAACTCACCATTCAAGAAAGAAGACTTCACATCCATTTGGTAAACCTTTAAATCCTTATGTGCTACAAAACACAAAAAATTCTAATAGCTTCCATTATTTGAATAAGAGAAAATGTCTCTTCAAAATCTATTCCTTCTACTTGTGAGTACCCTTTACACACAAGCCTTGCCTTGTTTCTTACCACTTATCCATTCTCACACAGTTTGTTTTGAAATGCCAATTAGTTCCAATAACATTGTTGTTTCCTAGTCTTGGGACAAGTTACCAAGTCTAACTCTTTTCACTTTGTAGTAGTTCTTCTTCCATAGCCTTGATCCAATACTCATTCTTACATGCTTTGATCACTATTTTAGGTTCAACTTTATAAATTAAGCATAGGTTTACCTATTCTTCAACAACTTTTCTTCTTGTCAACACACCCTTTCTTTTGTCGCCGATGATCTAATCTTCAAAATGATTCTTTTGCACATACTTAGGAGTCTTAGGGATCCTTTATGGAGCTTCTTCCTCTTCAATCTAAACTTATTTTTATTTACCTTCATCTTTGTCATTTTCTCTGCAAGAGAATTCATCTAAGTCATATCCATCTATCACCACTGAGTTCTTCTATAATTTTTCATCCACTTTGACACTTGCACTCTCAACAATCTTCTTCAGCCTCTTGTTGTAGCACTGATAATCTTTGCTTCTTGTAGAGTATCCAAGGAAGATACCTTCACCGTATCTTGTATCAAACATTCCTAAATTTTCTCCATCTCTTCTGATATAACATTTGCTTCCAAATACTTAAAATTATTTGACAGTAGGAATCCTTCCATACCACAACTCATAGGGAGTCTTTGCACTATTTACTCTTGCTTGAAATCTATTAAGAATGTAGACATAAGTATGAATTATTTCTCTCCAGTAGACTTCCTATAGGATTGCCTCTTTCATCATTGTTCTTGGAGCTTCCTGAATAATCCTATTATTTCTTTCAACCACTCCATTCTGCTGAGGATTCCTAGGGGCAGATAAATGCCTCTTTATTCCATGATTCTCACAAAAACTATTAAACTCATTGAAGGTTAATTCTCCACCTTTGTCAGACCTCGAACATTTTATTTTCATATCCATTTAATTCTCAACCATAACTTTGAATTCCTTAAACTTATCTAGAGATTTTTATTTTTCTTTGAGTAAAGTAACCCATTTTATTCTAGAATAATCATCAATCAATAACATGAAATACCTATCACCTTGAAGACTTCTTACTATGGTAGGACTACAAAGATCTGTGTGCACAAACTCCAATAGCTTGGTAGTAGATTGTTCTTTAACTTTGAAACTTCTTCTTGCTTGCTTCCAAATTTGACATTCCTTGTAGACAACATTGATGGGCTTTGTAATATTTGGTTGATCTCTAATAGCTTGAACTGAATTGATTCTCACTAGACTATCAAAATTGATGTGACACATCCTTATATGCTATAGACAACTTCCATTAATATGATTGATAAAGCAATAACCATCAACACCTTTGAGCTGATAAACATTTCCATCTGTCCTTCCAACAACAACCACAATTCTAGAGCCTTTTCTGATATCACATCCATCATCCTGAAACATAAGATTATATCCTTTGCTACAAATTTGTCCAACACTTAAGAGGTTATGCCTTAAACCCTTAACATAAAGAACATCATATGTATTATGCTTTCCATAAAAACTAATTGAACCTTTTCCACATATCTTAGGAGATGTATCATCTTCAAACTTTACTAGACCTTCATATTTCTCAAGTTTAAAAACCTTACTTTTGTCACCGGTCATATGATTTGAGCATCCACTATCTATGATCTTGTTTTTCTTCTCTTTTCTAGCATGAAAAGTAGTCACCATAGCATAATGACCTACTTCTAGAGCACCTTCCTTCATGCATATCTCAAATTTAGTAAAATTAGATTCAACTTTTATAGCCATGAAAAAGTATTCACTATCCTCATCATCACCATATTCAAATTCATCATCATATATACTGGAATCTTCTCTAGCATAATAGCTTTTCTTAATTGTTTTACCTCTATTTTATTTGTTCTTGTCATTTAAAGCTATGTTTGGATATATTGAAGCATAATGACCTATCTTACCATAACTGAAACGTTTGAAAGGAAAATTAACTCTGTACTTTCTAGTACCCTTTTTCATTCTCCTAATGAAATTTTCTTCAACATCATCAAGATCCTCTTGATCTGATTCCTTAGTATTTTTTGATTTTCTAGCCTTAAAAGTAGTCTCAACTTTTCCATTATTTGGACCAAATTCTCTCATTTCAAAAGCAGATAAAGCACCATACAAATGATCTCTAGAATATTTTCTTAAATCTTGAACTTCCTTAATAGCATAAACTTTATGGCTATAATATTTTGGAAGAGTTCTTAGAACCTTCTTTACCACTTCTTCTTCTTCAAGTTTTCCACCAAGACCTCTAATGGCATTAACAACTTCATCCACCTTATGTATGTATCTTGTAGTTTTTTCATCTTCAAAAATTTGTGGGTTCTCAAATGTGATATTTATATTTTGTATCTTAGCTTGCTTGACCTTATCATCTCCTTCATAAATACTTTCCAACTTTGTCTAGATATATTTAGGAGATTTCAAATTCATAAATTTCACAAGTTTAGTGTTAGAAAGACCACCTAAAAGATCATACCTTGCTTTAACATTATTATCATAGGCCTTAACCTCATCATCAATACTCAAACCACTAGTAGGCATAGTATATCCAATCTCAACTGACTTCCAAACTCTAAATTCAAGAGATACCAAGAAACCTTCCATGCTTGTCTTCTAAAAACCATAGTCTGTTCCATCAAACAAAGGAGCATCCCTCTTCTGTGCCATCCTAGATCTACCTCAAGAGATTAAGTTTTCTTCCAAGGAACCTTTCTTTGATACCAATTGTTGAATGCACAAGATAGTTGAGTAGGGGGGGTGAATTAGTTGTACATTAAAACTTCAAAACCCTCATAAACATTTAGATCCACATCAACTTAATTAACCTTTATTATATTAGAATGATTTAGCATGAAAGAAAATAACAAAAACCAAAACACATCAACACATTGCAAAATAGAACACTATATTTACGTGGAAGACCTAAGAAGGGAAAAACCAAAGTGAGGATTATCTCACAATATAAAGTAATTGCAACACCAAATACAAATGACTCATTTTTGGAGGGCTCACTACCCAAAACAAAGAAGGGATCACTACCAATGGCTTACTACTAGATTACAAAAAATAAGAAAAGAAGAATGTTACAGTGATAAATCCATCTAAATGCAATAGAAAATTCCACCACAACATCCCCAACACATTTGTAGCCTTTCCGAATATTGTAGACACCTTCTTCTCACTACTTCTAGTAGTCTAACTCATTGAAGCTCGTACTGCACTTCAAAAAATTTCACTTCAGAATCCTACAACGCACGTAACACACTCTACACACTAATTCTTCATCAACGCAACAATTATTTATACCTTCTTCAACCTTGAAAAAATTCTTCAAGTTCAACCATACACCACTGTATAGGAGTGAATTTGCACCCCATGTGCAAATTACCCCTTTGTTCCTCTCCACTTTAGAAAACTAAGTTCAGAGGCTTAATTCCATCTAAGCCCACTGCTTGCATCCCACTTGGTGCTTGTTTTGAGCATCAGTGGAGGCATTTCTATCAAGGATTCCTGTGTGAAACTCTTACATCCCTGGCAAATTCCTACAGCTAAACCTGCAGAGGCGTTACACTTCTCATTGGGAGTCAAGTTGTAACGTCCCCTTAGGCCGACTAACCTAAATATGGTCATTTTTCTCCATCCCTTCTTCAAATTCATTCCTTGAACAAGCATTTCATCTTCTAAAATCACTCCACAAGCTTCAACACACTCTTTGGAATCCATTCCAAGCTTCCAAGTAGAATTCTTGCACCCTATTGCAACAAATCCATCACTCCATCACTTCAGTAGAGAAAGTTGGGGACAAACACCATTGTATCAGAGGCTTGAGTACTCTCATTTTCTCCCCTAAGCAGCCTTGAGTGCTCTTAGTGGAGGTGGTAAGCTCCCTTTCGTCTCCTCTATCACTTGTTTGAGTTAACACTTTATTGTTTTATAGTGCTTTAGTGCTCTTTACTACTTTGTTTTCTGTATCTTGATTTCTTGGTTGTCCATGGAGGTGGAAACACCTAAATGGGGGTTTGAATGAGGTAGGCCCCTATACAGCCACCTAACATTTTCCTCTTTCTATGTGTAGGAGTGTGTGCTTTCGAGGAACTAGCTGGTGAATAAACTCTTCTACGAAATCATCTTCGTCACCCTAGCTCTGGTATATTTTCTTTATCACCTTTGATTGTAATTTTCCTATTTCATAGTGTTGTTTTGCTCTTTTAGAAGTCACTAGCTAGGCTGCTAGCTTGTTTTTTTCTAGTTCACATTGTCCTTTCGGTCCTCTAGTCGTACGGACACCAATGCACCTAAGAGATGCCAACGCATCACATTGTCATCCTGAAACCGCTCTCTCGTCCTTAGACAAAGAGCTATCTGAGATACAATGTTGAGCTCAAAAACCATCTCACCTAGTCTCATTTCGAATCTCAGGATTGTAGAGTGGTTGTAGGACTTTATAATCCTCATCATTCTCATCCTCATATCCTAACACCTTGTTTAGCTGAGGTAAGTTAGGGAAGCCTTCCACATCTTGGCCCTCTGTGACTTGGGGCCTTGCACATGGTGGTCCCCCTATCTTACATTTTGGTGAACCCAACATGAACCATTTTGGTTCCATTTTTTTGATACTGACAGGTCATTTCCTTGTACTATAGGAGTTTTGTAGGTGTAAGTGTTGTAATACTGTCGTCTTACAACCCAACCTATGACCCCTAGTTGGCATAGTTGGAAGGTTCCAAAGGTATTGCATAACAAAAGCTTAGTTGGGTCACTATCTTATCCTTTTACCTTTAGGAACTCTATGAAAGTATTGTCTAGTGTGTGTAATGGCCTCCTTCCAACATTAGCCTATCCCCTCTGCACAACCTATGGATAGTGGTACTGGTATAACCTTCACTTCATAAGACCTATTGATGAGCTTCAATAGGGAACAATATCCTCTCTACATCCTCACACGGATCAACGGAAACATTGTATCGAGTGTTCTCGATGATCCAACGCCACAACTAAACAACATAACTGAGGAGATCATGTTGATTAATTTCTTACATAAACATGGGTATTATGCACCCATGAGTACCATCTGCACACATGACGAGATTTTTGTGCCCCCTATGGGTAGTATTTTCATGTTGGTCCTAGTAGGACCTAAATATGTAAACCTCTTGTTTGACATTATCCCTGGGTCTGAGCTCTTTAGGGTGAAATTGGGTATCCCTTGGTTGGTGGTGATGAACACGGTACCCTCGGTCATGCATAAATGTTTAAAATTTATCCACAGGGGTTTCGTACACATAATCCACAACACCAGTTATAGACCACCGGTTGCTCATGGTAGCTACTCCATGGAATAATCTTGGCCTATGCCCATTGGTCCTCTCCCACCTAGGACGAACCTTCTGTACCAAACATATTAGAAATATAAGGGCACTTGAGGCTGAAAGTTAGATAGCCTTCCTCGCCTTATGCTATTTCACATAGGACTTGTTTAAAAGTTGAAAGTGATGCCACTAAGGCACAAAGGAAGGAAGAAGAGAGGTGGTCTCATGATCCTCCTTCTTCCTCTTCTGATGGCTAGTCTAATGCTTCTCGCTCAGTTGTGGTACAATCAAGTTCTGCTCCTTGTCTGCAGGAGAATCCTATGGTGCTCACTTGGCGAAAGCATGAGTGTTCTGCTTTTGAACTTCCTATTTTGTTGATGGAGTGTAGACCCGTTCGGTATAACATGAAGTAGGTCTCTCGTGGAGAGTCCTCTTTGTATCAACCTCCACGGCCTCCTACCGCTTCTTCTGAGGTGAATAGGAAGAGGTTCGATGTTGAGGCTCTTGAACCAACTCCCCCTACTGCTTCTCAACCTATTCCTCCTACTCTCATTCACGAACCTGTTCCTCTGCCAAAAACAGCTATAGTGGACATTCCCATGGTTGAGAAGGAGCCTTTTTCTCCTTCATAGCCTCTAGCCTCCGACTCCAAGAGTTGTAGAAACTACCTTGTGCACAAGCGCAAGTGTCGACGAAAGGCTCTCTTAGCTGAGTAGGTCACCTCACAAAGAAGGGAGGAAGAGATGACCACCCCTGCTTCAAGGCCTCTTGTAGTGTTTCCCTCTTCCCTTCTTCTTCTTCTATGCTACTTCTGGCTTCCGCAATAAGTGCGAACATACCTAACCCCAAGGGGGTACAAGTGTTCATTGCTCCTTCGAAGGAGCCGCCTTTGCTAATCATCATCTTGGATATCTAGCCTTTCTCAAAGCCCGTGGATATCATTAATACCTTGGTTGTATCCGCTATGGTTCTTTCCTCCTCTTCCTCCATGCCTCTAGCCTCGGATAAAGAAAAAGGTGGAGTGTGGTCCTTTTAGCAGTGAAGAACGTAAGAGGATCCAACCTTCTTTGCAAGGTGGTCCCATGCTGACTTGTTCTATCTTAGTGATGGAACCAGTCCTAGCTTCTCCTAAGTTCGTCACCACTCTTGAGTCACTCGGTGAGCCCATCAGTGAATCTTAGGCACAACTTGCCTAGACCATTGAAGTTAGACATTACACTCCTGTGGGGTGCATGTTTAACTCTGTGGATGAATTTATGACCTTGTCAACAATCTTTGTGAAATCATTGACCTTAGCTCCACAAGAGCTTGGTAGAGAGGACCTTGAGGGGCCCTCTTCCCTGGCCCTTGTTGTGGGAGGGCCATACTCTCTTCCTCTTAACATCCCACCACTATAGGCTCATCCTCCTTCCCCCTATGATGATCTAGAGTGGGAAGTAGACGACCTCTTGGCTGATCAATGCTAGGAGGAGGCCTCTTCTACATCTTTTGTGTATGTGTGTGTTTTCTGTAATGTGTTCCCCCATGATCGTGCTATGTGTGCCTAGATGACCCTTGTCACCCTTGTTGGTGCTTGGATATGTTGTTCGGTTAGATGAGCATAGCAACAGTAAATAGAATATTACTACTCTGTTCTCCTAAAAGAGAAAGAATAATGCATGGATATCTAACTCCCAAGGTCTTGGTAATCGGTTCTCGACTATGCCAATTTGACTCAATGGTTGATGTGAACTATAATGTTCAAGGGGCCTGCTAGTGTTGAGCTTCTCGATTGTTCTAAGATCAAACATAAATTTAGACCTACTTTAACCAAGGTTTTTTTTAAGAAACATAAAAAGATAGATCAAAGCTTTGGAACTGAAGAGAATGATAATTCATCCAACTTAACCAGATTTGTTACCTTTCAAGGAATTCCTAACTAAAACTACAGAAAAAAATTAACTTGTGATTAACACACAGTTTCATTCAGTCACGGTGCTAATTTCAACAACTGATTTGCAAATCACCATTTAAACAAAACATAAAATAAAATTTCATTCCTTGAAAGCTTTTCAAATCAAATGATTAACGCTAGATAAATACCATTCTAGAACACAATATGCAGTAGATTTAAATCTGATTGCTTCTACTATTGGTGAAACAGATAAGCAACATTTACAAATCTGGCGAAATCACCAGTGTACAGAAAACCCATGTCTTCAAATTGTTTCCACCTATACTAAGGAAATTTGAAAGGTACATCACTGCCTTCTACTCTCGAATTTCTCTACCTTCTAATCCTAACTTGCTAATTTTTTTAACAAAAGAAAAAAAACTCTCTACGTCCATCCCTAAAATCTCTACCTATATCCCTCTAAAAAGAGGCAAAAAAGTGCCATATATATAGAACATGCCAAAAAGAATGTGTTGGCCCCTGTTTTAGGGTTTACAAAAATGGGTTTGTTTCAGAAGGGTCGGCCCTTAGATCTTTTTCAATAAAGTTAATCTCATTCAATATGCATCCCCCGTGTCCATGTCGGTGAAGGATCGCCCTCAGGAGTAGCCCTTAGATCGTTTGCAACCATCACATTAACTTCTGGCCTCTGTGTCCACCCTCGAACTTCCTTGTAGAGCTGCTTTGAATGTTCTGAAGCTTTATCATTAATGTCGATCTACCTTTGCCAGTAGACATCACAACTATCACTGAAACTCGTGGCTCGTTCCTTTCTACCTTCCTCTTGCTCTAGATCTTTCTGCATGTTAATCCCCTTTGGAAATAGTCTCAGGCCTCCTGTTAGATCCCTTCACAGATGATACCACTGGATAACAAACTGATCCATTATCTTTGATCACAGAGTAGATCCATACCACTCACAGTCCGTTGATCCATTCACAATATGGTCACAATGGTCAAACTATTGAGGGTTCACCTTCAGCCTCGTCTGATTGGTTGAACACATACCACATAGGATCTTCAGGCGGTCAAAATTTATTCAAATAGAATTGCATGTCAGTGAGACACTAGCCGTGTCTCCCCGATGCTATTGTACTTCACAGTAGCAATCGACATAGCTTAGAATTGTTAGCAAGACTTCATATCAAGACGCAAGGGTCATACCGATATCCAAGACCATCGGCAAGACTATTGTTATCAGACGGACATCATAGCAAGCCCATAAGAGTTATACTATTGTGTTCCTCCGTTGGCAAAACATCCGCATTCGACAAGACATCATTCAGTTGGCAGGAGGTCATAGTAGGTTCCCATTAGTCACACTGAAGAGTGAAACCATCGGCGAGACTCTTCAGTTAGAAAGACCTTATATAGAAGACAAACCATTTGGCCAGGAGTCTTACCGAAGTCATATACTCATCGGTGAGACTTCACCCCGTCAACGAGACATTACACCGAGACCATTCCACTTCGGCGAGACCACCTTCAGTTAGTGAGACCTTACCCCAAGAGCACCCATTGTCAACAAGAGATCCAACGGTCGGTAGGACATTATACCAAATTCGCACCTTTGGAGAGACCACCACAAGACAGCGATAGATTACACCGAACGAGACTTCCTTCGACGAGTGCAACTTATTTTGGCGAGACCTCACCCTATCGGCCAAAATTCTCCCCGATGACAAATCCTTTTGGTGAGAGTTCCATTCGTCGGCCTGAGGTCACACCAAAGGAAAACCATTCTCCCCGATGCTAACCTTGTGAACAATCATTGGTGAGAGGTCTTCAGTCAGAGAGAGATAGAAAACTTCATGGCGACCAAAATGTCTTGACAACCTGAGGATTTGAAATGAATATAACACACAGCCAGTTGGCAAGACATTCAACTGGTCTCAGCAACTTTCTTCTTTGAGAAGTTTTATGCCAGATCCGACTGAGGCATACTTTCCAACAGACTTCCTTGTGAAATAGAATCAGATGTATGATTTAACCCTACAAATCAATGCCTCCATTAGTCCCAAAAGCATAAAAAATACATTATTCTTCATCATTCCTTCAATTTTTAGCATAAAGAAACCCAACTTTGGCTGAGGCAGAGACAAATCTGACAAAATAAAAGAAAGACCTAGGAGGAAAATAAAAGAACTCCTAGAACCCAAACAAACAACCAAAGGTGATGAAAGAAAAAGAAAAAGGGGGACCCATTTTGTTCCAAAATAAAATGGGGTGGTTATGAAAGGAATAACAAATGGCGACTTGGCTGGGAAAATGGTTTAACCATTTTCAAGAAACTGAAGGATTCAGCTACCCAAAACTCTTGGTTTATGAACAACAATGTGAAAGATTTTAACTACATGAGTTGATTCCATTTAGCTGTTGTGCAATGATATCCTGGGCATTTCTCCACTACCAGTCAGGTGTCCATAGCCCCAACGGAGATACCTCTAGTTTTCTCACAACATTGCTCTACTGCTAGTCAGGCGTCCATAGCCCCGATAGAGATACTGGAATCACCCATTCATATTAAGTCTTCCTTTCTTTTAGATAATTCTCTTTTCTTTTCTTTTCTCTTGGAGTTTCAGATATTTCATTCAATTTTTTTTTCTCAATATGTCAGATGTGTGACATCTGTTTTGGGTTGAAAACTACCATGGACCTCATAACAGCATCTGGGGAATCATATTTTTCACTCAAATCTTACAACACTATCATCCTAGGACAAATATACCATTACAAAGGGAGATGACCTTGATGATTTGTGACAGATTCAGAGGAAGTTAATGAAGATTGTTTACTTTTCACCTTGTTTTCAAGACTTTCCACAACTCTTATTGATAATAGGCATAAAACAATGAATTTAGGAGAAAATAATCCAATCAGAAAACTTGAAAATATCTAAACCACTTCTCTCCTAATAACCAAAGTATACTTGAGATAAAAAACCACCATTTAAAGATGGAAAGAAACAGAGAAACCCCAAAGAACTAAACAAGACAGACATGAAACAATAAAGGAAACGAAAGGATAGAAAGAAAGAACAAACAAACAAACAAAAAAACTATTTACAAGCAAAACAACAAATTATTTACATATATGCATAGCCCAGCAAAAATACCAAACTTTATGATTCAAAATAATGCTTAATAAACTGTCCATTGACAGGAAATGGAACAGGTTCTCCCATTAAACTACTCAGTCGGAAAGCATTTTCTCCTAGGATTTCAGCAATCTGATAGGGACCCAACCAGAGCTTATCAAATTTTTGGTGGTTTCCCTTCTTTTCATTAGCTTTATCCCATAGCAGCACAAGATCCGATATTATGAAAGCCTTGACTTTGGCTCTTTTTCCAAACCAATGTTTGACAACAGCATGGTCTCTAAAGAATTGCTGCAAGGTGGCATCTCTCTGCTCTTCTAATTTCAACAAGCCAGCTAACTTTACTTCTATCCTATCATCATTAGAGTAAAAATTCTGCATAAACTGAAGGATAGGTATTTGCATGTGAATAGGGAACACAGGCTCTTGGCCATACACTAACTTAAATGGTGAAGTCTTTAAAGTATCCTTGATTCTAGTCCTATATTCCCATAATGCAAATCTTAGCTGGGTATGCTAGTCCCTAGTATTATTCTCTAATAGTTTTTGATTACCCCAAAGAGATTCTTATTAGTTGATTCTGCAACTCCATTTCCTTGTGGGTAATAGTTTGAAGAATACTTTAAAACAATTTTGTGATCATAAGCCCATGAAATGAACTCAGCAAAAGAAAAGGAAGAGCCATTGTCACATACCAATGTGAAGGGTACTCCAAACCTAGTTGTGATGCATTCGGTGAGGAACTTGATTACTACCTTCATTGTGCTATTCTTGCAAGGTATAGCCTCTATCCATCTCGTATAGTAATCTGTGGCAGTCAAAATAAATTTGTGTCCTACAGAAGAATTTGGGTTAATTACCCCAATAAAATCTAATGCCCATTGGGCAAATGGTCTTACCTCATAAACAGGGTGTAATGGCATGGCTGAATGGTATTCTTTTGATGCAAAAATTTAACATATGTGACATGTTCTTACATGTTGGTGGGAATCCTTGAACACACATGACCAGTAATAACTAGATCTAAGGATCTGATGTGCTAACGAATCTGCAGAACCATGGCCTGTGCCATGTTTCTCATGAAATTCAGCAATCACATGTTTAGCCTCTTGTTGATCAAGGCATCGTAGGTACACTCCCTTGAAATTCTTCCTATGTAGCAATCCTCCTTTGAGCATATAATGGGAGCTCTTCATTCTCAGTCCTCTCCTCTGAGTCTTATTCATTCCCTTTAGGCATCGATTATTAAGCATGAAACAAATGATATCGGCATACCAAGGGTCGTTGGAAAAGGACTGCGTTGTGTATTGTTGACAAATAATGTTCTCACCAGCGTCGGCTATGGATTTAGATAGGCATAGACCTCAGACAAGTTTCATAGGGTGAATCTCTAGATTGAACTCTTGCAAAATTACCATCCATTTGCCCCTTCGTTCTCCCGACTCGCTCTGCATGAGTAGAGACTTTACAATAGCATCAAGAACTACAACAATAATTTGACTTCGGAGGATGTAATGCCTGAACTTCTTGATAGCTCTAACCAATGCAAAAGCTTTTTTTCAAGAGGTGGGTACTTTACTTCGGAATTCTTAAATGAATAACTCGTGAAAGCAATTGGCCTCTCCTCTCCCTCTTCTCTTTGTTGAGTTAGGACAGCTACACAGGAATGTTCAGAAGCAAAAGAATAAATATAGAATGGCCTCAAGTAGTTAGGGCTGGTGAGAACTGGCGCTTCTGAAATGGATTGTTTGACTTGAGAAAATGTGGCCTTTTCCTTGTTACTCCATTCTATTATAGCATCTTTCTTCATCATTTCATTCGATGGTTTTACAATTTCTGCAAAACCTGTGATAAACTTTCTCACAAATTTGATCCTTCCAAAGAAAGATCTCATCTCCTTCTTGCTTCCTAGACTGGTTATCTTCAGAATGGACTCAACTCAGTCTGGATTGATCGATATTTCTCTTTCTAAGATTATGTGTCCCAAAAGTTTCCCTTCAAAAACCCTGAACACACACTTTTTAGGATTCAGGGAGACACCATACTAGATACATCTTTCAAGAACTTTAGCAAAGTCTACAACATGGTTTAGTCTATCTTTAGAGAATACTGTCAAGTCATCCATGTAGATGATGATGCATTTACCAATCAAATATTTGATCACTACATCCATGGCACACTGAAAGGTTGCTCCAACGTTTATCAAACCAAATGGCATCCTTCTGTAAGAAGATGTTCCCCACTTAATAGTGAAGGTTGTCTTCATTCTGTCTTCATAATTAACAATCACCTGATTGTATCCAAAATAACCATCCAGGAATGATATCATCTGAGACCCATTGATAGTCTGCAAGACTTCGTCCAGTGAAGGGAGTGGATAGTTGTCTTTTTCTGAAGCTCTGTTCAGATTCTTGAAATCTACACATAGCTTGATCTCTCCATTTTTCTTACGAATTGGAACCAAATTGGCCACCCATGTTGAGTGTCGTACAAGGAAGATTATTCTTGTAGAAAGCAATTTCTGAACTTCCTTAAAGATCAGTGGTTTAATCAGGACATTGACAGGATGTTGCTTCTGCCGAAATGGCTTAGCTTCAGGCTTCAAAGGAATAGTATGTCATTACAGAAGCATCAAATTTTTTTAGATCTTCATACCCCTAAGCTATTACAACAATATCCTTCTTCAGTGCCCTTAGTATATCTTTTTTTATTGCTTTAGTGTATGCCTTCCCTACGTAGACATTTCTTTCAGGGCCAGAATCAGCTAGGTTAATAGTTTCATATTCACCTCCTTTATCCTCGGTTGATACCTTTTCCCAAGCCCTTGGGTCTAAATCAAAAATTCTTTCTAAGGCCACCATTCCCTTGGGAATGCTATTACTTTTTAAATTGAGGACCCCCTCTATATCGCAGTCTTCAAGGCTCCAGTATCCTTGATCCCTATTGGACTCGTCGATGATCTATCCTTCAAAAACATCTGAGCTTGCTAGAAAAGCATGGATATGTCGATCATCATCAAAAACTTGAAAGTTCTTGATGTTATCAGGAACAGCCAGGGTGGAAATCAATTGTACTGAGAATCTCTTAAGCTTGGAGCCTTGCATGGGTTCTAGGGTACTTGTGGCAACAACTAATGAATCAACTAGTTGATTTTCCTCTCTACGGATTAAACTAATCCCAAAAGCATCAAAGTCTTGAATCAGGTTCCATACCCGATTTCTATAAGTTGCCAACCTTTTATTGTGACATGTGTATTGGCTATGCACTTGCTTGATAACTACTTTTGAATCTCCTTTAACCATCAAGGCAACAACTTTCTTCTTATGTGCGAACATCATCCCTCAAGCTAAAGCTTCTTATTCCGCTATGTTGTTAGTGCATCTAAACTGCAACCTGTAAGAAGCAAAGAAAATTTTCCCTTTCGGGTTGGTTAATTCAATCCCAACACCACAACCTATTTTGGACTTGGATCCATCAAACGGGTCCATAGCTGATCATGAGTTGGGGTTGATCCCTTTGAGGTTATTATGGGTGTTTGGATAAGATGAGCCATAGGTGGGGGCACTTGATCCTTTGCATCAAATATTGGGAAGGGGTGTTCAATAGGTTCCTCAAGTGCAATTTCCAATTCCTACTCGGATATATTATGTAATCCTAGGATATCTTTCTGATAGTCACTTGTATCTTTGATTGATCCCTTTGGTTTTTGTATACTTGTGAGTGCAGGGGTATCAAACAAACCTTGGGGTTGTTCAACACAACTATGTTGGTCTGGTATCATGACCGAGGTAGGTTCAATTTGAGGAGGGACTTCCTCTGAGGGTATATTATCCTTGGTTAACATTATGGCATTTTTGGCTTCGAAGGAGAAGTGATCTGAAATGGCCTCAAGATGACTTGGGTCAGTTCCTCCTGTGTGACAAATATACTTTAGGACACTGATGCAGGGTTGGCAGGTCAGTTTCAAATGATTTT
This sequence comes from Sequoia sempervirens, assembly GCA_007258455.2. Taxonomy (NCBI): domain Eukaryota; kingdom Viridiplantae; phylum Streptophyta; class Pinopsida; order Cupressales; family Cupressaceae; genus Sequoia; species Sequoia sempervirens. The sequence continues at coordinate 785,119,027 of VDFB02281492.1, forward strand.
GGTAATGCACCCTGCACCAATTAGGGAGTAGAAGACTTCACATATCGATGTCCTCCCCTAAGACCAGTTAATCCTATTGCAGCTTCCTGATCAATACCTATTGGTTTTCATTAATCATGGGATCAAGGGATTTTTGTATTGACAAATCTTTAGAATCAAGAACCGAAAAGGTCAGAATTTCTTCTCTTTTATAAACCCCTATCTCGGTTTCAAAATAAGCTACCTCATTGGGAAAATCATACTTAGTGATGATATGTTTGAGGTGAGGTTCACTTTCAATCCTAATCTACATAGGCACTCCCCTCCATGGCAACCACATATGTGAAAAGTCGAGGGAGAGATATCCCCGTATACTTTTCATTAAATCTCTGCTTAAGAGCATACAATAAGTCTCGGAATGTCTACTACCTGAATATCCATATTGGTTAAAATCCTAGGGTCAGACCCTACTTGTACATGTATATTTCTCAATTATCCAACTACATTAACCTCTATTTTATCAAGTTGGATGACCTTCTTGTTTATTTGGACAGGGTTCAATCCCAATTTCTTGCATATAGAAAATGGCATAACATTGTCAGAAGCCCCTGAATCCAACAAAAAATTATGTAGATTCTTCCCAAAGATTCTTAAACTCAAAAGAAATGGTGGGGTACCTACCTTGCTTCTGTACAAAGTTGCATTCATGTCTGTAGCAAATGCCACCTTGGTTTTCCCATTTGGTTTATTAGCTTGTTCAAAAGCTTTCAGCACTATCTCTTGTTGGGAAGGGCACCACTTTAGGATGTCAAAGTATGATAAAGAGGTTTTCTGTCTCTGCATCTCGGGAAAACAATATCAAATTCTGTGTTATAGCTTGCATTACATTTGACAACACCAGGTGAATTACCTTTGTTATGGAAGTCAGGTAGACCTTTGGTGGAGGAGGGTTATTGTCAGCACTTTGATTCAGAGGCACCATGTGATTAGGCGGTGCTGATGTAGTGAACAGACCCTTATTCTGATTTCTTAAAAAGTGTCACCCTTTTGTTTGGAAAGCTTGGGCATCATACGAATCTTCCTCTGGTTCATTCTCATTTTGCATTGGGAATGAAGGTTCTTCTTCAAAGATGTCATAAGTCATTGTTGTATCTACTAAGCCACCTTCTCTATTTGAATTCCCTTGGAGCGTTTGGGCATCTTCCTGTGCCATCTTTACGACTTTCTCCATTTCAAGGCAGTTTACCTCGAAATGGGTTGGAGTATCATGCAACCTTCACCAATTAGTCATAAAATTAAGGTCAGCCACATTTGTAGTATGTGTCCTATCCTCATTAGCTTGATAATTGTGAGAAACTCCACCGTTATTTGGCCTTTGGTTATATCCTCTATTTTGATTTTGATAACCTTGGCTAGGGGAGTTTTGGCCTTGATAATTTCTCTGGTCGTGATTGTAGTTGTTCGGGTAATTACCCTGATTTTGAGAAGGGTTCATTCTAAGTTGAGCCATGTCATTTGTGACTTGAGAGAGAGTTTTCTTTAAGGTCTCCACCTCATTTGTGAGTTGAATTTTCTTTTCACTCTCAACACTCTTAGCAACAAGTGGCTGATCGACATGATTTGGTGTTCCAGCTTGGTTATGATGACCATGCGGACTATGATGAGCCTGTGATTGTTGAAAGAAGTCAGGAGCTCCATTGGCAAAGAATGGAACAGAAGATTGAGTCTACAACTTAGACATAGGTCCATAATGGGAAGGAGATATCGCTAGGACAGTATTGAATAAGGGGGTTGGGCTAGACATCTGATACCCCATTGAAGGAAAACCTCCTCCCAAACTTCCTTGTTGAGAGCTAATTTGTTGTTATAGCTTGATGGCTAGATGATAGACTTTAGACAAGGAATCAATATATGTCGATTGATAAGTCCTTTGTAGGAACAAGCCAAGCAAAGGGTCTATAACTCTATAGTATGCTTGAATGGCACTATTCTCAAAAACTAGATAGGGGTCTTGTAGTCTCCTATACATTCGTTGAAACTTGGTATTAAACACGGGCAAGGATTCACATGGCTCTTTCCTAATTGTAGCAAATTGGTGGAACAAAATGGTTGGATCCACATAAACTTTGAACTGATTGATGAAAGCATTCTCCAAGTCTGTCTAGCTCAGAATAGAACCTTGTGGAATATTTAGATACCAGTTGTATGCCATATCCCCTAAGGAATAAGGGAACAACCTACAAACTACATCATGGTGAGCTATCTAAGCTCTGGTACAAACATCCTTAAAATTTTGTATGTGCTCTTCAACACTCCTTAATTCACCATGAATGTATTTGGGACAAAATTTCTTACGATTCTTAGGCATATCATGAAAGCCTCTAGGAATAGTCCCCAATGGAGAGGGATTATTCTGAAAAAATGCCATTGGTGGTAGTGGTTGAGCCAGCTATTCGATGGGTTGAACCAGCTGTAATGGCACTTGAGATGGATTTGGTGCTGGACTGATAGGTATCCACTGGGGTATTGGTGAAAATATGGGTGGAGTGAGTGGAGCAGACAAAGGTGGTATGATGGTTGCCCCAGTCTTGTGAATCTTGTGTCTTATTGAGGTCTTGAGTTCTATCAAAGGTGGTGGATTTTCAGCTGATCAAAGAACTCTACGGGACCTTTCTGGTGAGAAAAACCCAGTATTATCCAGTTTTCTCTTATAGGCCCTCCTTCTAGTGCCAGTTTCCTGTTGTTTGGTCAAATGAGCATATCAACAGTAAACAAAATATTACTACTCTGTTCTCTTGAAAGAGAAAGAATAACGCATGGATATCTAACTCCCAAGGTCTTGGTAATCAATTCTTGACTTGCCGATTTCACTCAATGGTTGATGTGAACTATAATGTTCAAGGGGCCTATTGGTGTTGAGCTTCTGGATTGTTCTAAGATCAAACATAAATTTAGACCTACTTTAACTAGGGTTTTTTTTTAAGAAACACAAAAAGATAGATCAAAGCTTTAGAACTAAAGAGAATGCTAATTCATCCAACTTAACGAGACTTGTTACCTTTCAAGGAATTCCTAACTAAAACTACAGAAAAAAATTAACTTGTGATTAACACACAGTTTCATTCAGTCACAATGTTAATTTCAACAGCCGATTTGCAAATCACCATTTAAACAAAACATAAAATAAAATTTCATTCCTCAAAAGCTTTTCAAATCAAATAATTAACCCAAGATAAACACCATTCTGCAACAAAATATGAAGTAGATTAAAATCTGGTTGCTTCTACTATTGGTGAAATAGATAAGCAACATTTACAAATCTACGAAATCACCAGTGTACAGAAAACCCATGTCTTCAAATTGTCTCCACCTATACTAAGGAAATTTGAAAGGTACATCACTGCCTTCTACTCTCGAATTTCTCTACCTTCTAATCCTAACTTGCTAATTTTTTTAACAAAAGAAAAAAGACTCTCTACGTCCGTCCCTGAAATCTCTACCTATATCCCTCTAAAAAGAGGCAAAAAGTGCCATATATACAGAACATGCCAAAAAGAATGTGTTGGCCCCTATTTTAGGGTTTACAAAAATGGGTATGTTTCATAAGGGTCAACCCTTAGATATTTAGCAATAAAGTTAATTGCATTCAATATTCATCCCCATGCCCATGTCGGTGAAGGATCGCCCTCAGGAGTAGCCCTTAGATCATTTGCAACCATCGCATTAACTTCTGGCCTCTATGTCCACCCTCGAACTTCCTTGTAGAGCTGATTTGAAAGTTCTGAAGCTTTATCAATAATGTCAATCTACCTTTGCCAGTAGACATCACAGCTGTCACTGAGACTCGTGGCTCATTCCTTTCTACCTTCCTCTTTCTCTAGATCTTTCTACATGTTAATCCCCTTTGGAAACAGTCTCAGGCCTCCCATTATATCCCTTCACAGATGACACCACTAGATAACGAACCGATCCATTATCTTTGATCACAGAGCAGATCCATACCGCTCACAGTCCGTTGATCCCTACACAGGATGATCACAATGGTCAAACTGCCAAGGGTTCACCTTCAGCCTCCTCTGATTGGTTGAACACATACCGCGTAGGATCTTCAAGTAGTCAAAAGTTATTCAAATAGAATTGCATGTCGGTGAGACACTAGCCATTTCTCCCCGATGTGATTATTCTTCACAGGAGCAATCGACATAGCTTAGAACTATCAAAAATACTTCATATCGAGTTGCAAGGGTCATACCGATATCCAACACCATCGACAAGACTATCGTTATCGACCGAACATCATAGCGAGCCCATAAGAGTTATACCACTGTGTTCCTCTATTGGCAAAATATTCACATTCCGCAAGACACCATTTAGTCGACAGGAGGTCATAGCGGGTTCCCATTAGTCACACCGAAGAGTGAAACCATCGGCGAGACTCTTCAGTCGAAAAGACCTTATATCGAAGACAAACCATTCGGCTAGGAGTCTTACCGAAGTCATATACTCATCGACGAGACTTCACCCCGTCGGTGAGACATTACACTGAGACCATTCCACTTCGGCGAGACCACCTTCAGTCGGTGAAACCTTACCCCGAGAGCACCCTCTATCGGCGAGAGATCCAGTGGTCGGTAGGACATTATACCAAAGCTGCACCTTCAGCAAGACCACCACAAGTCGATGAGAGATTACACCAAACGAGACTTCCTTCAGCGAGTGTAACTTCTTTTGGCGAGACCTCACCATGTCAGCCAAACTTCTCCTCGATGACAAATCCTTTCGCCGAGAGTTCCATTCGTCGGCCAGAGGTCACACCGAAGGCAAACCATTCTCCCCGACACTAACCTTGTGAACAATCGTCGGCGAGAGGTCTTCAATCGGAGAGAGATAGAAAACTTCATGGCGACCAAAATGTCTCAGCGACCTGAGGATTTTAAATGAATATAACACATTTCCAGTCGGCAAGACATTCAACTAGTCTCAACGACTTTCTTCTTTGAGGGTTTTTATGCCAGATCCAACTGAGGCATACTTTCCAACTGACTTCCTTGTGAAATAGCATCATATGTATGATTTAACCCTGCAAAAAAATGCCTCCATTAGTCCCAAAAGCATAGAAAATACATTATTCTTCATCATGCCTTCAATTTTTAGCAAAAAGAAACCCAACTTTGGCTGAGGTAGAAACAAATCCGACAGAATAAAAGATAGACCTAGGAGGAAAACAAAATAACTCCTAGGACCCAAACAAACAACCAAAGGTGATGAAAGCGAAAGAAAAAGAGGGACCCATTTTGTTCCAAAATAAAATGGGGTGGTTATGCAAGGCATAACAGGATACAGGTGTGGTTTTTGTGTCATAAACATTCTTCTATTTGTATCATCATTCTTTGATGTTTGCACTTGATTTTTGATAAATTGGGGACGATGCAAAGCGTTGGGGGCCCTTTTTTTCTATGCATTCTTCTTAATCTAGTTGGGGATTGATGATCTTTCGCCTTGCACCATAGTTGCCTATTATTCATATGAGCTCAGATAGATCTAACCCCGCTAAACAAGATCCCCCTGTGCCCTTTGTTTTTGTTTTTTCTCTTTTTCTTTCTCTTTATCTTTCTCACAATGTTGCATTTTCAACATTTCAATTTTTAGAAAATGCATTTGTTGCCAACGAATCTTTTCTAAAAAATCCTCGCAAATATTTCTTCAAAATTGAATTCTCAGCTTGGAACCCTAACGAAACATGTTTCCTTCATCATGGTTTCATAAAGAAAGGACTTCGAAACCTCCCTTTGAAGTGGGAACAACTTTGATCTTCCCCTCACATGGGGGCATATTCTTCCTTTCAAATTCCTTGATGAATTTAACATCTTTCGAAAGGATCCCTTGATGATGGATCACTCTGAGAAAGAAAAATATTTATTTTGAATTGTGCGTCCCTTGAGTGGACCCCCCTTCTTCATAGTAGGTTCCTGAGGGACCCCCTGTGAAAGATCTTATCTTGAGCGAAATCATTCATGTCTAGCTTGGTGAGAGCCTTACTAGACCTCACTTTGCAAATAGTGCATCCCTTGAGTGGACCCCTCTTCTTTTGAAGGGTTCCCAAGGGACCCTTTTGAAAGACTTCCTAATCATCGACGGTCTACGCGACTATCCACTTACTTGCCTACATGGCCACTTCCTGACCCTGCAGAGTCTGCTTTCTCAGGTTTCCTCCATGCTAGAGTTTTTGGGGGATACCTCCCTGCAGGACTAAGAGCCTGTAGGGCACTTCCTTTGGGTTTCCTCCATGCTAGATTTTTTGGGGGACACCTTCCTTGTAGGTCTGCGGGCCTATAAGGAACTTTCTTCACAGGGTATCCTCCATGCTATATTTTTTTGGGGACACCTTCCTTGCAGGACTAAGAGCCTATAAGGCACTTTATTTTTCAACATCATAGTTTTGAGCATCTATGGAGTCCTTTTCTTGCCTTGCACCTTTAGGTCTCGACGATTCAGGTATACATTTGTAACCTTACTCTCTCCTTAATCTACTTTACTGAGCACTCATCAGTACTCATGCTCACTAAAGAGGGGACAAAATGTATAGGAGTGAATTTGCACCCCATGTGTAAATTCCCCCTTTGTCCCTATCCACTTTAGAAAACCAAGTTTGGAGGCTTAATTCCACCTAAGTGCATTGCTTGCATCCCACTTGGCACCTATTTTGAGCATTGATGGAGGCATTTATGTCGGGATGCCCGCACAATGCACATACATCCATGTGGTGTGCTTAAGTCCCTAGCAGATTCCTGTGACTAAACCTGTAGAGGTGTTACACTTCTCATTGGGAGTCAAGTTGTAACTCCCCCTTCGGCTGACCAACCTGAATATGGTCATTTTTCTCCATCCCTTCTTCAAATTAATTCCTTGAACAGGCATTTCATCTTCTACAATCATTCCACAAGCTTCAACATACTCTTTGGCATCCATTCCAAGCTTCCAAGTAGCATTCTTACACTCTATTGCAGGGAATCCTTCACTCCATCACTTCGGTAGAGCAAGTTGGGGAAAAATACCATTGTAGTAGAGGCTCGAGTACTCTCATTTTCTCCCCCAAGCAACCTTGAGTGCTCTTGGTGGAGGTGGTAAGCTCCCTTTCCTCTCCTTTATCACTTGGTTGAGTTAGCACTTTATTGTTTTGTAGTTCTTTAGTGCTCTTTATAAAATATTTTTCTCTATCTCGCTTTCTTGGCTATCTGTGGAGGTGGAATCACCTAAACGAGGGTCTGACTAAGGTAGGCCCCTATACAACCACCCAACATTTTCCTCTTTTTCTGTGTAGGATTACATGCTTTTGAGGAGCTAGCTGGTGAATGGACTCTTCTATGAAATCATCTTCATCACCCTAGCTCTGGTATATTTGCTTCATCACATTCAATTGTACTTTTCCTATTTCATAGTGTTGTTTTACTCTTTTAGAAGTTGCTAGCTAGGCTACTAGCTCATTTTTTGCTAGTTCACATTGTCCTTTTGGTCCTCTGGTCATACGAACGCCAGCACACCTGAGAGATGCCAATGTGTCACGTTGTCATCCTAGAACTGCATTGTCATCCTAGAACTACGCTCCATCCTTGGACAAAGAGCTATCTGAGATACAGTGTTGAGCTCAAAAAGCAACTCACCTAGCCTCATTTCAAATCTTGAGATTGCAGAGTGGTTGTAGGACTTTATAATCCTCATCATTCTCATCATCATATCCTAACACCTCGTTTAGCTGAGGTAAGTTAGGGTAGCCCTGTACATCTTGGCCCTTCGTGATCTAGGGCCTTGTATGTGGTGGTCCCCCTATCTTACAACCTCAACCATGCAAATTCAAATTATGTTGACACTAAGCATTCTCGTGGTGGAAAGGAATGAAAGTAGAGCCACACCACATCTTAACTCAAACCCAAATTATACATATACACCATGCCACACTTCCAAAATCACTGAAGCAAATCCATAATTAGTGTAAACACCCAAGGTCAACCAACCCTATGTAAACAACATTAACATTTATGTACACACTTCCTCAAATCCAAAGATGACTCACAGACCACACACAACACTTAAACGCAATCTAGAATATTCCACAAACACGTTCAATTGAAGAATTTACACACCCAGTACACTCAAAAAACCTTTCATACACTATAACTCAAGAAACCACCTTGTACAACACCAAACCATGAACAACTTCAACTATAACTAGATATAAACCATATCAACATAGTACCAAAATTGCAAGACAAGAAACCAAATTGTGGATAAATGTAGAGAAAAACAATTTCTCCCAAACAACACTACAACACAATTCACACACTCGTGAACAAAACTTCTTTTGCACAATGATCTAGACCAAGAAATTCTAGATATAGCATCTATGAAAACCTTTGAATAACACATCTAGACTATACAAGAAAATATTCAACGCAGAATAAATGTGGACAAAAACTAGAACACCACTTCATATGCCAAAACACCTCTACAACACATTGTTTCCTCTTTTATTCAAATTTTCTCAAAAGCACTTGGAAACCAATCACTAGAGACATATACCCATCATCTTCAACACTTCCTCATTGCCACTAAACCAACTGCAACACTTCAACTCAAATACACATCCATAAATAGATAGAAGCTTATCAAAGCAACACTAGAGGTTGACACCAGTATCACTTACTAATGAAACTAATCAAAGAAACATCACAAATTCTCAACCATCACTAGTTGAAATTAATTACAACACAAACATAAGCCTATTGACATCAATGACAACACCAACTACACATACTTTCAACACTATGTTTTATTCTTTTTTGAAATGATGTTACTTCTTTTAGTCACAATATCATCTCAAAGATGGGAAAAATGTAGACACCTAAAATAATATTTAATTAAATAAATACTTGGTATTTATTTAATCAATTTAACCCTTTCCCACATCCCAATAATTAATTAAATAAACATCTATTATTTATTTAATTAATTTCTCATTACCTTTATCCACCACTTTTAATTAAATAAATCTACACTTATTTAATTAAAGCTAACCTTTTTCCCACATTCCTCTAAAATTCCCTAATCTCACTTAAGTTAATTAATCCTTAATTAATTAACCTTATCCATTTCCTAACCCTCATTAACTCATTCTCTAACATTTAACTTCACCCAAGTTAATAAACACTTGGTTTATTAACTCAACCTAGCCTTATTAAATCAACTAATCCCCAATTAATTAATCTAACCCTTACCCCTAATCATCATTATCATTTTCCTCTAATTTTATATTCCCTCACCTCTCCCTAAAATTTTCACATGGTGACAAGTGTCCTAGCCTATCCTCTACCCTCTTTTGACACATGTGTGAGATCTCACCTACTCCCACTATCTCTTACACAAGCCACCATATCTCTTACATCCTCTTACACAAATTTAATAGCTCCCTTCTCAAGGTGTGCTCACACATGTGCAAGCACACCTCACGATTACCCCCTTTCCCTCTTGTGACACTTGTCACAATGCTAATGCTTCACCTCAACCTTGATTGAAACCCTACTTCTCAATCAATCCTAGCCATTCATCAAACAATCAATCTTGGCCCTTGATTTCTCCCATATCATTTCTATAAATGAGAGGCCTCCCATCCCATTTCCATCACTTCTCACATGCTAATATTATGCTACTAAAATATTGAGCAACCACACCCACTATCAACACTTGAGAAAATCTACAAGACATGGGTGCATTTGTGAGCTCAATCCATGAGGACATAGAATATGAAGGTATAATGTCTTAGTGTTTATTTATCTTATGCATTTTATCTATTTTCCTTCATAAATATATTTTACCTTCTTCAATAATAATAAATAAACATAAACATGAAACATCTTACCATGCATAAACATGAATTTTCTGATGTGTTATAAATTTGCAATTGGCTGAAATAAGTTTGTAGATCTTCTTATTTTGCTTTTGAAATTGTACTAATTTTTTTTAGGATGCTCAAAAGATAGTCAAAATTCTTAGATAGACTTAGATGTTGAAATGGAGAGAAAGATTCATATTTATATGAGTTTCAACATATTTTATATTAAACATTATGATATGTTATGAAAGGATTTTAGATTCATAACCATATTGAGGTTGACAATAGAACTTTAGATTTTCATCTTGATTAGGTGGGATAGGGGCATTGGGAACCCTAATCCATCCCTATTTATCTATTCTTAAGTTCATTAAATAGATATTTAATTCAATTTCCCAAAAACAATAATTAAATGGGTAAATAATAAGCATAATTAGCTACGTGCACTTAGGAGGGAGCCAAAAATAGTGTGAAACTATCAAGGGTGACAATTTGTGATGCTATAAGAAGGCAAGTAGTATTTTAGATTATGTGGCTATGATGATATTAAGGATTTATAAATTTGATGCAATGTGTAAGAATAAAAATTCAAAATAATATAAGAAATAAACAACGAATATCACATCCCATTCTAAGAACAAATGAAAACTCTAATTGAGGGTATTCTCTTTTGAGAATAAGATTTTCTTGTGATTATGAATGTGGTTGCTTAAAAAATTATGTAAGATGTCTAAACATATACCCTCAATATGATGAATAAGAAATGACCAAGACGAATAATTAGGATGAGTAAGATTATCAAGATGACCAAGATTTTCAAAGATGATTAAGATTGTTAAGACAATCAAGATTTTCAATTTTTCTATAAGAGAGGTAAATTTATCAAATTTGGATTAAGAAATTAATGGTTGTAATTAATTTAATTGATTTATAAATTTTGATTTTGCTTTTGCTTTTTTTATTTAAAACTAATTTGATTTCATCTTTAAATTGCTTGCATGACTTGATATGTGGAAGAGATTGAAATTTTATGAGTTAAATATGGAATGAGAGAGGGTGAATAATTAATTATTTATGTACAATTAATTAAATATGTGTACATGAGTTATTTAGGAATTGATTGACTGATTAATTAATTATGAAATGATGTTAATGGATTAAAATGAGACTAATTAACATAGTATAATTAATTAATTGACATGGATTTAATTAAGAATTTTTTAAATAATTAATGATAATGAAATGTGATGGGATACAAGGAATCAATTAGTTAATATGTAGAATTAATGAATCAACATGGTGATATTAAAATTGAATTAATTTGCAAGATATTTGATAAAAGGTGGAAAAATTAGGGAAACAAAATCTAGATGTCTATGTTTTCCATTTTTGATGAATAAGTGATTTCTTTATCATTTAAAAAAAAAATATTACAAATATTCACAAAAAATTGTGGGTGGATATAAAACCACACCCCTGGAGTCCACACAAGGCCACTGCCTAGATCATATAACATAAAAAATAAAAAAATGAGTGAACAATAGTAACAAAGGGGAGACGAGGTGGGTCCAAATCACTCAATTTGACATATATATTAGCGGGGTTTGGAGTATCCATGAGAGGGTCCTACACCTAGTCATCTCGATCTTGTCATTATTCTTCACAAGACAATAAAATTGTAAGAGTGAACCATGGAAATTTTTTGGAATCAAGCCAACTAGAAGTTCCAACAATAGGAAACCTTAAAGTCCCCCCCATGGGAGGTGGAGAGGTAGAGAATGAATGAGTAGGCCATGACCAAATCCATTTTCAACGACTCCTTTGGCAATTAAAGGAGAAGCCTGTGAATGAGCAACATATTTTCCATAAATAGAAATGCTTTGCCCTTTTTGGTGTCTGTGAGGAGGTGAGTGGTCTTGGGAAGGGGAGGGAGATGAGAGAACTCTACCCACACAATAGAATAAGTTTCAAACCCAATTGTGTGTTTTCCTATTTACTATTACTATGATAGGGTGAATTATTGCATGTGTGTGTATTTGGAATTCTGATTGGAAATATATGTGATTGCATTTTGTTTATCAGAGAAGAATCAAGCCAACTAGAAGTTCCAACAATAGGAAACCTTAAAGTTCCCACCATGGGAGGTGGAGAGGTAGAGAATGAATGAGTAGGCCATGACCAAATCCATTTTCAATGAATCTCCTTTGGCAATAAGAGGAGAAGCCTATGAATGAGCAACATATTTTCCATAAATAGAAATTCTTTTCCCTTTTTGGTGTCTGTGAGGAGATGAGTGGTCTTGGGAAGAGGAGGGAGATGAGAGCACTCTACCCATACAATATAATAAGTGTCACACCCCATTGTGTGTTTACCTATTTACTATGACTATGATAGGGTGAATTATTTCATGTGTGAGTGTATTTGGAATTCTAATTGGAAATATATGTGATTGCATTTTGTTTATTAGAGAATTATGAATGAACATTTATTTCATTTAATGTTATGTGATGAAATGCATATATGAAATTAATGGTTATTGAATTTGATATTCTAACTATGAAAAGTATTATGTAAATGCTTGTTTTGATGAACAACTGACTACCATGGAAATGTGTTAAGTTGGATGCAGGTTCATATTCAATCCTCTGGAAGTGAGGGGAAGTATCACTCAAGAGATGAACTTGGTCAAGTAACCTATAACAAAACCTAACCGAGCTTACACACACACTCACAATAGAATAGTTGAGTCAAGTCATAGTGTTGGGAGTTGGTAGGTCATCCTTTAGTATGATGTGTTTGTATTAGAAAGGACATTGATTTATGTTAAGAGCATTCTTGGATGGTGTCTATATGTTTGGTGATTATGAGTTATTCTTTATATTAGTATACTTGATTGATAAGATATATATACATAGAATGTATATATATGTATACATATGCATATCAACGATAGCCCTACGCATAAGGGAACACACACATGAGAGTACATAGATAGATGCATCTATGCACGCTTATGGATGAGTTGCTTATGGGCATGGTGATATCATAAGGATAATGTGACATGTATATATATATACACATCACATGTATATCTACCTATCGATAAGATAACAATTGTTTATGTGTTTGATTGTGTAATTAAATGTATATATAAGTAAGATATATACATATATACATATGTCAATATATGTATATGTACGTATATATATATATGTATATGTGTATGCATATATATATGTATATGTGTATGCATATATATATGTATATGTGTATGCATATATATATGTATATGTATATACATATACATATATACATACATTTCAATATATATAAATAGCATTAGAAGCTATTCAATTATTGATATATATATATGTACATATATATAAATATATATATTTATATGTATTATGATATGGTTGATCTATGATAAAGGTCGATTTAAAGTGTAAATGCCATGGTCAATTTGTTAGGAATGTAGTGCTATATTTAGCAACACAATATTAGACAATGAAATGCATTTATCCATATGGATAAATAGTCGATGCAACATAAATATTAAGTCTATTGTTTAAAAGTATTAAACACATGAAATAAAAGAAGTGAACCATGATAATAGATGTGTTGGGTCAAAGCACTAAACTATTCCATTATTGTGAAGGTTGATTCAATAATATGTGTTGACTACCCTGTTTGACCATGTCGACTGTGTAAATGTGTAACCATTTGATTATTTATTGTTTCCTCTGTTTAACCGTAGGCTTGAGAATAGGGAATGTGTGGAATACTTGGTGCCACATTATGAAATCTATATTTTTCTTTACAAGTCTTGTGAGCCTAGAAGTCAATTTATTGTTTGAAGCATGTGCATTATGAAATGGTCAAATTGTTGTGGAAAGCATATAATCGATCTCCTGTATAGTTTTGATGAGTAATGTTATAGGAGTCCACCACCTTTTCTTTGTGGAGATGAGTCCCTAGTGTTGGTATGTGGCAACTGATCATGCTATATTGTATACTCTTCATATATCCTTGCCAAGGTCTAGGGCCTGGCTCGGCCTCGAGTGGGGGTTTGGGGGCGGCAACCCCCGAGAATTTTTTTTTCCCATTTTTCGCTTTGTCACCGACAAAAGAAAAAAACTGACTTTGTATAACCCTAATTCTGGAAGCTTCTAAAAAGCTCATTATAAGTGGTTTGGATGGGGGTTACAGTAGGGAATTATTAGCGAGATTGTAATATGTTTTACATTGGATAATAAAATAACTGGATGACTGTAGATTTGTGGATGTAGCCTAGATTGGGTGAACCACATTAAATTCTTTGTGTTGTCTTGTTTCTACTATAATTTTTGTGTGTTTTATTTCTCTATTTTATTGATAAAATTTGTATTTAATTGTTAGATATCTACCTTCTAACCCTAACAAGTGGTATCAGAGTAGGTTGTGTTCAATTATCATCTACAAGAAAGTCCCATGGTTGAGTGGGAGTCTCACGGTTAAGTGGGAGCAATGACAGACGAGGGTACATTGAAGGTAGATAAATTCAATGGGTAGAACTGTCAGTTATAGAAGATGCAGATGGAGGATTATCTCTATAAGAAGGATTTATGGAGGCTGTTGGAAGGAATAGCCAAGAAAATGACAACAATGAGTGATGAGGATTGGAATCTTCTAGACAGAAAGGCACTAGGAGCCATTCGTTTATGCCTGGAACAATCAGTGGCATTCAATATTACAACAACAAAGACAACTCAAGAGTTCATGGAAACCCTAGCAAAGTTATATGAAAATCCTTCCGCTTCAAATAAGGTATTTCTTATGAATTTTTTATTTAATATGAAAAAGGTAGAAGGTGGGTCAATTGTTGATCATTTAAATGAGTTTAATAGGTTACCAGTCAATTAACTTCTGTAAATGTAAAATCTGATGAAGAAGTTAGGGCTCTTTTGATTCTGTATTCTTTGCCTGAAAGTTGGAATAGCTTGGTAATGGCTATTAGCAATTTTGTTTCTGGTTCGAATACATTGAAATTTGATGATGTTGTTGGTGTTATTTTGAACGAGGAAATTTGTAGGAAAATCTTAGGTGGAACATCCACATCAAGCAATGTTTTGAATGCAGAAAGTAGGGGTTGAACAAAGGAGAGAGGAAATTTTTTTGGAAGTTGTGGGAAGTCATGAGGAAAATCAAAGGACAAAAGGTCCCAATCTAGAGACAAAAGGGATTGATAGTACTATGTTAAGCCAGGTCATTTAAAGAAAGATTGTTGGTCTCGAAAAAACAAAGGAGACAAAAAGGAAGGAAATAAAGAGGAAAATGTGGTAAGTAATAAATCTGATGAGGATGCTTTGATTCTTTCCCTTAATAATGGTGATGATTCTTGGGTGTTAGATTCAAGGGCTTCATTTCATGCTATGCCCCATAGAAGTTATTTTCTTGATTATGTCCAAGGGGATTTTCGGCAGGTTTATTTGGGAGATAATGAACCCTGCCATATTTTTTGAAAGGGAAGAATCAAGATTAAGTTGCAAAATGGGAATCATTGGCTACTACATGAGGTAAGGAATGTTCCAAAGTGAAAATGAAATTTAATTTTAGCAGGGTAACTAGATGATGAAGGTTGTGTTGTTAAATTTAGTGATAAAAAATGGAAGGTTACAAAAGGTGTGAAAGTAGGCACCTTATATCTTTGTACAGGTCATACTGTTCCTTCTACTTTAGCTATTGCAGATAAAAATCAATGTTCAAGAACAGTTATTGTAGTTCAACAAGAATAAAATTAGAGAGTTGCTATGGATTTTGAATCAACATTGTGGAATAATAGATTTGGACGCATGAATGCAAAAGGATGAAAGTACTTCATTCAAAGAATGTTTTACTAGGTCTAAAATGTGTTAATGTGGATTTATGTGAAAGTTGTGTGTATGGCAAACAAAAGAGAGTTAGTTTTCTCAAGGATGGGAAGCAAAAGAAAGATGAGAAATTGGAGCTTGTGCATACGGATGTATGGGGACCAATTCAAGTATCTTCTCTCGATGGCTCTCGGTATTATGTGACTTTTATTGATGATACAAGGTATGGATTTATTTCCTTAGGAAAAAAATTGATGTATTTGAAACTTTTAAGAAATGGAGAATCTTGGTTGAGAATGAGACAGGTAAACAGTTAAAATGTCTCCGATCTGATAATGGTGGTAAGTATTGCAACAAAGAGTTTGAAGATTATTGTCCCTCTAATGGTATTCATAGGTAGAAAAATATTCCAAGGACTCCACAGGAAAATGGAGTGGTTGAGTGCATGAACAAAACAATAATGGAGCATGCACAAACTATGAGATTGCATGTTGGGTTGCCTTTAAACATGTGGGAAAAAGGTTGTAAACAATGTTGTTTATTTAATCAATAGAGTCCCTCTAATACTTTGGGTTGTGGTATTCCAGAGGAAGCATGGATAGGTAAGAAGGTGAGTTATTCTTTTCTCAAGAACTTCGGTTGTGAAAGATTTAAACAATGTAGATTTTGAAAATAGAACCAAGCTTGATGCAAAATAAAAGAAATGTATATTTGTTGGATATGGCATTAAAGAATTTGGTTATAGGCTTTGGTATTTTGAAAATCAAAAAATTGTTAGAAACAGGTATGTCATATTCAATGAGAAAGTGTTGTACAAAGATCAGTTGCAGTAGCATGAGAAGAAAGAAAATGATTATGTAGTGTTGGATGATACACCAAACAACAATGTTCCATTGGTTCCTCATGCTCCGTAACAAAAACAACAACAAATATCACAAACTCCAATGAATGTTAGACGTCTTCAAGGATAAGTAGACCTCTAAAAATATTTTCTACCTCTTTGTATTCTATTTTATTAACTGATGCTAGTGAACCAGAATGTTATGATGAAGCTATGCAGGTGGATACCAAGGTTCAGTGGGAGTATGGAATGGAAGAAGAAATGGATTTCTTGCTGAAAAATCAGACTTGGGAATTATGCAAGTTGCTTGCAGGTAAAAAGGCTTTACCAAACAAATGGGTTTACAGGCTGAAAGAGGAGGATGGAGGTAAGAAAAGATTTAAATCTAGATTAGTTGTAAAGGGATTTGCATAGAAAAAGGGTATTGATTTTGATGAAATATTTTCTCCAGTTGTTAAAATGACTTCTATTCATATTGTTTTAAGTATTGTGGCTGCTGGAGATTTGTATTTAGAACAAATTGATGTTACATCTGCCTTTTTCCATGGTGATTTGGAAGAGGAAATATACATGGAACATCCACAAGGATTTGAGGTCAAAGGTCAGGAGAAATTGGTGTGCATATTGAAGAAAAAGTTTATATGGATTGAAGCAAGCACCTCAACAATGGTATATTAAATTTGACAGCTCTATGGTTGAGCATGGCTACAATCGATGTAATTCAGACCATTGTGTTTATTTTAAGAGGTGGATGATGATAGCTACATTATTTTATGTTTATATGTTGATGATATGCTTGTAGCGGGGTCTAACATGGATCACATAAAGGAGTTAAAACAACAGTTAGCAAATTCATTTGCTATGAAGGATTTGGGGGCAGCAAAGAAAATCCTTTGTATGAAGATTACATGAGATAGGAAAAAAAGAAAATTGTTTTTATCTCAAGCTAATTATGTTGAAAAGGTGTTGCAAAGATTTCATATGAAGAATGCAAAAGTTTTCAGCACACCTTTGCCTAGTCATGTTAAATTGACTAAGGATATGTGTCCAAAGACACAAGAGGAGGAATACAAAATGTCCAAGGTACCATATTCTTCAGCTGTAGGCAGTTTAATGTATGCCATGGGATGCACAAGACTAGATATTGCATATGTTGTAGGAGTTGTTAGCAGGTATATGATTCATCTTGGAGTTGAGCATTGGAATGCAATAAAATGGATTCTCAAGTATTTGAGAGGTGCATCTAATAAATTTTTATGTTTTGGGGACTCTAATACCGATTTAAAAGGCTATGTTGACTCAGATTTGGCAAGGGATGTAGATACTAGGAGAAGTACCATAGGTAATGTATTTATAGTTGGTGGGAAAACAATGAGTTGGATTTCTCGATTGCAAAAGGTGGTTGCTTTATCCACCACAAAGGAAAAGTATGTTGGTGCAAAAAAGGTGGAAAAGGAGATGATATGGCTGCAACTTTTCATGGAAGAGTTGGGTAAACAATAGGTTGACAATCACTTGTTTATAGGCAACCAAAGTGATATACATCTTGTAAAGGATTCTGCCTTGCACTCTAAAGCCAAACACATACAGTTGAGATATCATTTCATTCCGTCAGTGTGGTAAATCTTGAAAAGATACATACAGATGCCAGTCCAATGAATATGTTTACAAAGGCAGTGACAAGGGAGAAGTTGAGCTCCTCTTCAGCTTCAGTTGGTCTTCATGGTTAAAATTATAATGGAGTAGTAGGGTCCAAGGTGCTTATTTCCAGTGGGAGTTGTAAGTGCAATAGTGTCATCCAAGATTAGTCTCCAAGTGGGAGATTATTGGTATGTGGTGATTGATCATGCTATACTGTACACTCTTTATGTATCCTTGCTAGGATTTGGGGCCGAGCCGGGCCCTGGGCGAGGTTCGAGGGTAACAGCCACCAAGAATTTTTTTTTCTCATTTTTCGCTTCGTCACCGATAAAAGAAAAAACCAACTTTGTAAAACCCTAATTCTGGAAGATTCTAAAAAGCTTGTTATAAGCGGTTTGGATGGGGGTTGTAGTAGGGTATTATTAGCGAGATTGTAATATGTTTTACATTGGATAATAAAATCATTGGATGGTTTCAGTTTTGTGGATGTAGCCTGGATTGGGTGAACCACATTAAATTCTCCATGTTGTCTTGTTTTTGCTATAATTTTCTGTGTTTTATTTCTCTATTTTATTGATGAAATCTATATTTAACTGTTAGATATCTGCCTTCTAACCCTAACACCTTGTTCATTTTTGAGAAGTGCGAATGCTAAAGCTTTGAATATAGGCTAAAGTAGTTAGTTTTTGGGTATAAATATGAGGCATACTCACCTCATTTTCTTACAATTCTTCTTTGCATCACTACGTTTCTCCATTCTACTATATTTTTCCATTGAGTGAGTTCTTATTTTTGTTGTGAGATATTGTGAGGAATTTAGTGAGAGAGATTAAGAGAGTTGTTGCTAAGTTGGATTCTAAGAGGAGGTTAAGCTTGCAATTTAGAGGTCAATTGGAATGTGTAAATAAAGCATTATATTCTAATCTCTTTATGTTTTGTCTTTATTATGAAACATTGACTACCTTGTGTGTTTTAAGAAGAAATTGCATTAGGTTGCATGAAATAGAGAAGTAGTCTATTTTTCTTGTAGGAAAGGAAAAGTCTTGTTGTGATTTTCTTATAAGTGCTTGTACATACTCCTTACTAAGGAGAAATTGAATTTTTTCTTTAGTATTACATAATGTTGACCGAGAATATTAGTATGAGGCCGATTATGCTTGATCCATGAAGAATCGAAGCATAACATAGCCACTAACACTCGATCTAAATAGGATCAATCAAATTGAAGTTAAACTAAACATTCTAAACTATGAAAGCATTTAAAAGGTCTATTCTAACCCATTTGAAACTTATCCCATTTTGGAATTGGTGTCGTGTTGATGTGAAACGATGACCCTTTCCCAATCCTATGATTAGTGAGCATGTTTCAATCGATTCTATTGAAAAGAATCAATGAAACAGTTGTGAGATGTGATTAAAAACGTGATTTATGCTGAAATGAGCATATGATGCAAGAATTAATCTACCATGATTTATGCTAAAATGATTAAAAATGAAATTGCTAAGCTAATCTAAATGAGATTTAAACTAAAAACATTCAAACCCTAATTTTCTATTTAACTAAATGGATGCATGGAAGCCATTAATGGAAGCTAAGCTATTATGCAACTAATTTAATATAAAATATGCTAAATGTGAGCCAAAACGAGTGTGAGTGTGAGTGATTTCAATAGCATAAGTTTGCTCTGAAAAAGATGGATGATGGATCCATTGGTCTCCAAATGGTGTTCTATTCATAGGAAAGCAAATGAGAAATGAAGGGGAGAGATTGAAAAATCCAATCAATGGTCAAGAATGGAGGAAAGAAGTGGCATGGATCATGGATTCCCATCAATAGGTGAGAATGCAAGATGAGATTTAATCGAGGGTTCTCATTCCTTCCAAACAAACATACTTTTGACCTATACAAGAGGTGAAAATTTAACTTTTACAAGAAGTCACAAGCTAAATTGCATATGAAGCTTTGTGAGAATATCCCTTTTTCAAATGATTGGAGGAGAGAGAAAAGGATATTTTGAAATTAAAACAAAGTTTAATTGTGAAAAAGGGGAGTCAATATTCCCCTTTTGTGGGAATGTGTAAAGGAGGAATATTCCCTTGCAATTTGGGGGGAAATTAGATTAATTAGATAATTGCTAATTAAACAAAGGTTTAATCATGCAATTACAAGATTTAGAGGAATAAAGTGATATTCATTAAATTAAATAATTTAATGAAAGGGGGAAAGGTGAAATGACATTTCATTAAATAACTTAGGGTTATTTAATTAAATAAGAAGACTTAGGGAATTAAATTAAATAGTTTGATTTATTTAATTTAATGAGATGAAGTGTTAGTGTGAAAGGGGGGAATTAACCTAATTTGATGCGTTAGGTTAATATATGCAAATGATGTAATTAATTAAATAGATAAGCTAATTTAATTAATTAAGAAAAAAGAGGATGGGTTTCAAGACGAAATGATGTTAGTATACCTGATTTGAGTGCATGATATCATTCAAGACATTTTTCAATGTCTACACACTACGATTGATGAAATGGGAATAGCTTGTTAAGTTCTATTATGCTTGAAAAATATTATGTTATATCAGGGATTAGATTATCCATTGAAGGGGGTAACTTATGTTTATGCTTTGTGGGTAGAAATACCATTGTGTTTTAGGAAAAGGGAATAGGTTGTTACTGGGGTTAATAATTACCTATTGAAGGAAATTGCCTATGCATAGTTATAATGGCCTAAATTCAAATCGAGCTTCAGTAGTGTGTGTGAGTAAGATGACTATCACTTGAGGTATTGAGTGAGAATACTTTTTCCAAAGTAGTGTGATCACCTTTGGATCCACTGTCAATTCACAATGATCCTTTTATGCATGCTAGTTTAGGATTGTAGTGCCTATAAGTTCTAGTTATATAGGGCACAACACTAAGCTCAGAGTGGTTTTTGTTATGAGGTTACTCCACCAATATCTTCATCGAAGGTTAGGGCCATCTTACCATACATGGTAGCTGTGCGAGGGAACACATTTGATTCTGTGGTTGGTGGAAAAGTGCTTGAGTTATTCTTCTCCTCCTCACCTGGTGACCAAGATTTGAAAGGAGATTCCTGGACCATCTATATCTATTGCTATGAAGATCATTTGAGATATGTATGTATTTTGTATACAACCTTTGTAAATATTGTAATATGTGGATATTATATTGGAAATGAAATCAATTTTGGAAATTGTTATGTATCTATGTTCATTTGTTCTCATATGGAAAATAAATTTTTTATGCCAATGGTTATGAAACATGGTTTGTTTACTTGAAAGTGAAAACTTAGGAATTTTTACTTGCATGAACAAAAAAAATGGCATGTTACATGTGGTATTAGAGCTACCAGGTTTAGCTCTAGAACCTATGTTCTCATCATACTTTCCATCCAACATTGAATGTACTAATGTTTGGAAATTATTGTTCCAAGATGGTGCATCTTAAGGTTAACTAAAAGAAATTCAGTAATTAGGAATGAGTGCTACTTGAAAGAAAAGAAGGAAAAAGAGGCCATTCTTTGTATGATTGAGGGTATAAACTATGATAATGTTATCTGGTTAAGCGAAACTAAAAATTTTAGCCATGCTCTTTCTCATATTAGTGAAGTAAAAAGAAAGATGAAGGAGGGAAATTTCAACTATCTACCTCCAATTTCACCAAAAAAGTATGAATCCTTTTCACTTTCTAGGGATATTCCCTTAGAAGGGAGTGTCTATCTAGCATTCATATTTAGATACCCTAGAGTCCTTCCTATGTTCAAAGTGATTGTAATTTCCTCAAGTAATGAATCGGAGGGTTATGTCCTCTGCAAATATGTATCAGATGACAAATTTGAAGGTTACTATCCATTTTTGGATAGATATGAGCAAATAAGAGATGAACAAAAATCTAAGGGGTATACCCCATTGAATTATGTGTCAAAGAGTAAATCCAAGGGATACTCTCCACTTGACTATCTGAATAGTCACTCTATGTAAATGTAAGGATATTGAGATACTTGTGAATAATAAAAATCATGTGCTTATCAAAATCTTGTGCTCAAATCTTATGTGAAATTTCTTTTATGTGTAATTGAATGCTCATTTAAATGTTATCCATAAGATAGTAAGAACATGATTGAAATATAATAGGGATAAACCTTTAGGTATAACCCTTTTCTTGCAAGGATGGTGAGAGCAAGGACCAATCTTGGAGGGAGTCATGAAGTTGAACAAGGTCCAGTGGGTGATGAAGCTAAATTGCATCAAATTTTGGCTATCATTCATGAAACCAATGCAAGGTTGAGAAATATTAAGCAGGAAGTAAGGGGAAGAGATGGAGTGGAACAATAAATTTTGGTTAATGAAGAAGTCCCTGTCAATGAGGATGAGGGAGATAATTCTCATGATCATGAACAGACCCATGAATACGAGAATGAGAAATCTCACTCTCAATCAGAAGGATCTATTAGGAAGTGTTTGGCTATTGAAATTTCTAGGGACATGAGAAAAATAACCCCACCAAAATTTGAAGGTAGCACCAATGGGGAAGAAGATGAGGCATGGTTGATTCTTATGGAGAAATATTTCAAGATTAGAAACTATTCTGAAGTCACAAAAGTGGTATGGGGAGCCTATCATTTAGTAGGAGAAGCCTCTAACTAGTGGATGAACAAGAAAATGGAACTCGGTCTTAATTCTTTGAAACTTACATGGAATGATTTTGTGGAAATATTTCAGAAAAATATGGTTACCTCAACTCTTTTTCAACCAAAAACTTACTGGTTTTCAAAATATGAGATAGGGAGCGATGCCAGTAAATGATTATTGGTAAAATTTTACCTGTCTATTACATTATATACCAATGCATCAGAAGGATGAACATTTTTGCATAAGGAAATTCATTATGGGTCTTAGTATCCATATTGGAGGTGAGGTAGATGTTCATGGTCTAGCCACTATGGATCTAGTGTATGAAAAGGTTGTTAAGAAAGAGCAGAAGCTCAAAGCCATCTCCATCTTCCAAGAAAATAGGAACCGTAAGAAGTTCATAGGAGCTCAAGTTAAACCAACTCCTAGGAAGTTTGAAGGTGGGAAAGATTTTCAAAAACAAGGGGAAAAGGGACCCCATAATAATGGAAGAGAATCAAGAAGGGAATGCAAGAGGAATAATTTGAATGGTGGAAATGTTAACAATGTTGGAAGTAATGCTAGTAAACCTAGTGAACCTACAAGGAAGAAATGAATAGCAACGAGATGCTTCACATGTGGTAGAGACCACTTTTCTTTAAATTGACCCAATAATCCTTCTGGATCATGATCTTATGGAAACCCACTTCCTACCTAGCAAGTAACATTCCAAAAAAATATTCATTTTGCCTTGGATGATTGTCAAGTAGAGTATCAAGTTACTCCAGTGGAGACTTTAGGTATTTTATTTAGTTTCCCTATTTCTATACTTATAGATACTGGAGCTACAGAAAATTTTGTTTCACCTAGAATAGAAAGGAAAATATCTAGGAAAGTTGGTTATATGTCAAAGTCATGGGTTGTAGAATATGCAAACCAGACAAGAGCAATGGTCGAATAATGTTTGTTTAAAGCTAGGATTGAGCTACCTTGTTTTTCTATGGAGGTAAACCTATATGTAGCGCCCTTAGGATCCTATGATGTTATTATAGGAATGAACTAGCTTTGGAGACATAGAGCCAAGGTAGACTGCCATGCCAACAAAGTAGAGTGCTTGGATGATTTTGGTAACTAAGTGATTATGCAAGGGATACCTAGAGAAGTCAAGTTGTGTCAAATCTATGCTATCCAATTGCTTAGGTCCAAGAAGAAAGGATGCAATATTTTTGTAGTTGAGATGAAAAATCTTGAAGAATATAAGGAATTTAACTCTCAAGATGGTCTTGACAACTATGGAGTATAGAGTTACCAAGAGATGGAAGAAGGTGAAATGATGGAAACTAGAGAGAAAAATATGGAAAGATATCCTATCTTGTGAAAGTTTTTAGATGTGTTTCTAGAAGAACTACCTGTACTACCACTGAAAAGGGTATTCAATTTCTCTATTGATATTATGCTAGGATCTAAACCCATTTCCAAAGTTCTTTACAAAATGACAACTAAGTTAATGGAGCTTAAGGCACAGTTAGATGAATTGGTGTCTAAAGGATTGATAAGACCCAACGTATCACCATGGGGAGCACCAGTAATATTTGTGAAAAAGAAGGATGGTACCTTGCAGTTGTGCATAGATTATCATATGCTTAACAAATCTATTATAAAGAACAAGTATCCATTGCCATGCATTGATGACATTTTTGATCAAATGCAGGGAGTTGTGTTTTCTAAGATTAATTTGAAATTTGGATACCATTAATTAAGAATAAAAGATGAGGACATCTTCAAGACTAGTTTTAGAACCAAATATGGGAATTATGAGTTTATAGTTCTCCCATTCAGACTTACTAATGTACCAGCAACATTTATGAATCTAATGAACAATGTTTTTAGGGATTACCTAGATAAGTTTGTTTCAATTTTCTTAGATGATATCCTAATTTATTGCAAGAATGAGGAGGATCATTGCAAGAATTTAGAGATAGTCATACAATGACTGAGGGAACATAAGTTGTATGGGAAACTCTCTAAGTGTACCTTCTTTTAGAAGAAAGTATAGTATCTTGGACATGTAATCTCAGCAGATGGTATTTTAGTTGATCCAACCAAGTTCAAGATAATGCTAGAATGGTTTGTACCTAAAAATGTCCCTAAGGTAAGAAGTTTCATGGGTTTGGCGAGATATTAGAGGAAGCTTTTTGCAAAATTCTCCAATATAGCCTTTTCAATTACTTTTTTGCAAAAGAGAGGGAAGAAGTTTAAGTGGAAAAAAAATGCCAAGTAGCATTTGATCTACTAAAGGAGAAGTTAGCCACTGCTCCAATTTTGAAAGTACTAGATCCTGATGGTGACTTCACTATTCTCACAGATGCATAAGGAGAAGGCTTGGGTGGAGACTTAATGCAAGAAGGGAAAGTAATTGCTTATGAATCAAGGAAGCTAAAACCCTATGAATAGAATTATGCATCACATGATCTAGAGTTGATAGCGGTGGTTCATGCATTACAAATGTGGAGGCATTAATTGTTAGGAAATCCCTTTGAGATGAAAATTGATCATCATGGGTTGAAATATCTATTCACTCAACATAATTTGAATGCACGATAGAGAAGATGGTTGGAGTTGATATATGATTATGAATACAATATCAGCTACATCAAGGGAAAATAAAATTGGGTTGCTAATTCCTTAAGACGTAGATGTCATATTACCTCAATAGTGAAAATGAAAACTGACTTTAAAGGCCAAGTATTGCAAAAATGCAAGGAGGATGAGTACTACATGCAAGTTAAGCAAGCACTCACAAGTAATCTGTAAGTTGCAAGGTATGAAGGATTTCATTTTGAACCCAAAGGATTTCTTAGGTATAATGGGAGAATGTATGTACCTAACTTTGAAGAGTTAAGAAATTTGGTATGGAAAGAAGTTAATGAAGCACCTTACTCTTGATATCCTGGTGTGACGAAAATGTTGGCTAATGTGAAGCCATTATATTTTTGGAAATGGATGAAAGGGGATGCTTCTAGATTTGTGGCTAGATGCCTAGAATGTCAAAGGGTGAAAGCTAAACATCTACATCATGTAGACTTACTATATCCACATGATATTTCAGAGAGTAAGTGGCAAGTCATTAGTATGGACTTTGTGCAAGGTTTGCCTTGGTAGATCTCTACCTATTTTTTTTGAAATTTTGTCAATTGGCATCACCTTGTGATGTTTCTGAGCTTCTATGCTCATGGGTAGGGTTTAGGGTTTAGGATGAAAACCTCTTCTTTCCATAATATTGCAGTCATATGCCTTGAAGGTTCTATTTTTATGTTGACTTGTCATGCCCGATTGCCAGTATTTTAATTTGCAGCTTGATCCTTTCAAAATGTTGTCTTTACCGACCTCTTTGTCTAGGTTTGTCGGTCATTGTGCTCTTGTCTATCATTTAATAAATGTGTAAGTCAGACAAAAATATTTCATATTAAAAGATTTAAGTCATAAATATTTAATTCAAAGGATCAGGTCTCGTTAGCCTAGTCATGGCCCCATTTTTAAGACTAACATTATTTGCATGTGTAGAATGGACCACCTTATGATCATAAGTTCTAATCTTGGTTGTTCTTGGCCAGCCCCGCATGATTAAAATAATGGCTTAATCAAGGTTGCGAGGTCAAAGGGCTATTGACGTGTGTATTTCCATACTTGTGGGTTTTGGTCTTCAGTGTGGAGCCCGACGTTCTTAAGCTTTGATATCAATGGATGGGATACGACTGTGAGATTAAATCTAATTCATTCCCCACTCACCCTGCAGGATTAAAATAAGGCTTTAAGAAAAGCTATAGGGTCAACGGGCTACTACCATGTTGATTCCATGATTGTTTGGAATGAGAAAAGGTGGGGCCTGAGGAGTGGATGATTTTGTGTCCATTTGGAAAGCTCATGTTGGTTGATGGATTGGTGCATGATGATGAAATGAATTCAAACTTCATTGACTTGATCTCATTTGTTTGGAAGGCTATCTCATTTGGAGATCAATGGTGGAGATTCAAAATTGAAAGTATGGTCGTGGTAGCCATTCTTGCTTCGTGTAAATGAGCAGTCATGGTGAAAACAACCTCCAAAGATACCCGCCTTCACTCGAGCTAAACATAAATGATTAATTCATGCATAATTGAGAGTTGCAAATAAATCTGGAGTGCACTAGAGATTGACAGAAGTATTTGCATAGTTCAAGGTGATCAATATTAGGGTTTTCTTGTAATGAAAAGTTGTAAGTTAATCAAACACAAATTTATCTATTTTATTCCAACTACTGACAATTAGGGTTAAAATTCACTCTGCTTTCGGTTGAATTGGATTTATGCTTTGTTTTAATTGTTTTTCTGAGGTTTGAATTTGCTTTAAAAAATCACAATTTTGTCAAACCTTTCAAATTCTACATCTTCAAGCTGAGCCCTAGGTTTGAGTTGAGAAGTTAAGTCTTGAGCTCATCTTTGCCAAAACCCTAAGTTTATCTAAACTAATTTTGTTATCAATGGTACCCAAAGCACAAACCACTAGACTTGCAACCTCAACCAGACTACTATCCCAAGATATAGTCAACCAATTAAAACCCTCCACAAATAAGAAGGAAGAAGGAAAAATTGTATTCTATGGTCATAGAATTATAGATAAGTTAATGGATAAGCAATGCTTCATTAAGGATGCATAAGTACCCTATACAGGATGGCAATTGTTCCAACACTGGTATGGGAACAAAAATCTAGGGGTTCCTATCTGCAACCCTTGGAGACTAGACATGGGAAAGTTGGTAGTTCCCAATGTGTATATGGATGTAGATTTGTTGAAGGACATCCCTACAAGATATGACCCGGTTACTAGGATGGTCATAACATTTGATGGAAAAAAATTTTTGAGGATAACGAGAGAAGAGATTGTAGAGATTTTCCAATTGCATGAGTGGAGCAAAGATATGATTCCTCTTGACATGGATGTTTTTAGAAAGGAGTATGATAATACTAAGGTGCTACTCAGAACGTCAATATTGCCTATGCACACAGTTCGCACTGGAACTGGGAAGAATAGAAAGAAAATAAAGATTGGTAGGGATGAACTTGAACCCTTCCCCATTAAATATTTTGATAATTATTTCAAGAAGAATGTGTATTCTTTGTAACAAATAATTGGTTTCACTCCACCTAACACCCTGCCAAAGGAATATTGTTACATGGCATACCATCTGCAACACCCAACCTTCAATGTAGTCTATGACTACACCACATATTTTTTAGAATGCATTCACAAGGGTTTGGTTGAGCTAAAAAGTGGAAAGGATTGGGTACATTTCTGGTGGTACTCTTTGTTGATGCATATGTTGTTGTATAAGGGTGAGAAGAATTTTGAGGACATGACATTGAAGAAGAGGGAAGATGGTATCGATCTGCATGCCCAGTGTTGGACCCAAATCTTGGATAAGGATGATCATAAATTTAACTACGTGGTTTCCCACAATGCCTCAAAGTTGAGAAGATTCTTAGTGTATGGTCCACCCTATATCCCCAAGGAAATCCATGACTTCCTAAGGCCCATGGAAAAGAGAACATATTTTAATTTGAGCCACAATTGGGGAGACATAATCCCATATCCCCACATGACAATCTTCAGGGTCTATGGAATCAATGCCATTCTATTTGTATTACCTAGGGATGTGTGACTGAGGATTGGATTATTGGAAATAATGAGACAATTGGGAGGATCCCAAATGGCACATTTTCCTGAGACATTGAAGAAGAGTTCATTCTTCCCAGAGTACACAACGTTTGTAGATTTTGTGATGAAAAAAGGAGGATGGATAGATTTATTGAAACTTCTTGCACCTTACAACCTGGACACCATACACCCAAGCAACCATGATTCTGAGGGATTTATTGCAGCACTAAAGGAAAAGAAAAGGAATGGAACTTTTGTGCATAATTTTTACTATCGTGAGGATGTAATCAGGAATGTTCTTAACCTCTAGGAACAAGATGAAATAAAATAAAAATATTTAGCTTCAACAAAATGGTGGATAAGGTTAAGAAATCTAATCCTAGTTATGACCCTACGCCAAATATAAGTGGTGATTTCAAAAAGATTATTCATGTTATGGATAATTTTGAGAGTATTGCGGGAGTCTTGAGGGAAGAACATGTGGTTATGGATAAAGGGAAATCAATGGTAGTTGAGGAGGATCTCAATGAGGTGTTGGAGGAAAGACCTACCTACCAACCATCAAAGAAGATAAGGATTTACTCTAAGAGGAAGGAGACTGTGAAGCAGCAACAAACTTTGCCAATCCCTACTACATCAGAGGGGTTAAGGGTAAGCTCTCTTGTGAAGTTAGTGCCATCACTTCCAAGAGGTGCCTCTCTTGTTATTATTGATATAGATTCACCCCATATAGGTCCCCCTCCATCAGACCAGCTACCTATGAAGAAGCAAAAGGTTGAGGTGGAGAAGGTAGTTGACTATTTGGACATAGAAGAGGATGATATTCTCATTACTCTTGAATAAATTCAACAAGGAATGATTTCTCCCATTAGGGATTTTCCCTCAAGTTCAAGAGGAGATGGTCTTAGACTTTGAAAGGTTGATCTCAGAGGCTTGAATAGTGTAGATTATTTGAGGCAAGAAGCATGTAAAGCATTCATGGAAGATGATTCTTTCATTGAAACAAGGGCATTTATAGATTTTGTGTGGAGATCAATAGCTTCAGAGTATGTAGAAAGGGTTGCTAATGAGAGAAGTTTACATCCTGAGCTACTTGGAAGCAATATCCAAGCCAATGTAAGGAAGGAAATGAAAAAAAAAAATCAAAATATGAAAGCTAAAGAGGGTAGAGCCCTTGTATAAAAAAGTGGTGTGTTCTTGCTTCCCGAGTGGAACATTGTTGATGCACTAGTATTGGATATCATTAGGAGGTCTGAAAGGTACTTATTTCAAACTGAGGAGGGTAAATTGGCTCTTTAGGGATCAATATTTAGTGAAGAATGGGATGCCTTAGCTATTTGGTCATTTTCCTTGGGATCTAGGAAGCGAATGGTTGCAGAACCAAGTGATTTTAGCGGGAAACTAGTTATAAAGAGGGTGGCAGACACCCCGACATTGGAAGCTACTGACATGGCAATAAATGTTGCCAAGTTCAGAAAAGTAATAGTGGAGAGCCTCATGAATCAAAGAGACACATATAGAAGAAAATATAATGAACTTGTGGATGAATATAGTAAGATTCAACAAAGCGTTATCGAGTTGGAAACTGAGGTAGCATTGTGGAAGCAACAAGTGGAGGTATTGAGAAATTAGGGCCCAACCAGTTCAAGTTATACCATACCCACCCTTCCTCCACCAAAGCAATCTCTAGCAATAGTGCCTTATAATATGGGTCAAGAGCGACTCATAGTTGAAGGAGCCAAGCACATTAGGTGCAGCTCCATCTAATGAGCCTACAAGGGGACAATTATTTTAGCAAATTGAGGTATACAAGAAATTGCTTGAGCAAGTGCAGGACACAATATATAAGAAAAATTCCAAGATTGTTCATACTATTCTAAAGCATCTGAATAAAAGGATTCAAGATAAATTGAACAGTGTTCATGCAAACTACATTGAACAGTGTTCATGCAAACTACTCTTTGATGTTGTGAGGGATAAGGTTATCTAAGAGGGATAAGGAATTGGCTAATCCAATTCTAGACAAATGGATTCCTAGGGCTGAGAATTTCAAATTTATGGTAATCGGGGCTAAGTAGTAGAAGGATAGATATCCAAGGGGGTCCCAACTTATAAATTTGTTAGTGAGGTTAAGGAACAAAAGTTCCAAGGGTATGCTACTCCATTAGAACAGAGAATAAAATAATTGAAGGCCAAGTATGATGAAGCATATTTGACATTGTTTCCTAATATTCAACATACCCATGATGAGGTAAAACCCCTGCCAATGTGGAAGGACCAAGTGGATACTACAATTGACTCTCAAGCAGCTCTAATTTTTGAGAAGGTTGACATTGATATACTGAGAGATGCTTTGGAGAAATTATCTTTCATCACCAGATTTCTTGAGGATTTTGATAAGGAATCCAATTCAATATTTACAAAGTACTCTCCAAGGTATGTGCAGGATCATCATGGAAAAAATAGGCCCTTAGGTGGTGAAAATTTTAGAAAAATCAGATTTAGGCAACTTGACTTAAAAATTTGAATAAGTTATCTATATTATTTCAAAAATAGGTAAGAATAAAAATGTAGAAAATTGAATGTATTTTCTAAACTACTAGGTTTATTTAAAAAATAAAGAATCTATTTGGTAAAATTTGAAATTTCAATGCAATAGTACTTAAGTTTTAGGGAAAAAATAAGAAGTAGGTGTTTGTCTAACCACCCTAACCACAATAAAATGATAATATTTTTTTATAAGATTTTAGATATAAGTAGAGGACTCATGTCCCAATGTGATGTATATTTTTTGTAATTTTTTTCCAAGTAAATAATTAATTATGAATTTTTAATTACAAATTTTAAAAAATATAAAAACTCGTATGTCTGACCACCTTAACTTGGTCAAAACTTCATGAAATTCATTTTTTTTAAATCCTATAGTATGTGAAGTATAGAATGTGATGCATGTTTCAGATTCAAAAAATGTGATACTATTTGAAAGCTATAGATGTTTATCAATCAGCCTATCAATCGGGACTTTAGTCATAATTCAAATAGAAAATGAATAATAATTATTTATTAAATTCAAAGTAAAGAATAATTTATAATTGTGGAAATCTGAGAATCTCCTTTAAAAACCCTTTTCATTTCATTAATTTTGGATTAAAAAAAGTCATCAGTCACATACCCTACACATACCCATCATATCGCCACTTTTTGGCCCATCATGATCCTTCACATACCTTCCATACAGGAAGAAGATATAAACATATGTTTCTCCTTATTCACGATGTAACAAGTAAATGTTGATTAGTGATGACTTGGATTGATGCTAATGTTTATCTGGATGTTGGTTCACCTTTGCCACCTTTACACAATTTTGTCATTTTGCTTGATGGATTGAAGTTGCAACAACGGTACTCCTTTCCAATATGTGCCTTTTGGAAGGTAGTTCTATTTTCTTTAACGAATGAATAATATTTCTCTCATGTGTGTTCCCTCCAATTGAAAATGTAAATATAACTGCTAAGGGAATGTGTGTTGTAGTGGTTGAACTAGAATGTGGCATGTGTACTTTTGGCTAGAAGCTTGTTTTGCTCCCTTGTTCTCATAAAAGGGAACTCATGGCCATTACTGTGGGTCTCTTGTTGAATTTTGGATCTGAATTATGCAAATTATAAACACAGAGAGAACATGTTTGAAGTTTGTATCTTAAGTTTTAAGTCTAGCAAGTAAATTTTGTTAATTGTATGGTTTTTTAACATACTTGAGCAATAATGCAAATCATTGGAGTTTATCATCTCTCCATTTATATATTGTATCTGAATTATTAATGAAAATACAATCAAGGATCATTTCATTAATATTCATTGTTATTTTGATTTGATGTATATTTTATTTTGGGCTCCAATTCAATGGATTAGTTAAAATGCTTTGAGTAAATCATGAATTCGTATACTATAGTGGATTTGATAAGTAGTGGTAAAGTTTGAGAATAAATTTGTGAATTACAAGGAAATCTCATTCAGATCATGGATGTTTAGAATTAAATTCACCTTACAATTCAGTTTGCTTTGTTTTGATTCCTAACCCAAAGATATGGCATTGATCTTAAGTCTTGTATGCATTTCTTGTGGGTCTAGTTATCCAATTTGAGAGAAATATTCATAAATACTTTATAATTGATCTACCTTTCATTGTGGTTGGTGTTGTGTGATATTCTCGGCTTTAGGTGTGAAATTCTCTTAAGAAAATTTTAATTTCTTGAAGGATTTCATCTATTTAGCCTCTAATGGGAATATATCTGCTTTGTTATACAATGTGTGAGATAATTGTCTAGGAAAGTCACATAATATACATTGTTGGATTACTCTCCTAGGTCTTACAGAGCTTGAAGTATAGGAGAAGAAGCATCATGGCTTCATCTCATTCGTTGGAAAAATATCTCTCAAGTATTCGAGAATTGAGTCTGGCAAGCTCATAGGTACTTGGTGAGATCTGATTAGTTCTTTAAAAACAACCAACAAATTGGAAACTTTGTTGGGGATGTAAGCTTTATAAATATTTGTTCTCTAGAGTTCTTTATCAAAGATCGCTATAATATATGGTTATGTTTACCTATAGAGTTGGTCTATTTGAATTTTTTGCTAAATATTGCTCGAGTCTTTGCTAAGTGTCACACCAAAGTTTATGTTAAGTTTCCTACCATTTTTTGTTAAAAGGCTTGTGCTCAAAATTCATTTAAAAGTATTTCACATTTTTCAATGTCTGTTATATTTTCCAATGATCTTGTGAAATTTGCTTAAGTTGTAACACAATTGCTACAAATTTTTCCCAAGAAATTTGGGTGGCGACTCTAAAATATTTGTACCAGTGCATGTTGGTATTTGAATATATCAAAGAAGTAAAGAAGAATAGAAATAAATTGAAAAAGTTGACAAAGGAGAAGAATATTCAAGCACAAATGTGAGGAAATCAAGGCCACATGAAGAAGCATCCAGAGTAGAAATTGGAAGGAGAACTGTCCAAGAACAATCATGGAAAATGGGTAAAAGCAAAGGATGTAGGAACAAGTAAGTCTAGTCCCCATCCAACTCCTAAACATGAGATTCATTCTAGTTCTAGTTATGAATGTGAAAGAAACTTGTTATATTTTAGTGATAACACTTCTTCTGAGAGAGGAGAAGTTTTAATGAATTTTTTTATGAATGAGCAACTCTCAGACCAAGGCTTAAGAGCCATTGAAAGGAGGGAAAGAGATAGAATACAATGAGATAATGCAAATGCTAGATGTTCCAGAGTTGAAGGATATTTAACTCTGGGCTCTCACCCATATACTCCCCTCCCTCCATATTTTTTCATTGGATTTGATGAATATGCCCATAATAGTGTCCCTAATCATGTTGATACTACTTTACCAGAGGAGGAAGAAGTTTTTAATGATATGCAACGGCTTAGAGAAAGAGCTTTAAGATGCAATGAGAATAGAAAGAAAAGGGATGAAGAGAAAGAGAAATGGATAAGGGAAGCCATGATGTAGAGAGATATGTTATGAAGACAAGTTGAGGAAATGGAGGAATTGGATAGGTTGGCAACTAAACCTATCCTAACAACCGGTCCTATTGTTGAAGGAATTTGAACGAGGGACCCTGTAGTTCCCTTTGTTTTTAATGTTGGTGTAAATTCAAGGACCAACACCGATGAAAATGCTTCCATCACAGTTATCCCTCATCCTAGTAATCCTAATCCTCCTCCCTAGAATGTTGATAAAGGAAAGAAGTCCATGGGAGGAATAAAGATAAATGAGGGAGGTTCCTCTAAAAAGGACACACCACAAAATGAGTCTATCTCATTAGTTGATAAGTTGATAAAAGAAAATGAGGAGTTACAAAAGAGAGTGCAAGAAATGGAACTTCTAGTTGTAAACACTAAAATGAATTAGAAACTAGGTTTCCTAGAGTCTACCATAAAGGTTGTTGTTCCTAAAACTCCAACTTCTCAAGACCATACACCATCTTCAGGTTCCCATGTGAATGAAAAACCTTCGTCTAGTGCTAATCCTTCCAATTCATCTTTACAGCCAAAGAATAAGGCTAGGAGAACCTAGCAGCATGATCAGTATGATTCTCAATCAAGGAGGCCTATAAACAATTATGAAATGAGAAGGAACCATGACAATCAAAATGAGGAAGAGGGACCCTTCAGAAAAATATTATTGCATATTGATAGATATAGGAAACTATGTTATGAGAATATCCTGGGGTATCCAAATCTTGTCCCAGAAAATGCAAGAAATCATGTACCCAAATTTACTAGTAATAATGCTCTCAGTGGTGAAGATCATTTGAAATACTTTCAGAGTTTTGTGGAATATTTTGATCTATGGTATGATGATGTTGCTATGAAGTATTTTATGCAATCCTTAACTGAAGATGCTAGGGACTGGTACAGGAGCTTTCCTGATGCAATCATTGATTCCAAGGATTCTTTCTACCAAATTTTCAAAGAACAGTATGGAGACCAAACTGATCCTAGGTTTAGGTTAAATGATTTCAACAATATTGTAAAGGGACATAATGAGATGACAACTGAATTCAATGCTAGGTTCCAAAAAGCTATGTATAAAGTCCTTGGTTATTTAAAGCCTAATGAAAATGCATGTTTAGTGGTATGCTACAATGCATATGATTCAAAAATGTGTTACCTGCTTAGAGATAAGAATCCACAAAACCTAAGAGAAGCCTACAAAATGGTAGTTTATATAGAAAAAAATCGAAGAGCATCAGGTAAACTGGGAAGGAGAGATGATCTTAAACCATTGAAGAATCCAAAAGTTCAAAATCAAAAGGTTGGTAAAGTTGCAGCCCCTAATGAGAAGTTGGATCAAGTTCTTAGTTTGTTGCAGAAGGCAACAAAGAATGATAAACCACAATTTCAAAGAAATGAAAGGCCACCAAGATTGCAGGACTACCCTTGCCATACTAACTGGCACAATGGGAAGCTAGTTAACAATAATCAGAAAAATTTCCAAAGCACACTTGATCCTTTACAAAAGCATTCCACAAATGTCACTGAAGATTTTCCATGGTGTGGAGTATGTCAAATGCCTCATTCTTCATAGCAATGTGTTGTTGCTAGATCAGTAGAGGAATTACCAGATGATCAAGGAGGTTATGATTCCCTCATGAGCATGATGGAATTGTGAATGTGATTATGACCAAATTAGATTTTTCTTCTGATGAATATTCCTCTGATGATGAGCCTAATAGAAGTGATGCAGATGTTCAAAGGCAAGAGGAGAGTTCTTACCATCAACAAGTGTTTTCAAATGAAGAAAGAGAGGGTGATTGCACTGTTTACACTCTTGAGTCAGATAATATTTGTTTGAGAATACCTTCAAACAAATTAATTGAGGATTACACAATTGCATTGGCTACCCAAGCAAGAAACAATCTTCATTTGAGAAATAGGGTTGTAAGTGGCAATCAGGGTAACCTTGGTAGCATGTTTATCAAGGAGAACAATGTAGAGAATAAAGGGCCTAAGATAGAAAATAAGAAAGAAGAGACAAAACCTAAAGAGGTAAAGAGATGAGAATTTGGGCTAGTAAGGGAAGTAAGGCTAAGATTGATGGTGAAGTTGTTCCTCAAGCTATGAAGGCTAAGGATCTAAAGCCTAATACTAAAAAGGTTGAAATACAAGATGGCAAGGTAACTTCTAAGGAATTGATACTCCCTAAGTTACCAAATTATTCTCCTATAGACATGTTCCAAGCATTATCTCAGGTTAAAGTCATAGTCCCATTGTTAGAAATGATGAGAATAGATGAGCATGAGAATAGATGAGCATAAGAATAAGACTGTTGCTCTCATTAATAGTATTGCTATGAGTGGAAAGAATAAAATGGTGACTGATCAACCTAAATCAAGAAAAAGCCCAGAGAAGAATGTTGAGGTGAAAGCAATGACTAATGAAAATCCTAAAGTATATTTGGGAACCATAGTTACTACCAATCCAAGTCAAGTCAATCCATTTTTCCTAAGTTTTATTATTGATGGGAAGTTGCTTAGGAATTGCATGATAGATTTAGGGGCCTCAAACAATGTGATGCATGTAAAAATAATAGAAGAAATGGGTTTGAAAGTTGATAGCACTTATGGGAAGTGTTATGCTATGGACTCGAGAGAAGTGCCTATAATAAGAGTAATTAATAGAGTTCCATACAAGTTGGCAACCTTCCCTGAGGAGTTGTTCATGAGTATCACAATAGTGGACATTCCACCAACTTATGGGATGTTATTGTCAAGACAGTGGAGTGCATCCATGGGTGGAAGTATACAATGTGACTTTTCATTTGACACATTCTCAATTGACCAAAAGGATGTTAAGATTGCTAAAGAACCAAGATCTCACCACATGATTGAATATGTTGAGGACCTAGAAGAACCTGTAATAATAAACTTTGTAGATACTTGTTTAGACACTTTTCGGTTTGAAGAATTGAAATAAGAAGAAGAAGAAGTCCAGCCTACAATGATTGATAGGGAGGTCCTGGGTACACCACAAAAAGATGCTCTTTTGACCATGTAATTTGATGGAGCTTGTTCTAAGGAGGGCTCGAATGCAGGGGTTATTCTCTTTTCTCCACAAGGAAAAACCTTCAAGTAATCATTGTTACAATTTTCTTGTACAAATAATGTGGCCAAATATGAGGCTCTCTTGCTTGGTTTGAAATTAGCTTCAAAGCATTAAGTTGTTAAAAGTATTGGGAGATTCTAAACTAGTAGTTTCCTAGGTTAGGTCTAAATTTTTTGCCAAAGATAAAATGCTTAAGAAATATAGGAATGCAATTTGGGATACTATTGAAGCCTTTGATGCTTTTAACATAGACTGGATAGAAAGGGGACCAAATGTCAAGGAAAATTTGTTAGCTAATATTGTTGTTAGATTAGATGATGTCACCTTTGATGGCATTTTGAGAATAGAGATACAAACTTGGCCTTCAATGTCAAATAACATTTGTAATTGGCAATTGTTTAATGATGACAATGATATCTTTAATTTCTTACATTGTATCGATCAATATGAAAGACAAGAAATTGATTTTAGCTCATTAGTGGTGGAGGTTGATGGAAAAGAAACATTATTTGGGAATGAGGTGCTTCAATTGAAAACCAACAAGATTCTCAAAGGACTGGTTGCATTAGAGAAGGTCTTTGATGGCTCTGATAAATTAAATTTTAAGTAGGCATCTTCTCTTAGGGAAGATTTAGAAGAAATAAATATTGGAATGGAGAATTCTCCCAAGAAGGTATACATAGGGAAGAAGATGAAACCTCATTTTAGAGCCATATTGATCACCCTATTGAGGAAATATAGACATGTATTTGCATGATCATATGATGACCTAAAGGCCTATAGGGAGGATTTGTTTCAGCATTAGATACCTTTGAAGCCTGAAGAAAAACCTTTTAGACAAAAGTAGAGGCTAATAAATCCCACTTTGTAGCCAAAAATGCAAGAACTTATGAAGTTAAGATATGCTAGGATTATTAAGCTAATCAGGCATTCCTCATGGATTTCAAATTTAGTTCCTATTAGGAAAAAGAATGGTGATCTAGGGTTTTGTGTAGATTTCAAGAATCTAAATGTAGCATACCTAAAAGACAATTACTAACATGGAGGCTATGTTGCAAAAGGTCACAAGGTGTGAACTACTCTTAATGATGGATGGGTTCCTAGGATATAATTAGGTCATGGTGAGAGAATCTGAGCAATACAAAACTACATTCACTACACCATGGGGAACCTATGTCTACGTGAGAATGCCATTTGGCCTGATCAATGCTAGCGCAACATTTCAAAGAGCCATGGATGTGGCTTTTGCTGAATTTATTGATCTATTCCTTGCTATATATTAGGATGATCTAATTTCTCACAACAAGAAGGAAGAAGATCATTGTTCTCACTTGGAAAAAATATTTTTCAAAGCCTTGGAGTATGGGATTTCTCTGAATCCTAAGCAATGTGCTTTTGGGGTCAAGGAAGGTAAGTTGTTGGGACACATTGTATCAAAGGATAGGGTTAGGAATGACCCTGAATGTGTTGCAGCTATAGATAAAATCTCACAACCAAGAAATGTGAAGGGGACCCAATCTTTCTTCAAGAAAATTAAATTTGTGAGAATATTTGGTACTATTATAGCAGAATGATGAGGGTTTTGAGCAACCTATTGCTTTCTTTAGCAAATATCTATAGGTTTTTGAACTCAAGTATGATGCCACAAAAAAGAAAGCATATGCCTTGGTAAAGGCAGTTAAGAAGTTTAGACCATATCTAACTAGAGCGACTATTGTAGCTTATGTTCCAAGTGCAACAGTCAAGGATATTTTCACTCAACAGGAGACCGCAGGTCAGAGATGCAGGTGGATCAATAGGATCCAAGAGTTCAACATTGACATCCAAATTACAAAGCTAGTGAGAGGTCAAGGTATGGCTAAATTTATGGTCGAGACTAGTCTAGAAGCTAATCAAATCAAGCAAGTTGAACATGAGAGTGTTGCACCCATATGCGACATGTAGACCTGTGGGTGGTATAGAAGAATTGTAGAGTGCCTGCAGACTATGCAATTCCCTGAAGGCATTCCCAACAATGAAAGGAGAACTCTCAAGTTGCAGGCTATCAGATACATTATTATTGATGGTGAAATTTGGTGGAGAAGCCCAGAGGGTGTGTTACTCAGATGTGTAGATGGAGACCAAGCATAAGACCTTTTGATTGAAATGCATAAGGGAGCATGTGGAGGTCACTACATGGCCAAAACAACTACTCAGAAAATACTAAGAGCAGGTATCTAGTGGCCAATTGTGTTCAAAGATGCTCATAGGTTTGTTAAAAAAATGTGATGCTTTCCAAAGATTCATTGGTAAGTTAAAATTTTCTAGTAACCTTCCTCTTAGACTAGTTGTAGTTCAGGCCCCTTTTCAATAATGGGGCATTGATTTTATTGGAGAGATATCAGAAAAGTCAAGTGGGGGTCACTCCTAGATCCTTGTTGCCATGGATTATGTCACAAAGTGGGTGGAAGCCATTCCCACCAGGAAAGCAACAAGCAAAGTAGTAATTGATTTCTTGATAAGTAACATATTAAGTAGATTTGAAGTCCCAAAAAGAATCATCTTTGGCAATGCCATGTGCTTCAGGTTTGAAGAATTTACTAATTTCTGCAATCAGCATGGCATATTTATTTCTTACTCATCTCCATATCACCCACAAGGAAATGGACAGGAAAAATCCAGTAACAAGAGTTTGATGAAGATCATCAAATAGATGATTGAGAAGAACAAGAAGGCATGGGATTCAAAACTGCAACTTGCATTGTGGGCGGACAGGACTACAGTTAAAAAGGTCATTGGGTAGTTACCATTTAACCTGGTGTATGGGGTAGAAGCAAAGATACCTCATAACAACTTGCTAAAGATGTATAAATTTTTTCAATAATATGATGATGACATCTATGGTGAGATGCAACATAGGATGGAAGAGTTAATTGAGCTTGATGAAACTAGAAGAGAAGCTCATCACAGAAATGAGAAGCTGCAACTTCAAGTCAAACTCCTCTATGAAAAAAGATCCATTAAAAGGAAATTTGAAGTTGGATGTATGGTTTTAATGTGGAATGCAAGAATGGAAGACAAAGGAAAACATGGGAAGTTTGATCCCTTGTGGCTTGGTCCATATTTGATTGCAGATACACATGAGGAGGACTCATACTTCTTGCAATCCTTGATAGGTGAAGTTCTAGAACTATCGATACATGGAAAGTTCTTGAAGTCTTATTTCTTGTGAAATAGGTTATTTTCCATGTACATTGTATATCCCTGTAATTAGTCTATATAGGTTTGGTGTGTTTGCTTTCTGTTGCATTTTCTTGCCTTGTTTGGGCAAGCTCTTGACTTTTTTGGGGTTTCTCTATGTTGGTCTGCTTCACCATGAGATCTAGATTCTGACCATACCCACTAGGGGTATGTGTCCCCAAGCATGAGCCACTAGTAGAGGTCTACCTAATTTTTTTGAAATTTTGTCAGTTGGCATCGCCTTGTCATGTTTATGAGATTTTATGCCCATGGGTAAGGTTTAGGGTTTAAGATGAAAACCTTTCTTTTCCATAATCTTGCAGTCATATGCCTTGAAGGTTCTATTTTTACATTGACCTGTCATGCCCAATTACTAGTATTTTAAGTTGTAACCTAAGCCTTTCAAAATGTTGTCTTTACCAACCTCTTTGTCTAGGTTTTTTGGTCATCGTGCTCTTGTCTATCATTTAATAAATGCTTAAGTCGGACTGAAATATTTCATGTTAAAAGATTTAAGTCATAAATCTTTAATTTTGAGGGTCGAGTTTGGTTGGCGTAGTCATGGCCCCATTTTTTAAGACTAACTTTATTTGCATATGCAGAATGGACCACTGTCTGATCATAAGATCTAATCTTGGTCATTCCCCGCCAGCACCGCGTGATTAAAATAATGGCTTAATCAAGGCCACAGGGTCAGCGGGCTATTGACGCGTGTACTATCATACTTGTGGGTCTCGGTCTTCAATGTGGAGCCCAATTTTCTTAAGCTTTGAGATAAATGGATGGTATACAACTATGAGATTAAATATAAGACATTCCTCCCTCACCCCATGGGATTAAAATAAGGCTTTAATAAAAGTTGTAGGGTTAGCAGGTTGTCGCCACATGGATTCCACAATTGTTTGGAATGAGAAAAGGTGGGGGCTGGGGGGTGGATGATTTGGTGCCCAGTTGGCAAGCTTGTGTTGGCTGACGGATTGGTGTACGATGATGAAGTGAATTAAAACTTGGTTGACTTGATCTCATTCGTTCGAAAGGCCATCTCACCCAGAGATTGACAGTGGAGATTCAAAATTGAAAGTACAACCATGGTAGCCATTCTTGCTTTGCGCAAGCAAGCAATAATGGTAGAAATGATCTCCAAAGCTACCCACCTTCACTCAAGTTGGACATAAATGATTAATTCATGCATAATTGAGAGTTATAAATAAATCTAGAGTGCACTGGAGATTGAAAGGAGTATCTGCATAGTTTAGGGTGATCAATATTAGGGTTTTCTTGTGATAAAAAGCTATAAGTTAATCAAACACAACTTTATCTATTTTATTCCAACTACCTACAATTAGAGTTAAAATTCACTGTGCTTTTTGTTGAATCAGCTTTATGCTTTCTTTTAATTTCTTTTATGAGGTTTGAATTTGCTTTAAAAAATCACAATTATGTCAAACCTTTCAAATTCTACATCTTCGAGTTGAGCCCTAAGTTTGAATTGAGAAGTTAAGTCTTGAGCTCATCTTTGCCAAAACCCTAAGTTTATCTGAACTAATTTTTTTATCAATGGTACCCAAAGCACAAACCACTAGCCTTGCAACCTCAACCAGACTACTACCCCAAGATATAGTCGACCAATTAAAACCCTCCACAAAGAAGAAGGAAGAAGGAAAATTTGTATTCTATGGTCATAGAATTATAGATAAGTTAATGGATAAGAAATGCTTCATTAAGGATGTAGAAGTACCCTATACAGGATGGCAATTGTTCCAACACTGGTGTGGGAACAAAAATCTAGGGGTTCCTGTCTGCAACCCTTGGAGACTAGACATGGGAAAGTTGGTAGTTCCCAATGTGTATATGGATGTAGATTTGTTGAAGAACATTGCTACAAGATATGAGCCAGTTACCAAGATGGTCAAAAGATTTGATGGCAAAGAAATGTTGAGGATAACAAGAGAAGAGATTGAAAATATTTTCCAACTGCATGTGGAGCAAAGATATGATTCCTCTTGACATGGATGTTTTCAAAAAGGAGTATGAGAATACTAAGGTTCTACTCAAAATTTCAATGTTTCCTATGCACACTGCTTGCACCAGAACTAGGAAGAATAGAAAGCAAATAAAGATTGGTAGGGATGAACTTGAACCCTTCCCCATGAAATATTTTGATAATTATTTCAAGAAGAATGTGTATTCTTTGTGCCAAATCATTGTTTTCACTCCACCTATCACCCTGCTGAAGGAATATTGTTACATGGCATGCCATCTGCAATATCTAGCGTTCATTGTAGTCTATGAATACACCATATATTTGTCAGAACGCATTCTCAAGGGTTTGGTTGAGCTAAAAAGTGGAAAGGATTGGGTACATTTCTGGTGGTACTCTTTGTTGATGCATATGTTCTTGTATAAGGGTGAGAATAATTTTGAGAAGGACATGACATTGAAGAAGAGGGAAGATGGTATTGATTTTCATGTCCAGTGTTGGACCCAAATCCTAGATAAGGATGATCATAAATTTAACAATGTGGTTTTCCACAATTCCTTTGCCTCAAAGTTGAGAATATTCTTAGTGTATGATCCACCCCGTATCCCCAAGGAAATCCATGACTTCCTGAGGCCCATGGAAAAGAGAACAAATTTGAATTTGATTCACAATTGGGGAGACATAATCCCATATCCCCACATGACAATCTTTAGGGTCTATGGCACCAATGCCATTCCATTTGTATTACCTAGGGATGTGCCACTAAGGATTGGATTCTTGGAAATCATGAGACAATTGGGAGGATCCCAAATGGCACATTTTCTTGAGAGATTAAAGAAGGGTTCATTTTTCCTAGAGTACACAATGTTTGTAGATTTTGTGACAAAAAAGGAGGATGGAAATATTTATTGAAACTTCTTGCACCTTACAACCTAGACACCATACGCCCAAGGAACCATGATCCTGAGGGATTTATTGTAGGACTAAAGGAAAAGAATAGGAGTGGCACTTTCATGCATAATTTTTACTATCCTAAGGATGCAATCGGGAATGTTCTTAACCTCTAGGAACAGGATGAGAGAAAAGAAAAATATTTGTCTTTCAAAAAAATGGTGGATAAGGTTAAGAAATATAATCCTTGTTATTACCCTATGCCAAATATAAGTGGCAATTTCAACAAGATTATGCATGCGATTTCAACAAGATTATGCATGTTATAGATAATTTTGTGAGCATTGTGGGAGTCTTGAGGGAAGAATGTGTGGTTATGGATAAAGGGAAATCAATGGCAGTTGAGGAGGATCCCAATGAGGTGTTGGAGGAGAGACCTACCTACCAACCATCAAAGAAGATAAGGATTAACTCTAGGAGGAAGGAGACTTTGAAGAAACAACAAAATTGTCCAATCCCTGCTACATCAAAGGGGTCAAGGGTAAGTTCGCTTGTGAGGTTAGTTCCATCACTTCCAAGAGGTGCATCTCCTATTGTTATTGATATAGATTCACCCACAAGAGGTCCCCCTCCATCAAGCCTGCCACCTATGGAGAATAAAAAGGTTGAGGCGGAGAAGGTAGTTGACTATCTAGACACAAAGAAGGATGATATTATCATTACTCCTAAAGAAATGTATTAAGGAATGCTTTCTCCCATTAGGGATGTTCCCTCAAGTTTAGGAGGAGATGATCTTAGACTTGGAAAGGTTGATCTCAAAGGCTTGAATAATGCAGATGAATTGAGGCAAGAATCATGTAAAGCATTCATGGAAGATGGTTCTTTCATTTAAACAAGGGCATTTAGAGATTTTGTGTGGAGAGAAAAAGCTTCAAAGTATGCAGAAAGGGTTGCTATTGAGAGAAGTTTACATCCCAAGCTACTTGAAAGCAATATCCAAGCCAATGTAAGGAAGGAAATGAAAAAAGAATTTCAAAATATGACAACTAAAGAGGGTAGAGCCCTTGTACAGAAAAGTGGTGTGTTGTTGCTGCCCGAGTGGGACATTGTTGATGCGGTAGTATTGGATACCATTAGGAGGTTTGGAAGGCCATTATTTCAAATTGAGGAGGAAGCTAAATTAGTTCTTCAGGGATCATAATTTAGTGAAGAATGGGATGCCTTAACTATTTGGTCATTGTCCTTGGGATCTAG
This sequence comes from Sequoia sempervirens, assembly GCA_007258455.2. Classification (NCBI taxonomy): domain Eukaryota; kingdom Viridiplantae; phylum Streptophyta; class Pinopsida; order Cupressales; family Cupressaceae; genus Sequoia; species Sequoia sempervirens. The sequence goes on from VDFB02281492.1 coordinate 785,163,523, forward strand.
GAAGCGAATGTTTGCAGAACCAAGTGATTTTAGCAGGAAACTAGTTATAAAGAGGGTGGAAAACACCCAAGTATTGGAGGCAGTTGACATGGAAATAAATGTTTCCAAGTTCACAAAAGCAACATTGGAGAGCCTCACCACTGAAAGAGACACATATAGAAGCAAATATAATGAACTTGTGGATGAATATAATAAGATTCAGCAAGGATTTGTTAAGTTTTAAATTAAGGTAGCATTGTGGAAGCAACAATTGGAGGTATTGAGAAACCAAGGCCCAACCAGTTCAAGTCATACCACACCCATCCCTCCTCCACCAAAGCAATATCTAGGAATAGTTCCTTATAATATGGGTCAAGAGCCACTCACAGTTGAAGATCCAAGCACATCAGGTGCAGCTCCATCTAATGAGCCTACAAGGGGACAATTATTTCAGCAAATTGAGGTATACAAGAAATTGCTTGAACAAGTGTAGGACAAAATGTATAAGAACAATTCCAAGATTTTTCATACTATTATGAAGCATCTAAATACAAGGATTCAACGTAAATTGAACAGTGTTCATGCAAACTACTCTTTGATGTGAGCGATAAGGTTATCTCAAAGGGATAAGGAATTGGCTAATCTAATTCTAGACAAATGGATTCCTAGGGATGAGAATTTGAGATTTATGGAAATCGGGGCTAAGCAGTAGGAGGATAGATATCCAAGGGTGGTACCAAATTATAAATTTGTTTGTGAGGTTAAGGAACAAAATTTCCAAGGGTATGCTACCCCATTAGAAGAGAGAATAAAAGAATTGAAGGCCAAGTATGATGAAGTAGATTTGACATTGTTTCCTGATATTCAACATACCCATGATGAGGTAAAACTCCTGCAAATGTGGAAGGACCAGGTGGATACCACAATTGTCTCTCAAGCAACTCTAATTTGTGAGAAGGTTGACATTGATATACTGAAAGATGCTTTGGAGAAATTGTCTTTCATCATCATCTTTCTTGATGATTTTGATAAGGAATCCAATTTAGTATTGACAAAGTAATCTCCATATAGGAAGAAGATGGATAAAATCATTGATTTCAATTGGCCATCTGATGTCGAATATGAGTAGTGGAAGAGATTATTTATTGATGAATTGGATTTTTGAATACAGGGATGGAGAATACATATACTTGGTCAAGTATAGTACAGGTCTAGCTATAGAAATTACAATGCATAAACATATGTTTCTCCTGATTCATGATGTAACAAGTAAATGTTGATTAGTGATTACTTGGATTGATGTTGATGCTAATCTGGACATTGGTTCACCTTTGCCACCTTTACACAATTTTTTCATTTTTCTTGATGGAATGAAGTTGCTACAACGGTAAGAAGATTATTCCATTCCAACATGTACCTTTTGGAAGGTGGTTCTATTTTCTTCTGCGAATGAATAATCTTTCTCTCATGTGTGTTCCCTCCAATTGAAAATATAAATATAACTGCAAAGGGAATGTGCATTGTAGTGATCAAATTAGGATGTGACATGTGTACTTTTGGCTGAAAGCTTGTTTTGCTCCCTTTTTCTCATGAAAGGGAATTCATGGCCATTAGTGTGGGTCTCTTGTTGAATTTTGGATCCGAATTATGCAAATTGTAAATAGAGAGAGAACATGTTTGAAGTTTGTATCTTAAGTTTTGAGTCTAGCAAGTGAATTTTGTTAATTGTATGGTTTCTGAACATACCTGAGCAATAATAAAAATCCTTGGAACATCTCTCCATCTATACATTGTATCTGAATTATTAATCAAAATACAATCGAGGATCATTTCATTAATCTTCATTGTTATTATGCTTTGATGTATGTTTTATTTTAGGCTCTGATACAATGGATCAGTTAAAATGATTTGAGTAAATCATGAATTCATATAATTGTGTAGTGGATTTGATAAGTAGTGGTAAAGGCTGAGCATCAATTTATGAATTGCAAGGAAATATCATGTAGATCATGGATGTTTAGGATTAAATTCACCTTACAGTTCAATTTGCTTTGTTTCAACTTCTAACCTAGAGATATGACATTGATCTTAAGTCTTGTATGTATTTCCTGTGGTCCTTGTTATGCAATTTGAGAACAGTATTCATAAATACTTTATAATCGATCCACCTTTCATCGTGGTTGGTGTTGCATGATATTCTCAACTTTAGGTGTTAAATTCTCTTAAGGAATTTCCAATTTCTTGAAGGATTTCATCTATTTAGCCTCTGATGGGAATATTATTTTTTTTGTATACAATGTGTGACATAATTGTCTAGAAATGTCTTATAATATTCATTGTGGGATTACCCTCCTAGGTCTTGTAGAGCCTGAAGTGTATGAGAAGAAACATCATTGCGTCATCTTGTTCGTTGGCCAACTATCTCTCAAGTATTCGATAATTGAGTCTGGCAAGCTCATAGGTACTTGGTGAGACCTTATTGGTTCTTTAAAAACAACCAACATGCCTTTTTCAAGGAACAAACACAATTCCATTCTTGTGGTAGTGGACAAGCTTACTTGATGAATCCTTCTAAGGACTTCATATATTTTTCAATATTAATACTTGATACTTTATGTTTGTCTTAAGAACTTATGATATTACCTTTTATATACTTCAAATATGAACTTAATTATGCATAAGAACTTAGAATATAAATGTTTTGTATAAATGCTCATTTCTATTAAATGCATGATTAAAATTATATTTAATGTGTGATTGTTTCATGATGGTGTGTATTTAATGCATAACTGGAAGAAGCATTTACTTATCATAATCAAGTGCTAACTATTTCCCATTCAAAATGAGATTGTCGGCTAACCTTTTATAGCTCAACATCCTCTACCAAGTTACCTATCAATTGAGCAGTAGCTCCAGCTAAGCACATGTTCCAACTCTAAAGTTCTATTCAACATCAATTGAAGATAGTTGCAAGATCTTCACGACTGTTTCCCTTGCATTCCAAGATATCTTTAATAGAGTGGAGCTAGTTTAATTTCCCACTTTTTACTATTTTCAAACAAGAGATGGATATATGTATCTAGTCTCAAGCTAGTTCGGTATTAGATTATCTTAGTTTTTTATTTCAAATTTTCTCTATTTTTCAATTCCCAATTGAAAAAAATTGTAGTTCACCCCTCTTTGGGCACATTTGATGAATATAAAAAGAGGTTGCTCCAAATTCTGTGTTGGATCCCTCTAGAGGTAGAGCAGGGGCCACTCTACTAAAGGAAGGTGATCCTGCTAAGTTTATAATTGATATTCATTCATTTAAAACTCCATCTTTGTTCTTAGAATGGTTTTACAAATTGAATGTTAAAATAGATCTCAAATCTATCATTACAATCTTAGATTGATTATTGAGTTGATTAAATAAATAAAATTACTTCCCAGTTAATTAGTTTGCAGATCAGACAGTTAGTTCAGCATTGATAAATGATTATGTTTTTACTGGTGTATGAGCAGAGCAGAAATTACTACTTGTTAGATTGAACGAATGAGGATTGGAGTACTTTTTTTGTAAAGTTAGATTTAAATTCTAGATCTTAAATTTGAGAAAATGTCAGATTCTTGTTTTCTTGCAATTATTTTAAGTTAATCATCTAGTCCTCACCATTTGATTTAGTTTGGAGTATGATCTATCCCTACACATATTTCATTTTGAAGTAATTCAGTTTAAAGCTTTAAAATAAGTTAAGTCAGGAAGAAGTTAGAAGAATAGCATAGAATAGTGTAGAGCCACTTTCGATAAGGAAGGAACAACTCTGAACTACTCCTGACAAGGTGGAACCACAACAAACCCCCCCAAAACCAATCCAACTCTTACTACAGATAGCTTTAGACACCCTTGGGTTGACAAATAAAGATTAAATGATTAGGGAATTATGACAACAACAACCCCTATCCATCATTACTAAGGTAGTGCATTTCATACCTAGAAATTTAACTAATGGAGCTCTTGTCATAGCTCAAAAATTCATTCAAGAGGTGTCTAGACTGCATGGAATTCCTAAGAATATTATCTCAGATAGGGATGCATTGTGACCTCAAGGTTTTGGAAAACTTTATTTTCTACACTTGGGACTAAACTAAATATAATTTCAGCATATCAACCAAAAACGGATGGACAAACAGAAAGGGTGAACCAAGTACTTGAAGACCCACTCAGAATGTATTGCATGGATCAACAATACAACTGGGAAGATCACTTGTCCTTAGTGGAATTTTCTTATAACAATTCCTACCATTCTACAATAAAGATGGCTCCTTTCGAAGCATTATATGGAAGCAAGTGTCGAACCCCTATAAGTTGGGATAAACTTGAGGATAGGGTGAGTCTTGGGCCAAAGATATTGTTGGTTGAAATGGAGGAACATGTTAGGATTGTTAAGCAAAGTCTAGTTGAAGCCAATGATAGACATAAAAGCTATGTAGATGCATAGCAAGTACCCAAGAATTTGGCAATAGGTGATAAGGTGTTGTTAAGGGTAAAACCTAATAAGAGTTCCATCAAGTTTGGAAAGTCATCCAAACTAGGTCTGTGCTATGTAGGACCTTTTGAAATTCTTGAGGAATTAAATCCTGAAGCTTATCGAATTGTGTTGCCACCAGCTCTTGCCCAACTACATAACTTCTTTCATGTTTCTTACCTAAAGAAGTAGATACCATGAGATAATCATGCAATTGATTGGAATGCTTTATGGGTACCGGAACCTGGAGTGGTAACAATTGAGCCTATCAAGGTGCTTAGAACATGTAAGCTTCACTTGCATAATATGGAGGTTTTGCAGTGCAAAGTCCAGTGGGACTAGTATGCAGAAGATTCTGCCACTTGGGAAGACTATGCTAAGATAGAGAAAAAGTTTCCACATGTCTTACATGCTTATGAAAGTGCTTGAAAAACAATGTTTTTGTTTGTTTGTTTAGTTTATGTTTTCTACATAAAATCATTGAGGATGATGATTCACAAGGGGGGGAGTATGTCACACCCCATTGTGTGTTTACCTATTTACTATTACTATGATAGGGTGAATTATTGCATGTGTGAGTATATGTGGAATTTTGATTGGAAATATATGTGATTACACTTTGTTTATCAGAAAATTATGAATGAATGTTTATTTCATTTAATGTTATGTGATGAAATGCATATATGGAATGAATGGTTATTGAATTTGATATTCTAACTTTGAAAAGTATTATGTAAATGTTTGTTTTGATGAACAACTAACTACCATGGAAATGTGTTAAGTTGGATGCAGGTTCATATGCAATCCTCCGGAAGTGAGGGGAAGTATCACTCAAGAGAGGAACTTGGTCAAGTAACCTGTAATGAAACCTAACTAAGCTTACACACACACTCAAAATAGAATGGTTGAGTCAATTCATAGTGTTGGGAGTTGGTAAGTCATCCTTTAGTATGATGTTTTTGCATTAGAAAGGATCTTGATTTATGTTAAGAGAATTATTGGATGGTGTCTATGTGTTTGGTGATTATGATTTATTCTTTATATTACTATAATTGATTGATAAGATATATATACATAGAATGTATATATATGTATACATATGCATGTCAACGATAGCCCTACACGTAAGGGAACACACACATAAGAGTACATAGATAGATGTATCTATGCACACTTATGGATGGGTTGCTTATGGGCATGGTGATATCATAAGGACAATGTGACATGTATGTATATATATACATCACATATATATATCGATAAGATAGCAATTGTTTATGTGTTAAATGATTGTGTAATTGAATGTATATATATGAGATATATACATATATACATAAGTATACATATGTTGATATACATGTATGTGTTGACAAATGGGAATGGCCATACGAGCATTCCAATATATGTATACGTACGTATACATGTATATATATATATATATATATATATATATATATATATATATATATATATATATATATATATATATATATATATATATATATATACATATACATATACATATACATATAATATATATATAAGCAATATTATATATGAAATGTTAACTTGATATTATTCATTTGAATATCAAGTGGAATATTTTGACAAACTTATTTGTCAATGAATATATATATATAGCATTGGAAGCTATTTAATTATTGATATATATATGAACATATATATATGTATGTATGTATGTATGTATGTATGTATGTATTATGATATGGTTGATCTATGATAAAGGTCGATTTAAAGTATAAATTCCATACTCAATTTGTTAGGAATGTAGCGCTATATTTAGTAGTGCAATATTAAACAATGAAATGCATTTATCCATATGGATAATAGTCGATGAAACATAAATATTAAATCTGATGTTTAAAAGTATTAAACGCATGAAATAAAAGAAGCAAACCATGATAATAGACGTGTTATGTCAAAGCACTAAACTGCACCATTATTGTGAAGGTCAATTCAATAATATTTGTTGACTGCCTTGTTTGACCAAGTCGATTGTGTAAATGTGTAGCCATTTGATTATTGACTATTTCCTTTGTTTAACCATGGGCTTGAGAGTAGGGGAATGTGTGGAATACTTTCCACGACATTATGAAATCTATATTTCATTTAGAATTCTTGTGAGCCTGGGAGTCAATTTACTATTTGAAGCATGTGCGTTATGAAATGGTCAAATTGTTGTGGTGAGAATATAATCGATCTGCTGTATAGTTTTGATGAGTAATGTGATAGGAATCCACCACCTTTTCTTTGTCAAGCTAAGTTGATAGTTCATTTCTGAGACGTGTCAATGCTAAAGCCTTGAATATAGGTTGAAGTAGCTAGTTTTTGGGTATAAATATGAGGCATACTCACCTCATTTGCTTACAATTCTTGTTTGCATCACTACGCTGCTCCATTCTGTTGTATTTTTCCATTGAGTGAGTTCTTATTTTTCCTGTGATATATTGTGAAGAATTTTAGTGAGATAGATTAATAGAGTTATTGCTAAGTTGGATTCTAAGAGGAGGCTAAGCTTGGGATTTAGAGGCCAAATGGAATAAGCGTAGATCAAGCATGAGATTCTAATCTCTTTATGTTTTGTCTTTATTGTGAAAGATTGTCTGCCTTCTATGTTTTAAGTAGAAATTACATTAGGTTTCATGAAATAGAGAAGTAGTCTATTTTGCTTGTAGGAAAGGAAAAGACTTGTTATTGTGATTTTCTTATAAGCTCTTGTACTTAATCCTTACTAAGGAGAAATTGAATATTGTTTTTAGTATTACATACTAGGATTGATGAAATGGTAATAGCTTGTTAAGTTATATTATGCTTCAAAACTCTAATGTTATACCGGGGATTAGATTATCCATTAAATGGGGTAACTTATGTTTATGCTTTGTGGGTAGAAATACCATTGTGTTTTGGGAAAATGGAATAGGTTGTTTCTAAGGTTAATGATTACCTATTGAAGGAAATTACCTATGCATAGTTATAATGGCCTAAAGTCAAATCGAGCTTGAGTAGTGTATGTGAGTAGGATGACTGTCACTCGAAGTACTGAGTGAGAATACTTTGGCCAAACTAGTGTGATCACCTTTGGCTCCACTATCAATTCACCATGTTCCTTTTATGCATGCTATTTCAGGATTGTAGTGTTTACAAGTTCTAGTTATGTAGAGCACAACACTAAGCTCAGAGTGGTTGGCGTTATGAGGTTACTCCAACAATCTCTCTGTCGAAGGGTAGGTCAATCTTACCATATGTGGTAGATGTGCGATGGACCGCATTTGAGTCTGTGGTTGCCAAAAAAGTGCTTGAGTGATGTTTCTCCTCCTCAGCTAGTGACCAAGATTTGAAAGGAAATTCTTGGACCATCTATATCTATTGCTATGAAGCTTAGTTGAGATATGTATGTATTTTGTCTACAACCTTTGAAAATATTGTAATATGTGGAATATTATATTGGAAATGAAATTAATTTTAGAAATTTTTATGTCATCTATGTTCATTTGTTCTCATATGGAAAAGAAATTTTTTATGAAAATTGTTATGAAACATGGTTTATTTACTTGAAAGTCAAAACTTAGGAATTTTTACTTGCGTGAAAAATTGGCATGTTACAATAAGGGTCATTTCCATGGTGGTCAAGAAGAAATTATAGGTGATCCACTTCCAGTGTAACTTTATAAGCTTACACTTAGATCTGCAATAACACATTAGAACAAATAATTACTTTAGAAAAAAGAAAATTGTGTTGAGCAATAGAAAAATTAGCAAAAATTGTATAATTTTTTATCTTTCTATATGTTCAAGATAATCTCCACCTTTGAAACATTTCAAATATAGTTGAATTTGTGAGGGGTACAAAGCCAATACCCTAGAAGAAACATATGTGAGGAGAAAGTAATGATGGTCTACTCCACCAACACCCACACATAACACAACAAAAAAAATTGACATAGAAAATGTAGGAAGAAAAACAACCCACATTCAATTTCATTCAAAAAATGAAATTAAATTCAATAATTACAATGCTACAACCACATTAGCTTGTCTCACTACAAAGAAAATCAACTCTCTAAAAATAATCTAAAATTTAGAGCCACAATCTACATTAATGGAGATGCCTCTTGTAACCTTTATTCAACCCTTTATTTGACACCAATAAATGCCTTACAATATTTTTGGATGTGTAACTCCCCCCCTTTTTTTTTGGTGCCCAAAAGTCTAGCCATTCATTTTCCCACCCAAGAAGATATTTCATTTGAAATTCACATTTTGGTGACAAACTTCTTAGAGCCATAAATTTTGACTCGAGCATCCAATTTACTATTAAAATATATCATTAGAAAGCTCATGAAGAGATGTATAATGCCAAAATATTTGAAGATTATTTTGTCCACTTTTCATATTTTTATGAGGCTTCTAAAGACTTCAAATTTTAGTTTTAAACTTTATTAGAGGAATTCATCAGGAAAAATAATATCTCCAAAATGGTATAGGATATTAAGATGATTCTTTCACCACTGGATTCATTTTTCAATTCCTCTCCTCGAGGTAAAATTTTTAGGTCCATACATGCCCATTTAGGATGACTTACTAAAAATAGCAGGTGACCATTTTTGGCCTTTTTAGACTTTTGAATATCTTACAACCCTTAAGTGTTATCATGAGACCTAAAAAAACTAAATAAAATATGATTTTATGGGTGATGCAAGATTTCCCTTACACCACTAGATGCTCCTACATCATAAAGGCTCTAGTTAGAAGGCTTGAAAAATGCATGAATCAAGGTCCAAAGTTTTTGGGATCTAAGACAAAAACAAAAGAGATGCTTAAAATACTTTAATTTCCCATAGAAAGGGCAATGAGTATCTCATATGCCCAAATGAGAAAGTGTTGAGCTCCCACATGAAGGCATGGGAAAAATATGATAGGCAAAATGAGCCAATTTCAGTTCCAAAACTATCAACCATATGGTGTGAAATTGGTGTTTCCATATAGAAGTTAGCAATTACAAGTGCCATCTCTAGTTTAAAGTTGAAACCATGGGAAAATGGGGAGAGACCCAATGATATCCATGTTGGGCCTTATAATTGCAAAAGGAGGTGTTTGGACCCCACTTCCAATATTTCCACTAAGACCTAGAGAAATGAAATCTAATTTTTTAAACCATATTAGCCAAAATTGTCCCCATGATTGTATCAAAAGTTACACAATCCTAGAATTTGGAAGCAAATTGAGATTTCTCTTAAAGTAAAATGGGGCAATAAAGTTAGATATTACCTATAATTTGATCTTACTGACCCCTGGTAATTGGAAGAAAATTGAGATTGCTCGTAAAGTCAGTTGGGGCAATAAAGTTAGAGATTACCTAGAATTTGATCTTGCTAACCCCTACCTTGTAAAGTGGAAAGACTTTGATTTCTTGTAGGTCCCTTCTCATGAAACCTCTCAAGTCCCTTGGTAATTGGAAGAAAATTGAGATTGCTCTTAAAGTCAAATGGGGCAATAAATTTAGAGATTACCTAGAATTTGATCTTTCTACCTCTTGCCTTGTAAAGTGGAAAGACTTTAATTTCTTGAAATTCCCTTCTCATGAAAATTCTTCACTGTTAGGAAACATTGCATTCAACCCATAATCTTATTCCTTTCCTACATAACCCATGAGAGATAAACATGCATACAAGTAGCCACAATGTATAGATTAAATAGACAAGCCACAAGATAACACGAGATATACCCTAGGAAAACCCTCAAAAGGGAAAAACCCAGCCTCAAAAAGCATCCATACTCCATCATATTATTCAACAATAAGGAAATACAAGAGTTACAATGAATACCTCTAAAGCATCAAGCCCTCCAATACATGCCCATGTGTCCAAGCATGAATCCATACATCCCATGCCATGCTTCATAAATTCACTCCTCAAGAAGACTCAATAATGACAACCAACCCACTTAGCCAACCTAAACCACTACACATGTGTTTGCTTTTATAGACAAAAAATCACACAAAATACAACTAGTGGTAAGGTGAAACCATGTGAATACAAAATCTCTAACCCCTTGTTTATTATTGGGTATTAAGGCATCACATTATTTAATATTTCCCCAATATTAAATTATTATCACGTCTCCCACACATTAAATAATAATAATAATACAATGTTACAATATAACATAAGTGGTCCCCAAATAATTACCTAGTGTAAATATCCACACCACCAAGGTGCATCACAACTAAATGATTATTTAATTACAACATTATAATAAATAAATTTATGAAATGGTGTACAACACAACATCTCAACATTCTCCCACTTGTTTAATACATTGCATAAGGGATCAATACATGAAATACATCATCATAGCCATACATTAAATCACATGAATCTCCAACATGCTCTCGTGCTCCATCAAGATACCTACAATAAGAAAAAAGTGACCACCATCTCAAGAAAGAACTCCTCTCATCCTCCAGCATGCCTCCTATGAAAGAAAAGGAACATGTAAAGGTGAAGATGCACCAATCCACAAGCACAAGAATCAAATCCAAGTGATAAGAAAGGCTCTAACCAAGTTGATGTCAACTAAAAATCCCACATGATCAGAAATAGCATCCACAACACATGCTAATAAATCCAACCATCCATACCTCCAAGGTATCAATACATCAGTAAAATCATGTCAAGAACATATGCAACCTATAAACTACAACCAAAAGTTCCTTGTATCAAACCTATCAATGAAGAACATACATATCTAGGAACTCCCACTGCATAGGTAATGTCAAAGCATATCAAGTCTACCAATCAACACTATACATCAAGGTGTGATATGTAAATCAAAGCATGAAGTACCAAGAACAATAAAAATGAACCACACATACAACCTAAAGAGTTGCATAATCTCTCACAACATGTTGCCACCATCCTCCCAAAAGCACATGTACATGAACATCTAGGAGAAAACATGAAGAGAGAAACTTGTAAACCATAACATGTCCTCCTACCAACACCTCAAAATTGTAATGATGTTTCAAGTATGATCTCCTAACAACCCCAAATGAAAAGCCTCAATAAAATCCAGAACACCCAATCTCATAGATCAAGTACAACATATGAATCAATGTAACAATTCCAACATGTATGTAAGCCTCTCTAATCAAGAAGATCAAACTCAAAGTAACCATCCTCAATATTGGAAATCAGCCCATAATCCATCTCCTAACAATCCTCATCAACGAATGATATCATAAACTCAAATTCACAAGGAGATAACCATGCCATAACATCCCTCAAATGAATCCTCTAGAATTAACTATCCATAGCTCAAGATCCATATCTATGAAAGATAAAGCAACATAAAATCATGCTAAACAATCCTCAAATGAGTATACAAATCAATCACCATGACTCTACTCAATCCCATGAGAAATCAAAGCATAAAACATAATAAATATGAAAAATATAATGGGAAAATACCTCTCAAATAAAGAACTACTGCATAGACCAAGAGTGAGGAATGAGAATTCTCCTCCAAGATAACCAAGTCATTATGACTAATTCCAAGATAAATCTCCTCTATTGTTCCATTATGAACTCACATCTATTTCCAATGAAAGTCCCTTGATCTTCCTAGTGAAACCTCCAAAGAGTAACTATCTCAAGAAAATATCTCTCATCACAAGAGAACACCAACCATCACCTACATCTCCAAGTATCCATGAGTACCTGTAACCAACCAATTCATACCAAACTTCAAATGCAACATAGCACCATCATGAATTAATCAAGAAAATGATCAATGTACTCAATACAAAGAGAACTACCACAATCAATGTCAAAGCTCCAACTACAGAATTAGGAACCTAGATCATGATGCTCCTCCAAGATAACCAATAGTGAGGAATGAGAATGATCCTCCAAGATAACTAGATCATCATGACTCATTCCAAGAGAAATCTCCTCTATCATTCCATTATGAACTCACGTCCATATTCAAGTGAAAGTCCCTCAATCTTTCTATTGAAACCTCCAAAGAGTAATTGTCTTAAGAAAATATCTCTAATCACAAGAGAAAACCAACCATCACCTACATATCCAAGTATCCATGAGTACCTATAACCAACCAATCCATACCAAACTTCAAATGCAACATAGCACCATCATGAAGTAATCAAGAAAATGATCAATGTACTCAATACAAAGAAAACTACCACAATCAATGTCAAAGCTCCAACTAAAAAATTAGGAACCTAGATCATGATAACATGATCTAGTCATCTCTTGGGAGATCACATGCACCAATGCAAACATCTTGGTCTCAAGAGAACATGTAATATTCTAAACTATAATCTAGAATCAAGAGTATAACATGACATCATAACAAATACACTCTAAACCAAGAAATCATATCTCCAATCACATGAAGATAACCATCACCAATGATGTATCCTTGTCACTGCCAACAACTCCCACTGAACCGCAATACGAGCTACACATGGCATCATGACAACCATCATCTCTATGAAGATCATCTAGGTCTACACACACTCAACTACAATATCAGTAACATATAAGTGAAACCAAGATCTCCAAGATAAGAAGATACATACAACCCCAACAAAACATCACAAACCAGTCCAACACTACAAAATAATCATTGTCAAAATCTCCCACTGAAAGTGTATAACCAATGAATGTAACAAGCTATCATGAAATTGTGATCAAACCTCGTGCTACACATCCCATCACCTAACTAATCAAATACTCTAACCATCCATCCTCTCAATCCCAAAGCAACATACCAATGTAAAAATGACCACAAACAAGGCCAACTAATGAAATATGCAACAACAATGAATCAAACCTGGTGGATATAGATAGTCCACATTTGAGTCATCCCACTGCAACTAAATGGGTGATCAATCCATACAACTGCATAACTCGTAGATCCAACCACCGAAACATGCAAACTCATCATCACATTAGTATCCTGCAAACTGAGATATCAAAGAAGATAATCCTGTAGACATCAAGACTCAAACACCAAATCAACCATAGATCTCATTTTCCAACCATGTCCACAAACAAGTAATCATAGTTAAGGAACCAAATAAGCATCAAGAAAATAAGAGCAATCTCCTAACACCAAACCATATCACCACCAAACACCACATACATGATCATGTCGTGCCAATGCATCAAATGTACCTACATATCCATGACACCATAACCATAGCCATCGTTGCACCTACACTTAACTATCACCCATACAAGACTCCAAGTCTCGAATCATGTCCAACCATGTCCTCAAAACTGAAGATAACCTATGTACCTATCACCATCAAATTCCCAACTCTGAAAATCACTTGTAAACATATACCAGGAAGCACCAATCTAATAATCAGTTGTAGCATCATAAATAACATATAAAAACATGTACTCCCTCAAGGTTTTTCCTCTTGACTCATCTGGATGCTCACACAATCACACCCTAAATCTCAAGCTCCTACAAGCGATCAAACAAGTACCAAGCTCAACCTATTCCTCAAACTAATAAACAATCTGAACCACTCTGTAGTACACTGCAAATTCTCTCCAATGCCTCTTTGAAATTAAAAATATGATTATTTATGTAAAAGTTATGACCAAAATTGTGCAAACAAGAACATATGATTTCCAGGCTCCAAAAACATGTCAAAATGAAAAAATAAAGGAACCAAATCTATACTCAGAACCATCTTTCCAATGATTACAAGAAGTCAAAAAACCAACATCGTGGGAAAATGTTATGCAAATTTGAAAAAAACTACTATAAAAAGACCAAGTAGACCTATGGGCAGTGCTCTGGAGGCCCAAGGTGGCCCATCAATGGCTGGCTGGTAGCACCACCACCTGGGCGACGGATTTCAAAATACTCTTAAAAATAATTTAGTTTCTTAATTTCAAAAAAAAATTGGCCCCCTTAAGTCCAAACCCAATTGAATATACAATAGAGGTTAATACACTATGAAATCTAGTTATTTAAAAACTTTTAGGTGAAATTTAAACTATATTAAATTTTGTTTTAGGTGGTGGAACCACTGGCCAGTCCCCTGTCGAACGACAGTCGAACTGGCAACCCCACCGACTAGGGAGTATCATCAATCAACAAGGCTTTCTGCGTCAGTACCTATCGATATTGAATGTATCGAGCGGTGGGTGGGGGGGTCTGTAAACCCCCCAAAGTATTATAATTTTTTTTTTTAAATTTCAATACAAATTTTTCTAACCTTTTTCATTTTGTATTTTGTAGGTATTTAAAATTTAAAAAACCCTGACCCAATATATATATATATATTTATTTATTTATTTTTTCTACAAATTTTATACAAAGATGAGATTTTTTATTTTTTAATATTTTATTCTACATATGTTGATTTTGAGCAAAAATGGCCCTTTTACTAAATTTTTTTTCCTTTTTTCAACTTTTCCAAAATAGGTCAAATTTTATGTCAAAATGCGTCTCTCGACCAACTTGAATCGAACCATGAGGTCCATTTTGTCTTAAAAGGTCATCTATGAAATTTCCCCCACAAAACCCTCATATGTAAACTCAAACCAAGAAACCCTCTTTCACCCAAATTTGGAAAATTTCAAATTTGCAATAAACCCAACAAATCTTGACAACCCAAAAAGTCCAAATCTGCATACAAACACCTACAACATGTGTTCCATATCTTGTAATGCCTCAAACCCTACATGCATGTCCATGGCTTCAACTTTGCAAAAATTCTCAAACTAGGGTTATAACAAAAAATCTTCAACCATGAAATCTTTGATACCACTTGTTAGGAAATATTGCATTCAACCCACAATATTATTCATTTCCTACATAACCCATGAGAGATAAACATGCATACAAGTAACCACAATGCATAGATTAAATATACAAGCCACAAGATAACACAAGATATACCTTGGGAAAACTCTCAAAAGGAAAACCCCAGCCTCCAAAAGCATCTATGCTCCATCATATTATTCAACAATAAAGCAATACAAGAGTTACAATGAATACCTTTGAAGCATCAAGCCCTCCAATGCATTCCCATGTGTCCAAGCATGAATCCACACATCCCATGCCATGCTTCACAAATGCACTCCTAAAAAAGACTCAATAATGACAATCAACCCACTCAACCAACCTAAACTACTACACATGTGTTTTCTTTTATAGACACAAGCTCACACAAAATACAACTAGTGGTAAGGTGAAACCATGTACCACAAAACCATGTGAATACAAAACCACTAACCCCTTATTTAATATTGGGTACTAAGACATCAAATTATTTAATATTTCCCCAATATTAAATTAGTATCACATGTCTCCCACACATTAAATAATAATAATATTGTGTGATCGATTTTAAGTGTATCCCAATGTGTAAATAAAAAATAATAAATCAAACACACCAATAAGGCATTATATCAAAATAGAAAATCAATTAAAATGAATGCAAACTCAGTCTTATGTCCTTGATGTCGTCCTATCGTCCTCTATCTCCAGTGTTTTTGTCGATTCTAGCTTGCTCTTAGATTGTATGCTAGGCTCAACAAATATTCTTCCTAGAGAACGAGATTAAAGATGAATGCATGCTATGCTAAGATATGATTAAAATGCTTAAGCTAAACATGATTGCTAAAATGTAAAATTATGAAATTATGAATGCTAGAGTTGATAATGCTAAGATGTTGTCACTGTCTATCTGTCTATATGTTGTTTGTGTATCTATCTTTGTGTAACCAATGCTTGGATTTGCAAGGATATTTATAGAATTTTCAAAAGCTTCTGATTGGCTAATGTGATCAACAGCTGTGATAATTCTGGCAGATCGAACGGTTGAAAATGGAGAAGACTCGAGAGAAAAATAGAAGAAAAACAGAAAGTAGGATTTGTTTCCTCTTTCATGTAAAAGATAAGATGAGATGATAAAAATCATCTTTTTAGAAGATTTTGGAAAGATTTAAGAAGATAAATAATGAATTATAAATTCAATTATTTATTTATGGGTGACATGGAGATTTTCTTAATTAAATAAAATATTTAATTAAGATTTGGAGAAAATGGAAGATTCTTAATTAAATAAAATATTTAATTAAGATTTGGAAAATGACATGTGGAATTAATTAAATAAGCATATTTAATTAATATTTGATTTAGGAGAAAGGGAATTAAATTCAATTAAATCAAAGATTTAATTAAACTTAAATGTGATAATTAATTTAAATAAACAATGATATTTATTTAATTAATTAAGTGGACTTAAGAAAGTGGTAATTAAATAAAATGAATTTATTTAATTAAAGTGGAAGAATAAAGTAGGTGAACAATATAAATTAATTAATTAAATTTATTTATATGTAGAGAAATTAAGAAAGAAATTAATTAAATAATAAATATTTAATTAAATGTCAGAATTAATTAGACATGACCATTTTTATGCATATACAAATACAATGTTACAATACAACATAAGTGGTCCCCAAATAATTACCTAGTGTGATTATCCACACCACCAAGGTGCATCACAACTAAATAATTATTTAATTACAACATTATAATAAATCAATTTATGCAATGGTGTATAACACCATAGCTCAACATTCACTAAAAGCTGAACTTTTAAAGAGACAAATTTATTTATCCAACAAACAAGATGAAATCATTTGGTTAAAATCTAAAAATGGTCAATACAATGTTAAAGATGGATATAATTCTTTGGTCTCTAGAAATCAATCAACCCCATGGCCATTTAAAATTTATTTGGGTCCTCATGTCCTTCCTAGAGCAATTGTTTTTGTGCTTGAAATCAAAGACAAAATTTTAATAGGTATGTAGTTGGAAAAATTGGGAATCACTCCTTTATTCCCTTGTGTTATGTGCAGGGACACCTTTGAATTTGTTGATCACTTATCAATTGGTTGCAACTTTTCCCATCATTTTTGGACTTGGGTAATGAATAAACTTGGATGGTCAAACCCTCTCCACAATACCATCCTCAATCATTTTCTCAGTTGGCCCTCTTTATTTCCTACTTCTTCCTTATCGTGCATTTGCGAGATATTCCCTTCCATAATCATTTGGAACATTTGGCTTGAAAGAAACAATAGAATTTTTAGAAAGAAGGCTTCTAGCATCTCCCAAGTCCCACAAAAAATGGAGATTTCCATTTTTGAGGTGACAACTTCTTCTCTATATAAGAGTGTAAATTTAGTAAAAAATTCTCTTCTTGGGACGCTTTCATTTTAAAGAATTGGTCACTTCTTAAACTCTCTAGAGCTAGCTCTATTTTAAGCAAGTCTCCCAATGTGAAGAGAAAGCACCTAAAATGGATCCCTCCCACTAGAAATTTTGTCAAATTGAACTTCGACGGGGCTTCTAGAGGCAGCCCTAGTAAATCAGGTATAACTGTAATCTTACGAGACTGGCATGGTCACTTCATTGGTGTTGCTTGTGAATTGATTCCAAATGGAACAAATAATGTCGCTGAATTTAATGCACTAAGACTAGGTTTGGACTTGGCTAAGAAATTTTCCATCTCTCATCTTGCCAATGAAGGCAATTTAAAAATTGTTATCTTTGCATTGAAAAATAGGAGATCTGACTCTTGGAATTTGGATTACATTTTATCATACATCTTGAAAAAACTTGAAGGGTTCCCAAATTTTCAAATCTTACATTGTTACAGAGAGACCAATTCATATGTGGACACTCTAGCTAATAAAGTTATTGATGAAGTTATATCTTACAAGGAATTTAATAGGCAAGATGTGATTTCTTATTTCACATTAATTCAATTCCAATTACTTTCACCTTGATTTGTAAAGGGTTGATGTGCAAGGTCATTGATGTCACTTCTTGCATCATTTAATTTATCAATTATTGAACCGGGTGTGTCTTAGAGTTGTATGCAATAAGGGTGTTTCCATAAATTGGGGGGTTTTTTACTGTAAACAATGACTTTTGGTTGCGGTTTAGCTCCATCAGGAGCTGTCAGGAGCTTTCAAGAGCTCTTAGGAGCCAATCTTAACAACGGGTTCCTAACTATTTCTAAAGACTTAATCCTAATTTATCTCTTAACTAATGATTGTTCAGACTCCAATAACTCAATTCATACTTCACTTGACTTACTTGCAATTTATCCATGGAAGAATTAAGTTAAAAACTAAATCTACTTTTAAACTAAACTTTAGAATTGAAATATACTTGGAAAGGAAATCTATTTACGTTTGTAGAAAAGGATCTAATTAATTTTGTAGAAAATGAACATTAATCTAGAAAGCAATAATACTAACTTCCATGAACAAGTTCCAAACAAGCTTTAGTTTCATCTTTCCATAAGTCATCATTGTCTCTTCCATTAAACTACATGCATTTTGCAGTAACCAATGAATCTAATTCTATGAACAATGATTAAATCTACAACAAATGAGTCAATACAAATATATAGTAAGGTGTAATGAATTATTCTAAGGATTCAATGAATTTTAATCTAAGAATATAAGTATTCACATTCACTAACAATGATTAGCAAAGATCTATATTCCTATTTTCCAATTGAGATGAACAATGCAAAAATTAACTGAATCAAAGAAAATAACACAAGTCACCTCCTTCAGTTGAGCAGGCCCTACTCTTCTTCCAGTTGGACTTAAACACTAAGATTCAGATCAACTTCTTATTTTCATTCCAATTGGCCAAAATAGGCAAGTAGTACAAAAGTGCAGATATTCCACATTACAATGCTAAAGAAAAAATATTAACTACCAAACTAATACTAAGGATGAATATTTATAAGAATATCCACTTATTTGAATACAAAAATTTGCGTAACCCACCAAGATGCAAAATGGTAACAAATAAACTTAAACAAAACTGAAAGTGCCATAAAGAAATCTGCCACATGAAAGTAACTAAACAAAAAGTTCTCAAATTGACTAAAGAAGTCAATTCAGAAACATTCATTAGGAGCCAGCTAGAGTGATCAGGAGCAAGACAAATTTCAAATCTGTTAAATATGAATTTTAACATGTCCACCTCATAACATCAGCACTTAATCAACTAAACATAATCCTCAAAGATAGGATGCAATCAAGATAGAAAAATATCTCAACTTGCATAAACATTTTTATCATTAATCATCATTCAAAAGCAAGACATTTACTGCAAAATACCATTTCTCATATATACTCTAATTAGTTAAATATAAGGAAAAATCAAACAAACATTCGAGCATGTAGTCTACCCCCAGTATAGTTAATTAATATATAATAAATTCTTTTAAAACATAAAAAGGATTAATTCAAGTGTCATTTCATGCACTCATCAAGGGTGGCCATTTCTTTTTCCTTGGAGTCACTCATGGTCCCTCTGATGGGGCATTTTGTATGCAATAGTGGGTACATCGAAGATACTTGGATATTTCAGGCTAAGTGATTTCAATGTCTCTTCATTATTTCAAAATATAAGGTTGGCATACGACTAGATTTTATCAGAGAGAGTGTTGGTTATCGGCGGGAATGCAATTGTGGTCTCTTCAATACGACGATGACAAAGGTAATCTCAATAAATTGAATCGGTTGGTCATATTCATCTATTTCAGGTTCACATGTGCATCTCCTCTATTTCTTTAGGGGTGGGTCATCCTTGCTGGTAGAAAATTCACACCATAATGATGGAGGTAATCCCAATAAATTTAATTAGTTGGTTGTATTCATCTATTTCAAGTTCACATGTGCATCTCCTTTTTTTCTTTGGGGGTGGGTCATCCTTGTTGGTAGCAACTTCACACCATACCTTACATCGAGGACATTTTGATATCTCAAGCTGAGTGATATCAATGTCCCTTTTTTATTCTAAAAAATAAGGATGGCATACGAATGGATTTTATCAGAGAGAGTGATGGTTATCAACGGGAATGCAGTTGTGGTCTCTTTGTTACAACGATGATGAAGGTAATCTCAATAAATTGAATTGGCTGGTCATATTCATCTATTTCAAGTTCACATGTACATCTCTATTTTTTCAAGGACCAATTAATATTTTTATAGAGACCAATACCTTCAACAAGAAGGAATGTCAGTTTTTGTTCACATGACTTTATTCAATCCCCCTACCTTTCTTGGATCAGTTATCACTTAGAGTATCTAAATATCTTGGAAATTTAACGTTCCTATTTTAATTACATCTACGAAATTTTGAATATGCTAGAGTGATAGTCAATTTTCAAAGCTATTTTGGTTGCTTTTGTTTCTTTGATATTCATGCCCAGACATGTGCTTGTTCCACAGCTTGCAGGATTGATGCTATTCTTGGTGGTGAACTATTTAAATGCTTGGGGTACTTAACAGTTGGCATTGTTGTTCTTGGTGGTCTGCTTGGTACATGTGATGATTCAAATGGCAATAAAAAAATTTATATGGTGTGAAACCAACATTTTTTGGTGGATTTTGGTGGAGATTTTTAGTTCCTATGAAATATTAATGCATATTTGGGTTATGTGCATAGTTACCTATGACACCTATTACATTAAAATGCAGAATTTGGAAATATGTACTTTCATTCCCCTTATCTTACTCCTATGGATAATGGGAATTTATTATTACTCCAAGTGTGTCTACCCACGTGTATTTTTTCATGTTGACAAACATAGATGTGGCCACATATGGTGTCCTCCACTTTTATTGCATTGATTCCATGGCACTTGGTGTGACATGACATTTTATTTTTTGACTCTTTATTGTTTGGCACCTAGAAATGATTGCTTGGCCATTGGGCACCCTCAGTGGCTTATTTATTTATTGGGAAATTGTATTTCCACCTCTCTTTGGTAAAACCAAGAGTTAGTGTTTTTATTGAATGTTCGTGTGATTGACTCTCATATTGGCAGGGTGGCAAGGTTTTTTAAATAGAGTTTCCATACATTATTCTCATTATCTTGTTTTGTTCTTTCTCTATGGAAATGGAAAAATATTTCAAATTTTTATTCCCTATGAGACTGCATGAGATTCGAGATAATCAACCACTTAACATTGAAAAGTTGAGGACTTTTATAATTGAATGTAAACAAATTATAGAGGCAATTTCAATTGTGCTTGGTGTGGAATGGGTGGAGTTCCACACCATGGTGTTGCCTCATGAAATTGCATCGATATTTGTTTCAAACCTCATGGATGTCCATTGGAGAGTCGAAATGGTGAAGTTTCTAGCAGGTACATACTTATTGCCTCATATTTTTCCACTCTCCTCTTTGCAACCTGCATTAGAAGGTTATGATATATTCATGACTTTGAATATTTTTGGGGGCATTCTTTGTAGACAACACATTTTATTTGACAAGTGTCTCCCTACTCTACTCTATTTAATGGCTCATACACTCATTGATGACTATCAATGCGAGTTTAATCATCGATTATTCAGGTTAAGGTTACACTATGGTAATGCTATTTGTGACACAATTCAAAATCTATTTAACATAGTTCATTTTCTAATTCACCATACCCTCATGGAGCCTCATGAAGTTCTCTTCTTCACTCCTCCAGCTAACATCACCTCATCAGAGGAAAGTTCCACCTAAATCTCTCTCTCAGTGGGGTTTTTTGGTATCTAGGTTTCGATTCTTTGATCATTCTATGGGATGGAATTATCTCTCGGCTAACCCCTTATGCCTCTCTTTGTCTCCTTGAATTCTCAGCTAGCATTTTGTACTGCAAGTTGGTCGTGTCCATGTTCTAGGCTTTGTTGATTTTTTGTATATTTGACCAAGCAAGGATGTTCCAGGGGTTGATCGTGGTCTATTATTGAATTTTGTCACTCCTCTACTTTCATGCTCAAGGTATTCTTCGGCCCATTCTTGTTGGCTCTCCAATTCGTGATATAATTTGGTGTTTGTTTTCTAAATGTATTGTACCTCATTTTGTGATCCTTTTGGCTACTTGGCTCCACCTTTTGGGATGCATTTTGATGCGGGGTTTTTCTCTACATAACACCACTTTTTGTGTTGGTTGTGGTTATAAGGGCTCTTTATTTTCTCTCAGGAAGCTTTTATGTGTCTCTTATAGGAGAATTTTGTTATACATTATGTTCTTTCCTCTAATTCTATTCTCTATTCAAATATCTTCTATGATGTACTTCGTAAATATACCTCTTCGTTATTAATAAAAAATTTAGTGCCTCTGCCACTTTTATTTTAAAAAAAAAGTTTCACAATCCTAGTTAGAAAGATAAAAATTAGCCTTAGTTTTATTCCATGACATGAGACTCATAAATTTTTTTGAGAATAAATATCATAGACATTGAATTCCTTGTGAATCTTAGGACTCGCATCAAAGGAAATCTAGCCAAAGGGAAACCTTGATCTTGAAGAATGGGGGACCACCAGATATTTTACTAGTTGATGGAAATAACATCAAAAAAGTATAACCATTCTAGAAAAATAAGGTTTCATGGCTTCCAAAGCTCTCAAAATACTCTTAACAACACATGTTCCTTGAATCTAAACTTCATTATTTATGGTAAGAAGGGTTTGGAAAACAATCCTCTTCCAAGTAGGTTGTCCAACCAAATATATAGAGGAGATGCAATGTCAAACTAGGCTTTTCCAAACTTCATCTCTAGTGAGGTAATAGATAATCCATTTGACACAATGTGTCAAACCTTTCCATTGTGTGGATAAAAGTCTTAACCCCCCAAAATTATGAGGGAGATAATATAATTCCTAGGAAACCATATAAAAACCTTTGTGGTTTCATGAGGAAGCCCAAATAAAATCATATATAAGGTTATCCAACTTAATGTAAGAGGATTTAAAAGGATCCCAACATGAATAATAATAAACATGGGTGTTTGCAAGAATCTTGAGTTAGAAACACAAGAAAACTAAGAGGGGGGTGAATCAGTTGTACATTAAAATCATCAAACCCTCATTAATCCTTAAATCCTTATTATCCTTCAAACCCTTATTAAGCATCAATAGAAAGTAAAAATATGAAACATCAACACAACAACATTCATACACAAAAGAACACAAGATTTACATGGAAAACCTTAATCAAGGAAAAACCAAGGTGAGGATTAACTCACATATATATGAATAACAATAGCAAATATAATAGGCTCACTACTAGAAGAGATCACTATCCAGAAGAGAAGAATGGCTTACTGCCAAGGGCCCACTGCCCAAGTGACTCACTATCCAAAATATAAGAGAATAGAAGACTCTTACAAGGAGGTTCACTACCTCATAGAAACAAGAAGATCCACCACAATAACTCTACACCATTCGCAACCTTCGGCTCACTACCTCTAGCAATTTTAGGTTCACTAAAAATTTAGACACATTATGCTCACTGCATATGGTAGCCTTAGACATTTAAGCTCACACTTAGATCATCACACTTGATCACATTCACATCTCACTTCATATAGATCACATCTCCAACAATTGAACTTGATTATATATTATCCATACCTTAAACAATCTTGTTTAGGTCGACCTCTATGAAACATATGCACCTCAAACATGCAACCAACAAATAGGTTAGCACCAAACACTTCCATGGTGGAAAGAATTGAAGGTGGACCACACTAAGGGTTAACCAAGATCCAAACTACAACTGACATGCTTTACCACACTTACACAAACCACTAAGCACATGCATAAGTGACCCTAACATGCCACGCCATCCAAACCTACATTAACACTACCAAACAATCAATTCACTCTTCACCAAGTTTGAAAACATCCTACAGACCATAAAGAAACATCACACAACATCCCAAAATATTTTTTAATACTGTTGTAACCACCTACAACTAAGAATACTTAACATCTTGTGCAACTAGCCACACTGCCATGGGCATACAACTCACTAACCAACCTTGTCGAACATTTGAAAACACAACATTCCAAGGGAAGGTAAGATAGACAATAAATTAGTATGCTCCCAAATTCGTAAGACAAGAAACCTTAATATGGATAAATGTGGAGCAATTCCATTTCTCCCAAACAACCTTCTTCACAAGCAAACATACTGTCAAACACAATTTCCACTGCCGCACAATCCAAAACTTGAAACTCTAGATATACAACCTCTAAACACCTCTAATCATCTTATCCAAACCGCACAAGAACATCTTCAACCATGAATAAATGTGGAGCACAATGCAAAAAAAAACTCAAACATCTTATACACTCTCTTATTCAAATTTTCTAAAAATCATTTGGAAACTAACTAAACCAGTTGCATCAACAACATCACAAACACCTTCTCATCACAACCACACTCTGCAACACCAATAATCTCTCCATCTACAAACACTTTCTCAACACCACACTAGAGGTTGGCATAGGTTGACATCAATGACAACACTAAAGGAAACATAGTGCAACAATCTCCCTGTTGGCATCAATGACAACATAGATTTTCGACAATCTCCCCCTTTGTTACTTATGGCAACACAAGCTATGAAAAATCATCAACAATAAAAGAAACCATGCGATAGCAACACTAGCTCACAAAATCAACCCTACATCAAACAGTACTCCCCCTTACTTGGAAATTTCTTACATTTCTGACTTCAGTATTCTATCCCCTTTGAAATCAATTATTTCCTTATGGTTCTTAGATTTCACTCTCTCCATGTTTTCAAAACTTCTCTCCCCTTTGACATCAATGGCAAAGGGAAAAACCTACAGACTTCACTTTAGGCAACACTTGCAAGAAACTCTCTCTCACTTAATTTCTCTCCACTACTCCCTCATCACTACTCTCTCCCCCTTAGGGGCATAAGATATGCTCCCCCTGATTGCACCAACCAAAGACACTACTACCTACTCCCTAATACGCCCCTAATATTGGTGTACATCAGGTTATGAATAGTTGGATTATGGCTATTTTAACTCTTAATTAAGTCATATTATCATTATTATATTATTATGTAGTTATTTAGGTTGGCCTAAGGCTTGTATAAGGCTATCTAAGTCGGTTTGGGTGATATCCTAGGCATAAATAGGCATATATAGGAGGTGGTGATTCTTATTTCATCATCATATTGTGAATTGTGTTCTCATTGGAGATATTTGGAGGTTTCACCCTCGAAGTGGCTTATTATTATCAGTTATTATCGAGTATTTTTAGCATATCTCATATCATATTATTCTATTGTGCAAGTTATTTCATTACAAATGGTATCAGAGCATGATCTTGACACCGTAGAGGCAAAGCATCTTCTTAATATTGGAGGTCATTTTGGAAGGCACATATCTTTCAGATTTTGGTGAATTTTTTTTAATTTTTAAAGGGTTTTTTAAGACCATATTAAAGAAACTACAATCTAGATTTCAAACGAATTAGAATAGAATTGAGAGAATTATTACATAATTAGGGTTTCTACACAATTTATTTGGAAGTTGCATACCTCTCAAATCCTACAAAATTGGAGCCTAATTTTTATTGGTTTTTTGTAAACATAATAGAGAATCCTAAAGTATAATTTTTTTGGAAATTGAAGTATAAATAAGCGAGTTATTGTAAAATTATGGTTTCAGACAAATTTTCTCTCAAGGCTGCAAATCTGCTAATTTCTTGGAGTTTTTTCTGGGTAAGTGGTATCTTGGCCCTAGTAAGTTATAGTAAAATTTTTAGAGAATTTAAGTTTCATTTGTATGATTTATTGCAAAAATATTGGTTTCCATCATGTCGAGGCCTACAACAAGGGGCAAAAAGAATGGTCACATCAAGAAAATACTTTGATAAGGATGAGGTAACAATAGAGGATATTAATCCCAATGAGGAAATAATTAAGGTCAAGGAAGACATTTCCTCAGTGAAGATGGAGATTTGTGGCCTAAGAGGAGATATATCGAACATACGAGGCATGTTAAGGGCCTATATGAATGAACCAAGAAAGAGGTCTCAAGAAACCGAGGTGAATCTTCCATGTTAGCTACTCTTGAACCAAATGTTAATGCTCCTATGGGACCTAGGAATTTGATACCAAAGGTGGGTATGCACAATTTTGATGGCAAGGATCCTCTAACATGGATAAACCAAATGAAGAGTTTTTTTGAAGTGCATCAAGTCCTAAATGGAAAAAAGGTCATGATGGCTTCCCTATATCTAGAACCAGATCAATTCATTTGGTATCATTAGATTTGTACTCATCGAAATAAAAAGGGTGTCGAGTTATCTCATGATCAATTTTTACAAGGGAACTCCAAGAACAATATAGCAAGAGTGTGACAGACAACTTCTTCAACCAACTAGCTAAACTTCAATTAACAACATCAGTTAAGGATTATATTTAGTGATTCCAAAATATTTCCTTAAGAGTGGATACAATTACAGAGGAGAGCTTGAATGATTTTTTCTTGGGTGGTCTTAAGGATCACATTCAACATGGGGTATGCATGTTTAGTCCTAGCTCTATCTTTAATTCTTTTGTCTTAGCAAGGAGGGTAGATGAAAAGCATTCAATTCCTAGAAAGCAAGGGGATAATGTGATAAGAGACAAAGGATATTCAACACCTTTGCTTCCTCAACCTACTAGGTTGACCCCACAACATATTGAGGAGAAGAGAGAAAAAGGGTTATGTTTCAATTGTGATGGAAAATATAGTTGGGGACATAAATGCAGTAACAAGAAATTATTCTATATTGAAGGTTTGAGTGAGGAAGACGAGGAACCAATATTAGAATGTGAAAGGGAGTCAGATGAGGAATCGCATGATTCCAAACCAATCATTTCTTGTCATGCACTTTCAAGTTTTAGTGCGCCTCAAACTCTCAAGGTAGTTGGTTACT
>VDFB02281492.1:785190965-785262201 GCA_007258455.2 Sequoia sempervirens
TGTCAAACCTTTCCATTGTGTGGATAAAAGTCTTAACCCCCCAAAATTATGAGGGAGATAATATAATTCCTAGGAAACCATATAAAAACCTTTGTGGTTTCATGAGGAAGCCCAAATAAAATCATATATAAGGTTATCCAACTTAATGTAAGAGGATTTAAAAGGATCCCAACATGAATAATAATAAACATGGGTGTTTGCAAGAATCTTGAGTTAGAAACACAAGAAAACTAAGAGGGGGGTGAATCAGTTGTACATTAAAATCATCAAACCCTCATTAATCCTTAAATCCTTATTATCCTTCAAACCCTTATTAAGCATCAATAGAAAGTAAAAATATGAAACATCAACACAACAACATTCATACACAAAAGAACACAAGATTTACATGGAAAACCTTAATCAAGGAAAAACCAAGGTGAGGATTAACTCACATATATATGAATAACAATAGCAAATATAATAGGCTCACTACTAGAAGAGATCACTATCCAGAAGAGAAGAATGGCTTACTGCCAAGGGCCCACTGCCCAAGTGACTCACTATCCAAAATATAAGAGAATAGAAGACTCTTACAAGGAGGTTCACTACCTCATAGAAACAAGAAGATCCACCACAATAACTCTACACCATTCGCAACCTTCGGCTCACTACCTCTAGCAATTTTAGGTTCACTAAAAATTTAGACACATTATGCTCACTGCATATGGTAGCCTTAGACATTTAAGCTCACACTTAGATCATCACACTTGATCACATTCACATCTCACTTCATATAGATCACATCTCCAACAATTGAACTTGATTATATATTATCCATACCTTAAACAATCTTGTTTAGGTCGACCTCTATGAAACATATGCACCTCAAACATGCAACCAACAAATAGGTTAGCACCAAACACTTCCATGGTGGAAAGAATTGAAGGTGGACCACACTAAGGGTTAACCAAGATCCAAACTACAACTGACATGCTTTACCACACTTACACAAACCACTAAGCACATGCATAAGTGACCCTAACATGCCACGCCATCCAAACCTACATTAACACTACCAAACAATCAATTCACTCTTCACCAAGTTTGAAAACATCCTACAGACCATAAAGAAACATCACACAACATCCCAAAATATTTTTTAATACTGTTGTAACCACCTACAACTAAGAATACTTAACATCTTGTGCAACTAGCCACACTGCCATGGGCATACAACTCACTAACCAACCTTGTCGAACATTTGAAAACACAACATTCCAAGGGAAGGTAAGATAGACAATAAATTAGTATGCTCCCAAATTCGTAAGACAAGAAACCTTAATATGGATAAATGTGGAGCAATTCCATTTCTCCCAAACAACCTTCTTCACAAGCAAACATACTGTCAAACACAATTTCCACTGCCGCACAATCCAAAACTTGAAACTCTAGATATACAACCTCTAAACACCTCTAATCATCTTATCCAAACCGCACAAGAACATCTTCAACCATGAATAAATGTGGAGCACAATGCAAAAAAAAACTCAAACATCTTATACACTCTCTTATTCAAATTTTCTAAAAATCATTTGGAAACTAACTAAACCAGTTGCATCAACAACATCACAAACACCTTCTCATCACAACCACACTCTGCAACACCAATAATCTCTCCATCTACAAACACTTTCTCAACACCACACTAGAGGTTGGCATAGGTTGACATCAATGACAACACTAAAGGAAACATAGTGCAACAATCTCCCTGTTGGCATCAATGACAACATAGATTTTCGACAATCTCCCCCTTTGTTACTTATGGCAACACAAGCTATGAAAAATCATCAACAATAAAAGAAACCATGCGATAGCAACACTAGCTCACAAAATCAACCCTACATCAAACAGTACTCCCCCTTACTTGGAAATTTCTTACATTTCTGACTTCAGTATTCTATCCCCTTTGAAATCAATTATTTCCTTATGGTTCTTAGATTTCACTCTCTCCATGTTTTCAAAACTTCTCTCCCCTTTGACATCAATGGCAAAGGGAAAAACCTACAGACTTCACTTTAGGCAACACTTGCAAGAAACTCTCTCTCACTTAATTTCTCTCCACTACTCCCTCATCACTACTCTCTCCCCCTTAGGGGCATAAGATATGCTCCCCCTGATTGCACCAACCAAAGACACTACTACCTACTCCCTAATACGCCCCTAATATTGGTGTACATCAGGTTATGAATAGTTGGATTATGGCTATTTTAACTCTTAATTAAGTCATATTATCATTATTATATTATTATGTAGTTATTTAGGTTGGCCTAAGGCTTGTATAAGGCTATCTAAGTCGGTTTGGGTGATATCCTAGGCATAAATAGGCATATATAGGAGGTGGTGATTCTTATTTCATCATCATATTGTGAATTGTGTTCTCATTGGAGATATTTGGAGGTTTCACCCTCGAAGTGGCTTATTATTATCAGTTATTATCGAGTATTTTTAGCATATCTCATATCATATTATTCTATTGTGCAAGTTATTTCATTACAAATGGTATCAGAGCATGATCTTGACACCGTAGAGGCAAAGCATCTTCTTAATATTGGAGGTCATTTTGGAAGGCACATATCTTTCAGATTTTGGTGAATTTTTTTTAATTTTTAAAGGGTTTTTTAAGACCATATTAAAGAAACTACAATCTAGATTTCAAACGAATTAGAATAGAATTGAGAGAATTATTACATAATTAGGGTTTCTACACAATTTATTTGGAAGTTGCATACCTCTCAAATCCTACAAAATTGGAGCCTAATTTTTATTGGTTTTTTGTAAACATAATAGAGAATCCTAAAGTATAATTTTTTTGGAAATTGAAGTATAAATAAGCGAGTTATTGTAAAATTATGGTTTCAGACAAATTTTCTCTCAAGGCTGCAAATCTGCTAATTTCTTGGAGTTTTTTCTGGGTAAGTGGTATCTTGGCCCTAGTAAGTTATAGTAAAATTTTTAGAGAATTTAAGTTTCATTTGTATGATTTATTGCAAAAATATTGGTTTCCATCATGTCGAGGCCTACAACAAGGGGCAAAAAGAATGGTCACATCAAGAAAATACTTTGATAAGGATGAGGTAACAATAGAGGATATTAATCCCAATGAGGAAATAATTAAGGTCAAGGAAGACATTTCCTCAGTGAAGATGGAGATTTGTGGCCTAAGAGGAGATATATCGAACATACGAGGCATGTTAAGGGCCTATATGAATGAACCAAGAAAGAGGTCTCAAGAAACCGAGGTGAATCTTCCATGTTAGCTACTCTTGAACCAAATGTTAATGCTCCTATGGGACCTAGGAATTTGATACCAAAGGTGGGTATGCACAATTTTGATGGCAAGGATCCTCTAACATGGATAAACCAAATGAAGAGTTTTTTTGAAGTGCATCAAGTCCTAAATGGAAAAAAGGTCATGATGGCTTCCCTATATCTAGAACCAGATCAATTCATTTGGTATCATTAGATTTGTACTCATCGAAATAAAAAGGGTGTCGAGTTATCTCATGATCAATTTTTACAAGGGAACTCCAAGAACAATATAGCAAGAGTGTGACAGACAACTTCTTCAACCAACTAGCTAAACTTCAATTAACAACATCAGTTAAGGATTATATTTAGTGATTCCAAAATATTTCCTTAAGAGTGGATACAATTACAGAGGAGAGCTTGAATGATTTTTTCTTGGGTGGTCTTAAGGATCACATTCAACATGGGGTATGCATGTTTAGTCCTAGCTCTATCTTTAATTCTTTTGTCTTAGCAAGGAGGGTAGATGAAAAGCATTCAATTCCTAGAAAGCAAGGGGATAATGTGATAAGAGACAAAGGATATTCAACACCTTTGCTTCCTCAACCTACTAGGTTGACCCCACAACATATTGAGGAGAAGAGAGAAAAAGGGTTATGTTTCAATTGTGATGGAAAATATAGTTGGGGACATAAATGCAGTAACAAGAAATTATTCTATATTGAAGGTTTGAGTGAGGAAGACGAGGAACCAATATTAGAATGTGAAAGGGAGTCAGATGAGGAATCGCATGATTCCAAACCAATCATTTCTTGTCATGCACTTTCAAGTTTTAGTGCGCCTCAAACTCTCAAGGTAGTTGGTTACTTAAAGAAGCATAAAGTAAAAGTGTTGATTGATTCGGGTACTACTCATAATTTCATCAACAAAAAGTTGGCTACTCATTTAAATTGATTTATATATCTAGATTCATAGTTTCAAGTCTTGATTTAAGATGGTGGTACTGTTAGTTG
This sequence comes from Sequoia sempervirens, assembly GCA_007258455.2. NCBI lineage: Eukaryota > Viridiplantae > Streptophyta > Pinopsida > Cupressales > Cupressaceae > Sequoia > Sequoia sempervirens. The sequence continues at coordinate 785,195,267 of VDFB02281492.1, forward strand.
CTCTGAAAATTTCCATAGCATTAAGTTATCAATAGGATATTATCACCTTGATAGCCCAATTTATGCTATCTCCATGGGTGCAATAGATATCGTTTTGGAAGTACAGTGGCTTACTACATTGGGAACAATTGAGATGAAATTCTAAGAACTATTCATGAGATTTCAATCAAAAGGAAAGGTAGTAGAGCTAAGGGGATTGAAGGAAAAGTACCCACAAATGGTAATCTCTCATCAAATGCAACATTTTCTTAAGAAAGGAGTTGATGGATATGTGGCCTAGTTATGTTCATTAGAAGTCTCTCAATCTAATGTTCCTACTCATCCATATTTACAAGTAATATTTTATCATTAATTAGTGATTTTTGGAGATATGCCTAAAGGAATTCCTCCTAAGAGGGATCATGATCATGCCATATAGCTAGTTCCAATGATCCAACCACCCAACATTAGGCCTTATAGGTACCCACATATACAAAATGTGAGATAGAAAAAATTGTTGAGGAGATACTAGAGGTAGGAATTATCAGGCATAGCTAAAATTCTTACTCCTCACCTATGGTGATGGTCCATAAGAAGGATGAAACTTGGTGCATGTGTCTAGACTATAGAGTTCTCAACATGTACACCATTAAAGATAAGTTTCCTATTCTAGTCATTGATGATTTTCTAGATGAATTGAATGGAGCTATGTATTTTACCAAGTTAGATCTTAGATCTAGTTATCACCAAATTTGGATAAAAGAAGAAGATATTTGTAAGACAACATTTCAGACACATGAGGGCCATTATGAATTTTTGGTGATTTCATTCGCTCTTACCAATGGACCATCTACATTCCAAATTTTGATGAATTCCATTTTTAAGAAATTCTTAAGGAAGTTTGTATTAGTGTTCTTTGATAACATATTGTTTAATAGCAATACATGGGAAGAATGCTTTTAACATGTAGATCAAGCATTACAAATACTCAAAGATCATCAACTCTATGCTAAGCCAACCAATTTTTCTTTTGGTCTTAATGAGGTGGAGTATTTAGGATGCATAATTTCACATGGAGTAAAGGTGGGTCCTAACAAAATTAAGGCTATCATGGAATGGCCTATTCTAAAAACCATTAAGAAATTGAGGGGATTTTTGGGATTGATGGGATACTATAGAATATTTGTGAATAATTATTATTGTATAGCAACACCTCACACACATTTATTGAAGAAGGATTATTTTCATTGGAATGAGTCCGCTAATGCAACATTTGAGAGATTGAAGGAGGCTATGTGTACAACTCCAGTGCTTTCCAGTCCAGACTTCACCAAGGAATTTATTGTGGAATGTGATGCTTCAGGAAATGGTATAGGAGAAGTACTCATGCAAGACACTCAACCAATTTATTTTGAGAGTCATCAATTAAAGGGTAAGAATCAACTCAAACCTATTTATGAGAAGGAAATTCTAGCGATTCTTCATGCAGTTAAACAATGGAGGCCTTATCTAATGGTTAGAAACTTCAAGGTTAAGACATATCATAATAGCCTAAAACATTTTTTGGAACAATGATTATCTTCTGAAGAGCAACAAAAATGTGTCACTAAGATGTTGGGATATGAATTTGAGATTGTATATAAGAAAGGTAAGGAAAATATTGTGGTAGATGCACTTTCTAGGAAGGATGAGAAATATGAAGCCTTATTGTGTTCCCTTTCAATATTACAAGAAAATTGGGTGGAAGAAGCCAAAGCAAAGTGGCAGAATGATGTTGCGACAAGTAACCTCATCCAACAATTAAAGAGTGATCCTAGTAGTTCAAATAAGTTTTATTGGAAGGGAGATACTCTTTGGTATAAAGAGTGTTTGTATCTCTGCAAGAATTCCGCTCTTAAACACAAGATTCTCACAGAACTACATGAGTCTCTAGTTGGCGGTCATTCAATATTTTTGAAGACATATCATCGGTTCAAACAAGATTTTTTTGGGAAGGGATAAAAGGTGATAAAAAATTTGTGGGTTAATGTTTGGTTTGTTATAGGAATAAAGGGGAGACAATTAAGACATAAGGTTTCTTCCAGCCCTTATCTATTCCTAGCCAACATTGGGAAGAGGTATCCATGGACTTCATCATAGGCTTTCCCAAATCTAAAGTTCATAATGTCATCATGGTAGTAGTTGATTTCCTCACTAAATATGCACATTTTATTGCATTATCACATCCTTTTACAACAACTATAGTGGAAAAATCTTTTTTGGAGAAGATACAAAAGCTACATGGTACACCTAAGGTTATTGTCAGTGACTGTGATCCTATCATTACTAGTCACTTTTGGAAAGATTTATTCTCATTTTTGGGTACTCAATTGGCTCATAGATATTCATACTACCATCAATAAAATGGGAAAATTAAGGTTGTTAATAATCATATGGAAGGATATCTACATTGTTTCACTTCAAAGAAATTGTCTCAATGGGTAGATTGGCTACCACTAGTAGAATAGTGGTATAATACTTCTTTTCATAGCTCATAAATGTCTCCATTTTTTGCACTATATGGATATCATCCTCCTTCCATCACATCAATATTGAGGGTTTCACTAAGAGTTCAGGTAGTAGAGGACCACTTGCTTCATCAACAATAGGTACTTTCAGGACTCAAGAAGAATTTAGCTATGGCACAAAATCAAATGAAGTAGCAAGTGGACCAACATCATAGCGAAAGAAGTTTTGAAGTTGGGGATTGGGTCTTCTTGAGATTGCAGCCTTATAAGAAAAATTCACTAAAGCAATATCAAAAGAATAATAAGTTGTCTCCAAGGTATTATGGCCCATACCAAATCATGCAAATGATCGGTAGTGTTGCCTACTAGCTAGATTTGCCACCAACAACAAAGATACATCCATTTTTTCATGTTTCTTGTTTGAAGAAGGTAATTGGAGATAATATTCCAACTCAAACAGTACTACCAAATCTCGATGAAGAAGGAAGAATCATTTTGGAACTAGAGTGCATTCATCAAACACACATGAAGAAGCTAAGGAATAGAAATCTCACCAAGTATCTCATCCAATGGAAGAATTTACTAGTTAAAGATGCCACATGGGAGGATGAGGATTTCATTCAAAAGAATATACACTTGATTATCATTATGTATAATTCTTCTTTGAATATGGAGTGCATGCTACACCCTTAATATTGGTGTACAGCGGGTTATGAATAGTCAACTTGTGGCTATATTAACTCTTAATTAAGTCATATTATAATTATTATATTGGTATTTAATTATTTAGGTTGGCCTAAGGCTTATATAGGGCTATCTAAGTTGGCCTAGGTGATATTCTAGGCATAAATAGGTATATATAGGAGTCAGTGAGTCTTATTTCATCATCATATTGTGAATTGTGTTCTCATTGGAGATATTTGGAGGTTGCCCCCTTCAAGTGGCTTGTTATTCTTAGTTATTATTAAGTATTTTTAGCATATGTCATATCAAATTATTCTATTGTGCAAGTTATTTAATTACACTCCCCTTGAGATTTAGCCTTCATTAGTCCAAGACAAAGAATAAATCTTGAATTTCTCACCTAGATAGATGCACCAACTTATGTACCTAGTTGAAATAAGGAGGGGCAATAACCCCTAGCTTGTTATGGAGATACTCAAATGTATCTTTTGGAAGAGCCTTTGTGAAAATGTTTGTTATTTGATCTTTTGTAGGAACATACTCCAACTTCACTTCATTCTTTTTCAACTTCCTCTCTTAGAAAGTGGTACCATATAGAGATATGTGTTGTCCTTGAATACATTATTGGATTTTTTGAAATATTGAAAACACTTATATTTTCACACAAGATAGGAATAGGTTCATCATATGATACTTTGATATCCTTCAATGTATACTTCATCCACAACACTTGTGTAAAGCAAGAGGCTGTTGTAATGTATTCTACCACTGTAGTATATAATGACACTAAATCTTGCTTCTTACTCAACCAGGAAACCAATATACTTCCAAGAAAGAAAGCACATCCACTTGTACTTTTTTTATCATTTGTACAACCTACCCAATCTACATCTATATAAGCACTTAGAGAGAAATCAGTATCCCTAGGATACCATAGACCAAAGTCTGGAGTGCATTTCAAGTTTTTGAATATCCTTTTTGATTGTTGTCAAATGTGATTCTCTAGGGTCTACTTGAAATATTTCCACAAGACATACTACATGCATGATATTTGGTGTAGTAGTTAAATATAACAATCCACCAATCATTGATTTGTAATTTCTCTAATCTATCTTAGGAGATTCATCATTTTTACTCAACTTACAACTAGTAACCATGGGAGTACATATTGGTTTAGAGTCCTTCATTCCAAAATTCTTTAGAATTTCTTTGACATAATTTGATTGTGAAATGAATTTACCTTTATCAGATTGACTGATTTGTAGCCCAAGGAAGAAATTAATCTCCCCAAACATTGACATTTCAAACTCATTTTGCATCTCCTCTATAAAATTCTTACACATTGCTTCAGTTCCTCCAAAGATTATATCATCAACATACACAACCACAATCAAAATTTGATCTCTCTCAACTTTGTAGTAAATATTTCTATCTGTGGTACCCTTTTTGAATCCCTATTACAATAGGTACTTATCCAATATTGCATACCAAGCTCTAGGAGCATGTTTGAGTCCATATAAATCTTTCTTCAACCTTCAAACCATATCAAAATATTCTAATAACTGAAAACCTTCTGGTTTTTTAATGTATACCTATTATTTTAACTCACCATTCAAGAATGCAAACTTGACATCCATCTAATATACTTGTAATTCTTTATGTGTTGCAAAAGCCAAAAACATCCCAATGGCTTCTATTCTTGCCACCAGAGCAAAATTCTCTTCAAAATCTATTCCTTCCAATTGCGAGTAGCCTTTACACACAATCCTAGCCTTGTTTCTAATAACTTCTCCATTCTCATTAAACTTGTTCCTAAAATCCCATTTAGTTCTTATCGCATTATTGTTTTTTGGTCTTGGGACTAGTTCCCATATTTGATTCTTCTCAACTTGCCACAACTCTTCTTCCAAATCTTTGATCCAACTCTCATCCTTGCATGCTTTAGTCATAGTTTTAAGTTATACCTTAGAAAGTAAACAAAAATTTTACTTGCTCTTCTATCATGTATCTCTTCTTCTTGTAAGTACACCTTTTCTCTTATATCCAATTATTTGATCTTTAGAGTGATTCCTATGCACATACTTAGGAGTCTTAGGATTATTTTCTAGAGCTTCTTCCTATTCAACTATCATCTCTTTCTATTTCTCTTCTTCTTATTCTCTACAAGGGGGTTCATTAGACTCATATCCTTCTATCAACACTCAGCTCTAATGTGATTCTTCATCTACTTTGACACTTTCACTTTCAACTATCTTCTTTATCCTTTTTTTATAGCATTTGTATACCTTGCTCTTTGTAGAATATCTAAGGAAGATTCCTTCATCTGATTTTGCATCAAACTTTCCTATATTTTCTTCATATCTTCTCATATAACATTTGCTTCCAAATACTCTAAAATATTTCACAGTAGGAGGTTTTCTACACCATATTTCATAGGGATTCTTTGAAATATTCACTCTTGCTTGTATTATATTAAGAATGTACATTGTAGTATGAATAGATTCTTTTCAGTAGACTTTTGGTAGATTTTCTTCCTTCATGATGGTTCTTGTTGCTTCTTGAATTGTCATGTTCTTCCTTTCCACAACTCCATTCTACTATGAAGTCCTACGATCTAATAAATGTCTCTTTATCCCATGATCTTCACAAAAACTATTAAACTCATTGGAGGTGACCTCGTCACCTCTATCAAACCTCAAACATTTTATTTTCAAATCCATTTCATTCTCAACCATAGACTTAAATGCTTTATAATTTTCTAGAGTTTCCAAATTTTCTTTGAGAAATGTCACCCAATTCATTCTAGAGTAATCATCAATCAACAACATAAAATACCTATCACCTTGAGATCTTCTTGTTCTGGTAGGTCCACATAGGTCTGTATGCACCAACACCAGAGGTCCTACAATACAATATTCCTTAGTTTTGAACCTCTTTTTTATCTTCTTTTCAAACTGACACTCCTTGCAAATTGCATTGATAGGCTTTGTAATCATTGGCAGATCTCACATAGCTTCAGTAGAACTGATCTTCACTAGGCTATCAAAATTGATGTGACCCATTCTTTTATGCCATAGCCAACTTTCATTGATTTGAGACATAAAGAACTTAACACCACAACACCTTTGAGCTGATAAATAATTTCATTCTATCCTTGTTCCAATTGCAACCAATGTTCCAGAGCTTCCTTTTCTGATTTCACAACTATCATCTTGAAAAACCAAATTGTATCCTCTGCTACATATTTTTCCTACAGTGAGAAGATTATGCTAAAAACCCTTGACATAGAGAGCACCATTTGTCTTATGCTTTCCATCAAAACTAATTGAACCTTTTCCATAGATCTTAGTAGATGTATCATCACCAACTTAACAATACCACCATCATATAATTTGGAAGCTCAATAAACTTACTCTTATCACCTATCATATGATTTGAGCATTCGTTGCTAGTTATCTAGTAGTTTCTCTCCTCTCTTGCATGAAAATTAGTCAACATAGTTCCTTCAATACTGTGACATGTTTCCAAAGAAAATTCCTTCATACATCTTTTAGGATTAGTATAATTAGTTCCAAAATTTAAATCCATGAACAAACATTCATCACTTCCATCATCTGGATAATCTAATTCCTCATCATCAGACACACCACTATCTTCTTAACATAATAACTCTTCTTGATAGATTTACCTTTATGATATTTATGTTTTTCATTTGCAACTTTGATTGGAAATTTAGAAGACAAATTACCTATATTTCCACAATTGAAACACTTAAAGGGTAACTTACCTTTGTATTTTCCAGTGCCCTTTTTCCATCTCCTTACAAAAAAAATTTCCACCTCATCAAGATCATCCAGATCAGATTCATCATCTTTCTTGCTAACTTTAAAAGCAATTTATTTACTTGTAGCATCTTGGTCAAACTCTCTTGACTCAAAAGTAGTTAAAGCACCAAAAATTTGATCTCTAGAATGTTGATCCAAATTTTGAGAATTTTCAATAGCAATAACTTTAGCACTATAAGATTTAGGAAGATTTCTCAATACCTTTTTCATTTCATTTTCCTCCAATTTTCCACCAAGACCATTGATAGCATTGATAATTTCATCCACTCTGGGCATGTAGTTTGCAATATCTTCATCTTCTGACATCCTTAGGGTTTCAAATTTGGCTTTTAAATTCTACATCTTTGCTTGCTTGACTTTATCATCTCCTTCATAAATTCTCTACAACTTTTTCCAAATCTCTTTCACAGTTTTGAGGCTTATCACCTTCACAAGTTCTAAATCAAAAATTCCACTCAAGATAGCATTCCTTTCTTTGTCGTTATTCTCATAATATTTGATCTCATCATCACTTGCTAGAGGAGTACTAGGCATAGTGTATCTAGTTTCAACTAACTTCCAAACACCAAAAACTAATGAGACAAGAAAGGCTTCCATCTTGGCTTTCTAGAAAGCATAATTTGATTTATCAAACATACGGACATTGATACCATTCCTATGCACCATCCGATCTACCTCAAGTAGTTAATCTTATTCCAAGGAACCATGGATTGGATACCAATTGTTAGACACACAGGAAAACTAAGAGGGGGGATGAATTAGCTGTACATTAAAATCATCAAACCCTCATTAATCCTTAAATCTTTATTAGCCTTCAAACCCTTATTAAGCCCTAATATAAAGTAAACATATGAAACATCAATGCAACAATAGTCATACACAAGAGAATACTAGATTTATGTGGAAAACCATAATCAAGTAAAAAAAGCAGTGATGATTAACTCACATATGTATGAATAACAACACCATATACAATAGGCTCACTATCATAATGGCTCACTACCCAGAAGAGAAGAATAGCTCACTGCCAAGGGCTCACTACCCAAAGGACTCACTATTTGAAATAGAAGAGAATAGAATAATATTGTTACAAGGAGGTTCAATACCTCAAAGCAATAGGAATATCCACCATAACAACTCTACACCATCTGTAACCTTTGGGTCACTTCCTTTAGCAACTTTCAGTTCACTAAAAATGTAGACACCTTATACTCATTGTATCTAGTAGCCTTAGGCATTTAATCGCCCACTCAGATCAACACACTTGATCACATTTTCATCTCACTTTGCATATACCACATATCCAACAATTGAACTTGCTTATATATCCTCCATGACCTCAAACAATTTTTTTTAGGTTAGCCTCAATGAAACGTATGCACCTCAAACATGTAACCAACAAATAGGCTGCCACCAAACACTTTTGTGGTGGAAAGAAGTGAAGGTGGACCACAATAAGGGTTAACCAAGACCCAAACCCACATTGACATGCTTCACCACACTTACACAAACCACTAAGCACATCCACAAGTAATGCTAACACATCAAGTTGGCCAAACTTGCATTAACTCTACCAAACAATCAATTCACTCTTCACTAGGTTTGGAAACATCCTATGAACCATGAAGCAACATCACAAAACATTCCAAAATATTTTTCAACATTGCCACAACCAACTACAATTGAGAATACTTAGCATCATGTACAACCAACCACATTACCACATGCATACAACTCACTAACCAACCTTGTAGAATACTTGAATACAAAACACTCCATACAAATAATATTAACACTTTCCCATATCTGCGAGATAAGAAACCTTAATGCGTAGAAATGTGGAGCAATTATATTTCTCCCAGACAACCTTCTTCATAGGTATAATGTCAAATATAACTCCCACTGCCACATGATCCAGAACTTGAAACTTTGGATATAAAACCTCTAATCATCTTATCCAAACCACAAAAGCACATCTTCAACCATGAAGAAATGTGGAGCACAATGTAGAACACAACCCTATCATCTTGTACACTCTCTTATTCAAATTTTCTCAAAATCACTTGGAAACCAAGTGAACCAACTACATCAACAACATTACAAACACCTTCTCATCACAACCACACTTTGCAACACCATAAATCTCTCCATCTACAACACTTTCCCAACACCACACTAGAGGTTGACATAGGTTGACATCAATGATAACACTAAAGACAACCTAGTACAACAATCTATCTATTGACATAAATGACAACATAGATCTCCAACATCTTGGAGAAGACTTGAAATATCTCTACCAAAGAAATGGGTTTCATGATCTAATATGAAATATTTTTTTAAAATTTGAAAATAACTACTTGTTATAAGGAAATTTTTGAAGCTTAGAAATCAAAGATAATTCCCAAGAATCTAAAAAAATTTAAATGAAAATTCCATTGTATTTATCCAAGAGGTTGTGTGAAGAAAGGATTATCTATAGAATTAAGTCTTGTGTTATTAAATGGTCAAGCCAGAGGCTAAAAAAAAATTATCCAAGTATTTGAAGGATTTTTTGATATTTTTCTCCTCTTCAATGAGAGTGAGGAATGAATCATATATATTGTAGCCATTAAAAATTTGGTTTGATGAATCAAGAAAGTTAATATATTTGACTAGCACTTAAGACAAAGAGTGGGCCAAGAGGTAGCCAAATCCTTCAATAACAAGAACATGAAGAGTTGGATCTAAAGGAAAACCTTGGAAAATAGAATGGAAGAGCTTAAAGTCATTGGGTTGATGACCATTGATGGTATGCAAACGTAAGCATCAACAAAGACTATACAAACAAATTGGATGAAACAAGGCCCAAATCGTAGATCTTGAAGCATGGCCAGAATGAAAGGCCATTTAATACAATCATAGGTCTTGGAAAACCCAATTTTTAAGAATAAAGCCTTCTATTGAAATCATCAAGCCCATTCAATGCCTTCCTAGATCGTAATGATATTATCCAATATATATCTAGATTTTATGAAACTATTTTTCTTTGGCCACATAATCTGTGGGAGTAGATGATGCACCTTCAATGCCAAAGATTTGGTAATTATTTTGTATGACACATTAAGGAGAGTAGTGGACCTTAATTGTAGATATCCTCTAGATCTCCAATCATAGGTATGAACTTGATTTTTCCTTTATTATTGACTTTCCCTAAGGACTTAGAATAAAAATATTCCAAATAAACCTTATGTAGGTCCTCATATTGAACATAGGTTTTCATTGATGTCAAGGGTTTGTCAAAGGTTGCTGACAGTTGTTATCAAAGGGTGTCAGGGTTTTCAAAGATTAAAGAGACTGTAGGAGTACTAAAAGTTGAATTATCATTATATTCCCTTGACTTAAAGTGATATGTATCTGAAAGAAGTAATGGTGAAGAAGTTTTCTTATCAATATCAAGTAACATGCATTAACTTTTGTTGAGATGTGACTACCTTCAGATAGTTGGTGTATTTATTATACCATGTCAGGTATGTAGTCAATATGAGTGTGGTGGTCTGAAATTCAGTTCAAGGATATCTTTTGGGCAAAGAGATTTCTAAATATGGTTGGAATTTCTTTCAAAAATGCATGTTTTCTCTGTGGTTTGGAAGGAGAGTATGCCTACACTTTGTTATGAGTTTCCTAAGTTTCTAGAGGATATGTTTAGCATGCAAGAAGCTTGGAGTTTTAGAAGGTTTTTCAAGATACTCGAAGTTCAAGGTATGTGCAGTAATAGCTAGTAGCGTGAGTAATTTAATTCTTATGTGTGGAGTGAGGATAGGACCTAGTTAAGGCTCTTGTGGTGGCACATGACATCAAGTTCTTTTGGCAGCAGGAAATTTGTGTTTGGACCATTGTATTACACGTTTCATGTAATTTGAATTTAGGTCCACCTTATGTCATCCTATTTTTGTGCAGATTCTTGGCCAACATGAAAGAGTGTTAATGCAATTTCATGTATATATTTCAAATTTTCAAATGCATCAAGGGTGAGTATGAGTGTGTGAGTTGTATTAGTTGTGATCAAGCAAGGCAATTTTGAGTATAGAATTGTAAAGAAAAGAGGGAGAACCAACATCAAAAGATCATTCTTAGTATGGAACAGTATTATTTGTGACTCTGGTACATATTAGAGTTAGATTTCAAATATTCCATTATTTTTGTGTTCCAATAGGATTGGTGTTCTACTTGTTGTATTACTTTGGTAGGGATTGGTGTCTCTTTCCAATGGGGATTGTTGTCTCTAGTAGGTTGGTGCCTACCGATTCAATAGGGGATTGTGTTGAAATGAACAAGATATTTGAGAGGGGGGTGAATCAATTGTAACAAATTAAACCTTTAAAAACCCTCAATAGTAATCAAATCCACAAGCATTCATTAAACCCTTATTTTGTTAGAATGATTAAATACGTAATGCAGATAATAGAAACTAAAATCAAAGCACCATACACATGAGAACACCGGATTTATGTAGAAAAACCAATGAGGAAAAAACCACAGTGAGGATTAGCTCACAATATAAGTAATAGAAAAATTAGTACAAAGGTTCTCACTGCTAGAATAGGACACACTATCCAAAAAGGCTCACTGCAATAGAAAGAAAACAAGAAGATAGAAGAAGAAATTTACACAGAGAAAACACTTCTCAATGTAACAAGGAGTCCACCACAATTGCTTGCACACTTTCATAGTCTCACATGAAAGATTTTGAATGCCTTCAGGAACCCTAACATGAAGTTCACACTGGTCTACTCAATTTCGCATCATACACATCACTTACAAAAATATCGCATCTATCTTGCTTCTTAATCTTTCCACACTCTCTTGCATCAACACCATACATATTTATATCAAGTTCAACCTCAAAAGATTTCTCCAATGTCAGTCATTAGTCATTATACATTCAAATTCAAAATAGGTCGGCACCTAAACATTCCTGTGGTGGATAATACTAAAAGGAAACCTACACAAATCCTTAATTAGGACTCAAATAGATCCCAACACACTTCAACTCACTTCCAAAATCCTCCCATCTATTGTTAAACACAAGGTCGGCCAACACCCATGCAAAACATCATAGACATTAAGTACACGCTTCTTTATATCAAGCCAAAAGTTCAAAACAACATAATTCACTTGAAATCAATTCAGAATAATCCAACAAACTACATAAGATTCATCAAACACTTAATTCAAGCTTGCATCAACAAATACTTTAACTCAAGACAACTGATAGCCCTTAATTGCATACTAATAAATGAAAATCACACCACACTGCATCAAATCAAGAAAAACCTTGAACATAGAAAGATAAAGACATTATAAGAAACTTCCCAAATCTGCACAACCTGAATCCAAATGGGAGAGAAACACACAGTAAACACATTTCTCCCAGACCATAGAAAGTATCACTGAACAACTAGTTCACACATTGGTAAAAATATCTTGCACTGTAAAATAGTCCAGAAACCCAAATTCTAAATATAGCAACCTTTGTTAGCCTTCAATAATCTGTAAGATCTGCATAGGCATAGCATCAACATTGAAAGAACATGGAGCACAATATCGAAGACATTATGAGCATTTTCACAACACAGTTTACTCTATTTATTAATTTTTCTCAAAAGCACTTGGAAACAAAGTACCAAAAATGTCATCTTAGCTCATTACTTCATTCCAACTCATCTTCAAACTCTACAACATAAGAATAGATCCATGTACTCACAAAAATTCTTCAAGGTCTCAACTACACATGCACAACCTATTTTCCTCTTTTCCACAATTTTCTCAATATCCTCAACATCTTCATCCCATAGTTGACATCAATGAAAACACCAGTCAACAGACTTCCTATTGACATCAATGAAAATGCCATCATTCTCAACATGTTTTTTCCCATCTCAGGTTCCCACATATATCCGATGTTATCTTGTCTTGTGTTTGTGTGTATGGTTAAGTGCTCTTCATGTTGAAAATCTATATAACTAGCAAAAATTTTAAGTTGCGTGATCCAATAAGTAGTGTTGAAGTTGAGAATTTTGAATTAAGTAAATCTATTGATTCACCCCCCCTTCTCAGTAGGTTGTGTGACCTTCAATTGGTATTAGAACCTAGTTCCTTTGAAGGATCTTAAAAACTTAAGGTAGATTTGGGATGGCACGAAGGAGTTCTTCTAGAAACAAAGAACCAATATATGATGGATCCAATTTTTCTTTTTGGAAAGTTAGGAAGGAGCTCTATTTGATGGCTTTAGGAATGGACATCTAGATGTTAGTTGTAGAAGGATATGAGCCTCCTGAAAATCTTCCTCCTAGGGATTAGGTTGGAAAGAGGGCTCTTAAACTCAATTCTAAGGCAAATAATGTTGGAAATTGTGCCTCAACTTGTTGGCTTCTTTCTTTGTTAAAGACTTGGTGGATTTACCCTTTGTTGGTCTTCTTTATCAACCTATCACCCAAATCCTAAACCTTGGAACCTTCTCACACAATTCAAAAGTTTCTTAACTTCTCAACTAGTTGATCTCCTTCAATGTCGCAGTGTTCGGGATTTTCCTAACCTACTGTGGAAGTTGTAAGTTTGTTTTTTCTCTAATTGAGCGACAAGCCGATGGATGTGGGGACCACTTAGAATTTTGGGAGACTTGTTGAGAATATTGTAGATTCCCAGCTTGATTCTCTAGAAATGCATAAGCAGTGAATGTGTGTCATGGTGGAGACCACAAGGAATGACCAACAGTTCGATGCGATGGTCAAATGCGATGTATGAGTAAGTTGTTAATAAAAGGACTAACTCGTGGATACCTAAAGTCTTCGGTATTTTATTTATAAACTAATGACTACTAATATTTTGCATCAATGTGGGATATTGTCGATGGTTGAGCTTCTTGGAAGTCCTAGCGATAGTGATGGTCTTGTTGATAGTTCTGCAATAGACATCGGTGAGAAGTCTTGCTGATAGAGTTGGTCTGGCTGATGGTTTTACATTCAGTATGATCTCTTGCCGATGGATAGTTGGTTTTCTTGTGATATCTGGGAAACTTGTTTTATTATCGGTTTGAATTCTTAGGGTGTTGTAGATACCTTTGGTCTTGCTAATAGCTATGTGTTTGGGCATTTTGGCATCAGGGAGACACGGTCTGGAGTCTCACTGACATGTGATTTAGTTAAAATTTTTGACTGAACGTCTGTCCTACGTGGTGTGTTCTGAGCCAATGAGAGAAGCAGAATGTGAACCGTTGGAAGTTGAATAGTTGCGACTATTCTGTTGTGGAAAACGAACAGGCCATGAGTAGAATGGATTACACTCTGCAATGGTTGATGATGAGAGAAGTGTGAGATAACAAAAGTGTTGCTCGACTGAACATGGATTGATCTGAGTGGATTCATAGGATGCTTCTGAGAGCATTGTAAGATTACTATTTTGTACAAGATTGATTAGTGAATGTTGCTAATGTAAATTGAAATCAAAAAGTTAAGTCTGATCTCTGTATGTAATTTTCCTTACTGTAATACAAAGAGGCTTTTCTTGGTGTGGTGGGTTTTTCTCCCGTAAGGGTTTTCCCACATAATTCTGGTGTATAATTGTGTATGTGTTCATTTCTCTTTTCTATTAATTATTTTCAAGTGTATCTTATTGAACTATAATTGCAAAGTTTAAAGTCATATCTGCATTCTTCCCTGAGGTTTTGGTGTTAGGAGAGTTTGTTCTGCACCTAAGCTTTCCTTACAAAGAATGCTCTTTGATGTGGACTGACCAATTCTAAATTTGTGAAAGTAATGTAGTGAAAAATAGCAAAGGACATATGGGACAAAATGGGAAGAATCTATGAAGGTGATAACAAAGTCAAAGAGGAAAATTTGTAAACTTATAGAGCTTAGTTTGAAGGACTGAAGATGAAAGAATATGATAACATTGTTGCATTCATGTTCAGAGTTGATGAAGTTGGAAATCACATCCAAGGTCTTGGTGAAAGTTTGGAAGAGAATATTGTTGTGAATAAAGTACTCAGATCTCTCTCTAGAAGGTTTGATCCTAAATCTCTACTATTGAAGAAGATAAATATCTAAATGCTTTAAATTTGATTGAATTGCATGGAATATTCACTGCATTTGAGATGAGATTTGAAAGTGAAATTTTTTTAAGGAAAGAGGCTACTTTCAGAGTGTCTAAGTAGGTTGATGAAGATTGTGTTATTGGATCAAATTTGAAAGAAGAATTTTTTTCAGGAAGCTACAAAGAGGTTTCGGTAAGTACAAAGGAAAATTACCTTTCAAGTGTTTAAATTATGGAGAAGTATGGAATTTTATGGCTAAGTGTCCCCATAAGAATTATAGCAATGTTGAGAAAAGAAATGAAAAAAAATCATTTCAAAGGAAGTTCAAAGGTTAGAGAAAACATACAAGCTTCTACACTGATGAGGAAAAAGACTACTTCACTGAAGAAGAAGATGAAGATGCATCCAGAGATAAAACAGAAAAGGTTGTGTTCATGGATTTGGAAACAGCTGATGGAGATGCTAAAATGGATTCCAAAAATAATATAGAAGAGGTATATCTTATGGAAGAATTGATGTATGTTGGAAAAGAAATCAAGAGACTGAAGAATAGAATTGTTGAAGAAGTGAGAGCTAAAGAAAAGGTATCTAAGGAATTAGAGAATGTAGAAAAGATGATTGTTGAACTGAAGACCTAGGTAGAAGAAGCAAAAATAATTGAAGAATTTTTGACAGAAAAGCTACTATTCAAGAGACAAAGACTGTGAGAAGCTTAAAGTAGAAATTATGACAGTAAGAAAAGAGCTTGAGAAGGAAAAATGATATCTATAGTTGAAGTTTAGTAAGAGTATTGAAACCCTACATCAAATTTTGGAAAGTTAGAAAGCTTCACATGAAAAAACTAGAATAGGTTTTGTTGATCAGAAGAAGAAGGTGATAGAATAGTTTGAGAAGAATACCAAGAAAAGTTCAGAAGTGATAGGCTCTAGAAGTTAGAGATTTGAAAGAACCATGGAAAGTGATGAAATCATGAGATACAATGATGGCTTTATTCAAGTGTAGAATAATAGAAGAAGATCCAAAATACAAGGACACAATACCAGGTCAAATTTTCCTTTCTTTGGTTATTGTTTTAATTGAAATAATTTTGGTCATAAGGCTATTGACTATAGAAGAGCTTCAATAATGAGAAATAATTTTATCAATAATAATGTGTTTGTACCTTTGTACATTTAGTAGCATTTGTTTCAAGTTTAACTTTGGACATGTTGCAAGAAACTGTAGAAGAAATTTTGTGATTCTTCCTTTTCTAGAAAGTGGGAGAAAAGAATTAGAAATTAGAAGTTATGAGTCAAGAAAGGTTTGGAGGAAAGTTCCTAAATAGAATTATAAAAAATAAATGATGGCTAAAAATACACTGCATTCTCAAAAGGAGAAGAACCTATGGATCATTGATAGCGGTTTCTCTAGCCATATAAATGAGTAATTTCATGAATTTCAATAAATTTAAAGGTGGTTCAATGACCCTTGGAAACTATTGGTATGTTTTCCATTGTGCCAAAAGATCGACCCATCAATGCCTGCTACAAACACCTGACTTACCTAGATCCACGGGAGGCGATTAAGCCATGTCACGAACCCCCAAGGGGGATGTTGGTGATTAGTCCAACAATCCCCCCCTCAATGTTACCCGAGGGAATTCGAACCAGTGACCCAAGGCTCTGATACCAATTGTTGGTATGTTTGTCATTATGCCAAAAGATCAACCCATCAACACCCACTACAAATTCCAGACTTACCTAGATCCACGGGAGGTGGTTAATCCATGTCACGAACCCCAAAGGGGGACACTGGCGATCAATCCAACAAAAACAACTCAATTGCTAAAATATTTGGTAAGGTTACTTTAAGTCTTGATGGTGGTAGAACCAAGACATGTGATTTTTTGTATGTTGAAGGTTTAAAGCATAATTTGTTAAGTGTTAATCAGATGTGTGAAAAAGGCTACAAGCTATCCTTTAGTGTTGAAGGTTGTGAAATCAAGGAATCAAGTACCAATGAATTAATTGCAGAAGGAAGGAAGACTGAAAGTGGAATTTATCATCTTAGTAAGTTGAATGGAAAGAGTTATCTCACTACATAGAAAGATGAAAGTTGGCTTTGGTACAGAAGGTTAGGACATATGAATTTTGATGATATTGTGAAGATTAGTTCAAGAGGGTTGTTCTAGGATATGTCAAGGATTAAGAAGCCTCAATAAATCAACCACAAGCCATGTTAGGAAGGGAAGCATACAAAGAGTAAATATCATGCTAAGGAGTATTCCACATCAAAACCATTAGATCTAGTTCATACAAATATATGTGGACCAATGATGACTAAGATTCCACAAGGAGACAGGTATTTTATGATGTTGATTGATGACATACTAGGATGACTTGGATAACATTCCTAAAAGAGAAGTATGGAGAATTTGAGAATTTTAAGACATTCAAGGCATTAGTAGAAATGAAACTAAAAGGATAATCAAAATTTTGAGATCAAATGGAGGTGGAGAATTTACTGTTGAAAATTATGAAAGACTTTGTGAAGAGAATGGGATCTAGATGCATTTCTCTACTCCTAGAACTCTAGAGAAAAATGGAGTTGCAAAGAGAAAGAACCAGACTACACAAGAGATGGAAAGAAGTATGTTATGTCAAGAAAATCTACTTGATATGTACTGGAGAGAAGTGACACATACTGTTGTTATATCCTAAATAGAGTTTAGATCAGGCACAAGACTGAGAAGACTCCATGAGTTATAAAAGGAATATTGGCATTAGTAATACATCTCAAAATATTTGGAAGTGAGTGCTATATCAAGAGAAATGAAGAAAATTTTCAAAATTTTGATTTCAGATCAAATGAAGGTATTTTTCTTGATTATTCCTTAACAAGTAAAGCTTACAGATGCTATAATAAAATATTGAAGAAGATAGTTGAAAGTGAAAATGTGAGAATTGATGAGACCATTCAATATACTAGCATTCTAGAGGTAGAAGATGATGAAGAACCAATTCATAGTAATATTGAAGATTCAAAAGAATTTGCTACAATTACTCCAGCAAAATATGTTTAGAGGAATCATTTTGAAGACCAAATCATAGGTGATAAAGATAGTGGGGTTCAGACCTAGAAGAAACTTTGGAGATCAAGTGAGCAAGTACGCTTTTCTTTACTATCAAAGATAGAACCTAAGTCATACAAAGAAGCAAGCAAGGGAAAAGGATGGATAGAAGCTATGGAGGAAGAAATGAATCAAATCATGAAGAATGAAACTTGTGAACTCATCCCAAGACCTAAAGATAAGAATATGATTGGGAAAAAATGGGTGTTAAAAAATAAACTAAATGAAGAAGGTGAAGTGATCCAGAACAAGACAAGGCTTGTATGTAAAGGGTATGCTCAAGTTGAATATACAGATTTTGAAGAGACATTTGATTTGGTGGAGGCAATCAAGATGTTTTTAGCTCTTTCAACATTCAAGAATTTCAATGTGTATCATATGGAGGATTCTAGAGAGGATGTACAAATAGAAATTTGTACATTAAAACAGAAGGAGAACAAATGTTGATAGTTGTCATTTGTGTATATGACATTATCTTTGGAGGTAGCAGTGAAGAAATGTGCAATAATTTTTAGAAGGAAATGTAGAATGAGTTTGAAATATCTATGTTAGGTGAACTATCTTTCTTTCTTGGGTTGCAAATTATATAATTAGATACAGGCATTTTCATCTCACAACATAAGTACATTAAGGAAATGCTAAGTAATTTTATAATAGAAGATTGAAAAGTAGTTGTAACACCTATGGTTACCAAGTGCAAGTTGAGTAAATATGATGAATCTACTTTGAGAGATAAAACTTTGTACAGGTTTATGATTGGTAGTTTGTTGTATGTGACAACATCTAGACTAAATAATATGCACCTAGTTGGAATGGTTGCTATATTTTAGGCAGCACCAAAAGAGACTCGTGTTAAAGCAGTAAAGAGGATATTTAGGTATTTGAAGGCCAGTAAAGATTTCAGACTATGGTATCTAAAGAGTTATATTTTCGTTGTAATTGCATACACAGATGTAGATTGGGCAGGATGTGTTGATGACCAAAAGAGCACAAGTGGTGGTGCATTCTTCCTTGGTGATAGTTTGGTGTCTTGGTTGAGTAAGAAATAGGAATCAATTTATCTATCTATAGAAAAAGAAAATAACATTTTTGCAGTATCATGTTACACTCAGGTGCTTTGGATGAAGTATAATTTGAAGGAGATGAAGCTTGAGTTTAAACACTATATCACTATTCTTTATGATAATTCCAGTGCAATAAATATTTCAAAGAATCTAGTGATGCACTCAAGAAAAAAACACATTACAATCAAGTATTATTTCTTGAGGGAGAAGGTTGCAAAGAAGGAAGTAAGATTGGATACAAAGGAGCAAGTTGCAGATATATTCACAAAGACACTTCCTAAGGAGACATTTGAGTTTCTCTAGTAGAAGTTCAGAGTTATTTCTCCCTCCTCTTGAATTAAGAGGAAGCATAGGATGAGGGGGAGCTTGGTCTCCCTGCTGCTATAAGGATTGGTGTTCTTACGAAATAATTTCAAAGATAGTGAAGCATGGACTCAGGGGAAGTCTATCCAAGGAACAGGTTTTTGGATGGTTCAATATATCGGTAAATGAGGAAAAGGTTGCAAAAATGGTGCCTCCTCATAGGGGAGTTATTGTATGTCAGCATAGGTTGACCCTTTTTCATTAATGTCAAATGCGAAGAAAGTGGACTCAAAATACCAAATTTCTCAAAAAGAATAATGGGAGAAAGTGAGCTCAAAATGCTGAAATGCTCAAAAAGAATAATGATCTTAGAATTCCATATCTTTCATAGGAGGAGAAAATGATACAATGAAGAAATCATTCACACTTTTTTGGTGGCCCCAACATTTTGTTGTTTGCCATCAATGAAAAAGGGGGAGATTATTGAACATAGGTTGTCATTGATGTTAAATGTTTGTCAAAGGTTTATGATAGTTGTTATCAAAGGGTGTCAGGGTTGTCAAAGATGAAAGAGATTGTAGGAATACTAGAAGTATCATACTTGAATTATCATTATATTCCCTTGACTTAAAGTTATATGTATTCGAAAGCAATAATGGTGAAGTTTACTTATCAATATCAAGTAACATACATTAAGTTTTGTTGAGATGTTACTTCCTTCAAAGAGTTGGTGTATTTATTGTACCATGTCAAGAATGCATTCAGTATGAGTGTGGTGGTCCAAAATTTTGTTCGGATATCTTTTGAGCAGAGATATTTCTAAATATGGTTGTCATTTCTTTTAGAAATGCATGTTTTCTCTGTGGTTTGGAAGGAGAGTATACCTACACTTGTTTTATTAGTTTCTTGAGTTTTCAGAGGATATGTTTGGTGTGCAAGAAGCTTGGAGTATCATAAGGTTTGTTAAGCTTTTCAAAGTTCAAGCCATGTGTGGTAATGACTAGCAGTATGAAGAATTTAATTCTTGTATTTGGAGTGAGCATAAGACCTAGTTAAGGCTCCCGTGGTACTGCATGACATCAAGTTCTTTTGGCAGAAAGAAATTTGTGTCTAGACCATTGTATTACACATTTCATGTAATTTAAATTTAGGTCCACCTTATGTCATCCTGGTTTTATGCAAATTCCTGACCGACATGGAAGAGTGTTAATGTAATGTCATGTTTATATTTCAAATGCTCAAATGCATCAAGGGTGAGTATGAGTGTGTGATATATTAGCTATTATCAAGCAAGGAAATTGAGTACAAAAATGTGAGGAAAAGAGGGAGTGCCAACATCAAAAGATCATTCTAAGTGTGGAAGAGTGTTAATTATGAATTTGGTACATATCAAAGTTGGATTTCAAATCTACCATTATTTTTGTATTCTATTAGTATTGGGGTTCTACTTGTATTGTTTCGGTAGTGATTGGTCTCTCTTTTCGGCAAGGATTGTTGTCTCCAGTAGGTTGGTGCCTACAAATTCAATAGGGGATTGGTGTCTCTAGTAGGTTGTTTCCTACTTTATATTTTAATCTCACTTATTATATTTCTGCATTGTGAGACTGAATTTGGGTAGTAGATCTAAGCATCTATTCTCATTGTGATTTTTCCCATCTTGGGCTTCCATGTATATCTAGTGTTATCTTGTGTTGTGTTTTCTTGTATGGTTAAGTGCTCTTCATATTGAAAATCTATATATCAATAGAAAAAGGTTTAATTTGCATGACCCGATAAGTAGTGTTGAAGTTGAGAATTTTGAATTAAGTAGATATACTAATTCACCCCCCCATCTCATCAAATTGTGTGCCCTTCACCTCACCCATACAGCCCTAGAGGGATTTGTATAATTTACAAGAAAAACTATCACTCCCAAGAGCCTTGTCATCAATCATGGTGTGAACAACCTCCTTGAGATTATAAATATAAATAAAATTATCATTAAGGCTTATTGTGAGGGAGAAAGTTGACAAAGAACAACCTAGAGGCATTATTGGAGGGAATGGTCCCATTCAACAAAGTTTTCTCAGGTTGTGAAAACTTCTTCATAGTGATTAGAAAAGGCTTGGAGAATATATAGAAACTATTTAAGAATAGATTGACTATCCTTAATATTTTTTATACCATGAGAGGTGTGATGAGATCTAAGATCTTGAAAAAATTATTGGAAACTCTATCTCCCACTCTACGCTAGTAGAGTTTGGCCTTAATTTGAGTGTCTCTGGTAGAATGATTATCTACAATATATTTCTAGTGTCTCAACTCTACCACCCTAACCTATAAAGCAAGTTAAAAGGGACTATCTTCAAGCATCATAGTTACCTTGTAAATATCTAAGGTGGTGGCCTTGTATGCACGTTGCCAAAAAATTACCAATGGGTAGCCATAGCTATGTCCAAGAAGTAGGACATACATCAAATGACTTTATTCCACCAAGTAATCCAACAAGTTGGTTGAGTGGACTAGGATTCAAGGTTCTAGATATTTTAAATGTGAGATAGTGAAAGTTAATGACTTATCAAAGAAGTGTTTAAGAATAATTTATTTTTATAACTTTGAGGAGGCCCCTCTTTCCATTGAACTTTGAACCAGATGGTAAAGTGGTATGACAATGTGAGATATGGAAATGGCTCCATTAAGAGAGAAAATAAACTAGAAAAGGAGAAAACAATTATTTAGAAATTATATAACATGATTGAGGAATTTAAAGAATTTTTCTAAGCTAGCCTAAAAGTTACACCACATATGCCAAAAATATTGTTTGTGACAATGACCCAAGTTGGGATTAAAAGAACCAATTTATTGTGCATGTAATATCATGCCTCTTATTAAATAGATGTTCATTATAAGGGAAACATATCATCCTTATCATACACCATCTCAACCATATTGAAATCCTCACACATTACCCAAGTGGTGAAAAGTATTGAATCAACAATTCATAGACAAAGTTCAATGCACTAACGTAAATTGGAGATAGACTATTAGATGGAGCGGTCGAGGGAAAGGGCAACGGGTAGGAAACGCTTCATGAGCGGTCATTTGATTTCTACAGAAGGTGATGGAGGTGTTGAGGATGAGGACCAGGATGGAGGTGGTGGGGATGTTGAGTGTCCTATTGGTCTTTCTACTATGGAGACTGGAGCCGATTTGGGAGGTTGTTGGTTCTTCTTGTTCTCTCTCTTCTTTGCATTGCTGGTTTGGGAGTTGCTGGCTACATTGGTGGATGTTGTACCCTTTGATTCCAATTATTTGGGTGATTTTTGCCTTGTGTTTGCTATTGAGGACATTGGGTCTGGCACGAGTGGGTTATTTCCCTAGTTGTTTGCAAACAATAGGGCTTTGGTGTTGTGGTTTTCAAAGCACATTATGGATCTCGGCCTTCTACACCCAACTCCTTGGTGTTTCATGAGTGTTTTTGGTGGGCTATGGTGGAGGGGTATGTTTTCTCCAATCTCTTTGGTGTCCTATTTCACAAGACTAGAGGCTTCCAAGCCTCTAAGTTTTGGGATCATTTGTTGATCTTGTTCCCTGTTTGGCCTACTAAGCATATGTTAATGTGGGGTTTTGGTTTTTGTCAACTCTTTTTGCTCAAGGGTGCCTCTATGGTCACCATTGTTGTGTTATTCTTGTTGGATGGGTCTCTTTTAAACTCTTATTTGTCTACCCAATTTTTTTTGCTGCTCTATTTTTTTTGTGCTCCCTTTCTCAAGTTTGGAGCCATCAGGTCCTCTTCTCAGAGGGTGTTTTTTATCAGTTGGTTCCCATTTTGGTTCTCTATGTTCATTTTTCTTGTGAGGATGGCATGTTTTGGCTTGTAGTAGAGTTGCAACTTGTTTGGTTCTTTTCTTGGGCTATGTCATGAATGTGTTCTCTTAGGTGGGTCACTTTCATGTTTTTTTCCTAGATCCCAAATGTTGATGGTTTCTTTGGAAGACTTTTTTGTTCATGGTAAGTTTAGCCTTCTCTCTTGGTGGAAGTTTTTTTGTTGGTGGCAGTATTGTTTTCTTCATGTTGTTGGTTATTTCATGTTGGCTAGGTTACTTTTGAAGCTTTTATTGAAAACCCAGATGAGTTTAAATCTAAAATTTGTTAAGGTGGCTTTGTGACTATTATTTGGGATTATTTTCTTGACCCACAGTGTGTTCCTAGTGCACAGTTTTCCAAAGGATGATGCAGTTACTTGTTTGGCTATTTTGTAGGCTTTCCCCTTGAATCCTATGGAGGTGGATTTCTCTCCTTTTGAGGTGGAGATGGGAGGTGAAGGTTTTTGGTTTCCTTAGTTGTTGTTACTATTGAGGTGGATGGTTCTCCTATGGAGGTGGGGGTTGAGGGTGTTGGATTAGGTTGCAATGGATTAGTTGGTTGTGAAATCATCTCTAGTAGAGGGGAGCTCTATACTTTAGAGGTCGAGATGGAGTTGGTTTCCTGCTATTGGGTGAGATTGTGTTGTAGGGAAGTTGATTTCTTATAGGATTTTTGTTGTGTATTCCAAAGCCCCTATTGAGGTGGGGTGTTTGGACTTATTGGTTTTACTGAGAAATAGAGTCTTGTTGGTGTTTTGCACCATTTTTTTCTCTATTTTTTTGGGCTTATATTTGAATGTTCTAAGCATCTGGTTTGCTAATACCTGGCTAATTCAAGTGGTGCTCAAGTTTATCTAAGGGTTTTAGGTCCTTGTCAAAACCTACTTGTAATTGGGTTTAAGGACCTTTCTAAACCTACTTTGTGTAGCTAATTTAGTCTTGTCATTTTCCTTATGGTTATTTTTGTTTAGGCTACTAATGGTCTGCATCTTTTATTTTTAGCAGCTCTCTCTTTGTTCGTATTTCAAGTCCATGTAAAACCTATATGTACTGGGTTTCGAGGCCCCATCAAAACATGTTTTACCCATAATAAAAAACAATTTGTAGACACCAAAAATTGTCCTTCGCCTACAACCACCATTTTCAAAGTCATTCCCCTTTCTTCCTTACATAATTGAATAATCTTAATTATTTAATTATTGTCTAAGGTCATAATTCTTCTATTAATTAAATAATTTTAATTATTTAATTAATTCATTTCTTTCCTTTTATTTCTTCTTGATTAATTAAATAGTTTTTATTTATTTAATTACGTCACTAATGTCCTTTTTCTTTCTATAATTAAATAAACTCTTATTTATTTAATTATTATCATTTTCTACTATAATTAAATAATTATTTTAATTTTTTAATTATTCATTATCCTCTTCCTCTATAATTAAATAAATTTTATTTAATTAATTATTTACTATTTTGTCCTTTCCTCCACTTTTAAATTAAATTATTATTTAATTTAAAATTCAATTTTCCCTCTTCTTCTATAATTAAATAATTGTTTAAATTATTTAATTATTTATTTTCCCTCACAAATTAAACAATTTTACAATTATTTAATTTTCTCCAACAACCTCTTCTTTTGTGCCAACCTCTTTATCTGTGTCATTCTTATCTCTTTACATCTCATTTAATTTCCACCCTTGATTGAATTATTTTATAATTTGATCTCAACTGTCCATCCTTAACCTAGTCCTATATTTTCCCTAATTTAGCCCTAACCCTATTTCATACTACATCTTTCAATCTTGGCCATTGATTTTCATGTCATATTATCTTTTTAATCCTATCCCTTCATCCACATTTGGTTTTCTATAAAAGAGACCTATCATTGTCATTTCAACCTACCTAGTTCATGCTAACAAGTACATGTTCAAGGAGACAAGTGCAATCTTCAATATTTTGCTATCATTATCATTAGAATTCTTGTTGCATACTCAAAATCTAAGGGCAATCGAGCATATAAATCGAGATGGAGAAGGACAATGGAGGTGAATCAACCTTAGCATGGAGATATTGGTAATATTGCTTTATGTTTTGTATTTCTATGTTGGATTGTGCTTCATTGTTAGTTTAGGGATTTAGGGTTTGATTTTTGTTTATTCATTCCTTCTACCTTAATTTTACCCTATTCTACATTGGTGAACTCGACATGAACTGATCGGATTTAGAAGAATTTTTGAGAAATTTGGAGTTTCAGGTTTGCAATCAACTGTCATCTTGAACTATGCCTTTGCAAGTCTAAAAGTTGCATTTGTAGTATGTCACAACATATTCGATAGATCTTGAGATGCATTTTCCAAAAACTAGAACACTATAGTCACTGTCTCGAGAGCCACATTTTTTTAGATATAGGGAAAATTATCTTTTTAGTCTATTTTTGGGACTCTTTGTCATTTCTTAGTTTTTGGTTTCTGTTTTCATATCTCAATATCATAATTGCATCATATCTATTTCAAGTTTTTCCAAATTTTGTTAGATTTGAGCATTTTGTAGCTTTCAAGTTTTGCAATACATCTAATTAGGGCTTTCAATTGTAAGCCGCAATCGACATTTGAAATGTCATAGTCAATTTCTGGTTCACTGCATCTATTTCAAAATAGTGAGTCGCATTTGTGACTTTCTACACCGCATTTCCCTCTCTTTATTTGGGTTTTAATTAGGAATTTTTTAGTTTATGCTTTTCCATTTGGTAGAATAGGAGTTTTTATGTGTGTTGCTTAGGTTTGGAGGAGACATTTTCCTTTGAAATTGGTAACTTATCTTGTGTAGGATTGTTGATTATTCTTGTTTACGATAGGAGAATTTTTTATTTTGATAAGGCAATATTTTTTGATTAGACACACTCATTGGGCTAAAAAGAACCACAACTTGCATTCACACTCATTGGTCTAAAAAGAACCACAACTTGCATTCATACTCATTGGTCTAAAAAGAACCACAACTTTCATCTTTCACTCATTGGTTTAAAAAGAACAACTTGCATTTTCTCACTCATTGGGTTAAAAACAACTTGCATTTTTTTCACTTATTTTGGAGTAAAAAGAACAAACAACTTGCATCAAGTGTCTTTGCAATTGTCACATTTCATTTTGGGAATTAAAAATAGCCATTGTTTGTCTTGTCTTGTGATCTTGTTCTTGTTTTGAGGTGTGTATGCCCTTCCCTCACACTTTGAGTGATCTTGGAAATCAAAAGCACTCCTTAACATTTGCATTGTCACATCACACATTTCATTTTCTAAAGGTTAATAAACTCTTGCTAATGTGAGAAAGTACATGTGTATGCTCTCTCCTAGAATCTTTGTATGACCTTGGAGATCAAAAACATTGTAATTTGTCTTACTTTTTTTATACCCCATTAGATAGGGTTTTCCTTTGAGACACATCCATATGGAGAACTCATTGGTGACCCAAAGTTTGTTTTGCCTCGGGCTGCTATATAAAAGGGTAAGACAAAATTCAAGCCTAAACTACCATTAGCCTTCATCATACAATGCTCGTCCGAAAGTCCAAGCTACCCGCATTTACGTGAGGTAATTTTAGTACCACTAGTAGGATTGGTTAAAGCCTTAAGTCGATTTTTGGACACTCATGAGTTTCTTGGCATCATTCTCAATGCAATGGATGTGCATCATGCCCCAAATATTTTTACTCACCATATGGTTCCCTTGAGATGAGACAGAAATCCTTGGTGTTTTATAAGTTACTTATTTTACTTGTAGCTTTCTAGGGAGAGGGTGATTTGGGTTATCCTTCCATTCTAGGAGGCCCCTAGCCATCCTCTCTTGTAATACAAGAGTTTAAACACCCCCTGAAGGTGTCCCTCCACTCGTGTCGAAGGAGATTCCAAGTTGTGGACCTGAGAGTGCTACCATTGGCCATTGACCAAGTAGGGTAGGAAGTGTTTTATGTATGTGAATTGTATTTGAATTGTGTTTAGACCCATGGAAATTGGGGTGAATAAACCTAGAACATACACATTACAATCACAAAATTTGACCTTCAAATAGCTAAGACATTGTTTTTAGATTATTTGTTGTGTTTTCCCTCACATTTCACAAAAAACCAAAATAAAAAATTAGTCAAAAACATTCAAACTAGGGAAAAACACTCTATTCACTGCATTTGTCACTGTAAACTACAATTGCTTCTCAAAACACCACATCTTCTAAAAACCGGTGCACCACATTTGTATCTTAGAACAACACATTTGATAGGCCACGCACTACATTTTCTAGTTGGCAATTTTTTTAGGGAATTCTAATGTAGCCCTATTTTTTATCAATTCTCGACTGTAATTCTTATCAGACCATAGACTTGCTCATTTTAGATCAATAATTTCATTCCATTGCATTCATTGTCTTACCATTGCATTATTTGCATACATCATAGGTCAAAATTTAGGTCTCATTAGTTGCATACACTTTTGCAAACCTAAGATTAGGAGAATTATCAGACTTTTGATCAGTCCATAGTCATAAATTCATATTGTCTTGACCTTGTCTTTTCATCAATCAAGTCTTTGTCCTTTAATTTGGTCCTTTAAACTCATAAGTCTAGTATCAAGCCACTTTGTCAATTATCATCACTTTAGTCTTAGTCTTCTTTAAAGGACTTGATAATCATATTTGTCACTTTCGATTATCTTAGTTTGATTAGTAACCTCTTTTTAGGTCAACCAAAAGTGATTAGTCTTCATATCATAAGCTTTATTCATACCATATTTTCATTATTTTATTCCTACCATAGATTTTGATCATTGTGACAATATCACATCTCAATTTTGACTAGTGTCACTTTGTATCTTTAATCTTGGTGCATCATCATTTGAGATTTCTTATACCTTGAAAAATACAAAAATATAGCATAGTTGTGTACCTTAATCTTAGTCTTACCATTGCATTGTCATTCCTAGGCTTCATATCCATTCATCACATTGACAAGTCTTTTATGGTCCAAACAAGATTACAAAGGAAGAAAAAAGAAATGGACCTCACCCAAGAAGATGAATTTTTCAATCCAACTAGCAACATGCAATTTGGATCCTATTCTAATGAGACACCAAAGACACAACCATCATTTTCAAATCCTTTTGCAAGAATCATAATAAAATACGTCAACAAACCCCTAACCAAAGAAGAGGTTGAGGCAGCTTCCCAAGACCCACATGTGGCATGGTTTTGTAGATGAAATGGTTGCGCAAGACCCATAATGATTCTTAGCAAAACTTTTGCAAAGTGGGGCCAAACTTCCTGCTGGTTTTGATGTTAACACTCTTCAAGAAACACCTATCAATGAGACTACACAAAACCAATGACACAATACTCCTAACCACACTATCCCACAAATATATGCTACCATGCCACTAGGAGGAACAACACAAATACCACAAAAGTTAATGCTACATCTTTATTTAGGGCACAAAATTCACAAGCAATGACACACCCCCCTAGCAATACATTCAATCTATTTGGATAATCATCTAATGTTATGGGTACATCATCGCCCGACCCATTTTTAATGGGTAGAAACAAAATGTGAAAGGTTCATATATGTTAACCCAAGCCACAAACAAACACTACATCAAATACCAACTTGAACACCAACACATTGTCCCAAGGTCCTATCACAAGCATTCCCCTACAAAGCAACACACAAGGGCCTTTCCAACAATAGGGCAACAAAAACACACAAGGTCAAACTAGTTCAAGCCTCTTTCAAACATAATTCAATATGAACACCTCACACATCCCTCAAATTCTAACTTTCACCCCACATATCCAAACTCAAATTCCAACTTTCACACCCCATGTCCAAAAACAAATTCCAACCTTCACCCATAAAATTCCACACCAAAATACATCATACACATCTAGATTCAACACCAATTCATTAGCCCAATCTATTGGATTGCAAACCTCAAACATGGGTCCATACCATAATGTAGTCAACAATGTAGTGGAAACATCCCTCACCCAAGTTGATGTCTTAGCAAAATAAATGATTGCACTACAAAAACAAGTGGACAATATGCAAATATTGACCAAGAAGACTTATTCAACACAAGAATTATGTCCATACCCATTTGAAAAAAGCATATACATGCCTTCATTTCCTCACAACTATGTTATGCCAAATTTTCCCAAGTATAGAGGAAAGGGGAATCCTATTGAACATGTAAGGGAGTTTCACACTAATTTAATAGAAATTTCATCCAAAAATACATATCTCATGAGATTATTTCCTAGGAGTCTCACAGGACAAGCACTCAAATGGTTTGCACACTTACCTGCCAGCATAAGAACATGGGACGAACTAGCCGATAAATTTGTAACACACTTTTCTTATAACATCGAAAATGAAATTACCATAGCCACATTATGTCATAAAAAACAAGAAGGTGAGTCATTTATAGAATTCTTCCAAAGATGGAGGAGTATGGCTAGTTGATGTCCTGTCGAGATTTTTGAGAAATAAAAAGTTTTTCATGTTCGTAGAAAATTGGATCACGGATCTAAAATATTAATTTCAAGCCCATTGTTGCACTACATTTGCTAACTTAGTGGAAAAAGGAACTATACTTGAGAAGTCCCTTATTGAAAAATGGGAACTTAAAACTTTCAACAACAATTAGAATGCCCAAGGTACCTCAAATGACAAAAGTAAATATTGGGCCCATAATAAGAATGTCACAAATGACGAAGTTGTCGATGGAAAGGCTATACATGTTGGTCCTAAAAATACACTTAAATGACCTAATACATCAAACAAGCCACCATGTGTTCCTAAGAGAACAACAAACGTCATTCAGAACAACCAAGAACCTAGACCTCAAAGGAATTTTCCAACAAAACGCAACTACACTCCCTTAGGGGAACCAATTGAATCCTCCTAAAACAACTTTTGTAGTTAAAGGTCATAAAACTTCTTGAGGAAAATCATTATGATCCAAGTCAATTTAATCCATCACGATGGGATGACAACACCTTTTGCAATTATCACTATATTAAGGGACAAAAAACTTCGTCATGCAAACAACTCAAGAATATAATCCAGGACCTAATAAAAAATAGTGTGATAGAATTCAATAGTCAAAAAAAGACCTCCAATAATGATCATACCACTTTTAAGAATCCTTTGTAAGACCATGTGATAGGTAAGGCCTCCAATTCGAGTGCAAAGACCAACAACCAAGCTAATTATACCTGTGTTGCATGTGACTATACTATACATCACATTTGAGCCTCAGATGACCATTTCAATACCATCACCATCAAGAAGCAACCAAAATGTGTAATAAACACATGACGAACCAAGGTTAATCTACAAGGTGCTCCCCTAAACAATAGAAAATGACTCAATACAACATCTTAGACCACTTAGGGAAAACACCTGTTCAAATATGCATCCTTGAGTTACTTCATATATCCTATGAGAACAAAGCTATTTTGGAAAAATCATTGCAAGAAACCTCGATACCTACCGAACTTGATGTCAATCAATTCTAGGAAATGGTGGGATACTTAGCCAACACCCACCATATCACTTTTTCAGACCAAGACTATTCATCTCAAAATTCCAATCATAATGACCCATTGCACCTAAAAGTCTACATTAATAAACATAAAATCAGACGAGTCTTGGTAGATGGTGGAGAGGGGTTAAATATTTGTACTCTTAAATTGGTTATGGAATTGGGCTTCTCTAAAACTTGCGTGGATACAAAAAATAGAATTATTATAAAAGCTTATGATGATGAAGAACATTCTTCCAAAGGTGTCATAGCACTACTTGTAAGAGTTGGTCCCATTGTATTAGATACAGCATTCCAAGTTATTGGACTTGGATATCCCTTATAATCTCCTCCTTGGCCGACCATGGATTCATGCTATGAAGGTCGTACCATCCACCTACCAACAATTCCTAAAGTTTCCCTACAACGACATTGAAATCACCATAGTCGATGATCCTAACCCTTTTCAATATTGCAGTAACCTAAGATGAACACCCAAACAACAAGTGCCAATAAATCAAGAAGCTTCATCATCCACTTCATCCCATTACGTTGACCCCTCCACTTTAAACAAAGCATCCACTTCCAAAACTCCATCTTTTGATTCCAAGATCCAAGTCCAAGATAAGGGACCTGTGGATAGTATCATCTAAAGACATCCTACTACATTAGTCAATTATTTGCATGTCCAAAGTCATATGGTAAGCTATCAGTAGTTAAGAAAGAACCCAAGCTCATTATTCAAGTGTCTCCTACTACCTTCACAAAGTGGGGAGAATTAAGTAAAGAAGTTATCAATGAGGAAGATGTCTCAACATGGGTATACAAAGAAGAAGAAAATTTCAAGCCCAAACAACTCCCAACCGAAAAATATGGAAAATAATTTGAAATCATGAAGCACAAAAGTTATAATGGACACAACAGGCTTGACTTAAACAAAATGGGATGAAAGAACCTTTTCTACTACTTAAGCAACCAAATAACTTGGGGCTAGGGTTCAAACCAATCAAGATAGGTGCTCCTAGTACTAAGGTGCTTTTGAGTGAGCAAGTGAATGCTTCAAACGATATCAAGACATCTGAGACATTTGAATACTACAATACCAAGACCGACTCCAATGAATGCAAGTGGGACTCTTGCACATCCAATGATTATGACCTAGCTAAGGCATTCAAAGAACTTGGCCTATCCAACCCCTCGACCAAAGTAAACACTTGGATTGATTCTTTTTGGGATCCTAACAATACTTCCATCTTCACCCTATTCACCCATTCCTTAAACCTTGATAATATCGATGATGGCATGCCCTTAGTGTACCTTTAATTGATAGATTGCAACCGACAAGGACCACCCATCCTAGACGTATTTGAAAATGATGAAGCAATCACTAAGTTCATGGGATTACGTGAAGGCATTCCTAATAGAGATCATAAAGCTAGTTTTACCATAGAGTTGGATAACACGGCCTATTTTGGTGAGTCTTTCCACCCCTCCAGTCACAAAAGTAAAAATGATAAAACAAAAAAAGAAAGCTCTCTAGGTGAAAACTGCAAGGCACCTCTAGACCATGAAAAAGAAAAAATAAATGATGCATCCATAGGTGAAAACCTCTTTTAGGTGCTGAAGGATGGAGGTTTGGAATTACTTCCCGTAAACCAAGAGAAATCACCCATGCTCATTGAATAGTCCATGGAAGTCAACATAGGCACAAATGAAAATCCTAAGATTGTCCACTTTGTAGCATCACTGACAAAAATAGAACATCCTGAGTTTCGTGCCTTCTTCACGGAATGACAAATCAAGTTTTCTTGGTCTTATGCCAACATGCTTGGTTTGGACCTTGAGTTGGTTTTACATCATTTTCCATTTTTTCTTGATGCTAAACCAGTCAAGAAAAAACTCAAAAAAATATATCCTCAAATTACTCTATTGGTCAAGGCTAAGCTAAACAAGTTATTGGATGTTGGCTTCATTCGACCTGTTGATTATGCAAACTAGATTTCTAATCTAGTACCATTGACAAATCCAACATGAGGAATCCACATATGTATCGATTTCTAAGACTTAAACAAGGCATGTCTGAAAGATGACTTCCCCCTACTAAATGTTGACATTATTGTGGACTTAACGATAGGCTATGAGATGTTATCCCTCATGGATGGTTTCTTAGGATACAATTAAATTCGGATAGCCCCTAAAGATTAGCACAAAATAGCCTTCACATGCCCATGGGGAACATACTACTCAAACGTCATGCCTTTTGGATTAAAAAATGTTGGGGCTACATATCAACGTGCCATGACCATGATCTTTCATGACCTCATGCACACTCTTATGGAAGATTATGTGGATGAACTATTAGCTAAATTTTTGACAAGAGGTGATCATCTACGGGTATTGGACAATATTTTCAAGTGCTTAGAAGAATATAAAGTATGGTTGAATCCAAATAAATTTGTATTTGGGGTAACATCGAGAAAGCTCCTAGGGTACATTATTTCCAAAAGAGGGCATTTAAGTCAACCCTACCAAAGTTAAAGCTATCATAGAAATGCCACCACCAACCAACATAAGTTAGCTATGGACATTATAAGGAAGACTCTAATCCATCCAAAGGTTCATCACACAACTAGTAGACAAATTTCAACCATTCCAACACTTGTTAAGAAAAGGAGTACCATTTATGTGGACATACAAGTGTTAAGAAGCTTTTTAGTAGATTAAGGATTACCTATTAACACCACCAATCCTAATGTAACCTATCTATGGAAGACATCTTATACTCTACAGATCATTAACATTAGTGTTGGGGGCATTACTTGCATAGAATGATGATGAAGGTAGAGAAAGAGAAATTTATTATATCAGTCATACACTTGTGGGATATGAACTCTACTATATTCCTATCAAATTTTGTTGCCTTGTAGTGGTTTTCACCACTCAAAGACTTAGGCATTACATGTTGAAGCATCAAATGAAGCTCATAGACAAAATTGATCCATTAAAATTTCCTTATCAAAGTAGCTTTGACAAGTTGGTTGGTTAAATGGGTTATGATACTAAGTGAATATGACATTTAGTATGTTGAATGCAAAGCAATAAATGAACAAGTCATAGTCGATCAACTTGTAGATGCACCTAAAAAAGTAGATCATCCACTAGAATTAGACTTTCCTAATGAGTATATCTTCACACTAGACAATCCTACCACATGGAAGTTATACTTTGATATATCCCACACAAGTCATGGTTCAGAAGCAGGCATATTGTTTGTTACCCCTCAAGGAGATACCATACTTAAATCTTCCAAAATTGCTTTCTCTTGCACCAATAACATAGCAGAGTATGAGGCTTTACTCACAAGACTTCACATGGCTATCAAATGGAAGATCAAAATCTTGCATGTATATGGTGACTCACAATTGGTAATCTGACAAGTTAATGACAACTTTGACACAAAAGATGAAAAGCTTACTCCTTATAAATGGATGGTTGGCAGTTTCAAGTAGTACTTTGATGACATTATCTTTTGGTAGGTCCCTCAAATCCAAAACAAGGCAGCAGATGCAATGACAACAATTTGTTCTCTCTTGGATATTCTAGATAATGTGCCACAATACGAGTTCTTGGTAGAGCAGTTACTGATCCTTGCCTTCGATATTCCTAAGTTTGAGATGGTGTGTGAACTTTTGGTCCTAACTCCCCTTGGTACCAAGACATTTATGATTACCTACATGACTAAATGATCCCCCTTGACCTATTTTCCAATCAATGTAATACTTTCATTCACAAGACCTCTAGATATGCCATCATTGGTGACACTTTTTACCATCAAAGCATAGACAACACCCTCCTATGATGTTTTTATACTAATGAAGCACAAATGACCTTACGATAAGTACACAAAGGTATATGTGGATCCCACTCTAGTGGTCTGACTCTAGCTAAGAAGATCATACATAGAAGATACTACTGGCCCATGATGGAACATGATGCATATCATTTTATCAAGAAATGTCAATAGTGTTAGATTCATGGAGACCTCATACATGCACCAACTAAGTAGCTACAACCAATCACATCACCATGGCCCTTTTCCCAATGGGGACTCGACATCATAGCTAAAATCCATCCCACCTCATTTAATGGCCATAAGTTCATCATCATAATGACCAAGTTCATCATCATAGCAATCAATTTCTTCACCAAATGGATTGAAGAAATTCCCATGAAATACAACACTGGAAAACAAATATCAAAGTTCATCCTCAATTACGTCATTTACTGGTGTGGTGTCCCTCAATCCATCATCACTAATAACAGTCATCCTTTTAAGAACCAAGATGTCCACCAACTATGTGAAAAGTTACATATCCAACATCACTTCACCACCCCATACTACCCACAAGGTAACAGCCAAGCCAAGGCATCTAACAAAACCATCATCAAAATCCCAAAAAATATTGTCAATGGCATTGGTCGTGACTGGCACCTTCAACTTAATCCCACCTTATGGGCCTACTGCACTAACATCTGCACTCCCATAGGAGCCACACCATATTCCTTTGTCTATGGTTCTGAGTCCATCTTACCTATCGAGGTTGAGTTTCCTTCCCTAAGGGTATCCATTCAAAGGCTCATTGATGATGAAGAATATCGTTTATCCAAAATGCATGAGTTAGAACTATTAGATGAATGAAGACAAAATGCATTGGTTCATCTACAAGCTTATCAAAATCATCTTCATCATAGTTATAATAAGAAATTTTTAGGCCAACACTTTGATATTGGTGACTTGGTTTTAATGGAAAATCCTAAGAATCAATCAACACGCGAGAAGCCAAGTAAGTTTGAACTGAATTGGTTGGGTCCATACATCATCATGACAGTATACGGATCTAGAGGATATCAACTTTCAACTCCTAAAGTTGAACCATTTCCAAATCCTATCAATAGCTTGCACTTGTGCAAATTTTACACCTAGCTTCAAGAGAGCCATGTCAAAACCTAAAAATATAAAAAAATCAAAAAAATGGTTACCATGATGAAAATCTAGCAAACAAGCATCCTAATGACACCAAAAAAAATTAAAAATTTAGTAAAGAGAAATAAAATCTTCCAATAATGAAAACCACTTCGGTGGCACTTTGGATAAGTAGCATGGTGAAAACATGGCAAACAAGCACCATGTATAGTTGGTCTTCACTCCATCGTCTACCATCATTCTATTTAGTTTTCCACCTTCACTCATAATAAATATGTCTTCACCCTTTTCATGTCATCCATAATAACGCTTTGTTGTCCTTCCCATGGCCTGGAATGCCTGACATTTTACATCTTTTTCACCTTCCATATCTACCTGCAATAAGGCTTATTTTCTTCCATCCCTAATAAGTTGGTCTTCTACCCGATTGGGGGTAAATACTTAACCAATGTCTTCATTGGATCCTACACTTCATATTGGAGGTCCTTATATCAAAAAGCCAAAAAAATCATAAAACTTTGAAAATCCATAAAACTCAAAGCATGTCGAAAATCCAAAAGCATCCAAATAACCTTCAAAATCCCAAAAAATAGAGTCAGAGTTAATTCTTGTCATTCTAAGTCCAGTTGAACTACATTGCCTCTACATGTATAACATAGGCAAGGCCATCAATCGATGATTCCTTGAGGCAATAGATCAGTCCAGTTGAACTACAAGGTCTCTGCACATTATTACATAGGCAAGGCCATTAGTTGATGAGCTCCTAAAGCCCTAGGTTGGTCCTTTAGGGTTTTTCAAGTCAATCACTACTCATAACACAATAAATCAAAAAAATTAATTAGATACAAACAGTCATCTAAACCTCAACCAAAATCATGAACCACTAGACAAACTATCCAACTAGTCTTCAAGCCAAAACAATTAATTGCCAAATCAGTCAAAACATCAAACATCAAAATTGAAAAACATTTGTCTTATACAGGATGTGTCCTTCCTAAAACCAGACATTGTCATTATCAAACTCTATCATTTGCCTTATACAGGTGGTTACATGATCAAAACTAGACTTGATGTCTTATACAACATGTTTTCTCTCCTAAAACTAGGCATTATGAATCAATCAACCCATCAATCAATTCGTCAATCAAATATCAACAAATAAATAATGGAAGAGATCTAAATGTTTGTTGACTTTGTTGGTCCAATTTGTCTTATGTTTTTTTTGATTTGTTTTTGTTCATGTTACTAGCCACCTCAAGGATGTCCCACGAAGGGTTTAGAGGAGCAATGATGTCTCATGACCTACTTTTCTTTTTATTGATGTTTGTGGATTGTCTTGGTGAAAAGACTAGGGAAAATTTTCTCCTAGTATGAGTCATGACATTCCTTGTTTGTTGACTATCTATTTTTGCAAGTGGATAACTTTGCACACCTTGTTCTATGTCATATCATGATGTTTATTGTCCATTTGTTATATTTTTAATGTCCAATGATGATTAAATGCAAAGCTTAGTGTCTATCAAGAAAAATATTAATCTTTCTTTGTCTCCACTAACTCCATGCTAACATCCATATCCTCAATGCTAACATTTCTTCTATCCATAAACACATTGTCTATTATCAAACTTGCTTATTGGAATTATTTTTTTATTTTTTTGAAAATTGGCAAAAAAAATTGAGGGGGCATAGGTCTACCTCGTTCTCCTGTCAACACACTGGGGCATATTTTTTAACTAAACTTCTTTGACACAACACGATAAAATACATTGTATCAAAGAGGGGAAAAATATAGACACTAAAAATTGTCCTTTGCCTGCAAACACCATTTTCATCATCAATCCCCTTTCTTCCTTACAGAATTGAATAATTTTATTTATAGGATTATTGTCTAAGGTCATATTTCTTCTTGATTAATTAAATCAATTTTATTTATTTAATTATTATCATTTTCTACTATAATTAAATAATTATTTTAGTTATTTAATTATTCAGTATCCTCTTCCTCTATAATTAAATAAATTTTATTTATTTAATTATTTACTAATTGTCCTTTTCCTCCTTTTTAAAATTAAATTATTGTTTAATTTAAAAGTCAATTTTCCCTCTTCGTCTGTAATTAAATAATTGTTTAAATTATTTAATTATTTCTTTTCCCTCATAAATTAAATAATTTTATAATTATTTAATTTCTCCAACAACCTCTTTTTCTATGCCAACCTCTTTATCCATGCCATTCTTATCTCTTTACATCTCATTTAATTCCCACCCTTGATTGAATTATTTTATAATTTAATCTCAACCATCCATCCTTTT
Organism: Sequoia sempervirens; assembly: GCA_007258455.2. NCBI lineage: Eukaryota > Viridiplantae > Streptophyta > Pinopsida > Cupressales > Cupressaceae > Sequoia > Sequoia sempervirens. Next base: position 785,233,543 of record VDFB02281492.1, read on the forward strand.
CCTAGTCATATCTTTGCCCTAATTTATCCCTAACCCTATTTAATACATCTTTCAATCTTGGCCATTGATTTTCATGTCATATTGGGTTTTAATCCTAGCCATTCATTCACATTTGGTTTTCTATAAAAGAGACCTATCATTGTCATTTCAACCTACCTAGTTCATGCTAATAAGTACATGTTTAAGGATACAAGTACAATCTTCAATATTTTTCTATCATTATCATTAGGCTTATTGTTACATACTCAAAATTTGAGGGAAACCAAGCATATAAAGCAAGATGGAGAAGGAAAATGGAGATGAATCAACCATAGCATAGAGATATGAGTAATATTGCTTTATGTTTTGCTTTCTATGTTGGATTGTGCTTCATTGTTGGTTTAGGGCTTTAGGGTTTGTTTTTTGTTGATTCATGCCTTGTACCTTAATGCTACCCTATTCTATACAATCTATTACCATAAAAGAGATCTCTCAACATCATTTTTGGAAGCATAAACATTTATGATTCTAAAAGAATGATTGTCAATAATATAGGTTACATTGTTAATGGGGTCAAAATATTTGTCAAGAAAATGTGGAAGCCACCTAGTAAAGATAAAAGTGATGAACCCTCCATGTCTAGCTTTGTGATTGGTGTAGAACATAGCACTAGCAAGCCATATCACACAACATGCAAAAAAAAACATGAAACCAAAAATATTCACTTCCTATAAATAAATAACATCTACAGCTAACTACTTTTGACAAGTATCCCTCATAGAATAATTTTTGGAGAGGTTCATGAGACCTTAAACATTCCAAAATAGAAAATTCATGGGTGAGAGTCAAGCATTTCCTCATTATTTTGTTCTTGGAGAGTGGAATAATGATTCTATATAAAATCCAAGGAGAAATAACCATTTGAATTGAAATTTGGGAAATGGAATCCTCCATTTGTTAGTGGAATATTCACCCTCTTTTAAGTTCCTAGGTTATCTACTAGACTGTTTCAAATTCTTTGGCAACGGGGGAGAGTGATTTTTTTTATTATGAAGATAAAATCAACACTAGCTCTACCATCTGAGAGAACCTTAATTTGGAGGATGACTCACTTGAGGGTGGACCAACTTATTTCCCCTTATTAGAAGGGTATGAAACAACTATTGGTTGCACCTTGGTAGTGGAAGAATATGAAGTAGGCTATTATTTAGCTTACACCTCGTTAGTGTTGGCATTTTTTCCTTTATGGTGTAAAACCATAGTCTATTTTTCCTCAAATTCTGAGGTGAGAGCCTCCATAAACCAATGTACCTTAACCAATTGAGGAGGTGATTTAATCTAGAGAGTTACTAGAGGGAAGCCCTTAATTTTATTCCTGAAAAATTGACACTAAAATCAAGTGTTGGGTAGATTAAAGCACTAATTGAGTGTGACAAAATTTATTGATTTAAATATCAACTAACTCTTACAAAATCTTAATGAAAACACAATTTTTATGGATGAATTCCATAAAAACTACTAGATGCCACTCAAATAATCTTTCCTAGAGAGGAAGAAATGAGTTGTAAAATATTCCAACATGGAAGGGGAAAATCTAAAAATTTAAGCCAAATTGGTACATAGAATTTATTTTCATTTGAGACTGTGAAGTCTTAGGTCCATGGTTGAAAGATAAATAAAGATGAGCAAACATACTAGAGGCCATGCTTGAAGATATTCTTAGCATGGTTGGCCTCAAACAAATGAAAAATAAATAACCACTTAGTAAGGTTCTAAGCAACATCAAGTTAGACCCCATGTGGGGCCTAGTGCTTGTTGACCCATTCTCAAAGCATGCTTTTAGGGGAGGGTTTCCCCACAAAATATCCTATGAGAGTGAAATTTTCAAACCATCTGCAAGCACTATAAAATTTAGGGATGGAAAGACCACATCCATTAGAGATTAATAATTCATACCTAATTATATACCTTTAAGACAATTTTTTTTGGAATGCTTGCTCAAAGGAGCCATTTTGCAGAGCCACCAAACCATCAACACTACCATAAATTATTGTTTTGAAGCCATTTGAGGGCACAAAAAATAGAATAAACAATACCATAATAAATATGAGAAAGTAAAGAGTTTCCTAGGATAAGGGTGAATGGTGACATAAGGAAAGAAAAGAACTACAAAAAACACAAACCCTAGTAGAGTGTAACACACCACCTAGTTGATCAATCTAGGTAAAATCCACATTTCCCATTTGTAAGGGAATTGTGACTTGAATGAGCAATATTTTTTCAAATCAATTAGAAGAAGAATACAAAGAATATATGTAAGAGGATTTCCCAAGTGACATGATGGTTATGGATATGCCCCCTTGAGAGAGTATATAGGGATGAAAGATATAGATGGGCAATTGAAATGAGAATGGTATAAAATGAATGAGGTAAAATTAAAGGTGGTAAATGAAAGTGATTAAGAATAAATATTAATTATAGATTAGTAATATAAAAAATGTGTAACAAAGAAAATGAGCATGAGAATTAATGGAATGATGATGAATGCTATGAATCTTGCATGAAATTTTAAATATTTAAGTAATCTAATTTACTATAGCTTATAATATGATGCACAATGATATGAAAAACCATGATTTCATTGTTATAATATCTCATAATATTGAAAAAAATAATTCAACAAATAAATAGCAATGAAAATAACAGACATAAATGAAAATGAGAGGAAAAAATAAAAAGATCAAATGCTTGTCCTTGACTAGATTAAATTCTGAGATTTATTGATCAATGAAAATGATAGATTTCATTTGCCCCAAGCAATGATATGTGAGGGGTTGGATTGGGAATGATATATCTCAATAAAATTACAATTATATTGATATTTTAAAAGAACTAAGGAATTTTCAAATAGATTTTTTTTGGATTCTACTTTTCTTTTATTTTTATTTTTATTTTTTATATATATCATTAGATAATATATAAATTTTATTATTTTATATTTTTGAATGTTTTTAGATTTTTTTTTAGGTTTGACCATGTTCCATTCTAAAATAGTGTTTGAGTGCACTCTAGAGAGAATTGAATATGTCACGATCTTCCCAAACTATTCTTCAAGAATTTGTTGTGTCCTTGCCAAGGTCAAACTAGGAATAAGGAATGACTAAGATGGATGACAATGAGAATAATTGAGAAAAAAATGGGTTGAATGGAGTGGGACCTACCTCCAAGTGTAGGGTACTTATAAAATAGACTGCACATTATGTTAGAAACTATTTTTCATCATGGTAATTTCCCAAGGTGCCATATGAATGGTTTTCACCTATGGATTGATAGATTGATAAACATACTTCATCATGGTAAACCAATAATACCCCTTTTTAAGTATTTTATTTGCACAACCATACCAATAGTATGTGACCCACGTATTCTATCATGAACATTAATTTCTAAGTTATTTTCTTCTAAATTTAAACATCTTAACAAGTTATCATCATAGTCACTATAATAGAGGGTGTTACCAAGGATATTAAAGTGGGATGCATGTGTTGGATGAAGGATTTGCATTGGTTATATGAAAGAGAAAATTTTAAATTCCATGATAGAAAGGGGAATTAGAACCAATAATATCACTATCCATTTCAAATTATACGATATCATATGTTGGGATTAATAGTTGTTCAACCAAAAATTGCCATCATTTGTTCAATAAAAATTTAACATTGTTGGGAATCATGTTACATGTCAAGAAAGGATCTAGTAGTTTAGCTTTATATATATATATATATATATATGATCCTTTTCTAACAAATTTTATTCAAAGAATGTCCATATTATTAGTTCATTTATTATAATTTTAAATTTTGTGGAAAGCCCAATTTTGAATAAGAGAACCTTAAAAATAATTTTACATAAAGATGATCACTTTAGTGATATTAATTTCATGCTTTTATTTAGGAGGGTACCTTTTATATCAGAATTTATTTCCATAATAAGAGTTAGTGTACTAGTACTTTTTAGGGTGAAATTTGTATATTGATACTAATTTTTAGTTGGTTTTATTGTGCTTATTATGTTTATTCCAAATCAACATCTATATTTGTTTAGCATAATCATATAGTATAGAATACACATGCTTATCATCTATAAAAAATTTTAAGGTTTAGTAATAGATGACTTCATAGCACATTTTATTCATATCATTCACTAACCATCTTCTATGTAATAATATGATAATGTTTTCATTAAATTTTTATTGAAGAAGAATAATTTTTCTTTTAACACTAAGAGTTTATATGAATATGAAAATTATAATATTTACAAGATGGAAGATCTAGTATATAAAATCGTATTAGCTCTTTGAGCATCTATAGTTATAATTATGCTATTTATTAGCAAAGTATTTAGATTTGATCTAACTTTGAATGAAAATCCTTGATAAGATCTATAATTTATGAAATAAAATTATTGATGAAATTAAAGTGATAGATTTAATAATATCCTAGCTATTTTTGGTGAGTTATAATGTAGATTCAACTTAAACTATTGAGGATAGTAGCTAAATTACAGGGGGAGAAATGTTATGAAAGGTTTTCTCCAAAGTGAAAATAAAGTTATGAAAGAATTAAAAGGAGATATAAAAATAAAGGATAATATGATCCTTTGGTTAAAATGGAGATGAATAAATAATATTTATATAAAATCTTTTAAAAAGGGGAGGAATAAATGTATTTATTTAACAATTACTTTAAAAAAATCATTGTGAAAGGGTGTGATGGTTTGAAAACCAATCCTTAATATTTATATAAAGCATTTATTTGAGACTTGGAAAGGGAATGGAGAACACTCAAAGAAGAAGGTGGTTTGGTGGGCTATGAGCATTAGAGAGGGGCACACAAGAGTGTCCAAATCAAGGTACAAGGTACACTCAAGACTGTCCTAGCTAGGGCATGGTGCAAGTAGGCACACCTTTCTATGCAAGTAAGCATAGATTGTGTTGTTAAATAGGTCTTCCAAGTGTGCTATAGTGAAGGCCAATGCCGATAAAATATTCCAATGGTAAGAGTGACCTTTCAAAGTGTTGTGATTTAGATAAGTATTGAAAACCATTGATATTAAAAGATATTGGGAGTATATGATAACTATGTTAATATATGATTGAAACATATGGTTGTGCTATGAAATTTACTATGCTAATAATTTATTTTAGAGTTCTTATTTTAGTGTATAAATTATCACATATGGTTGTGTTTGATTGGTAAACTTGCAATGTGAGCTACTTTGTATTAACTTAAAAAAAGGAAATTGCAATTTATATACAAAAAATAGGTCTTAGCTTGGGATTCTATGAGTAACTAATTCACCCTATTATGATCTAGGAGACTAGAAAAATATTGAGTAGTCTATAGCCTTATACAATTTTCTTCTTTACATATTTAGCTATATTAATGCAGTATTATGATTTCACTAATATTTGTATTCTTCAACTAGAACCTAGTTTAAGAAGGCATACATCCATTCAATTCCAAATATGGGCTCAATATTTGTCATCTTACTTAGGAAAGAGTAGCCCTTGGAAACCTTGACTCATTGATTCTCCAATGTTGTTGTCATAAAATTCACCATAAAGGGGAGTCGTAACACCTCCTCATTGTCATCTAGAAGACTATGAATATCTCGCTAATGATGGATTCCAAAGTCAGCCCTCACCACACCTAGAATCTTGTCCAGACCTCTAAGGAACTCTATTTTGATTAATTCCTTACCCATGCCTCACACCATCTCTTTTGGCTCTCCTAATTCCAAAAGGGAGGCCACAAATTTTGAGTCAATATTCATATTGAACCTATATCTATCTTCTTCCACCAAAAATTTGATGCCTAAAACCTATTTAATTATGATCAACTCACACATATATTGAGTTTTAAAGACCATTTTTAGCCTGTGTTTTGTTATAACTCCTAAAAAAATCATTTGTCTTTTTTAACAAACCAACCTTACAGGTGTGCCTATCACCCTATGCTATAGTTGTAAATCTATGAGACGTGTTTTCTTTCATCTGATTTTTTTCTTTAATAGGATCCTAATGCCTCCTTCGCATGAATCACTACCTAGCCCAACCTGGAGAGGAGTACAAAAATCATTTCACCAACCTCATTTGTGATTCTTCGCTTTCATTTTAATGACATTTTGGCCTTGGTATTTTAAGAATTCTTGAGAAACCTTTAGAACTCCTTATTCATTATAAAATATGTTGAGTTTCTTATCAAATCTATTAATGGGAGATTGTGCTAGGCTCACCTTGTTAGAAAATTATTTGAGGTGACATGGGATTTAACTACATTGTTCAATATTTAATATACCATTTGCTTCTAGGTTGGAAAGTCTATTAGCCTCCATGTTTTCCTCCTTATAAACATGATTCATTATGAAGTTCTAAATTGTTGCTAAAATATCTAAGATTTTCTCCAAGAGACATTTTAGTTTTTATTTTTGTATCATCCCTTTTCAAATAGAATTTATGATTAGAGCAGAGTCACCTTCCACCTCTATGTATGAGATCACGTGACTTTGGCAAAGCTCTAAACCAACTATGAGGACTTGCATCTTTGTAGTGTTTATTTTCCCCTCTTGTAATAGAATGAAGACTCTACATAGTTTTGTACATCTCCAATCATGATTTATGCAACCAGTACCAGAGGCACTAGGGTTACCTCTCAATGCTTCATTGAAGTTTAGCTTACACCAACCCCAATTGGGAGGTACCCACTTGGACTCTACCCTAGATTTAGAGGATGCTTCACCCCCCACCCCACACACCAATAGAGGGTACATACCATACCCATTTTTATTATATGGTTATCCCAAAGTGTCTAAATACTAAGTTTGGATTCTAGTTTTGCGTTCTATTATTTTATAATTCTACAATTGTAGCTTCTACTTTATTCAAGAAGGATGGTACGTTCATTTCTCTTCCCTTCAATATTCTCTTATTCTTCTCCTTCCAGATTTACTAAATCATAATTAAGGGGATTATTATCCAAAGACATGATAGCATTGCTTCTTGTATAATGTTGGCCTTGAGACTTGAATGAACTCAAAATATCATTTGGTAGGGTGCATACACATCCTAATTTGGCACATAGACATCTCTACCATTCTTGATTAAATTCATAACTAAGGAGAAAGTGGTTTAGTTCCTCTTATGAACTTCTGCAAAGTGAACACCTTGAAGGGCCATGAAAGCCCATTTTTAACAATCTATCTACTATTAGGATCCTCCTTTGTAGGGCTTCCCATGCAAAATCCCCTTCCTTAGGGAGACATAATTTATTCTAGAAAATATGAATAGGAATCTCTATTCCCCCAATGCTTCCCTCTAGTAACCTATACCCTTCTTTTATATTGTATTGGCATCTCTTTTCCCCATGCCTTATTAGCTTGTTGTTACCCTGCCTCAAGGCTATGCTTTTGTTGATTAATATAATTTTCAAGAGATTTACCTCTTGGTCTAAGATATTCAAATTTTAAGCTTCTTCCATTGCCACTATGCAATTCCATCTCTATGGATCACCTCCATGCAATTCCTCACCTTGGGCCCCCAATTTCACTCAAAAATTCTTCTAATTTGGTTTGATACCTCTATTTTATTGAGGGGAGGGTATCCACCCATGAGTCCTCCCAAAAGAGGGTAGTCTTCCCATCATGTATATCCCATGTGAGGTAATCAATTATAATTGATCTGTAATTCATTATAAAATTCAATATTCTTGAGCCCCAATGTATTCTTTTTCTTATTGAAATATTTGAAGGATCAAGGTTGTCAAATTATTTTATATTGTAATAATTTTACCCACTTTAGCTTTAGTTCAAATATCTTCCATACTAACTTTTCCCCCATATATTTATTTTGTAATACTTGTCTCTTTAAACCTGTAGACACTCAAGTTTGTCCTCATAATTCTCACAATATTCATCTATTGATTAAATAGATATTATTATTTACTTAATCAATCTATCCATTTACATAAACAACCATATCCATCCCATGGTCGTTCACTAACTGTTTGCATAAACGATCATTCTCGTTTATTTCCATTCATAATTTGTCTCATAAACATTCATTTTTGTTTCCATAATAAAACATAATCATTCATATCATAATAAATCATTTATCATAGTCATCAACTATTGTTTCATAATAAACTAATTATCATAATATTTACAATAAATCATTTCATTTGCATGAATCGTTCACTTCATATTGCATTTCATTAAATCATTAAAATATTATAAGCATCTATCCATACTATAAGCATTTATTCATTCAATAATATTATAAGCATTTAATCATTTGCATAATCAACCATTTAATCCCTAAATCATTTCATATTCATCCATTTGCATTAATCATTAAAATGCATTCATATATTTCATTAAATAATTTAAAACTCATAAATCAAATTCCATGAAATTAGCTTAAAATTGCACATTAAATTCATAAATCAATTTCCATAAAATTAGCTCAAAATTGCACAATTTGAGCTTCCAGACATGAATCATGGCATAAATCACTCCACTCATTTCTCATTTCTCATTTTCACATTATGCATTCATCTATAAAAACCTCCTCCTTCTCACTTTTTGGGGATACACATTTTTATTTAAAAATTCAATTTCAATCTCTCTTCCACTCATCACAGCTTCTTGTTGCACTTGTGCTCATAAAAATCTGAGAGCATCAAATGCATAAATCAAGAATCATGGTGAAATAGGAAAACAATGGAGTTGATTTTCCTTTGAATGCATTTATTTTAGTTTTGCATAGTTTAGTTTGCATTTTGCATTTGTATTCATTTGGAAAGGCTTTATTGATGATATGCTGAAATTTTGATTTGAATTTATAGATTAAATCATTTAGCTTCTTTAGTTTTCAGCATAAACAAAATGGTGAACCCGTGAATGCCTGGATGAATATTTTCACATTTTGCATGCACACTGATCTGCAGAAAAATTGAAAGACAAATCTGATATGATCTACATTTTGCATCAATTTCTTTGCATTTGATATGATCTACATTTTGCAGAGAGCATATCGATTTCTTCACATCTGAATATGATATATATTTTGCAGGATCAACAACTCCAGATCTGATATGATATACATTGTCTCATTTTGTAGTTGAAAGGAAAAATATGATATCAATTTCTTTGCAGCAAGTTACATTGTGAAAGCATTTCAAAATACAATAAAAACTTTAATTCAAACAAAAGCAAAAAAAAATTAAAAAAATCATTGGCATAATTTAAAAATGTATCACTTGACAATATGAGCTTGTAGCACAAATCTTTGATTTGAATCTTTGAATAATGAATAAACACCCCACAACATTTTATCCTGCAATTTAATTTTGAGTGTCAGTTTTTAGTTTTAACATTTAAATTAGATTTTTAGTTTTTAACATTTAAATTAGACATTTAAATTAGATTTTTAGTTTTCAACTTTTAAATTAGATTTTAGTTTTTAGCTTTTAACTTTTAATGTAGAGTTAGCTTTTAATTTTTAAATTAGATTTAGCTTTTGTTTTTAGCTTTTAACTTTTAATAGCTTTTTCTAAATTAGATTTAAATTTTTTTTAATTTTGATCTTTTTAAATTTAGTTTTATTTTAGAATGTAGATTTAATATAGATTTAATTCAAATTTAATTTAATTTAATCTAGTTTGGATTATTTTTTTAATTTAGATCAATTTTTAGAACTAGATTAATTTTAAGACTTAGATTAATTTAGATTAATTTTAATTAACTTAGACTAATTTTTAATTCAATTTAGAGTTTTAATTTCTAATTTAATTTAGATTTTTAATTTTTAGATTTACTATTTAATTTAGATTCTTAACCTTTTAATTTAGTCTCTAATTTCCCATTTAGTTAGATTATTTTTAATTTAGTCTAGTTTTTTAGTTACTCATTTAATTTAGTTTAATTTTACTAATATAGTTTAGATTTTAGTTTTAGATTTCTTTTCTTTTAGTGTGGATTTTAAAGTTAGAATTAAATTAAATTTAGATTTTAATTTAATTTAGAAGTAATTTAGATTTAGATTAAATTAATTTTGTTAGGATTTATGTTAGTTTTCATTTTGGTTTAGTTTTAGTTTTGTGACTAATTTTGTTAATTTGGTTTTTTTTGCAGGTTCGCATGTCAAAGGCTCACAAATATAAATATACGTTTGACGAAGATTTGAAATCAAAACTACTAACTAGTTTGGTGTAGGATGCGGTCAAAGGAATGTGATTTGAAACTGAGTGTATTCATTTTATTAGATCACATTTTTCAATTGGTGTTTTAAAATGAACAATTGTCTTCTCTCACATAGGCTTAGCTAGGAGGTCAATGAACACTATTTGTTGTGTTTGAAGGATGGTAGGTATTATGCTCTCACCTTGTGCAAACTCGATGATTAGAAAGCTAGACCCATCTATTTTTGTGTTTATAACCTTAGAGGGGTCTGCCTCGAAAGAGGGAACGACTCCAACAGGTTTTTCACTCAGGCCAGTATATAAAAGGATGAGACTAAACTATCAAGTCCTCATGGTATGTAGGCCTTAGCCGTGCAATGCCATTCAAAAATGGTTACCTACCTTTTCTTTTAAAGGTATAAGAGCCCCTAGTAGAGTGGTTAAATCCTTAAGTGGCTTGTTGTACGCTTGTGAGGTGCCATGTCCCTAAGTATTCACTAGAACCCTCTTGTGTTAGAAGCCAAAATCCCTTCTATTTGCTAGTGCAACAATGGTCATTGTGAAGGAATCCACATTCTCACAATTCTTAGTAGACGTGACCAACCTGCCATGGGAGATTTATGGGGGTTGGAAGCTTGGTTGACCTGAGAAGTGAGTGCACTATAAGGGGGAGCCCTTGTGGCCAAGCTTCTAGATTCATCTGCTAAGAATAAGTGTGGTTGGGGAAACCCATGTGGAATCTAGCAAATATAGTCCTTGCCAACCTTAGGATTTGTGCTTGTATTGTTAAAATCAAACACTTTGTTTGCTATGTCTTGTGCGTGTGTTCAAAAATAGACCTCAAATAAACATCACACCAAGTAACTTGCAACATCTCAAACTTTACAAACCTCAAAAGGTTCAACAATACAAACACCCAACATGAACCTATCACTTAGATTTCTTGAGGCCATCATCCTTCAATTCTAATCTTCCAATCCTTGCATTCCACCTAGTCCTTGCATTTCATCCTAGTCCTTGCATTCCACCTAGACCCTGCATTTCACCTAGCCCTTGCATATTCATGGTCCTTACATATTCATATCCCTTTCATCCTAGTCCTTGCATATTCCTAGTCTTGCATACATAGGTCACATTGCATAGTCCTTGCATACATATATCATTCCACCTAGTTCTTGCATGTTCAACCCCTTTGCATATCATGACCATATCACCTAACCTTTACATGTTCCAAGAATTTATTCCTTTACATATTCATCATCGATCAAATCAAAACTTTAGCTTGCACTTAGGCTACTCTTCCTAGGTCTTGAAATCAAACCATTAGCTATCTATCACCTACATCACTTGAGGTGCATAATCCTTGAGTTAGGGAACATACCATTATCCTTCAGAGGGAAATCCTTTTGGAGTGCATCATCTCCTACATAACCTCTCTTGATCATTGGTCCTTGTGTCTATCCATCATAGCACAAGTAAATCCTTTACACTATAACCAACTTCAGACCTAGAGTTTCCCTTGAGCTTTTGTATTCTTAGCTTGTCATATCATACCATACCATTTTCATATCCCATATTATAATTATATCCTTTTCATTGCATCCTAGTCTTAGGTCTCATGCATTACCTTGGATTGAAAATCAGAACAATCACCTATGACACCTAGAACAAGAGCAAAAATGTTTCAAGAGGAAGGGAACCCTTGGGGAAAAGAATTTGATGAGGAAGATCACATTAGTGTTGCAACTAGTGAAACAACTGAAATTGATAGTGAATAAATAACACAATTCACCATAAATGAAGCTCTTAACGATAATAGATTCACTAAAGTTCTTACGGAGGTAGTCAAACGTAACCCACAACAATACTTCAAAGCCCTTGTTGATGAAGGAATCAAAATGCCTCTCGATTTTGACATACCATTACTCACAATGAATGACCAACCTAAATCTAGTAAATCTAAGCATCCCAAAACAAACAACGATGGTAGGATCAAGGATCATAGGCCCTTTTATCTACAACCTGGTTACAAGAGATCTTCAAAGACATCAAAACCTGCACCTACAAACGATCCTATTTTCGATGAGCTTAGAACATTGAGACAAGAATTGGATACTCTCAAGAATAGTAAAACATCGACTCACAAATTCTCCATTGAAGATATATGTCCTTATCCCTTCGATCCGAGCATACCAATTCCACCTTTTCCTAACCACTGGGACATACCAAAACTTGACAAATACAATGGAAAAGGAGATCCTAAGAACCACTTAAGACAATTTTGTGCTACTACCATGGAATTTGCAATTGATGAAATGAACCTTATGAGATTATTCCCTCGTTGTCTAGGAGGAGAGGCTATGGAATGGTTTTCACGATTACCCCCGACCATCAAATCTTTCCAAAAATTGGCTAATAAATTTATCTCCAATTATAGTTTCAATTGTGACCTTAAAGTGACCATGACAAACCTTTTCAACACCAAACAAAAACAAGGTGAATCTTTTGTGTCATTTTTATAAAGATGGAGACATTTAACAAAATGATTGCCTTATGCCATTCCCGGTCAGGAATTGGTTGATCTCTTTTTTCAAAATTTGAACAAATAAATTGGAAGGGAACTTCGCCTCAAATGCTTGAATTCCTTTGATGAAGCCATAGAGATGGTATTTTGTATTGAACAAACTCTTATCAATGATGGGACTATTAAACTTAATAATGAAAAAGATCAAAAATCGAATTCAAACAACAAGACACCTTTTTGGGTTAAGAACAACAATGTAGTCAATGACGGAGTTGTTGATGCAAAAACAACTAAAACACCATCACCTGTTTACAATCTCAAAGGTCCATCTTCAGATAAAGGAAAAGAAAAACAAAGAAGTTTCCCTAAAAAATATTTTACACCATTGGGACAATCACTTGAATCTGCATTAAAATAACTTCTTGAAAACAATATAATAACATTACTCAAAATAAAGGAATATAATCCACAAGTCAAACCCGCATGGTGGAATGAAGATCACTTTTGCGACTATCATAGACACAAAGGACATAAGACAAATAGCTGCAATAAACTTTGACATTTAATACAAGACCTTATTGATGACGGTAAGATAGCAATTGATGGAAACACTCCTTCTGGTAACTCTGATTGCAAGGTGTTTAAAAACCCTTTCCCTAAGCATGACAAGGATAAAGGAAAGTCTCTTGAATCTAGTGATGGTGTAAATTATACTACTGCAAAGTATGACTATACCATACATAACATCAGTGAGGTTGATAATCATGTAAACACTTTCATTATAAAAGGCAAAGAACCTAATTGCAAGGTTACTACCCGCAAAGGCACAGTTACCCTTAAAGGTCCTAATGAAAAAACCCACTAAACTAGATTTGCAATATAACCTCATAGAACATTTAGGAAAAATGCCCATGCAAATTTATATACTTGAGTTGCTACACCTATCTCCTAAGCATAAAGCTATCCTAGATAAAGTGCTTGCTACTACTACAGTGCCTACAGACCTACATGTAAGTCAATTCCAAGCTATGGTGGGACACATCACCTCTCCTCATACTGTCACTTTTACTGAAAACTATGATGCATCCCTTCGACAACTGCATAATGCAACTTTACACATTGACGTCTTCATCCATAATGTTAAGATCAAGCGAGTTCTGATAGATGGAGGAGCAAGCCTTAATATTTTTACTCAAGAATTGATCACAAAATTAGGGTTCTCTAAAAATGCAGTTGATCCAAGTAAAAATATTACCATAAAGGCATATGATGAAGAGGAACGCTCATCTAAAGGATCAGTTACTCTACCAATTAGAGTTGGCCCTATGGTAAAGGATGTGGTTTTCCAAGTCCTTGATCTCCCACTGATCTACAATATCCTCCTTGGAAGACCTTGGGTTCATGCAATGCAAGAAGTACCTTCTACATACCATCAGTGCATTAAATTCCCACACAGTGGTGTTGAAATCACCATACGAGGAGATCCCAACCCTTTCATGTATTGCCATAATCTAAGCCCTAAAACTGAAATCACAATCCCAAACAACCATGAAGCATTTCCTTCCCAAGAATATGTTGATCCAGAGTCCTTAAAAGTATCCTCCTCAAAATTCAATGAAACTGCGATAAAAAGACAAGTAAAAGAACAAGGAGTAGGGGAATATACCTTGAATCTTTCCCTTTGCATTGGAAAGCTACCTTTATCTCCCCACACCTACGGAAAACCACAGATGGCTAAGACCACATCAAATGCAGATACTACAGTGATTTGTAAATCAACTACTTTCAAAAAATAGGGAGCCCTTATAATGAAACAAAAGAAGTTGATCTCCTGAAATGGTTATACAAAGATGAAGATATAGAAAAGGAACAAACTAAAATAAATATACCTATTGAACAATATGGTAAAGGATTTGATCTTTTGAAACAAATGGGATATGATGGTAAAAGTCCTCTTGGCTTATAGAAATAGGGTATCTTAGAACCAATACAACCTACTTATATGCAAAAAGTCGTTGGTTTAGGATATGATACGCAAAAAGATAAGACCTTGAGTACCGCGTGTGCTTCAAGTAAGGAAGTAGAGTCCTCTAATGCTACACAGATAAATGAGGAAAGTGACATCGATGACTTTATTGACATTTATGACTATGATAGTGTCCCTACCCCTGAACCCAATCATAATATTTGTACCCTTGAATCCATTCAAAATTTTGACTTGAATCATGATCCTTTACCCTTGGTTCACCCCAAACTCATTGATTTCGATCAGAAAGGATGACCACAACTAGATGTATTTGAAAATGATGAGGCAATCATAAAATTTCTAGGAGCACGAGAAGACACACCTCTTGAGGACCATAAAGCAAGATTCATCATAGAACTCAATAGTGTGGCTTACTTTGGGGGGAGTTCCAATCCTTTCAGTCACAAAATTATTGAAAATATAAATAGGTCTTCTAGTGAAAACTACTCTGCGGAGCTATTAGACTCAAAAAAAGTAAAAATAAATGACGTATCCAAGGGTGAAAACCTCTCTGAGGCACCTGAGGATGGAAGTCTTGACACACTTCCCTTAGCAGTATATCATGAAAAATCATCTATGTCGGTGGAGAAGACAGTACCAACAAATCTGGGCACAAAATAATAACCAAAGATAATTCATCTAGCAGAATAATTAACACCTGAAGAGAGAATAGAGCATATATAGTTTTACAAGGAAAGACAAGTTAACTTTGTGTGGTCCCATGCAGATATGCCAGGAATTGATCCAGATCTACTAATGCATCACTTGTCTTTACCATTGGGGGAAAAACTTGTTAAACAAAATTTGAGAAAAATACATCCACACATTGCTCTATTGGTAAAAGTTAAATTACAAAATTTGCTAGATGTGGGATTTATAAGACCTATTGATTATGTTGATTAAATTTCAAATTTAGTACCAGATTCAAAACTTGATGGGGGCATCTGAGTTTGCACAGACTTCAGAGATTTAAAAAAATCTTGTCATAAGGATGACTTCCCACTTCCAAACATTGACATGATAGTGGATTTGACAACGAGGCACAAAATGCCACCCCTCACGGATGGTTTCTCAGGCTACAATCAGATTAAAATTGATCCTGAAGATAAAATTAAAACAACATTCACTTGTCCTTGGGGAACCTTCTGTTGGAATTCCATGCCCTTTGGGTTGAAGAACGTTGGAGCTACATACCAACGTGAAATGACCACTATCTTTCATGACCTGATGCATACCTATTTGGAAGATTATGTAGATGATTTTTTGGGAAAATCCTACACCAAAGTTGGACATCTAGAGATCATGGATAAAATTTTCACAAGATTAGAACAATACAAGGTCTGGTTGAATCCAAAGAAATGTGCCTTCAGAGTAACCTCTGGGAAAATCCTTGGGTACATTGTCTCATCTAAGGAATTGAAGTTGATCCTGCAAAAATAAAGGCTATACTTAAAATGACTCCACCTAATAATATCAATCAAATGAGATCATTACAAGGAAAGCTTTAGTCTATCTGCCACTTTATAGCACAACTCGTAGATAAATGTCAACCCTTTCAACATTTGTTACACAAGAATGTTTCATTTAGATGGGATGACAAGTGTGAACAAGCTTTTCAGAAAATCAAAGAATATCTTATGACACCACTAGTAAGAGTACCTCCTATAGATGACAAGCCTTTAATTTTGTATATATCCACAACCACCATAGCATTGGGGGAACTTTTGGCACAACTTGATTCTGAAGGAAAAGAACGTGCAATCTATTACATTATCTACACTCTAGTGGGATATGAGCTCAACTCTAGTCCTATTAAAAGAGAATGACTTGTTGTAGTTTTTGCATCACAGAAGTTGTGACATTACATGCTTACACATTAGACAAAGCTCATTGCAAAAATTGATCCTCTTAAGTACCTCTTGAACAACGTAGCACTCATAGGACGATTGGCTAAATGGGTGATGATTCTCAGCGAGTTTGATATTGAATACATAGAACTAAAAGAAATCAAAGGAAAAGCTATAGCAAATCAACTCACCGATGCTCCTGTGATAGATAATCATCCTCTTATTACATACTTTCCTGATGAATCAATCTTCAACATGGAATCTACACATCTTTGGACTTTATATTTTGATGGCTCCTTCACACAAGGTGGTTCTGGTGTTGGCACTCTCTTTGTCACTCCACAAGGAGATTGTATACCTAAAGCTTATAAGATATAGTTTCCATGTACCAACAATATTGTAAAATATGTGGCATTACTTTTTGGGCTCTGTATAGTTGTGCAATAGAAAATCCTAGAGTTGCGTGTTCTTGGTGACTCTCAGCTAGTGATTAGACAAGTCAATGATGACTATAAAACAAAAGATGAAAAATTATTGCCTTACAAAAGAATGGTGGATGACTTCAAGGCCTATTTCACATCGATCTCGTTTGATCAGATTCCCCGAGATAACAACAGATTTGTTGATGCAATGACAACAATTGGTTCACTTGTGGAAATGCGAAGTAATGTCGTCTACTGTGAGTTCTTGGTGGAACCTCTTTTGGAACTTGCTTACAATATACCACAATTTGAAATGATTTGTCTTATTGTTGGTCCTAATTCTCAATGGTATGGGGATATTTATACCTATCTTTAGGATAACACCTTGCCATCGGACCTATCCAATAAATTCTGTAAAACCTTTATCTGCCAAGCCTCACCACCTGCCTGAGAATACCATACTGATCTTTGACAGGATCAGAGACATCTGTCATTATGGTGTTCCTCTATGCATCATCATAGATAATGGTCGTCCATTCAAAAATCAGGATGTCTGTGAACTCTGTGAGAAATTTCATATACAACATCATTTTTCCACACCTTACTATCCTCAAGGTAACGGCCAGGTTGAGGCCTCTAACAAAACCATTCTCAAGATTCTTAAAAATATGGTCAATGAAGTTGGTCGAGATTGGCATATTCAACTAAATCCTACCTTATTGGATTATCGCATGAGTGTTTGCACTCCCATAGGTGCTACCCCCTATGCCATTGTCTATGGATCTGAAGCCATCTTTCCCATCGAGATCGAGTTGCCCTCTTTGCACATCTCCTTGCACAATCAAATCAATGATGAAGAATACTGAGTTTCCTATCTACAGGAGTTGGAACTATTGGATGAACGAAGACAAACTATTGTCGATCATATTAGAGCATACCAACAACGGATGTGCTGAAGCTATAATCAGAAAGTGAAGCCATGTAAATTTGAGGTTGGGGATCTTGTCCTTTGTGAAAATCCTTGCAATCAACAAGACAGAGAAAAGAAGGGTAAATTTGAGCCTAATTGGTTGGGTCCATACGTTATCACTATTGTGTATGGATTTGGGGCATACCAGTTATCTACTCCAGAAGGTGAATTTCTTAGTGATCACATCAATAGTATGCACATTCGCAAGTTTTATACATGAATGCTTTAGAGGGTATAATCTTTTCAAAGTCTTGAAAAAATACAAAAAAATGAGAAAAAGACAAAAAAAATACAAAAAAATGAGAAAAAGACCTAAAAAAAATACAAAAAATAAATAAATTGAATGATGAAAAAAGAAAAGAGAAACCAATTCGTTCAATGGTGAAAACCACTTCGGTGGCACCTTGAGCAAGTACCATGGTGAAAATTGAGAAATCGATGCCATGTGTAGAGGCTTTGCTCCTCTTTCCTTTGGAGCTCTACTTCATCTTTTCATCTCATTTTCATTTACTCTCCACTTCAAAAGGAACTTTTCACACTCACCGTGGCTTGTGAATTGTTCGAAATTCCCCTCACTTGCTTGCTTTGCCATGCGTACTAGGCTGGTCCTATCCCTCACTAGGGCATCTCCTTAACCTTAGCTATTGGTTAGGATATTGAGCATCTCGTGGTCAAAGAAACTACCTCCTTTGTTTGTCTGCTTGCTTGCGAATTGTCTCTTTACATCGTAAAATGTCTTGAAAAATCCAAAAAATAAAATAAAATGTCCAGAAAAAATCCAAAAAAATCATAAAATGTCCTAAAAAAATCCATAAAAATCTTAAAATGTCCTAAAATAAATCAAATATTCCAAAAAATCCAAAAAAATCACATAACTTCAAAAATCCCTAAATAGTTACACTTTCAAATCATCATACTGCTTTGCACTTCACCAAAATCAAACACGCCAAGATTGGAAATCAAGCAAACATTATAACATACCTATCAATCCATCTTTCACATCCAACCAAACCCATAAACTATAACAATAATCAGTTCTATATCGAAGCATGATGCCTGTTTGTATGTTGATCTTTTCTTGCTTTATGATTTTTATCTTTGGTGGCATGCCTTTTAGCTTCTCTAGGATGTCTTGGACTAGAGAGGCGAGGATGGGGCATGTTCACTTGTTTGTTGTTTGTGGATTGTTTCTTATTCACAGGATGACTCGTCTTAGGACATGGTTGTCTAAAACCATCGAGGACCTATGAGTCTAGTGTGGGTAATAAAACTCCTTGTATGATAGTGTCTTCCATGCAATAAGTATTCAAGTCATCTAAGGTCCTTATACCTAGATGCTTATACTTCATTACTAAATAAAAAATCAAATAGTATTTAGTTCATCTAGATGTACATGTTATCTGAATGCTTATACTAATTTGCGACATAATAAGCTCAGTGATGATAAAAGCACTTAAAAGGCACAAGAGGCTTCATCACCTTCATTTTCTTCCATCTTGCATTTCTTTCATCTACCATTTCTTGCATTTCATTTTCTTCATCTTTCTTATTGTAAAGATATCAATCAATTATTTTATCCAACTGATATATGTCTCTTGACTCTAATCACAAATCAATCAACTTGCTTCTCGAAATCTCATGAGCCCTTAATCAATCATTTCATCTCCTTGTCTTGCGTAAGCATCATTAATTAGCTTAATCAACTCATCAACCCGTCTATATTGATCATTTCCATCAATTGTTTAGTTACACCTATCAACTGTCCATTTCCATCAAATGTACATCATTGCTTTATCACTTGTGCAATATTAGGTATCTAATCATTTTCTAGACATCTATCGAGAGATTAATCTTCTTACAATCTGTCTGATCAATCCCTCAAGGGGGCATATAATTCTTATCATAATCCTTACCAGGATATCTCTAGGGCATGTATCAGTTGATCAATCTTTTTCTTTGAAACAACACGACAATCTGCATTGTCTCAAAGAAGGGAAAAATGTAGACACTCAAATTTGTCCTCATAATTCTCATGATATTCGTCTATTGATTAAATAGATATTATTATTTCCTTAATCAATTCATTCAATACTTTCTTCTATTCATTCATTTCATCAAATCATTAAACTTTCTCATGCTCATTCACTATCCATTTACATAAACAATCATATCCATCACATGGTTGTTCACTAACTATTTGCATAAATGATCATTCAAGTTCATTTCCATTCATAATCCATCTCATAAACATTCATGTTCATTTCCATAATAAAGCATAATTGTTCATATCATAATAAATCCTTTATCATAGTCATCAACTATCGTTTCATAATAAACTAATTATCATAATATTTACATTAAATCATTTCATTTGCATGAATCGTTTACTTCATATTGCATTTCATTAAATCATTAAAATATTATAAGCATTTATCCATACTATAAGCATTTATTCATTCAATAATATTATAAGCATTTAATCATTTGCATAATCAACCATTTAATCCCTAAATCATTTCATATTCATCCATTTGCATTAATCATTAAAATGCATTCATATATTTCATTAAATAATTTAAAATTTATAAATCAAATTCCATGAAATTAGCTTAAAATTGCACATTAAATTCATAAATCAATTTCCATGGAATTAGCTCAAAATTGCACACTTTGAGCTTCCAGACATGAATCATGGCATAAATCACTCCACTCATTTCTCATTTCTCATTTTCACATTATGCATTCATCTATAAAAACATCCTCCTCACTTTTTGGGGATACACATTTTTATTTCGAAATTTGATTTCAATCTCTTTTCCACCCATCACAACTTCTTCTTGCACTTGTGCTCATAAAAATTTGAGAGCATCAAATGCATAAATCAAGAATCATGGTGAAATAGGAAAACAATGGAGCTTATTTTCCTTTGAATGCATTTATTTTAGTTTTGCATAGTTTAGTTTGCATTTTACATTTGTATTCATTTGGAAAGGCTTTATTGATGATATGCTGAAATTTTGATCTGAGTTTATAGATTAAATCATTTAGCTTATTCAATTTTCAGCATAAACAAAACCAACCCCACCATCCTCCTTCAATTTATAAATTCTTTCCCATGAACCTAAAGCCAATTTATCCTTCTATGAGGATCCTTTCCAAAAAAAATCCCTCATTATATGTGTTAATCTTCGATTCACCCCACTTGTTAGAGATAACCAGGACATTAGGTATATGGGGATTGCATAAATGGTTTCTTTGAGCATTATTATCTTGTTTACCTAAAATAGCTACCTCTATTTCCATGATACCACCCGATTTGACACTTTTCTACTAATGGATCCTATAACTTGTTTGATATCAACCTTGGTGCCAATGGGAGTCCCAGATAAGTGTTGGGGAACTTTTCGAGCTTGACGTCTAGAACTTTAAGTATCTATTGTTGTTTTCTTAGAGGGGTTGATAGAAGGAATATTTCTAATTTTGAGCCATTAGCCTCCTTCCCCAATGCATTAGAATAATTCTTCAATATTTATTTCATGCATTTGGCTTCTCTCCTCTTTTTTTCCCCAAACAACATCATATTATGTACAAATTTTTGATGTGAGACATGAAGGAGGTTAATTGTTATTTGAATCCCTTTTAGCTTCCTTTCTATCAAAGCCTAACTCATTTCCCTACCTAATGCATCTATCATTAGTGAAAAGATAAATGGGGATAGTGGATCCCCCTAATGAATGCCCCGTGATGACTCAAAAAGGCCTTTCAAAGAGTCATAATTCACTAGCACTTAATACATTGGGCTTACTACATAATTCAAGATCTAGTTTTTCCAATTACTTAAATCCAAATGTATTCAAAATATTGAAAATAAATCTCCAATATGATTTATCATATTCTTTCCTAATGTCCAATTTAGCAACATTTGTTGATTACCATTTCTCAGAGCTAAGTGAACTACTTCTTGTGCAATGGTGACACCACCCAAAATTGATCTCCTAGGCACAAATATTTCCTACTCTTCAATAATTATTTCTAGTAGGGTTTTCTTGAGCCTATTAGCAACTACTTTCACCAATATTTTCTAGATTATATTACATAGGGATATTGGTTGGAAATCTTCTAGGGCTAAAGCTTGCTCTTTTCTAAAATTAAAGTTATGAAGGTATTGTTTATCTCCTTCAACAATTTTCCATTTTTGTAGGAGTCTTTTATTGCTTCACAAACTTCCTTCCCCACAATGTGCCAGTATTTTTTATAGAAAGATGTTGAAAATCCATTTGGTCTAGGCACTTTATCTGGAAGTAGTTTTCATGCTCTATGAAAGCCCTAGTTAAAATTGTGTTATATGTGTCTATTACTAATTTGGGAGTGCTTGATGAGCTCGAAATATGCTCATAATTTGAATATTATGATGTATTTTTAATATCCTTACTCTTATTGCTGATGGTTGTTTTAACTCTTTGATTAAAGGCTTTTTATCTGAAATCGGGTAGTATCCTGTAGCAACACATTCCTATATTCCTGCAGCTTAACATCTCTATGTGTCTGTATTAATTGCCTTGTTTGACCTCACAAATGACTAATATAATACATGTGGTTTTTGGATAATGAAATGGATTTAATATGTGATTAATGAATGTGTATTGTGTTATTTTCCACGCATGCTTTCTTTCGCTTCTGTTGCCATGTGCGTTGCAGGTTGTTGAAGGAAGCATGAACAAGTCAAAGCACAGTAGATCTTGGCCTTGCAGTAAAGTCCATTTCTAGCACGGCATCGAGGAAGTTGTTCTAGCAAAGACTCTCTAACCGGGTCGTTGGGAGGAACTCTAAATGATCATTAATCTAGGAAGAGTGGAATACTAAATTCTCTCTGAATCGTGTTGAACAGATATGCCTTCATTTATGAGAAGTTTGTTCCTTAATTTCAGGATGCATTTATGTCCACGTCTTTCTCTGTTAGAGTTAGGTAGTTAGTTGCTTTTCTAATATAAATAAGTTTTCCTCCTGCGTGAGTGAGCAACAAAGTGTGTTAAAGTTAGTATTATAATGAGAAACAATGTTTTGTGTTAGTTTTCTTACAAGCAAAACAATCAATGTATATGATTCCAAGTTTATGAATAAAAGCTAATGAAGTTTTAAGTTCAATTCTTGCATAAACTGGTCGATGCTTGCTAAGGGGGGCCACTTAGTGAGTATCTGTAGTTAGTTATTTATCTCATGTTGATTATAAGTTAGATTTCATTCTTGAAGGTTTCAGTGCAAACTCAGTCATATATTGTTCCTACAGCATCGAGAATCCATCCCTGTGTTTGTTCCTGTAACATAAGGCCAGTTCATAGTTTGTTTCTTAGTAATAGTTGTCATGATTTCTACTTTGATTAAGTTATGCTTAAGTTAAGAAGACTTTACATTACATTCCTGCAGCATAAGTAGAATTCCTTCCAAGCATTTATTTCTGGTAAATTGTGACTGAAACTGGTTCTTAGTGCACATACGGTGCCACTCCATTTCAAGTATGCATTCCCTGGTTTGACAATGTAAATGAATGACCATAAGAAGATGTTAATCAGCTGCTAGAATGTCCAATTCCTAGGTTAGGATTTTCCATGACTTTTATATCCTTTTGTGGAATCGACCATTTTTGGCGCCGTTGTCGGGGATGGTGTCAAGCTAAGAACATGTCATAGTCATTGTTAGCAATAGTTTAGTGTGTTTATTCAAGCATTTTCAAATTTCTTTAATTTACGGTTAATTCTATTGCATGGATAGAAGAAGAGACGCTTTGGGAAGATTCCTCCCTAACCTTCCATTCATTGATAACAATTATGAACCAGCTTATAATCTATTTGAGAAAGGAGTAGACCAAGATATCAATCCATTTGTTGAAAACCTGCTTGTTGAATTGCCATTTTCCCCAGCTGACGAAGAACCTCAAGAAAATCCATTTGCTTTGATACTCCATCATGCAAATATGGCACGTAATCCACCTAATAAACCTCCTGCTTTTGAATCCCCATCATTGCTCAGCAAGATAATGATAACCTTAAAAATATTCCTTCTTCATTACTTCCCAAGTTCTATGGACTAGTTATAGAGGACACAGACACTTTCTTGTTTGAGTTTGACATCCTCTCGCAACCATGATTACACTTCAGATGCTCACATGTTGAAGTTGTTTCTGCTACTTGAAGGAGGGAGCCTAGATGGTTTATGAGTTTGGGAAGGATGTCTCTTCGCTAGGAATTCAAGTTGATCCTACAAAAATAGAAGTTATTCTAACTTTGCAAACAGCTATGAAACAAAAAGAGGTTAGAAGCTTCCTAGGACATGTTGGACATTATAGAAGATTTATCAAATATTTCAGCAAAATAGCTAGTCCATTATATGCCTTATTGAAAAAGGATTCTGAATTTAACTGACCGAGGCCTCGCTGTGGACAAATATTTCCATGTTTTAAGAACTTGCTTACCAAGCACTGCTTCAAGGACTGGAAGTGGAGTCTCTTTCATATATTAAAGGTGACAGCTTCTAATTATGCCCTAGGGCAGCTTTATATAAGAGAATTTACAGAGTATGCCATATATTTTCATTAGCAAAACCTCAAGGCCCTGAATTAAACTATATTGTCACAGAGAAAGAATTGCTAGTAGTTGTGTATGCCCTGAACAAGTTTTGACATTATGTCACTGGTTACCAAATATTTGTTCATACAGATCATGCAGCAATAAGGTACCTCTTGAATAAGCCTGTCATATCTAGTAGATTAGCAAGATGGCTCCTATTGTTGCAGGAATTTGATATCATAGTTATTGATAAGTCAGGTCAGGCTAATGTGGTGGCTGATTTCTTGTCAAGACTTCAAACAACTACACCTGCCACCCTTGAGGTAATTGATGATAGCTTTCCTGATGAATATTTGTTTTCTATTGTTGCTCAAACTCCATGGTATGTAGCTATTGCAAATTATTTAGCAGCCAACAAGATCTCAGTAGCCCACTTCCTCACCAAAGGAAAGTGCAATGAATGGAGAGAAAATTTTTAACTTTCATGGATTATGGACTATTTATTTTACACAGACTCGCCAAGTCATGAGAAGGTGTGTTAGGGAAGATGAGACCTATGACATTTTGCATGCCTGTCATGATGAGCCATGTGGTGGGCACTTTGTAGCCAAGAGAATATCTATGAAAGTGCTTGCTACAGTATACTATTGGCCCACACTACACAAAGATGTTGCAACCTACACCAAAAAATGTGATAGATGTCAATGCATGGGGAGACCAACAAGGTCTGATGAAATGCCCCTGTATCCTCAAGTGGTAGTTAGTCCCTTTGACAAGTGGGGCATGGATTTTGTTGGGCCTATTGATCCTCCATCCAATGGGAAATCATACATTTTGGTTTGCACTGATTATGTAACCAAGTGGGTGGAAGTGAAAGCAATGACACATGCTCGTGATAATAAAGTTGTCGAGTTCCTGTATGAACAAATTTTTACTCGGTTTGGAGTCCCAAGGGAACTTGTTACTGATCAAGGAGCTCAGTTTACATCAAACTTAATCACTCCATTGATGAATAATTACAAGATCAAGCACAAAAAGTCTAGCCCCTATCACCCTCAAGCTAATGGTCAGGAAAAGGTTACCAACAGAGAAATTGAGGCAATCCTTACTAAGATAGTATAATTACACAAGAAGGATTGGAGCAGTCACCTTCCTAAAGCAGTCTGGGCCTATAGGACAACATGGAAAACAACTACAGGGTTCACTCCTTTTGAGTTACTCTATGGAAAAACTACCATGTTGCCAATAGCGTTTGAGCATAAGACCTTAAGGACTGCTCTCCAGCTTAAGATTGATATTCCAGAAGCCCAAAAGGAATGCCTCATGTAGTTGAATGCATTGGATGAGTTAAGGAAAGCTGCCCTACAACATACTGAAGCTATCCAGCAGCAAAGAAAAAAATGGCATGACCACCATACCAGAACTAAGCAATTCTCTGTCGGTGATTGGGCGCTGCTCTATGACTCTAGGTACAAGGAAAATCAAGTTAAACTCACCATAAGATGGCTTGGTCCTTATGAAATAGAAAATGTTTTTGACAATGGTTCAGTTCAGTTAGCTACAATAGATCATGTCTGATTCAAGCTACTGGTTAATGGACACCGTCTTAGGTTGTATCATAAGCTAGCATCCAAAGAAGAATTTATGAAGCAGTTTGTTTCAGATGCGGCCACTGATCTTCTTGCAGAAAAAGGCTTCGGCCTTTCTCCTGCAACATCTCTTTAAAATTCTATGTTGCATGCCCATAATAAGGTTTCTTTTTTAAGGAAGCCACTTTCTCCGTTTTTCATCCATCACCACCAATCATTTCCTCTTCTTCCATGTCATCCATCTTACCATACCGCCCTCATTTATGGTTTCAAATTTCATCTATCATTTCATGTTGAGTTGTGATCTTTCCCAACATGTATGAGCACTTATTACAAAGTACGCGATATCTTTTATCGTCACATCATTAATTTATTTCATTTATTCATTAATTGTTATGTACATATCATTCATCATTTCCTGTTCTTCACCTATCCTTTCGTACATGTGTGGACACATGCTAAATTTTTAGTAGGGGACGGGGATAATCCATTTCAACTTTTTCTTATGCCACTGTCACAACTGTTAAGACATTTTTATTTTCTTGTACTTACCAAGTACGACTGCGTGCTTTCATCCTAAACAACAATTAACTACTTGATTTGAGTAGTTTTTAACAATAATTTCATGCAATTATCCTTTGTGTCATTCTTGGAAAAGTAAAGAAAAGTGACAACAGGGCATAAAGAAGCAGGGTAGAAGAAGTTTTTTGAATTTTCAGAAGAAGTTTGAGTTTCAGGAATCTCAGCAGGGATAATTTGTGAATATGGGTGGCTAGTTAGTAAGACATGAGCCTATAGCTCATGAACCCTTGACACAAAATCCTCAAGTGGTTCAAGCATTCAGCAATTGCGGTTGGCTGAATTATTTTCTAAGGATAGATTCCTATAATGAGGAAGTTGCAGGTGATTTTTTGAGAACTCTTTCAAAGGGAGAAGCTATAGTGTGGGGTTTGACAGTAGCCATTATAGAAGAGCAAATTGCAAAAGTAACTGGGGTTCCGGCAGTAGGAGAAATTTTTTCTTTAGGGAGAGATGTCTCTGCTAGGGCAGAATTCACAATACCAACAAATGGACCCTTCGAGGTTTCCAAACAAGGATGCAATCGGGTGTCACTACCTCCTCCATACTTGGAATATGCCACCTTCATAATTAGGTACTTGACTTGTGAGGGACTTTTTTCCTATTTGCATTCCTATCATTTTAAACTATTGAGTCATATGACGCATGGTTTAGCTGTCAATGTTCCAAATTTTTTGTTAAACCTTTTGAAACATTGTGCCCATGAAACCTAGAGGGGTAGGGACAACTCTATTGCCCATCATGCCCTCATTAAATTCTTGATCAAGCATTCCCTGAGGGATGTATCACCCCTTTCTTGGCAAGAATTTGTTGCCTAGAAGGGTTTGCAACCTCCAAAGCCTCCTAGAGCACTCCCTGCACATCACAAGAAAAAGAAAAAGAGAGTACAATCTACAAGTAGGGAAGTATACCAAGAATCATCTACTCTTGTAGCAATTAGTCCTGCAGCCTCCACACCAGAGCCCTCTACCCAAGTACAAACCAGGTCTGTTGGTAGAAAAGAAAAAGGGAAAATGAAGGTAGGAGAGTCATCTAGGGCAGAACAAACCCCAGAATCTGACCCTCATGTTCAAAAATGAAAACGTTCTACTCCACTCTTTCTTGCAGCATCTTCCCCTATAACAGTTTCTCCTATAGCAACACCTATTGCCACTGTAGTTTCACTATCATCTTCTCCTACTGATTCTGAATCCTCTAGGTAGGTTAGAAAGAGGAAAGCCACGAAAGTGTCTCCTGCAGTTGTTACTTTAAAAACATTTCCAAAAAGAGTTTCATCAAGGAAACAGCGTAAAGTTACCTCAACCTTTGTTCAACCTAAAATTATAGTAATTCCTAGGGAATCTGAAGAATTCAGTCATGATGTTTCTTAGAATGTATCTGAGAATGTTCCACAAAGTCCATCTATTATTCTTGGGGAAGTGCAAACTGAGATAGTGGAAGTTGAGGAAGCACAACATGGTAGTGGTAATGAAAGGGGGATGCCAAGTCTTGATGACTTGGCTGAAGCAGTTAGGCAAGTTTTAGAAGAAACACAATCTCCTCCTGAGTAGCAACAGGAGTCCATCCTGCAGCAAGAGGAAGAACAACTTGAACAATCTAGAGTGTCCAATGAAACCCCATTACCCCCTAAAACTTGTCGAGCATTGGTTGTTTATAAAAGGACATTGTTGATTGAATATTTGGAATATCTTAGGACTAAATGGAGGCCTGTTACATTTCAAACTTTGAGTTTCCATTTAGCCAGAACTGAAATTTAACAAAGTCTTGGGAAGAAGAAGGAAGAAATTAAAAAGGAAATTGAAAACACAAAAACAAGAAATGAAAAGAGAAAATGGATGTTGGTACATTAATCGTAAAATTATGGAATAGACCACCACCAGGTATATGTTCCTTAAAGAGAAATTTCTTTGTTCCAATTGATG
>VDFB02281492.1:785262301-785498932 GCA_007258455.2 Sequoia sempervirens
TTAAAAGATGGAAAAACTAGAAAACGTTGTGAGCTAATTGTGGAAAAATTTAGTGTGCATGCATTTATTAAAGAATTTAAAGATAAGATTGTACCTAAATATGATCAACACTCTCAATATGCTCACTGGCTTGATAATCAATTTTGTTTATGTAAAAACACATTCCCAATTGGAACGATATTGTCAGTTGTTGATTTTGTTGAAAATTATACTCTTGCTCCACAAGAAGAAATTCAATCATAGTATTATAATTCAGTGCAAGTAGCTATATTTGTTCATATTGTTTATAGACATGCAAATGATAGTAGAGAAGATAATAGATTTTTTTTGAGAGAGTACCATTTTTATGTAAGTGATAATAAATTATGTTCATCTATGTTTGTTCAATATTGTTTTGATATATTTTATAAAAAAATTTAAAGAGAGGGGAATTCAAATGCTAGAACATCTCATATGGTCAGATAATTGCACGGGTCAATTCAAAAATGCTAGAATGTTTTATTGGTTATGTAGATTTCATAAGGAAAATAATATCCAACACATATGGAGTTTTTTTAAGTTGGTCATGGTAAGGGAGAACACGATGGAGCAGGTGCGTGTGTGAAAAGAGCTCTTGCTAGAGAGCAAAGAAAATTTGAGAATGCTGCAAAATTTAGAGATGCATGTGCAATTGTAGATTGGTGCAATAACAAATTATCTACAAGAACAAGTGAGAGCTCAAAAATTTGACGCTTCTTTTGGTTAGTTGAAGAAAATGATATTTTTTCTTGACAAGATTGTGAAGCAATTAATGGATCTACAAAATGGCATTCGTTTAAGAGTTCAAATGCAAACAAATGGATAATATGGACAAGGGAGTTGCCATGCTTTTGTCAATTTTGTATTGCAAGTGATTGTGAGGCATGCAAAAATACGGAATGGGTCGAACAATGGCAACAAAGAGAGTTAACACCTACATCTACACATGTTCAACATGGAATGACAATTGAAGATAATCAAGTGTTTTCATTAGATGATTATGATCGTGTTTCAGATCTTGTACAAGAAGGTAAATTATTTATTGAGTTGAATTTTATATGTATGCATGTTTATATATGTGAATTAAAAATAAGTCACTCTTTATTGAATTTTTTATTTATTTTTGCAAGACATGGGTATGTTGTTGTTGCACCTGAGGGGAATGAAGAGGAGACAGAGTATTGGTTGGCTAGATGTGTTGAGAGAAAACATAAGTTGGTACATCCTAGAGTGGATGATGAAAAATTTGAGTATCCAACTGTTTCAGTGGTTGTTGTTGGCACCTGGCTTCGAAAATATTTGATAAGAAAGAATGGCTTGCCTGCATTTGAAGATTATGAAATACACAAGAATATTATACATTATTCACATTTGATTTTGGAAACCAATATAAAAATAGTTAGATATCAAGGGAGGCCTACTAATAAATTTTTATGGACACTTTTAATGGATGATCATGAGACATTCATAGATGCATTACAAAAAAGAGAGGATGCAGATGGTACAACAGAGTAAATAAATATTGGTAAGTATATAGTTGTATATATATTTAATTGATATATATATATATATATATATATATATATATATATATTTGTCTTTAGTCATTTCCTACCAAAATTTTATATCATTTTTTGTTTCAATGCCCCAAAACTATTAGATGCTTTACAAAAAAAGAGAGGAGATGCACATATATTACAATGGAATCTTAAATCTAGAGATAGGTAACTATATATAGTTCTAGATACATTTAATTGATAGTATAAATATAAACTAAATTTAATTCATTTTCATTTTATAAAAAAAAATTATAATTGATTTCATATCCTTGAGCCATCTCTCTTATGTACCATTAATCCATCCTCTTGCATCCCCTTAAGTCTCTCTATTAATTCCTTTAAGCTAATTCTATTAGGACTCCCTTTAATCCATATCATCCTCGAGACTACCTTATAATCCATTCACTTGTATAGCCCCCTTAAGTCATCACTCTCTCAACACCCCTTAAGCCATCCTCTTAGGACCCCTTAATCCATATCCTCGTATATATACCCTTAATCCATCCACTTGCATCTCCTTAAGTCACTCTTTCAACACCCCTTAAGCCATCCTCTTAGGACCCCTTAATCCATATCCTCATATATCTACTCTTAATCCATCCACTTGCATCCCCTTAAGTATCTCTCTCAACACCCCTTAAGCCATCCTCTTAGGACCCCTTAATCCATATCCTTGTATATCTACCCTTAATCCATCCACTTGCATCCCCTTAAGTCACTTTCTCAACACCCCTTAAGCCATGCTCTTAGGACCCCTTAATCCATATCCTCGTATATCTACCCTTAATCCATCCACTTGCATCCCTTTAAGTCTCTCTAGGGTTCATGAGATGCTTATAATAACAAATATAAATGGGTTAATGGTTTAGGGTTCATCTCCTAGTCTTTAGGTCATATGGTTTAGGGTTTAGGGTTTCTAGGGTTCATGGGATGCTTAGAATAACAAATCTATATGGGTTTTAAGGGTTTAGGGTTCATCTCCTAGGATTTAGGTCCTATGGTTTAGAGTTTAGGGTTTTAATTCATTCTCTCAACTCCCCTTAATCCACCCTCTTACATCCCTTTAATTCATTATATCAACTCCCCTTAATCCATCCTCTTACATCCCTTCAATTCATTCTATTAACTCCCCTTAATCCACCCTCTTGCATCCCCTTAAGCCATCCTCTTAAAGGACCCTTAAGTCATATCCTCTTACATCCTCTTAATCCATAATCTTGCATCCCTTAAGTCACTCTCATAATTCCCCTTAAGCCATCCTCTTAGGACCCATTAAGCCATATCCCAGGGTTCATGACATGCATCTCCTTAATCCACCCTCTTACATCCCTTTAAGTCATTCTATCAACTCCCCTTAATCCACCCTCTTGCATCCCCTTAATCCATCCTCTTAAAGGACCCTTAAGTCATATCCTCTTACATACCCTTAATCCACAATCTTGCATTCCTTAAGTCACTCTCGTAATTCCCCTTAAGCCATCCTCTTAGGACCCGTTAAGCCATATCCTAGGGTTCATGACATGCTTCCCCTTAATCCACCCTCTTACATCCCTTTAATTCATTCTATCAAATCCCCTTAATCCACCCTCTTACTTCCCTTCAAGTCATTCTATCAACTCCCCTTAATCCACCCTCTTGCATCCCCTTAAGCCATCCTCTTAAAGGACCCTTAAGTCATATCCTCTTGCATACCCTTAATCCATAATCTTGCATCCCTTAAGTCACTCTCATAATTCCCCTTAACCCATCCTCTTAGGACCTGTTAAGCCATATCATAGGGTTCATGACATGCATCCCCTTAATCCACCCTCTTACATCCCTTTAAGTCATTCTACCAACTCCCCTTAATCCACCCTCTTACATCCCTTTAAGTCATTTCATCAACTCCCCTTAATCCACCCTCTTGCATCCCCTTAAGCCATCCTCTTAATTCCCCTTACTTAAGGCATTCTCTTAGGACCCCCCTTAAGCTATATCCTCTTAGGTCCCCTTAATCCATCCTATGGCAAGCATCATTTGAATTTGTATGGAATTTATAAGATCCAATTTTCTAACTTTTACTATATATTGTTCTTTTCTCGCATGAATTATTTACTTAAGTGACTCATAAAAACTATAGTTACTTTACTTACATTAATTATTTTTGCAAGTTCTCATCAAGTCGATCTACCATGTGATTTTCATCGTAAAATTATTTTATCAAGAGACTATGTAAATATCAATTTGTGGTCTTGACCTAAAAGTTGATAAGATTTAATTGTATTTACATGCACATATATGTTTCATCATGTTATATAGTTGTATTAAACATCAATATACATTATATATGTTTCTTCGATGTATGAACTTCAATGAACTTATTAGTCACTTTTTAAATATCTTGTTCCAATTTTATAGATTATAGATTTCATGTCTTGTATTTACCACATTTTATATAATTGTTCAATTGTATAGATTATACATTTTGTGCATACAAAGAGATAGATTTTTGTTTATTGATTCAAATATTTGCTAGAATTGGAAAATAGTTAAAATTACCTGCCCTTAGTTTATTATGAATATGATCTAAACTATTTAAGGAATGGTTTAATTTGTCGCCTAACCATGTGATAAATTATATATATGAAATTTGATTCTAGATAAGAATTTATATAACTTGCATGTATTACTTGAAAATTAGATAAAATATCTATATGTATACATGAGTGCATATAATCATCAAAATGAACATAACACCATCATAATTGACTGCATATATAATCATCATATTAAATTCAACTGATATAAATTAAAAAAAACATGATAATATTAATCGATATAATTATGTGAAATGGTCCATGAAATAACATGTTCAAAATGTATATGTCAAGTCCAACACATACATTTAAATAAAACTCTAGAGATCTCTAGTCCATAAAATTTAAAACCATCTAACTATCAGGCTGATCGGTCATATCAATTCTCCTCTTTGTTCCATGTCGACTAGATGTACCTGCATCATGCTGTAAAAGAGTACAAGAAACTTGAAATTAGATTTAAATTTATTTAGAAATTTTGATATAATTAAACATATTTAAACTTGAAAATATAAACTTTTAGATAAAAATAAATTTAATTAAATATCTAGTAAATACAATAAAAATGATTTTTACTATGCATAAATTACCATATGATCATGTGAATCTACTGGCACATTTTGTTCAATGGATAGCATAACTACCAGTTGAGAAGATCCAAATGCTTGATCTACTATATCTTGCATATTCATATAAAGCAAACAATATGTTAAAACCTCAAATATATATATATATATATATATATATAGAGAGATAGTAGAGAGATAGTATATATATATATATGGTATATATATATATATATATATATATTTAAAAGGTCCGTAAAAATTGTATAGGATATTTAGTAAAGTTTCCAACCTTGAATGATATGACCTCATGATCACGCACTTGAGATTGCCCATGCATATAAATGTTGACGATGTCGCAGGTGTGCCCGCCATGGGTATCTCATGAAATCCTTGCATATAGATGTACAACAATTTGTATAGATCAAATTCACACATGTGTATGTAAATGAACAAATTAAATTAGATCTATGATGTGTATTTAATTTAAACTTAAAAAACATTTGAAAGCACGCACCTGAGCTGATGATGTCTCAAGAGCGCTCACCACAACTTGTGGCTGGTCAGTACTAGGTATCGTATGACCTCCCTGAATCTAGATATAATATATCATTTCACATGTGTACAAATTCAAATTGAATTAGATATATCCACACAAATCATTTAATATATATTGGTTCAAGTACCTGACCAAAAGGTGATCCCATATCTACAACACACAACATATAGACACGATCATATTGAGTTTCAGGCATCGTATGATCATGCATCTACACATAACACTTCTTGAATTAATATTATATTATACATATAATTTGATGTTAAATTATTTACATGAATTTTGCACATTTCAAACAAAATAAATTTAAGTTCAAAAGATGAACATACTTGTGTAGGATGATCCTCATAATATAGTAACTTCATATATGATTATGTCCTAGATGCATGTGGGTCACCTGAAGTGGATTCCTGAGTATTCCCATAGCTCAAGCCTCCATGCTCTCTATTGGCCACTTTAGTTGCCGTGTGTGTAGTCTAATGAAAGATGTCCTAAAAGCAAACTCAATGCTCCTAATGTTGATAACATGGTCTGTTGCTGAAATGCAACAGGAACACCAGGAGGAGGAACAATAGGAGCAACTAGAGCATGTCATTGAGGATCAACACATGCTCCTAGTCTATGTTGGGGCATGCCACGCCCAACTCCCTGAAATGACCTCATATCAAAATAGTTGGGTTTTAAACCCAACTCAAACTCAGCCCATAACTTTCTCAAAAAGTATAGGGGCACCTCAAAATTTCCATGTGGTGGATTATCAAACACCATCCACCATCTATCCCAAAAATTTTAGCTATTTGAGGGTGCCTACACCATAAAATTAAAATTCATTTTTTGGTGGGTGGAATTGGTTGGTTTATTTGGGGGTTAAAAAAATGTTGGCACATGGCTTGTTTTGTAATTTGAAGTTCAATAATTTCTTTATAGGACAATCCATTTGCATAGAATTGTCTCCTCTCTTCTCTCCATTGATGGAACCTATCTAGGTCTGCATCAATAGATCAAACAAAATTGACAATAAAACTATGTGAGATGGGGGGGATTCTAGGCTCATTTTTTAATCAGATCTATATTTCCATAAATCACAATAAGGTTTTGTCTAATTCTCTCTCTTAATTGAGCCTTATCTACTATAGGGGGTGGGCGGTTAGGAGGTGGAGAGTGTGGAGGTGTGGGGTTTTGTTGTGGTGGAGGATCTGGATGTATGGGATGGGTGATCCCACAATAATGGTTTACAATTTTGGCCAACGATATTACTGAAATAATTTTTTAGTCCAAATCTTCACTTTCGCACCTAGCGCTTTAAACCATGAGGAATTTAAGATGATACAAACTAGAGTTTCTTTGGAAATTTTGTCCAGATTCTAAATATATTTTTTTTTCTAAATTTTTGGAATTAGATTGCACTTCTTTTTCCATCTCCCTCAAAAACTATTTTTTTCTAGAAAACAACATTTTAAAAAAGTGACGCCCACTGTATAATGTATAACTTTTTTTCCATGAAGAATAAAATTCTAATTATTTCAAATTTAGATTTTTAACTCCTATATCTAGTGCTTCCACTTGGTTAGATAGTTTTTTATTGAATATTTTTTCTTTAATCAAGTTTTGAGGTCAAACCAATTATAATTTAGACATAGTGCGACCGT
Organism: Sequoia sempervirens; assembly: GCA_007258455.2. Classification (NCBI taxonomy): domain Eukaryota; kingdom Viridiplantae; phylum Streptophyta; class Pinopsida; order Cupressales; family Cupressaceae; genus Sequoia; species Sequoia sempervirens. The sequence goes on from VDFB02281492.1 coordinate 785,269,229, forward strand.
ATAATGCATAAATTTTTTTGTATGTATCGAAATTCAATTTTTATTTTTTTGTTAGATCAAGGACTTCAATAATTGGTGCACTCATTTTTTTCATTTTTTTCTTTGATAATCTGTTATTTTTTCATATGTGTAGAACAAAGAGCTTGATTTTCGGTGAAAAACCTACATTCACAAGAAATAAAAAGTAAATATAATAATCAAATTAAATTTTATTAAAATTATAATTTTTTGGAAGCTTATAATAGGGACTACATACTTACAAAAAAATAAATTTTAAATGAATTCATTTGATCCCCCAAAAGGTAAATCAAAAGTGTTTTTTTATCAGCATTTTGATAGGTGTAAAGAAGACTCCATTATAGGTATGGTTTAAAACTAGCGGGGTTCTATCCAAGGGGGATTGGTCTAAGGTGGTTTGATAAAACCCTCTTCAATTGGAATCCTTTAAATGGAACATTTCAAGGCTTAAATCATTATATTTTCTAAAAATATGTGATTTCAGCAAAAATCAGGATCTCCCAAAAATTGTAAACCACTATTGTGGCAGCACCCGGATCTGTAGGAATTTGTGCATCAGGCATAAAATCCTCTATGTAAAATTCCAGATCCATGTGAATGTAATGAAATAGCAACTGCATGTTAAACAATTAAAAAATATATATCAACAAACTAATTAAATAATGCACACAATTTGAAAGTTATTTAAAAATCACATTGAATGTGCACACAAATTCAAAATACATTTCATTTGAAGACCATTCAATTTATAACATTATTTAAATCCATAGCCACGTGTACACATTAAATTGAGTCCAGTGTGTGGTTGTTAATATGAAGGATTTGTTGTTACTACCTACTCTTAGAATGCAACTAAAAATGGAGATAATTGTCACAACAAGGTCATAAAATTGTAATATTTAATCCTACCTACGTGTTACTTTAAACTAATTATTGAACACCTTTTAGTAACCCTTCCAAGAAGAATCATCAAGTATATCTAAAATATAAATCCACTATATAATTTAGATCTTGATTGATATGTATACTATAATTAAGATACCTAAAATATCTAAGGATGCACTAAATTACATTTTGTGTACATGGAAAGGGAACTCATATGTTGAGTCAAGTATAAGTGCTTCTACATCAAAACTTTGTAGAGGATGACATATTTGTCATAATTCATCTAGGTATTTTATGTTAAACCTTTAATAAATGGGATGGTTCAATTATAAATAGTTTTGAGTTAGATCTATATGTGGTACATAGGATACCTCTCAGTGAAAATAGGGAGGTAAGTTATAATTATAACTATAATGGGTAGAGATGAAATTAGGGGTTTTTATTAGAACCCTATGAATGCATGCACTATGTCATTGGTTTATTAAATGAATCCCTTGAAAGAAGGCCCCATAAAATTATTTTTAGCTAGATATCACTTGATACTTAAACTATAGCCAAATTTGATGATATACATTAATTGATTTATTTAAAATAAATAAAACCACATAGATTTAGGTAAAGACTTAAGATTTATATTTAAATAAATCACTGGATCAACATTTAAACTAGGAGTTGGATAAAATGTAGATCAAGAATTGATAGCTCACAAAAGGCTACAATATCAACAAGGATGCTTCTTTGAATCATTGGAAAAAATAAATAAGATTAGTAAATAGAGATTGTGTTCACATGAGGTGAGGAACCATTTAATTTCTATAGGTAAAGGACTAAAGAATGAATTTAAATAAGACACATGTAGATATATAACTTTGATTTCTCAAATTGGGTGTTAATAGGAGGTTAGGGGCTGTTTAGAGTGTCTTCTATTACATATATAAAGGTGGAAAAAGAGAAGGAAAGGTCCTCACTAATTTAGGTTATGAACAACTCAAGAATGAGTGTCAAAATGGGTAAATGATGAAAACCATGTAGTTTAATTCAAGTAAAAATTATACTAGATTCTATTTATATATTAGGATTATTGTTAGACAAGGGTGCTCAATGGAGCTCATAAATATCAAGCCTATCATTAATTAACTAATTCATCAATACGTAATTTATTCTTCTAAGTTTTTATGGGTCGATAGAGCTTTATATTTTGGGGTGAGGGGAAGTTTACTCATAGGTGTGGTTGTTTCCCAACAAGAGTATATCTATTATAGAGCTAAGGTATATCGATTATGAATACATGTATTAATTTATCAAGTACAACATAGAATTTAATTAAATATGAGGACATAAATTGATTTATCTAAAATTTCAAATTTCATGATAAGAGACGTGTAAGTTCTCTATAGTGGGATAAAGTAGTTAAGAAGAAATTATAAGTTTAACACTAACATTAATTTATAAATCTCATTCATTGTTTTCAAAGCATACTAAAGATAAGAATAAAAAATTAATTGAAGACATTCAAAGGGACACATAGATATATGCTAGTGGTAAAATTGCAATGTACAAAATAAACAAAGATGAGCTTGAGCTCTATTCACATATTGAAAATGGATTCTTTGAGTACAAAGACTTCACTAAATTTTTTAGTTGTACAATGAAATCATATTTATACATGTGAATTGGTGTGCATAATTTTTCATGCAAAAATGGAAGAAATTTTAGATCTTTACTAGTATATAATTCTTTAGAGATTTGATGACATGAAAACATATCTATGTCAAATAAAAAATGTAAGAAACCTCCAAGGAGGGATACTTCTAAAATTATGTGAAGTGAAAGTTAAGAACCAATAACAAGAGGACACAAAATAAAGCAAGGAAGGAGGGAAATTTCCAAATTGAAATTACTCAATGAGCAAGAGCAACATGATCAATCCTAATGAGATTGAAACTTGTAACCATACTAAAAAATGAGAATGTTTAAACTATAGTTGATTATGGCAATGGTGTAACATAACAACATGATCAATCCTAATTAGATCAACCTCATAAATTTATGCTATGATTTGTTGAACTAGTTAAGAAACATCTCCTCATTTCTCAACACAAATGATTACATTGAAAGTATTGATTGTACAAGTTCAAGTTGCACTATCTAAAAGGTGAAAATATTAGGGTTTTAGGGTAAATAGGGTTTAGGTTTACGTTTTAGGGTTTAGGTCCAAGGATTAACCTGGGTAAATTAGTTTTTAGGGACCTATGTTTTTTGGAACCTAGGGTTTAGGGTTTTGATTTCTAAGTTAAATGTGTCCAATTTAGGTTTCGTTTTTATGGTTTTTGATTTACAATTTAACGTTCTTTGTTTCATTGATGTTTATGGTTTTTTAAATGCAATTTAAAAACTATAAAATATCAAACTAAAACAAACTAAACAAACAAAAACTAAATAACAATTACAAAAAAAAAATGCAAGATATAAAGGAAAAAAATGGTAGAATTAAACCAACCTTGAGGTTTTTGAGGTCAACTGTGTCGACAAGAGGAGGTGGCAGTGAAAATTTGCTTCAATCAAGCCCTTCGAAACACATACGCGATCTTGCTTCTCCTTCTCTAGCGTAGCTCAAATTGATAGGTAAAAATGAAACACAGTCACTTATTTAAAGAAATAAATAGCTTTAAGAAACGCGTACACGTTTTAGGTTTGCGTACTCGAATTTGAACGCATACACATTCAAATTTAGGCTCGATTACCTGATCTGTAACACATATGCATTTTTTAAGAACGCGTATGCATTTCGTGCAATTTTTTTGTTTTGGCTAAAACTTCCCCTCTTCGTGGACCCAACTTCTTGAACTTACTGTATGGCTAGAAAAAACATCAATTGAGAGCAAGTATAGCACCACTTAACAATATACATTGTGTTGTACCACAAATTCAAGATGCGGGTCCCTCCATGAGTTTCCATGATAACTATCGAGAAGGAGGTGGTAGGGGAGGCTACCACAATAGTAATAGAGGTGCCAAAGGATGAGGAATGACCAAAAGGAAAAAGTATTATGACTATGGTAAACTAGGAAATTATACTAATGAGCACAAAAGGAAAAGAGGAAAGTCCACAAGTGATTTTTGTAGTGATATATCACATGATATTTCTAGTTGTTCCAAATTTAATAATTTTATAAAAAAAAATAACACCATGATCACAAAGTAAATAATTATCTAGTATAAATCTAACCTATGATACCAACGTAGTAATGAATGACTAAAGTAAATGAGCAAATGATACACAATGTAATAAACCAAATATAGAAAACAAATGTAGAAAAGAATAAATAATTAAAGTAAAGATTCACATCAAGTTCACTTCAAATATATATATAATAGATAACCTACATAATTTAAATGTAGGAAAGCCTTTTCAATTATCTATCTTAGAATTCAACTAGCAATCTATCATAAATGAGTTTACTTAAGTTAATGCAAACACACAAAAAAATCTCTATCAACTAAATAGAAAATTACTTTTCTTTCTAGTTAGACTCCTTAACATTTCTTTCTTGAACTAAATTCTTAATCTAAATAGGCTTCAGTTGGGAAATGATAACAAAATAAGAAATTGGTTGATTTACTAGAAATAAGATTTGTGAATGACAAGATTGATTAAAAATATTTAAAAGGTAGTAAGAATGAAAGATGGAAAATTAGACAAGCTAGTTGGTGGAAAATAATAGGAGGGCCCAATTGAAAAACTTGAGTTGTGAATAGGAGGTTCACAACGTCCATTTTTGGTATAAGGATATTGGCACACTTGTAGAATGCAACCATGTCAGTATTACATGCAATTTCTTAGAAAAAAACGGGATAAATAACAACAAACAAAATAGTGCTAAAAATTTAGAGAAATGAATAAAATAAGGATGTAGAATTCCTTGTAAATGAGTAAGAAATGTGATCTTAAAACAGTTCATGCCCCTTGTCCATGCTTCCACATTTTAGTTACATATCTACCAAAGCAATTGAAACTACAACATCTAACAAAATTTCTCTATCCTTTATGCTTTGATGGATGTCCATACCCTATTCCAAAGCTCCCATTTTGGCTCAAGCTAGGAGGATGCTAGCAAGAGTTGTAGAGTTTGGATTTACACTTGCCAATTGCATTTGCTTGTAAGTTCCTAAAGTCTTTTAAAAAAATCAATTTTATGAATAATCTGCAATGAAGGCATTTTGTGAGAGCATGTTTCTGCAAAGAATACCATGTGATCATGACAATTTTCAATCAACTATTGCATTAGAAATCTACAAAAACATTCAGCTTGCTAGCTTCACTACTTGATAAACATTTTTTTTCTCTTTTAATTAATTACAAAATTAATTTCCTTCCTAACAAAATTCATTGAATCTAATCATACATTTAAATTCTAACATTTTCAAGCAAAAAAAAGAAAAAATAAATTAAAAAAATCATAATTTTAACTGAATTCAAAGATAAATCAATCTATTAGATTATTATCATGATTAAATTCTACTCTACCTAATATTCAAAGTCAAAATAGGGCGAGATTACAATTTCTCGACGCAAAATTTTCTCCTTTCCACAACTTTTTTGAGTTTTTGTGTGGAATACAATTTAAAAAGAATAAAGCAAGTTTGCATGCTAATTTTCATCCTATTTTCCACACTTTTCTTTGCCTGCAAGAACGGTCATTGCGCTAACTAGAATAGACTTATGTTAGTGAATGAAACTTGGTCGAGATAATATGGTCTCTGAAATATCATGGCTGTTACAGTGTAGACTTGGTTATACATTTGAAAGACACGGCTGCTCTGAAAAACATGCAAGCCAACAATTCACGTGCCTTGTCTGTGCTTCCACATTCTGCATACCCTGCAGTCATGGCAATCCATGAGATCACATTTCTTTGAGGTATTCTGTCAAACATGTCACGCCCCTTTTCTATGCTTCCACAGTTCGCATACATGTCAACCAGGGAGGCTGCTGGCAAAGGTTGCGAACTCTGGCTTTACACCTGCCAATTGCATTTGCTTGAAAGTTCCTGAATCCTTTTCAACAAATCCATTTTTCGTATATCCTGCAATCATGGCATTCCATGAGACCACATTTCTTTGAGGCATTCGGTCAAACAGTTCATGTGCCTTGTCTATGCTTACACATTTTGCATAAATGTCTACCAGGCCTTCTGTTCACTGCAGTAACTATATTCCATGCCAAGTTATTTGTTTCTTTAATCCATTCAAACTTCCGCAGCGCGGCAAGTGATTTTAATTTGGTTTGGGTTATGCTAACTGTTACAGTCTACGGGACTGCTTAGGGGGACAGAAACAACAGTGACAGATTGAATGGGCTCTGCATCACTCATTTAAATGGTCAACGCTTAGAGTGAGGGGAAGCTTGAAAACTCACAGAGCCTCTTGATCAGAATAATAATAAGAAGAAGAATATGAAAAGTTAAACAGAGTGGAGATGAAGATGCAAAAACAAAGTATAAAGAAAAAGAACAAAATAGACAAGAGATGATACCAATATTTTATCGTGGTTCACCATTAATGGCTACGTCCACACTAAGAGCAAAAGAATATTTTATTAACACCAACCAAATGCAAATGATACAGCAGCAAATATATAAAGATGTATTAGAGAAGCTGAAGAGTCAGCAATTGGAGGGAAACATAGTGTCTGTTGGGCTTCAGCACTTAACAAATCTCCCACTTGAAGTCCAACGGATGCTGCAACTCGCCAACCATTCCCCTGCTCTAAAATTCATTGTTACTTCTTCTTAACCAAACCAAGAGAAGTCCTGGCGCATTCAAACTTCTCTTTGCCAACAACTTTGGTGAAAATATCCGCCGGATTGACCTTTGTGTCAATTTTTACAACTTTTGACCTGCCCTCTTCAACCACTTGACGAATGTAATGAGCATGAAGGTCAATGTGTTTGGAACGCCGCTGAGGTGAATGATTGTGAGCCATAAAAATGGCGTTGCGACTATCACAAAACAAAATATAATCACTTTGATGACATCTTAAATCACTAAACAACAGCTGCAACCAAATCATCTCCCTAGCACCTTCAGAAAGAGCCAAATACTCAACTTTAGCAGAAGAAAAAGCAACAGAATGTTGCAGCCTTGAGACCCAACTAATGGCTGCACCAGCAAACATGAAATCATAGTCAGTGGTAGACCTTCATTTATCTAAATCTCCGCCAAGATCAAAATCAATGAAACCTTGTAGCTGAACATTATTTCCACCAAAGCATAAAGCATAATCAGCAGTACCTTTAAGATACCTTAAAATCCATTTGACTGCTTCCCAATGAGACTTTTTGGGATTGCTCATGAACCTACTCACAACTCCCACTGCATGAGCAATGTTGGGACAAGTGGAAACCATTGCATACATAATACTACCAACTGTAGATCTATAAGGAATGCCTTCCATAAACTCTTTATCCTCTTGTGTTTTCGAACACAAATCAGAAGATAAATGAAAATGAGCAGCAAGGGGAATAGAAACAACTTTTGTGTCAACCATACCAAATCTGTCTACAACTTTGTCAATGTATGTCTTTTGTGATAACATGAGTTCTTTCTTACGTCTATCTCTAGTAATCATGATTCCAAGAATTTCCTTGGTTGTGCCTAAGTCTTTCATAGCAAACCGTGTAGCTAATTGCACCTTCAACTCAAAAACAATCCTCTTACTAGTACAGGCTACCAATATGTCATCTACATAGAGCAAGAGAATAACAAATTCACATGTAGGAAGCTGCTTGTAATAAACACATGGATCTGATTCACACCTGATAAACTTGTGCTAAATCATGAAGCGATCAAACTTAATATACCACTGTCGTGGGGCTTGCTTGAGCCCATACAAGCTGTGCTTCAGCTTGCAATAAAGATGTTCCTGTCCTTGTTGTTTAAAACCTTTCGGCTGCTCCATGTACAACCCTTCATCAACATCACCATGTAGAAAAGCTTTCTTGACATCCAACTGGTCAAGTTCAAGATCCCAAACTGCAACCAATCCCAAAACTGCTCGGATTGTGTTCATTCTCACAACATGAGGGAAAATCTCATTAAAATCAATGCCTTTCTGTTGATCATACCCTTTGACAACCAACTTGGCATGATAACATTTCTTGCCTACATCCTCTTCTTTCAACTTATACACCCAATGATTTTTCAAGGGTCTTCGATTAGGCGGAAGCGGCACTAAATCCCAAATGTTATTAGCTTGCAAGGAACTCATTTCATCTTGCATTGCTTCATGCCATTTAGCAGAATCAACTGCCTGTCAAGCCTCTTTGTAAGTAGCTGGTTCAAGTTGACCAGAAACCAAAAGTTTTGGCTCTGCCTCTTTTGAATACAATAATTCATAATTAGAAAACTTTAAAGGACATCTCCTCTCTCGGGTAGACCATCATAACTGAGGACCTTGTTCTTGCATATTTGTGTCTAAATTCAGTTTCTGTAATTGATTTTGGAGGCCATTTATATCATATTGCAAATGCCCCTGTTCTAGGACACTACCTCCAATAACTATGGCATCACCTCCCACTAAACCCGTATCAACATGTGTTGGTTGCATGTTGGTGATTGAAAACTATGAATTAATAGAACGGTGTGGAGCATCAACCAAAGGCACCGAATGAACAAACAAAGGTTGTGAAATGCCAACAGGGGGCTACATGGTAACTAAAGGAGGCTACGCTGGAAGCAACGCATGTGGAGGTTGTTCATGCGTGGAAAATAGGGGAGAGGAGGCTACATAGGGACCAATCTGCCCTAAAGAAGACTGCAACGAACATGGTAGAGACTGCGTGGCAAGTCCAGAGGGCTGTGAAGAAGTGCTAGAGGATTGCGAAATGGACAAAGATGGTGCCATCAGATTTTTAGACTGTGAATAGATTGGTAAGTGCGTAACAGTTAATGGATCCCATGTAGACTACGTAGGCTGAAGACATGGTTGTGATGAAGGTAGTGAAGTTGCCAATGAAGATTGAGAAGAGTTAAGAGGAGACGACATAACAAGAATTGGAGCCTGCATACCACAAGATGGAGGCTGCGTACCAATAGACCAAGACACATAATGTGTAAAATTAGGGGAATTAGGGGCCAACGCAACAAGAGGTGGAAGTTGTGTATCACCAATATAGGATGGCTGCGAAGCACTCCCAGAAGATTGTTCAAACAATGGTTGCGTATCATCATTTGGAGAAAACAGAGATGATGATACAAAAGGGGCAGGGGATAAAACATAGGTGGGTGAATAATGTATTCCACCTATATTACCTGCCTACGAATTACCTCCAGGTGATCCATTTGAATGATCATTTGCAAAAACTGAGAAAGGGACATATTCCTTAGTAACTACTACCTGTGTCTGCAAAGCGGGAAAAACATGTTCATTAAAAACCACATCCCTGTTGCGAATAATCTTATTGGCGACAGGATCCCACAACCAAAATCCATACTGATCTTCGTCGTACCCAACAAAAAAACACTTCTGAGATTTGGGATCCAATTTGGATCATTTCTCCTTGGGAACAAGAGCAAATGCTTCACAGAAGATGTGAATAGGAGATCCGTTTTCCAAGCCACACCTCCTTTTGAATACCAAAATCTAACCATGATGAAGGGCTTCGATTAATTAAATAAACTGTTGTGTTGCAAGCTTCAACCCAGAACTCTTTTCCCAATCCAGCATTGGAAAGCATACAACATGCTTTCTCCAAAATTGTTCTATTTAACCTCTCTGCAGCCCCATTTTCTTGAGGCGTAAAAGGAACAATTTTGATCCTTCGAAAACCATTGTTAGCACAAAAATTATCAAACTCTAGTGAACAAAATTCACCACCGTTATCCATTTGCAAACATTAAATGTTATGCCCACTTTGATTTTCAACAAAAGCCTTAAAAATTTTGAATTTGCTAAAAACTTCAGATTTTCGATTAATCATAAAAATCCAAACTTTCCTAGTGCAGTCATCAAGGAAAGTACAAAATAGTTAGCCCCACCAAGAGAAGTTACCTCAGTCAGTCCAAAGACATCTGAGTAGACAAGCTCCAAAGGTGAAATACGCTTTTCACGTCCTGTCTTCAAGAATCTGACCCTCTTTTGTTTGCCATAAAGACAATGTTGGCAAAATTCCAAATCCACTAATTTCAAACTTGGTAATTGATCTCTTTTGACTAGCACTTCAAAGCCTTTCTTACTCATTTTTCCAAGATGTTGGTGCCAAAGTATGGTCTCATTGTCCGTCAGTGCCATAACAGCTCCCACTTGAGAACCATTCTCAAAAACATATAAGTTTCCCACTTTATCTCCTTTGGCAATCTACAGGGCACCCTTATTAACTTTCCACGAATCCAGAAAGAAAAAAGTATTGCAGCCTTGTGAAAAAAGTTGGCTTATAGAAATCAAATTCTTCTTGAGTTGTGGAACATGTCTAACATCTTACAAAAGCCATGTGGTACCATTCTTGGATTGTAAGAGAACATCCCCTTTACCAATGATCTCTAAAGATTTATTATCCCCCAAATAAACATTCCCAAACTATCCTACTTGATAATTAGAGAAGGCATCCGTACAAGAGGTAGCATGGAAAGATGCACCCGAATCTAAAACCCACAAGTCTGAAGTGACTTTGCTTACGGACAAAACCAAAACACTATCATTGTGTTCATAAACAATATTAACATCGCTGTCTTTAACCTTCTCTTGTGCCTTCTTATAGGAATAACAATCTTTTTTAGTGTGACTAGGCTTACCACAAAACCAGTAGTCGCCAATTCTGCCTCTGGATTTTGATCTTTTTGCAGATTTTGATCTTCTCCTATTATTGTCTTTGCCTCTATGACGAGGCCTTCCTCTACTAACAATAGTTAGAGCTTCGCCTGAAGAGGTCTCTTGGTTCTTCCTTCGCATATCTTTGCTGAGGAGAGTAGCGGCAACATCATCAAACTTCAATTTATTTTTCGCAGCCACGAAAGTACTCACAACCATAACAACTCCCTCCCAGCTATTAGGTAGCGAATACAACAATAAAATTGCTTTGATTTCATCATCCAGGATGATGCCCACTGAAACTAATTGAGTAACCAATGTATTAAAATCATTAAGGTGGTTGGACACAATTCCACCTTCTTTCATTTTTCAGGTTATACAACTTTTTCATAATAAAAACTTTATTAGACGTTGAAGCCATCTCATACATCGAAGAAAGTTTATCCCACAATTCCTTCGAAGTTTTTTTTGTTGAAACATACCCGAGAATTTCTCTATCTTTGCTTCCTCCATAATTCAGGAAATTCATCACCAATTTCCCAATCAGCTATACCATCACCATACAGCTCTGATACCAATTGAAAAGTTAAACAAAGTGCAGACAAAGATGCAAAAACAAAGTATAAAGAAAAAAAACAAAATAGACAAGAGATGACACTGATATTTTATCGTGGTTCACCATTAATGGCTACGTCCACACTAAGAGCAAAGGAATAGTTTATTAACAACAACTAAATACAAATGATACAACAACAAATATATAAAGATGTATTGGAGAAGCTAAAGAGTCAGCAATTGGAGGGAAACATAGTGTCCGTTGGGCTTCAGTACTTAACAGAATAATGCAAAGAGATGTAAGAAGGCAGTGCAGAGAGAAACAAGAGTAGGATGGGACAAACTAAAGCCATCTTCATCTTCATCTGTATTGTACTCAGAAAAAAGTAATAGAAATATATTATTAGTGCACATCTCTGAAATCTTATGAAATAGTTGTGAAGTCCTGTGTTATGTTTTTGCTCGTCACTTGCATAAAACAGTCTACACCATTCAATCATGTGAAAGAAAAGTGGGGAAAATACGTATTCTCTCACGCCAAATAGAATGGAAAATAAGAGGAAAGTTTTTGCTTTGTGGAAAGTGGAAAATTGTTTACAAACGTGTGGACCACCATTCCAAGAATGGTCGGAAAGATAATTGAAAAATTAATTATTTGAATTGACGGAGTCGATAAAAAATTGTATTCCACACAAACAGAAGAAAGTTGTGGAAAATAGGAGGGAAGAAAGTGGATACTTTGTGGAAAGAAGAAAGTTGTGGAAAATAGGAGGGAAGAAAGCAGATACTTTGTGGAATGAATTATTGTATGTAAGAAATTATTGCAGTTATAGGAAAGTAAATGCTTTGTGGTATGAAATTATTGCCAAGATTTTAAATAATATAAAAGTATTTGGATTTATGTTGGAAATATAAAATGAAACGTAAAATGTATTAATTTAAATATGATAAAAAAGATCAATTGCATAATCTAATTATGATTATTTGGATGGATAATATCTATTAATTTTGTGTGGTGTTGATGGCGGGAGACTTATGAATATTTGTTTAGAATTTATAAAGTACAACAAAATAACCAATGTTATCAACATATAAGTAAATATTTTTTTATATATTATTTAAAGCATGATTGTTAATTTTAATGAGAATGTCTAAATTGTGATCCATAATTTCAAGTATTAGACATTTATTGAAATAATTTAAATTGTTAGAGTATTTTTTATGTGTTTTTAATTAAGTTGTAATGTTAGTTTAATTTTAAAAGAGCTAAAATTATGAATGTGGCTCTTTTGAATTTTTTTTTTGACTTTTATAACAAGAAATGGTAAATAAGATAGTTTTTATATTTAAAATTTTATAATAAAAAGTGTGCTCTACTATAATTTATTTAGGCTTATTAGTTATTAATTGCATTATAGAAAAACAAACATATCTCATACCCATATCATTTGCAATCTATAAATGTTCGAGTCGATCTAAGGTTTTGGTTTATTTCAATTTATAGATTTTTCACTCCCTGACTTTCTTGTCCCATACTCTAAAATAGCATAGAAAGTGTCTTTTTGTAAGACAATATCAGAGCTCTTATTTATGTCTCAACTCTAGATATAAAAAATGTTTTTTCCTACCATATCTTACCTCTAGGATTAAGGGAATTGTAGATATTGTTGTCAAGCATTCTATGATGGGTTACATGTTTTAATTTATTGTTGCATCTCATTATCAAACCTTGTCATATGATTGCTATTAAAAAATGAAATTTGTTAAAGGATTCTATGTGCATGATTATTTTTTCTCCACTAAAGGCATTAATCATTAGATCTCTCTGCAATATGTGCATGTGACATAGAGTAGAATGTAATACATTATGTGACATTGAAACATTAACAATTTTCATAGCACAATGATGAGTTACTTGTGAAGAAATGATCATTTTTTATACATCTAGCAATATAATGTTAAAAATTAAATAATATTCATCAAGGAAATAAACATAATTAATACACTCATTAGATAAATTATCAATAAAAATGAAAAACTAGGAGCATGCATAAGACTTTCCAATGATATTATGTGTGATAACATTATCACATAAAACATGATCTTTAGATGTATTAATAGAGTTTAGGGTTGTCATTATCACGTCATGTAAGAAGTATAATAATTAAGATAAGCAAAGCAACATCAAAAATGATGAAAAAGCACATGAATTCATTAAGAAAGAATTATTAAACTTCTCATTAGATTAAAAAAATGTCATTTAATTAACTGCTACAAGCATCCTATGAATTCCTTTCAGATAGGAACAACTAAGCCACAACTTGGTATCTCAAAGGCGAACTGGCCAACCATAATTTTGGAATGTTCTTATCTCACCACCAAGACTTGTAGTTACAATTACTAAACCCCATGCAACTAGTGTAGACTGGTCTTGAATATGATTATCACCAGAATCACAAATGTTGTTGTTTGGGAGTTCAAAAGAGGCTAGGTTTGGGCTTTGAAAGGTAAAGGCTGGAAGTTTCTCCTTAGGCCATGTTGTTGAAACTTTAGATAGACTGTCAACAAAAAGACCATGATTTGGACTTGAATGATCTGGAACTCTCATATTAGCAGAAGAAATTAAGTTTACTTGGAGTGAACTTGAGATAGAATTTGGAATGGTACCAAAATCACTTATTCGATAATTTTCTCGAATCGATTCCTCATTCTTGCTACTAACCCTTGCTCCTTCCAAAATAATGCCATGATTTTATGCTATGTAAGAAATGATAACATCAAGGTTGGCTTAAATCTAATAGCAACATAATTTACAAAGAAGCAAAAATATTAAGCAATAAAGGATTCATAATCCGGTGCAAAAATTTGAGAGCTAAAAAAGTGAGTTTCAAAATACCTTGTTGACTGGAAGTATTAGGAACTCTTCTCAAATAAACTACTCTTCAACTCCTCATTGATTTCAATGGTGGTGAGTTGTGCAAATAAAAAAGCATGTAAACAAGATAGATATGAAGATAATATCACATACATACATATGCAAGTTAGGTGAGATAGATAAGTATACAAGCAACAAAATGTAATTTTAATACCATTCAGGTTAGGTGAGATGGATTGCTTGATCTATTTGCCAACAGAGTTGTAGACGAAGATCATTCATTTCACCAAACAAAGCCATTGACACGATCGCTACTGCCATATTTCATACTCTAAGCCATGGCAATTTTACAACTGTAGTATATTTGATTGTTCTACCTAATCCACATTCAATCATTTGCAACAAGTTGGTGGCGCCTTGTATTGTGTAAACAAGGTCTATCTTCCAGGGTGAAAAGAATCAACGGTTGGCAATGGTTCAACCATCTTGCAAGGACTATCCTTTTTTTTCCACCATCCATAGACAAAATGAGCTCCGTGAAACTCAAATAAGGATACACCTTTGGCATAATTATACTATGTTATTTATCTATACATAGTGTTCAACCAAAGACTTCTTAATTATTTACATTGATTATGGAAATATCATGTTTTAAACAATAATTTTTAAAAATAAAATAAAATATTACATCAAATTTCTTACCATAAGTAGTCATTAGTCTAGCAAAAAAATAGTGTTTCCTTACTTTAAATTTAAAGCACATAGGCAAAACTTTACAAATTAGAGACAACATCACCAAAAATTTCCATAGTTTTTTAAGGTTTTGTCTGAAAAATCATGCAATGTGTTTGAGGCCTTGTGTTGCTTGCACAACTTTGCTTCAAAGGCACCCTTTCACCTATGAGAAAAATAAGAAAGAAAGTACATGTACTTATTTTCCCTAGTGCAAATCACCAATGCCACTAGTGCATATTGTCATTAACATTGATACTAGGAATTGGAATCTTTCTAATGATTGTCCATGCCCTAAGAATGAATTTTCCTTAAAAGCATCAATGATGGTCTAGGTGTTAAGTTATTTTTAAAATGCTCAAAATATGATGAGTCATCACTAACCTAGGTAAGTTATTGAAGAAGAGCTAAATAGAAGGAAAAACACATGGATGAAACAAAACAAGAAGAGGATGAATGAATTGGGAACATTAATATGTCAAATTGCTCAAACACTAATAGGGAAATAAAAAGGTATGTAAAAGAAAAATTTAGGATTGTCATGTGAACAAAGTAAATTGGTCAAAATAAAAGCCTACTATATCAAAGAATTTAACCCCACAATGGGACTACGATGAAAAAACTTACATAAGAGCTACAATTAAGTGGAAAGTAAAAACATTGGCAGACCAATAATAAACTAGTTTGCCTTATTTTAAGTGTGATTGATAAATGATCAATAATTAAGAAGTAAGAAACGAGAACATGTCTATTTTACAATAAAAGTGTGGTGGCAATAAAATAACACTACATCATAGATTACTTGACTTATAATGACATTTGTATCAATCATGAAAACAACAAAAGAAAATATACTTAGTCTATAATGACATCTGTATCAATTATAAAAACAACATAAGAAAACAATTTGAACACCTTATTTGAGAAGTTAAGCTTGAACGGCAAGGTGGTTTTATGGTGTGAATCAGATTTTACACAGATATTTTCGTTTCCACCGTTAGAAGAGCTGTGCACGCATGCCAAGAGTGGCGACAAATCCAATCACTTCTGCTTTTTCTGAGCATCGTACCAAATATGTTTACTTACTCCCAGAATTACAATCAACAAGATTTTAATTACCTAAAATGGTAAGTAACGAAGATGCCCCACAGATCAACGTCTGGAACTCTAGACGTTGAGTCTAGAGGAAGGAGGGCGGAAGCTTCGTTACGAAGGAGAGAGGAATCTTCAGTTTTGTACTGGGCAGACTGAAGTTTTCAGTTAAATTAACACCATTCTTCGTTTGGCTTATAGTTAGTCTTAATGGGGAACGATTTTGTGAACAATAGATGGACAGTTTTGGTAGCCTGCATATGGATAGAATGTTGTGCAGGAGCATCATACGGCTTTAGCCTTTATTCCCAGACCATCAAGACCCGCTTTGGCTACAACCAACAGCAGCTCGACTTGATTTCCGTCTTAAAAGACACAGGGGAGTGTATAGGCATTATCTCAGGCCTGCTTTATGACCGCTTTCCTCCATGGCTTGTCCTGCTCGTCGGAGCGGCGCAGAATTTGGTAGGCTATGTGGTCATATGGCTCTTCGTGACCGGCCGCCTAGCGATTCCTGCTGTGTGGGAGATGTGTGTGTTCATCGGTGTGGCCATCAATGGCCAGACGTACTACAACACGGCCTCCATTGTGACCCGCGTCAATAATTTTCCGGGCAACAGAGGAATTGTTGTGGGTTAATGAAGGGATGCCTTGGTCTGAGCAGCGCCATTCTTTCCACTACTTGGCGGCTTCTTTTTCCCGAGTCAGATGGGTCTTCTTTCTTGTTAGTGGCCGCCGTTGTTCCTTCTGTAGTGGCCTTTCTGCTCATTCCCATCGTACGAAAACACGACCCACTTGACTTTAAATGTGATTCTTCCACAACTACGCTGAGATTAGGTATGGTGTCTGCTCCGGTGGTGGTTTTGGCGCTGTTTTTGATGGGTTTTAGCTTTTGGGGTTTACATTCTTTCAAGGTGAGTGATTTTATTGCTGCATATAATTTATAATTTAAGCTTATATTCATACAATCTGTATTTTTCATTGGGGTGATTTTTTTTTGGTTTAAATTTGATGGGGTTTGATAACTAGTCGAGGAGACTTTCATTACTGTATCCTGCATTTGAAAACAGGATTGATTATTATAATGATCAGTTTTTTTCCATTAAAGCTGCATAGCCCACACTGGCACTATCCTATCACTATCTAGCTTAAAAGAGCAGAGCACTACAAAATAATTGAGAATTGCAAAATGGGGTATAAATATTTTAGGAAAAAATCAATGGGTTGTTTCTAGATATGATAGCCAGTTTTTTTCACAAATAGGAAAAATATTGTTATCTTTGTAAAGGACCAAAAAAAAAAAAAAAATGTCATTGTCAATGCATAGTTAAGAAATAAAAAACAAAAAACAAAAAGAAAATAAATGATTAGTTATTACCAATCTAACTATACAGATCTCTTTTAAAAAATTAATTTGACTCACCGTGTTAACCAATCCACAATTTTTTCATTTTTCTAATATTTTTTATTTTTTAAAAACTAGTTAAGATATCTGAATTCTAGTCACATTAAATATATAATTTTAAGGGAAGAGATTCAAATTTTCAGAAGACATTTAGACTAAGCACATTTATTTTCTGCTCTAAAAGAGTAGAGCACTACAAAATGTCCCACAATTATAAGTTCAGTTGCTGATTTATCTTCTTTCTAGTCCAAGATATCACATTATCATGGCTTAGAAAAGGTCAAGAGAATTGCAAAATGTCACATAGATTTTTAGAAAAAATATCAATATATTGTTTCTAGATTTAACAATGTGAGTTTTTCTACAAAACAGAAAAATATCATTATCAATGCATTGTCTTTGGATTTGATAGTGTGAACTTTTTGTACCAGAAAAAATATCATTATCAATGTATTGTTTCAGGTTTGATAGTGTGAACTTTTTCTAAAAAGTGGAGAAAATATCATTATCAATATATTGTTTTAAGATTTGATAGTATGAGTTTTTTTTATAAATAATTCAGAGCAAACTTTATGATCTACTTAAAAATAAAAAATAAAAGAAAAAAATGACTAATTATTAACAATCTAACTATAATTCTAATTTAATAATCACTGTAAGAAGATACACCTAAAGTCCTATTACATGCGTATCTCCTAAAAAAATATTAACTAGATTCACTGTGAAAACTACTTTAAGATATCTTAATTCTAATTGCATTAAATTTCTAAATGTAAAGGAAGAGATTCAAATTTTCAAGACATTTAAACTAGGCGCATTTATTTTTCAACATGGTTTACTAAGTTACTTGTGCTTTGCAGGCAGATCAAGTTGAATTTGCAGTTGCAGTTTTTATTCTGGCAGTCCCACTGTGGGTGGCATGGAAAGCAAACCACCATGAGAGAACTTCAACTTCAACCTCAACCTCAAAACTTTCTGAGCCCTTGATCACAAATAATGAATCTGATCAGTCTGTTATTATTGAGTATACTAATATTTCTGTGTGGGGAGAACTCTGCAGCTTTAATTTCTTGCTTGTCTTGTTTACTTCTGCCATTGCTCTGGGCTCAGGCTTTGTGGCAGTGAACAACATGGGTCAGGTTGCAAGAGCTCTGGGATTTAAACAGCACCACATCACCATATTTGTCACTCTCATATCAGTATGCCAGTTTTTGGGCCGATTCAGAGTTGGGGTTTTTTCTGATTATTTGCTTTCAAAATTTGGAGTGGCCAGGCCATTGTTGACTGCAATGGCTGGGTTAGTTTTGTGTGGTGGGTATTTGCTTATAGTAATGGCAGGCACTTTTCAATGGACTCTGTATTTGGGCTCCATTGTTATAGGACTCTCCTTTGGAGCAAACTGGTGTCTAAATCCTACAACTGTGTCTGAGCTCTTTGGGCTGACCCATTTTGGAACACTGTACAATGTTGTGTTGATGGGGAACCCAGTGGTGTCATATGTGCTGTCTGTGTGGGTGGCAGGCTATTTGTATGACAAAGAAGCAGACAGACAAGGAGGAGAACATTGCACAGGAAGTAAATGTTTTGAGCTCACCTTCATCATTTTGTCCAGCGTGTGTATGTTGGCAGCATTGGCATCGTCTGTATTGTGGTGGAGAACAAGACAACTTTATCGAAAAAAGATAAATATAAAGCAATAAATCTACTTGTAACTTCAACCTTGGTTTATAGGTCGAAGTATTTCTACTTTTCTTTACTCATAAGTGAGTAAAGATATAGTGATTTTTTAATATAATAAGTTAGGTGGAAAATGTCATGTCTTATAGTTTATGTAAAGTGAGGTTTATTTATAAAGAAAAATATAAAGCTATTAATTAATAAGAGCTTTTGATGTCTAAGGGGTTGAGCTTAATTGGTTAAAGTATTGAGTTCTCAATGGAGAGAGATCCAAGTTCAAATCCCAATGGGACATCTAATATAGAGTTCTAAGTTGTGACTCTTGGTCTTCCATAGTTGGCTTCTAATGTGGATGTGGTTTCTAAATAAGTGGATTTCTAAGTTGTGACTCTTGGTTTTCCAGAGGTGGTTTCTAATGTGGTTGCTCGAAAAGAGCTAATAATAGTCTTATGGTTGTGCTTGCAAGAGAATGATTAGCAATATAAAAAAAGAGTTATTTATCAAGTAGCAAAAGACAAGTCCAAGCATCCAGATTCCATGCACCAAGATTATTATGACCGTCCGAAATAGGTTCCCAATCATAAGAGCATTATCATTGGCTTGTTTGTCATTAGTTTTCACTTAATCTACAAGTGGATCAACAACTTTGAGAGGAGAAATAACCAAGGAAAACTAAGGAAACTTACCACTATCTGGCCAACCAAAGGCACCTCTACCATGGGTCTAAGAAGATATTGAAGGCTAATGGGAAGCCCAGGACTATCCATGAGCATTGTAACCATGAATCTATGCTAAGAAGCATGATAATCATGAGAATGATGCCCACAAGTATTGACTCATACCACATTAACGTCTTCAAGGAGGGGTTAGCCCATGTTGGAAGGAGATGTTAATATAACTTGGACAATTATACAAGATGCATTATCTTTGTGGTCAAGAAACACCTACAAGTGAGCCACTTCAAGTGTAACTTTATTAGCTTTCACTTGTAGTTATATTAACACATTAGATGAAATTCTAAATTTAGAATACATAGAGAAACTTCTACCAACAACATATCCAAAAAAAGAGTCATTCCATTGTAAAAGCATGCCATATCTAGGCAAACTTAGCATGAATTTTAGGCTTGTCTCCTAGCAAGATCATGTTCCAAGAAAAAATATTAGGTCTAAAAGGCTTGAAAAAATCATGATTTAATTTCATGTCTCCTAAGCTCTAGGACATAATTAGAAGACATGCTTGATTGTTTTCTAATTCCTACCGTGATTGACATATTTGTATGGGTCAACTACACTTGATCCATGAGGATTTGAAGCGTAATTATGCCACTAAACATCAATCCAATAAGATCAATCAATGAAAACTAGACTAAGAATCCATTAAAACTAACATATTAAACTACGTTCAAGCTTTAAAAACACCTATTCTAATCCATTGAAACTTATCCTATTGGGGAGTGGTGTCGCATTGACGTGGAATGGCGACCCTTTCCCAATCCCGTGGATAAATGAGCATATTCCGATCGATTCTATTGAAGAGAATCAACGAAACTAATGAATGATGTGTATGAAAACATGATTTAAATGCTAAATTAATATGATGCAAGCTATTTTAAAACATGATATAGACTGAGATGATTGATATGGATATATGCAAAGCTAATATAAATGGATTTTAAGCTAAAACGATTGAAACCCTAATTACACAATACTAAATGGATGCATTTATGTTATCATGGAGGCCATTAATGGAAGCTAAGCCAATATGATGCAAGTAATTTAAGCTAAAATGATGTTAAATGTGAGTGCAAGTGCAAATGATTTATACAATATAAGTTTGTTGTTAAAAGATGGATCCATTTGTCTCAAAATAGTGACCTATTTATAGGAGGACAAATGAGAAATGAAGGGTTAAGATTAAAAAGGTTAATCAATGGTCAAAAATAGAGGAAAGATGAAACATGGATCATGGATTCTCAACAGATGATAACCAATGATCACATGGATCGAGGAAAGAATCAAGGGGTCATATTCTTCCAAACAAACACACATTCAACACTTGCACAAGAAGTCTTGTAAGTTTGTTAGGAGGAAGAATATTCCCTTTTTTCAAATAAGTGAGGAGAGAGAAGGTGAAGGGAAATTAGATGCTTAGCAAATTAAAACAAAGTTTTAATGTGCAAAGGAGGAATATTCCCTTGCAAGTGGGGAGAATTAGATTATTTATGTTAGTAAGAGGAATTTCGTGATATTCATTAAATAAAGTGATTTAATGAAAAAGGGAGAAAGTGATATGATATTTAATTAAATAATTAGGGTTATTTAATTAAATAAGAGGACTTAGGGATTTAAATTAAATAATTAGATTTATTCTATAGAATAAGATGAAATGTTAGCATGAAAAGGGACGAATTAACCCAATTAGATTAATTGGATTAATATATGAAAATGACATAATTAATTAAATAGCTAGGCTAATTTAATCAATTAAGCAAAAAGATGGTGGGTTTCAAGATGAAGCGATCTTAGGATATCAGATTTGAGTACATGATATCATTAAAGACATTTTTAAGTGTCTACACCTACAAAAGAGCTACAATTTTATTTCAAGTGTGTTGTGTGAAAGAGTGGATGGACAATTCTTTTATAAGAAATCATATATGAAGAGACCATCTGTTAGTTGTGGTAGTTTGCAATGTTTCTTGGATTATATACATATGGAGAGCACAAATGCGATTGAAAATAGATTATTAATTAGTTTTAGAAAATGCAAGTTAATAACATATTTAATAAAAAATGGTAAAGAGTTAAAGAGATGTGAGTTGGAGAGTAAAGATATATTTGTAGTTGAATTTATGAGAATATTTTAGGGCACACTGTTGTATGAGTATGTTATGCATACACACAAAGATCAATAGTTAGATGAGAAATGTGAGTTATGTAACAATATATTTTATCTTGGTACATTTTGTCTGTTATAGATTTTGTAGATAGTTAGACATTGTAACCATATTATGAAATTCAATATGAGTACTATAACTCTACTCAAGTTACTATTTTTGTAAATATATCATTCATTCATATACCTGATAGTACAAAGGAAGCTAGAAAGATCTTGAGAGAGTATCACTTCTACATTTGTGAGAATGCTACTTATTATAGTAAGTTTGTACAAGGTTGCTTTTAGATATTATACATGATATTCCCAAAATATCATATTTAGTCAACATGTATTATATGGTTAGATAACTACACATATAACAATTCAATAATTTATGGATATATATTGGTTTAGCAAGATGAATATGATCAATGGTGTTCAACATTGTGAGGAAAGAAGAGTGCAGAAACAACCTTCTTAATGCAAATCTTCAGGAGAGGGTTGCAAAACTTTGTTTCAAATCTTTTAACATTTACAGTTTCATTTAAGATTGCACATTCATTTAAGTTATTTTTTGATTTAAGCATTAAACCATAAGACAAAATTTACGTGGGAAAACCATTTCAAGAAAAAACCCACACCAAAGCACAAATCAATTGTATTAAAATAAAAAAATATTACAATACAACTTCTAGATTCTATGCTCAAGCAAGTGTTATTACATTATCATACAAGATTCTAGAGTGAATCTGGCAACATAACAGTATCTCAATTTTCTTTTTGTAGATAAAAGGCAACGATTTCCTGTATATATATATATATATATATATATATATATATATATATATATATATATATATATATATATATATATATATATACTTCTAATTGCCAGCTTAAAATGACAAATTCTCTTGAATTTTAACTGATAAATATGCTAATTTCTATCTAAAACCCAGATTCAACTACCTTGTAATAGATTATAAACTTGTATCCCACCTTCCCCTGAACTATTTCAAGTATACAAAAAATTAATAGAAGGCTAATACTATCTTAGTTTACCTAGTACATATAGATATTTAACAAAATTTCCCACACTTAGCCCAAAATGCTTTCATTCTTCCATATATTCTGGAGATTTTTCATCGTGTCCCTCCTCCAGACCTGTAAGATGCTGCAAACAATTAGTGTCATGCACAAGGGCTCATATGTGACGAGCAACAGGAGCAACGTAAGCTTGTGTAGGAACTTGCAATTGGACCAATTGGGGATTTCAAATAGTAAGCAGACAAATGTGAGACCTCAAGAAAACAACTGCAAAGAAATTCTCTTTTATATCAACTTCCAGACTTGCACAAAGACACCCACTGTTCTTTCTAAAAGCTTGCAAAAAAATTGTCATTGGTTTTTTGATATGGTGACTTGATTGCATCATAGACATCGCAGTACCCTTGACATTGCCTGAGAAATTTATGAGGAAACAACCCTCGTACAAGTTTCCTTTACCCTTGTACAAATTATACCCTTGCACTGCCTTCAATAGAGCATTGCCTTGAATAAACTAGCCCTTAACATATTTACCAACAATATCTTGTAACTCCCTTAAATACTGACATAAATCCATCAGACTTGAAAGAAAAATAGAAAGCACCTGTGATGGTAGCAAAATTCTTCTCATTTTTTGGGCTCACTACTTCAACGCCAATCACTGTTCTGATACAGTCCTCCACCTGTGGGCATTCCACCCTGAACACCATGCCAATATCTTCATGTGACAGAGAACCCTTAAAAGGATCTTCCCAGACTTGAACTTTCATATGAATTCGGAGATTCCAAGGATTATAAGCCATTTGCGCAGTGAACAACTAGCTATACAGCCTGTCCTGTCAAGACCATCACAAGTTCTTCGCGCTTTCCCTCATTGACATGCAACAACTACAAATTCAACCAAAATACATAGAGCACAGATGAAAAATTAATAATTATGCTAACCATCGTATCCCTAGCCCAAAGATTGGCTCGTGTTTCAAGCTAGAAAATTCATGTGAGGAAAACACATCCATTAATGATATCCCTAGTCACATAACCTGTCATTATGAGCTTTTATACCTAAAAACCAAGCACATTAGTATGAAAATTGGCAGCTTTGTTCAACTTGGAATCTTGCACATGTATCATCCAGAGTGGCAGCTTACATCACACACCTACTCAACATCAATACATAGCAACGACGCACCGACTTCAACCCTTTAAATGCACTACTACATATAAAATGCATGCACAAGAAACACCCCTCCATCACACATTCATTTGCAACTTATACAAACTTATTCTATCATAACACACATTGAGAAACACCTTCCACAGATACTTTAAAGATTGTCTTCACATGTCCAAATTCTTGGCTTCATGCCTAGCTATTTCCATTATTTTTGGATATGCTTGTAATTGAGCATTATTGAATAAGGAAAATTCTTTACCCTCACATCCCATATTAGCCAATTTTTCTTCCATGCTATTCCCCTCACGGAAGGTATGCGAGATGATAAATGACTGAAACTTATTTAACAAATCCCAAACTTTTTGTAGAACATACTTTAAATTCCAACACTGAATCTTTCTTTCCTTGCAAGCACTTATTATTAATAAAGAATCCCCTTCCACATGTATCTTTGAAATCCCCAGTTTTAGGGTGACTTCCAATCTTAGCAGTACAACTTGAGCTTCAGCTATATTGTTAGTGCCTATGGAAAGCTAGTATGAACATTATCTCAGAAATTACATTACAATCTCTCATAATGAACTAAGGCATTAACATATTTATATCACTCATACATGGGCACTGTTGATGGGTGTTTTATAAACTTTCTCAACAAAGGAAATGCATAAGTGCATTACCTCTCTTGAAAGGAAATCTCATACAAGCAGGTTGTAGGAAACTACCCCAAGGTCTCTCAGGTGTCAGGTCATGGCGTGCTTGAAATGTCCCAGTTGGTTTATGTGATTTGCTAGTAATCACAGGGAAACCTTACATATGTTAAGTTGGAGGGGGAATTGGTTCTTTAAATGGAGTTCTTAGGTATTGGGGTTGATATGCAATTGCTGTAAGTTCGAAACAATAGTCTAAAACTCCATCTATATCATCAGATTTGGCTTTACAATGATGCTTGAACTTTGCCTAAATTACTATTTTAAAGAAAGGTCAAAAGGGAAGGGGAAGGAAGAATTTCCTAGACCTAAAACTACCAATGAACAATGATAATGGAGGATGCTATAGTGGACAACCTTCCTGAAACTAAGTTCCACTTAACCAAATCAACTAACAGTCTCATGAGACTAGTGCAATCTTCTAAGGTCTGTAGATTTTCAACCATTCATTCATCATGAAACATGAATAAAAGATGAAGTTTAAATGCAACAATCAAAGTATGTTCAGACTAGCTTTACACTGCTATTTATCATCAACAAACAACAAAAAACATGAAGGAAGGGCATCAACATAGCAGAATTCTTTAGCATCAATGAACAGTATTAACTAATCTAATAAAGCATGCTAAAGACATAAAACAACAAAGTAAATCTACTCAAATCTATTAATCATGAGGAGAAGAATCATGAAACATGAATGAAACTCAAGAATCCACCCAAAAGCAATGAATTTCTATTAGAATTTCAGCATGTCTTTACAACAACTCAACTCTCTTGAAAATGAGAGGAGACCCCCTATTTATAGTTTTCAAAAAGTAGAATTAATGGCCAAGATTTAATCTCATTGTGTGGCCAAGATTCATTACAAATTAGGGTTTCACCTACCCCTTAATATTTTACAATTTAAAATTACATTCTTGTCTTTTAGTCTATTTTGTCCTCTAATGCTTAGTGCTGTAGCACTTTCGTCTTCTAGCCGATTGTCTTTTGTTGCAACTACATAGTGAGGAACTCATCATCAATAACTGACTTTCCTTCATTCTTCTTCACCGTGGTGTACCCTACGAACTTTCCAATCAACGCCTGAAGTTTATTCCATTCCATTATGTCGGATTGGAGCACTTGGAAGCTCAATTTTTTGGATCTTCTAGTAATTAGCTCCCAATCCTTGTTACACTTTGGCGTATTCTTGATCACTTGCTCTGATTGGGTGAAGGATCGGGCAACAAAGTCCATAAAATCTAGTTTTAGTGTATTTGTGGTTCCATTCTCCATCTTCTTATGGAAGTATGGCCTTACCTTCTTAGGATCCAGCTCGACGATGGGCATGTCGTAGTCTGTCATGAGCTTCAAATACTCTTCACAAGCTGCTTGGTGTTCCTTAACCCAATCTAGGTCTACCTCCACTTCATGGAGCACCCGCTCCAAGACTTCTCTTATGTGATCCAGGCCTAGTTTCCATGTTTCAACAAGCCAATGGTCATCTGTTGCCAAGGCCAGCTCCTTTTCCGAAGTTTTCTAGGGCATCTTGAGGATAGCCTCGAGTTTAGGGTACGTAATTCTATATAGCTCTGAGAAGTTAGTACAAAATTTCTCTATGCCTTCAAGCTATTTTTGTACCTCTCTAAATTTATTGGTTGTCCATACAACATGACCAATACCCATATCTTTGTTGTAGATTACTCGCCTAAACCAATCTTCAGTGGCCTTAGTCTAGTTGTTTCTCCTTTCCAGTTTGCTAATGTGATCCTTAGAAAGCAGTAGAGGAGTGGTCGATGACGTTGTAGGTAGTTCCTCAGTAGAATACCATTGTTGTATATAAGTCATGAGATTTGCCACCTGTTCCTTCAATTCCTCCTTGGAGGATTGATCCTTGTTCATTTGGTGCACAATTGTGGTGACAGATCCCTGGAGATGGTTGATCTTTTGTTCCCTTGTGGTTGTCCCCAGGTCGATGGTGGAGATATTGTAGCTAACTCCCTCTCCTTTATCCATTACAAGAGTAGCAATTTGGACCGTCCTTGATCTCAATGCATCCATAGTGAAATGGGATCAAACCCTTGGTTTCTTCTCCTTCTTTGCTCCCATCTGAGCTCGTGCTAGGATAGCCTCCAGCCTTTCTTTGGGATCCATGAGGGTGAGGATTTTCTTCTACAATTGTTTCTCTAGCCATTCGAGCATCTGGGATCCCTCCTTTGGTGATTCATGATCACCTTCCTCCTATCGTGCATGCTGGATCTCTCTTTCTTCATGACCTGGGACCTCTTGTTCTGTTTTATCTTCTTCCTCATTTGAGTCACAGATGAATATGGCCTTTTCTTCTTGTGACTCAGTGGTAGCTATGTTTTCCTTGGGGCTATCTTTCCCTTCAAATTCCTTTTTTTCTTCTTTTCCATGCTCTGTGTGACGTTCTGCTTCTGGGATTCTTTTCGTTTCAACCTCTTCAAGCTTATCTTCTCCTTCTCCTATGGGAGGAATCTCTTCATCATTGCTGGGGCTTATGTCTTGTTCCTTGGTTGGAGTTACTGTAGTCACCTCTATTTCTTCATCTATCTCTTTCTTTTCCTCAAAGGACTACCTTTCAACTTTCTCTCCAACATCCTTGAGTTGCCAGGCCAACTCTTCCTTGAGTTCTTGGTCAGAATTATCTACTATATATTTTGCATCGGGGTCTTCAACATCTTCCTCAGAGAACTGTTCCTTTTCCTCTTCATAGGCTACCTCATCAATGACCAAGTGTTGATGCTCTAGATGCTCATGGTAGTCATCCTCAAATTCTTCATCCATTTCTTTAGTTACCTCCCTCTCTTGTCTTTCTAGCTCTTTAGAGATTTGCATTGTCGCTTGCATTTTGGGTGGTTTTGTTGGAGAGGGGACAGGGAGACCGACAATGACTTGAGCTAGGGCAACCTGCACTACAGGGTTCATTAGCACTCCAAAGAGCTCCATAGGTATGTTCTGCATATGTTTGGCAAAAGCTTTTGGAAGAGTGAAGGTGGGCATTGTTGTGGAGGCTATAGGAATTGCAGCGGATGGGGACATCAAGGAGGATGAGAGTGGAGAAGTGGTGGAAAAAGAAGAATCCCTCACCATAATAGGTGTAGTCAATGAGGTGGATATTTTTTTAACCGAGATGTCCACCGCAGGTAGAGAGGAAGCAAGCAATGCTTGAGATGCTGGTATAGGATGTTGGAATCAAGGAACACTGAGAGGGGGGGGTGAATCAGTGTTCCTTGATTCCAACAGAGGAGTGATATCGGTGGCAGTGGTGGTGGCAACAAGAGTAGAGGTGGCAGGTGGAGACTTTGGTTGCTCAAACTCTTCTTTGTCTCCTTCATAGAGTGGATCCTCTTGGATCGTGCATCTCAAAAAATCCATTCGATTTCTTTGCTTTTTTGGAAGTCTCACCCTCTGAGGCCTTCCTTGAATATACCTTATGTTTTGGTTGGTGTTTTGATACTTCTTTTCTCTTTTTTGACCTGGTGGTGGAAGTAGATTTTGGAGTCTCTCTAGCTGGGGCAACAACAGTCCCACTGTCAGTTTCACTCTCGAGCTCGTCTTCGAGCTCACCATAGGTCAAAGTTACTCCCTGAAGCTTTAGCTAAGCAATTTTCCTGTCAATCCATTGTCTGATTTTGTGCTCTAATGGTTTGGTCAGAATATCAAGGTCATTGACCTCTTCCTCATTCCAATCAATCAACGGGAGGGGCAAGTTGGCAACCATGTCAAACCTCGGATCTATGACGGTGTTCTCATCTTCGACGATCTAATCTGACACTAGAAATAGTTTGACTGTCTTGACAAAGTAGGTAGTCATACGCATATAGTGTCTCATGCGCACTTCTTTGTCGTCTTTGTAGTTAGCCCAGAAGTCTTCAACACTGTGTAAGTGGGCATATTATTTCCCAACCATCTTCTATTTTCCATACAGATCCATCCTTGGCTGGGCAGTGTAAAGATCCAAATTATATTCAATGATCTCCTTCTCAGAATACTCCACACATTGGGATGCAGGAAGGTCATACATTCCTTGGCCGAAGGTGAGACGATAGGGATGCCTGACCCGTGTTTGTCACTCAAGAGTTGTAATGTCCCCATTTTGGCCATACACTCTTCTTTTGCATTTAGCCTATTTCCGGAAATTCGTAGGCTAAGCTGAAGTAAAAAACTAGGGTTTCCTCTTTCAGATACTGCTTAGTTGGCATTCAGAGGATGTTGTGTAGACTTACTATTTATACCAGTTTGCTATTTTTAGCAAGTCTATCTTTTGGCACTATCTATCTAGCAACAATTCAATCCTTTGTAGTTCAGTGTTCAGTTTGGTTTTCTGATGGTTTTGAAGTTAACTTACGATTTTTGGCATTTGCTATTTTTAGTAAGTTCATTTTTGGGTAGAAGCATCATCATCAACTTGGTCCAGTTTGGCATTTGTCAGTTTGTTATTTTTAGCAATTCATCAGTTGTAGCTTGGGCATTGTATTTGGTTATCTCCTTCAACTGAGTTTCAGACTTAGTCAATTTTCATGTCTTGAAGTTGTACCCCACACCTAGGCTTGATGTCTTCAAGTTGTTTTAAAGAAGGGGACATAAAGGGGTCAAGTGAGCAATTAATTATTTAATAAATGCTTTATTGTTGCAATTTGAAATGGATGCCTAAAGGGGAAGTTGAATGATATTTAAATATTTCAAAAAGTGAAATGCTTAAAGTGGCGTCCTTTTTGGAAGTTGAAGTGATTCAACTTCTTGGAATTTGAAGAGTCTCTTGTTGCTTCATTTGCCAATTGAAACTTATATATTGCTGCTGTTTGAAGAGTTGATTATCCATGAATTTATGCTAATGTTATGCTGTCGAAATGACAACTTGGTTTTTACTTCGAGGGATGCTTACCTCCTAGTTTCAATCCAATTTCATGTTTGAAATACAACACCTAGTTGGTTTTCATTGCTGCTTCTCATCCAGACTAGCAGATTGAGCTCAACAGTTGAAGTTTTTTATGATATTTCTAGTTTTGAAGTTGCTGATGCAGTCACAGCTGAAAGTGGTTTTTGCATACAGCTTTTTGTGTGAATTTAATTTTCTTGTGGGTACTTTTCCAATCCATTCCTACACCCAAGGCGACCATCTTTGGAGAGTTTCATATTTTAATTTTGAGTTGTTGATTTTTACTTGTCAAAATCGCCCCTCATGAAGGTTGTACCATTCTTGCTGCATTGGGATTCATGTAAGAATTAAATTATGAGTTTGTGTTGCTGTTTCTTCATCTGATGTTGGGCGCCTATCTTCCAGCAGCTCATTGGTTTTGGTTTCACACAAAACAGAGGTATTTTGAGTGAGTTGTGAATATTTCTTTGAATTTCATAGTTGCTGATCAGAATTTCTAGAATTGTTATTTTACATCAGACTTGTTTAAGTTTGAATCTCCAATCCTTTCTTCATCATTTATTGTTGATGTCTAACATGGAATCATCCAGTATCATGGTACATTGAATCTATTGTAATTTTCATGTAATTTGTAGCTCTTTTTCCATATTGTAAGACTGTAAACAGTAGTACTGTTCCAGTCCTTTATTGCTGCAATTCTTTCTTTAATTTCACATTAGTACCCCTGGATGGTTTACCGCCAGTGTGGATAATTGGATTTGTATTACTCTTGTACCCACTCTCAAGTGGTGAATCCCCACTCATAAGTGGATGCCTGCCGCAGCAGACGAAGTGTTTTAATTGTAGTCTTTTCCCCCCACTGTTTGGTGGTAGCGTGGAAATTCTCTTATGGCTGGTTATCCGCCTATTAGTTTTCAATTTTCAATCAATCACTCTGTCATATGTTAGCACATCGCCCTCAGTGGGATCTTGAGTGCACATTCTTGACGTTGAGTTTGTTCCATTTTCAAGTATTGTTCATTAGTTGCTCCGCCATATGACAACACCTTTCCTTCATTGGGATTGAGTGTGCATTCTTGGCGTTGAGTTTCTTTTAAGCTTGGTTTTTAGTTTGATGCTAACGCTAATCCAGTTGGCTAGTGCTGGTTTATGTTGTGTAATTCTATCAAAAAATTGGTTAGCATATTTCAGTGGTATCAGAGCAGAAGTTCCTGCCATCCTGTTGGGAAGAACAGAAAATTAATGTTGCCACAATGGACATCAACAGATTTGTCGAACATATTCATGAGGGAATGTGAACATGATGCTTCCATATTCCGTGCAGAATATCAGAGTATGTCAGATGAGTTCAAGAATGATGTTTCTTTTGACTGCTACTTGAATTGTGTGTTGATTAGGTATCCTGAAAAAATGGGTGTGGTCAATTACATCAAGAAAAAAATTAAAAGAGAAGCAAAACTTGCCATGGTTGAAGAATCAAGGAAGGAAGAAGCAAAAGGATCTGTTTGTGGTTTGCAGCCCACAAGTAAGCAAATTGAAGAGAAAAATCAGTCAATTAGTGTTGAAGAAGACACAAGCAAGGTGCACATTTTGGTTCAAAATGAAAGTGGGCTTGATGAAGATACCTTGGCAAATGAGGAGATTAAGTTAGAGTCCCAAAATACATCCCTAGACTTGCATGGGATGGGAAATAATGAAGATTGTTATGGTAAGAAGATCATTACAACAGTCTTGAGTCCTAATAAGGATTCAACCAATGAAGATCTCGAGACAAATGGCTTCTCAAAAGATGCTGGTGGAACAGTTGTGTGGGATAAGTACGTTGAAGAAGAGCAAGATGAAGCAAATACTAATGGTGTCTTTGAACCAGCTTATGACCATTACGAAAGTGATGTTGTTGATGATGATTCCGATGTGTTTTTATCTCCTCTTGTTGAAGATTTAGTGAAGGATAATTCTCTACTTGTTGTTGAGCCAATTCCATATGAAGAATTAATGGCAAGTGTCCAAGAAGACTTCTTTGGTATGTATGTGGGCACTAATGATAAAATCAGCAACACATCTACTCAAGATAATTTCATTGAAGAAAAGAATGACAAAATATTCAAAGCAACCAGCTTTGATGATTCTTTAATCCGATATAATGCTAGTGACTTGGGTGGTAGTGGGTTTGATTATCAAACTACATCTATGGAGAAAGTTATAGATGAAGATTTCAGTTCAAGTGGGTTGAGGAGTGACTCATTCAAAGAGTCAATAGTTCAAGAGGAGCATGATGATCTCTTTCCTATTGATCATTGCAATCAAACCTTTCACATTTGGGATCCGGGCGCGATGTCACCAAGGTATGATAAAGAACCGGAGTGGGATAAATTCCCCTTTGATCCTGATGAAGTTCAAAAATCAGTTTGCAATGCAAGTAATGAAGTGATCTTTGGAGGAGAAGTTGCAGCAATGGCTAATGAGAACGTGATTTCTTATGTTGAAGAGAAGAATGTTTTAAAATCAGCAAATGGTTTGGATGCCTTTCAGAATTACGCACAAGAAGAGTATGAGAACTTGAAAGGTCAAGATAGAGGTACTAATTTGTTTGAAGAAGTTGTTGACAAGCCTTCGATTCAAGAGTTATGCAGTGATAAGATTAGAAAGGAGGCTGATTTTGAGAATCAAGTCAAAGAAAATAAATCAGAAAAGTTGATGTTTGATGAGCAAAGCTTCTTTGCTGATTATGATCATGGGCCTAAAGAGCTGCAAGTTTTGAAGGATAACTTATTGGTTACAAAAGAGAAAATTGTTAAGGTGTTATCAAGATTTGATAGCACACACAATTGTATTGAAGAACTTTACTGGGAGTTGCAGTTTGAAGAGAGACAGAATGGAGTTAAGGGTGGAGACACTCTTTCTAAGGTGTGAACCATCAAAGAAGCATTTGAATCCATAAAGTCAGATTATTTGCACTTGCTCTCAGATAGGGATCATGCTATTAAGTTTGCAGAGGAAACCTATGATGCCTATCAAGAGAAGGAGAATGAGGTTGATAGGCTTTGTCTTGATCTTTCCTTAGCTCATCACTCTTTATGCAAGGGAGAAAATCAAACTCTTATTGCAGCCACACTTGAAGGACAAGAAGCTGATACAAGGATTATGGAGATCAAGCAAATAGTTGAAGGTATTAATGAACTCCATAATGATGAAACCTTGCTTAATTTTAAGGAGATTCATGAAGATGATGGTAATTGGAAGGTAAATCAAGAGTGTGAACTCTTGAGTTGGGAAGAGAACTTTCCTCAAGAAGGGATAGCTTGCAGCCATGAGCTTGATGTGATGATTGGTAATGTGTGTGATATTCATCACGCTACATTCTACGGATCAGCAAATAATGATGGGTATCCTCAAGTTGCAGAAGATGTGCATGAATTCTATGAAGACACCAACGAAAGGGATGAAAGAAATATTGTTTCTATGATTGTGTACAACAATCCACCATCTTCACATGATTTGTTAAATTATGAGTTGATTGACAATCTCTATGTGGATGGCATTGGTAAGAAGTTTTATGTTTTTGACATGCATAATTTTAAAGTCAAGCATAAGATAATGTTGGTGGATCCATTCTATATGTCAAGCAACACTCTCTTGGGATGGATAGTAAATGAGCATTTAATGGTGTTCAAACTTGAACTGGCTAGTTTTCACTCAGCATTAACCAATGGAAGAGTACCACCTATCTTAAAATGGTTGATGAGGTCAGGTCTTGGAGAGATGCATCAAATTGTGGGAGAACTTTCAGACTTGCCCCTTTGGTTTCTAGATTGTGCATTGTTGATGAGTGATTATTCTAAAATGCTGGTCATGAAAGGTTCAAACTTTGCATTGATGGTTGCAGCTGATTACATGGGTTTGTGTGCTCGAGACTTTCACTATGGCTCTTGGAGATATGTTGGGAATTCTTCCCAATGTGTTGGAGATTATTTGCGGTTGGGAATTCATGCTTGGAATTCTCAACATGGCTTGATGGAGATTGTTGCAAGTAGAAAAAAGGATTTTTGGAGAGATAAGGATTCAATTCTCAGAATCTTTGATGCTGCCCCCATCTTTACCAATCATTTGTTGATTCCTTTGGTTCATCTATTGGTGGATTGGAGAGATACTTCGAACAAAAGATGGCTTAATGATGGGTTGGAGTCTCTTGAGGGGATGTTTCCATCCTTGGGCATGAACAGTTGTGATATTATGGACGATGATTTCCTGTGTCAGAATAGTTGTTCTACTCTTTGTATGTTGATTTTCCTAAAATCAGACTTTAATTGGTTTACTTCAGATTTCATGGGCAGCTGGTATACTTATATTTTCTCTTCACCATGTCTTATCAATGATGGTTTTTGGTCCCAAAGGTGGGAAATTTTGTTTCATAGTGATTTGGATCAGTTTTGGATGGTGTTCAAATTATTTTTCAGTGATCATCTTTGTTCAATCTCTGGCCCTAGTGTTAGGGGCAGCAAACCTTTGCTTGATTTGGTTCAATTTTTTGAGATTATGGGGAAGAGATTGGTGGAAATTTTTAGAAATTTTCTTGAATATGTCAGCATTATTCAAAGGGGGTATTATACATCCTTGTGGAGTTTTGAGGATGCAGCTGCTATGACTTTGCAAAGAGTTGTTTTTTCCTTTGCAATTAGCTATGATGGAGACACACTTGTTGTTGTGACTCGGTTTGTTACTTTGAAGAGTTATGTTGATGAGAATATTTTTGAGTTGCTTAAATTATTCTTTATTGTTCTCAGAATGGTGATTGACATTGACATTATAGATGGTAATTCCTCAGAGTTTATTGAGCATGAGACACTGCTAGATTTTGATTCAATTCCTTCCATGTTGTTCAACTTGAATTTCAGGCATGTTATCACTTTGAGGTTGCAGGGATGGTTAGTGTAATTATGGTGCAATGATTTCATTTGTATGATCAGAGTAGAGCAGCATCAACATGGTGGGGTTTTTCATAAATGGACATGGGACCCCGGGATCCTATATGTTTGGTGGGATCAGTTTGGAGTGCTGTGGCATTGCTTGAGGACAAGCAATTTTGGGAAGGGCAGACTGTAATGTCCCCATTTTGGCCATACACTCTTCTTTTGGATTTAGCCTATTTCCAGAAATTCGTAGGCTAAGCTGAAGTAAAAAACTAGGGTTTCCTCTTTCAGATACTACTCAGTTGGCGTTCTGAGGATGTTGTGCAGACTTACTATTTATACCAGTTTGCTATTTTTAGCAAGTCTCTTTTGGCAGTATCTATCTAGCATCAATTCAATCCTTTGTAGTTCAGTGTTCAGTTTAGCTTTATGATGGTTTTGAAGTTAACTTACAATTTTTGGCATTTGCTATTTTTAGTAAGTTCATTTTTGGGCAGAAGCATCATCATCAACTTGGTTTAGTTTGGCATTTGTCAGTTTGTTATTTTTAGCAATTCATCAGTTGCAGCTTGGGCATTGTATTTGGTTATCTCCTTCGACTGAGTTTCAGACTTAGTCAATTTTCATGTCTTGAAGTTGTACCCCGCGCCTAGGCTTGATGTCTTCAAGTTGTTTTAAAGAAGGGGACATAAAGGGGTCAAGTGAGCAATTAATTATTTAATAAATGCTTTATTGTTGCAATTTGAAATGGATGCCTAAAAGGGAAGTTGAATGATATTTAAATATTTCAAAAAGTGAAATTCTTAAAGTGGCATCCCTTTTGGAAGTTGAAGTGATTCAACTTCTTGGAATTTGAAGAGTCTCTTGTTGCTTCATTTGCCAATTGAAACTTATATATTGCTGCTGTTTGAAGAGTTGATTATCCATGAATTTATGCTAATGTTATGCTATCGAAATGACAACTTGGTTTTTACTTCGAGGGATGCTTACCTCCTAGTTTCAATTCAATTTCGTGTTTGAAATACAACACCTAGTTGGTTTTCATTGCTGCTTCTCATCCAGACTAGCAGATTGAGCTCAACAGTTGAAGTTTTTTATGATATTTTCAGTTTTGAAGTTGCTGATGTAGTCACAGCTGAAAGTGGTTTTTGCATACAGCTTTTTGTGTGAATTTAATTTTCTTGTGGGTACTTTTCCAATCCATTCCTACACCCAAGGCGGCCATCTTTGGAGAGTTTCATATTTTAATTTTGAGTTGTTGATTTTTACTTGTCAAAATCGCCCCTCATGAAGGTCGTACCATTCTTGCTACATTGGGATTCGTGTAAGAATTAAATTATGAGTTTTTATTGTTGTTTCTTCATCTGATATTGGGCACCTATCTTCTAGCAGCTCATTGGTTTTCGTTTCACACAAAACAGAGGTATTTTGAGTGAGTTGTGAATATTTCTTTGAATTTCACAGTTGCTGATCAGAATTTCCAGAATTGTTATTTTAC
Organism: Sequoia sempervirens; assembly: GCA_007258455.2. NCBI lineage: Eukaryota > Viridiplantae > Streptophyta > Pinopsida > Cupressales > Cupressaceae > Sequoia > Sequoia sempervirens. The sequence goes on from VDFB02281492.1 coordinate 785,305,374, forward strand.
ATCAGACTTGTTTAAGTTTGAATCTCCAATCCTTTCTTCATCATTTATTGTTGATGTCTAACATGGAATCATCCAGTATCATGGTACATTGAATCTATTGTAATTTTCATGTAATTTGCAGCTCTTTTTCCATATTGTAAAACTGTAAACAGTAGTACTGTTCCAGTCCTTTATTGCTACAATTCTTTCTTTAATTTCACATTAGTACCCCTGGATGGTTTATCGCTAGTGTGGATAATTTGATTTGTATTACTCTTGTACCCACTCTCAAGTGGTGAATCCCCACTCATAAGTGGATGTCTGCCGCAACAGACGAAGTGTTTTAATTGTAGTCTTTTCCCCCCACTGTTTGGTGGTAGCGTGGAAATTCTCTTATGGCTAGTTATCCGCCTATTAGTTTTCAGTTTTCAATCAATCACTCCGTCATATGTTAGCACCTCGCCCTCAGTGGGATCTTGAGTGCACATTCTTGACGTTGAGTTTGTTCCATTTTCAATTATTGTTCATTAGTTGCTCCGCCATATGACAACACCTTTCCTTCATTGGGATTGAGTGTACATTCTTGGCATTGAGTTTCTTTTAAGCTTGGTTTTTAGTTTGATGCTAACGCTAATCCAGTTGGCTAGTGCTAGTTTATGTTGTGTAATTCTATCGAAAAAATTGGTTAGCATATTTCAAGAGCGTATGTGCATGTTGCAACTACCTAGAGACTTCTAGTAAGATCAACCAGTCATTTGGATATCGAGGTAGCTTATATGGCCTCTCGGAGAAGCCCTCTATCCTAACGTAAGTGAATTTGGGGAATTGTGTGAATAGAAGCTAAATATGTGAATAAATGCCCGAGCGTTGTGAGTAACTCTCCTCTCAAAATCCCCTCTGAGGAGTCTAATGATGTGCCCAATTAAGGCATCGTTTACTTGAAAATATTTCTTCTTAAAGTTCTGGTATTCGAGCTAGGGATGCCTATCATATACCTTTAGCTCTCTCCACAGAGTTGGGCTTTGTTCCACAAATAGACCTCTATATGGAACCGGATCAGCTAGAAGGCAAACCCGATAAGAGGTCATGTAAAACTGGGAGGTTTTTCTGACTACTACAAACTGCTAATGCAAGCAATTGTTGATCATTCCTTCCCAGTTGAACTTGATTTTTCCCCTGATAATCTCCTCTATAAAATAGAACATCCAGTCTTGGAAGTATGTCGTAGTCGATATTCCCATGACTCTGCTCAACAAAGTTACCAAGTCATGGTAATCCTCATGGAAATCACTCCTGAATAGTTTTTGAGGTGCTTTGTTCGTGTTGCCCCTCTTCTCTTTTAACTAGTATTGATTAATCAGTTTCTTACACCTTAGTGGGTCAACTTTCCATGTGATTTTTGCATATTCTTTGGTTGTTTCCTCCATAGGATCAAAGGTGGGGATGTAGAAAGTTTTCCTTATAGACTTGGTAGACAAGTAGGCCAACACTTTGCCATCATGATCAACAATTCTTCTAGTTTTCTCTTGGTATGCTTCTCTGCAAGCCATCACTAGCTCTGGAGCCACAAGAGCAGGTGGGAAACCAACTGCCTTGGCCAATCCACTTTTCCTAATTCTCTTTGCATTTTTCGTAGTGGAGTTGGAAATGACTCTATGTCTGAATTCATCTAAATCAACTTGTCCTAGGTTTGTATCTGTAACTGTATCCCACTCGGTGGTAATCTTGGAGGTGATCTCCACTCCCTGGAATTTTTACTTCATTTGGTCTTTGTATTCCTTCCATCTTGGTACCTTGGTGGTCTTCTTCCCTTTTTCCTTCTTTGATTCCATAAATCTTGCAAGAAGAGGTGCAATAAGCATGTTCATATATAAAATAAAGGGATCATTAGTAAAATCCTACAAAATAAAAGTTAGATCAAGTAGCCCACCCTTTAAAAATCACAACATTCATCATAGATCATCATTTTCCTTTCATTCAGGGAACATATAGTAATGCAGGCCCAGGGATGTAGGTTTCCCTGGGCTAGCAATCGTTTAGACAGTGAAGAGGGCATGTCAGCCCGCATATAGCCGCCCACATCAAAATTCCCACAACATAATGGGACCCACTGAGGTTTCAGGCCATTTGGACATGTGGATTTGATCATTCTTGAATTCTTTTGGGGTGCTAGCTCAACCATTTTGGCATGCAGGTCCAAAGGTTGCAAAAGCAGGAGGCATCTCAGCCGTTTAGGAACTCTGTCGTTTAAAATGATGCTAGCAAGGCGGAATCCCGTAGACAACGTCCTACAATGCGGGAAGGGAGATGCTTTTCTTTATCTTCAAAGTTCAAGTTGTTCATTGGGATGTGGGTAGAGACTCGTGGAAAGCTGCTAAGTTGCAGCCATTTGGAGACAACAGGGACAAGGTGGTGGCCCACGGGCGACGGTCCGCACCGTCAAGCCCGCACAAGGTATCGACGTGAGCTTTTCATTCATAGTTGGCCAAATGGTAGTAGGGAGGTTAGGTTCCGCACAATGGAAGGCAAGCTCCACTTGGTGGTTTTGAAATGGTGAAAACGGGTCGACGGCTCATAGGTGGCCACCCGCTCGCATTAGACTGCCCACAATTTTTACTTAGTGATTTTGATGAATACTCGAGAAAAGTTGGCATTGGGGCCCGCAAGGTGGAAGGGTGGAGATCATTGGTCGTCCATCATAGTGAAAAGAGATATGCGGCTTGCGGAGGGAAGTCCGCAAAGGGCTTAGTTGTTTTGCTCAGAAGGGTCGAACGACAATAGGCGGTGCGGGGCCCACCTAGTGGGAGGAACTAATAGCTTTGCCACTTGGGGATGATGATGGAACGACAGAAAAATAATGAAGGAAACCTGCATTGGATTGCTCGTTGATGGAAATTAGCAATTCATTCGGGTGACGGACAGAGATTGTATGGAATCTGCCAGGTGGAAGGTCGAAGCAAGGAAACCATTAGAAAATGGCAAGATCGAGGGGGCCATCCACATGCGAAAACCCACACTTGTGGACCCATGAAGTTATGAGGATCCCTATTTAGCTTAGGTTTTTTCATTAAGTTCACAGGTGATGGCAAGGAGAGGCGTCCACTTGCATGGGCAGGCCCGTGAGAGGCGAAGGTTGTAGTTTGAAGTTTGTTGTTTAAATCACCAAGGTAACGACAACAGAGGTCATGCAGGCCATCAGGGATTGATGACCCTAGTCAAGAATGGTGGCCGCAATGGCGAGTTCCGCATAGATCTCAAGGATGAATTTTCTAAGGGTTTTACAATTCTAACATGTGGGTTTTGTACAAGACTTTGCATTCTAACCAGTTTCAAGGTTTCTTCTTCAATAATTTTAACCACTTTTTGAAAATCAGCCAAAAACATAAGGTCAGTGGCAGAAAACCTACCTGGCAGACCTGCAAGAACTCATGAAGAAGTTGAAGACTGCGAAGCTCGAACATCAAAGAGATCTCGTGGGCGTAGAGATGGCGGAAGTTGGAGAGCTCTGAGACATTTTAGAAGGAATGTCGGTGTAAATGACTTGTCAAGACTTGCTATTTATAGAATTTTGGTCATTAAATGCCTGCAATAAATGCGAGTACGACAACAGGCACGGTTGGTGGGCACAGATTTTGAAGAGGTCGGGGGTGGTAACAGCAGAGCCTGCATGGTGGGCGACACCCAGCCGTTTGTTGTTTGGCAAGTCGACAGAGGCAACGACAACAGAGGCCTCGGGTCTTGTAGTGCACGCAGACATGTCAACTTGGCCGTTTGAAATAGCGAAGCTAGGACAGAATTCTTCCCAAGGCATCCTGCATGGGTGAACCCGCAAAGGGCCAAGGATGACAATTTTGAGGTTTCAAGGAAAACTGCAAAGGAACTCTGCGAAGGCCAAAGACTTGAAAATTTTGAAGGTGGCAAAACTTGGTCAACTCAAAATGATAGCTCTAGGACTCCTTGACCACTTAGGACTCAAAAAAGGGGGGCATGCAAAATAAGGCAAAGGAAAAAGTGACCTGACAAAGTGAAAAAGAGAGGGTCCATGTTTCAAACACTAGTCGAATTTGGAAAATAAATGACTATGTGGCTAAAAAATTTAGTCACATGACTAACACTAGTAGTATTTGGAAAATAAATGACTAATTTGGTCATTTATAAGTGACTAATTTGGTTATCGGGTAAAATCACAACTAAATGACTAAATAAATGACTAATATCAGACAAATAAAAATGACTAAATAAATGACTAATATTAGACAAATAAAAATGACTAAATAAATAACTAAATAAATGTGCTCATTATTAAAATCTTGGCCATAATTTTGATTTTAATAAACATACTCTAAAACCTTCGTCAAGACCTTATTTTCAATCGTAGCCCACAATAATTAATAATAAAATATTACAAGTAAATTACTAATAAATATTTTTTGTGGAATGAATATTTTGTTTTGTGGTGTCATCATATGAACACGAAATTTTCTTCTAAATTGATGAAAAACCACAAAATTATAAAAATTAACGAAAAACCATAAGAGAACCTAAAAAACTAAAACCCAAAAACCTTGAAAAATAAAAAAAATAAGCAAAAGGAAGAGAAAAAACGAAAAATAAGAATAAACAACCAAATAATCTAAGAGGAAAAAGGACCAATTTTTTTTTATAAGCATAATTTTCATTTTAATAAACATGCTCTAAAACCTCCATGAAGACCTTATTTTCAATGTAGCCCGCCAAAATGGAGTAGTGAGTCGAAACTTGTAGCCCACCAAAATGGAGCAGTGAGTCGAAACCTTATTTTCAAGGTAGCCCGCCAAAATGGAGAAGTAAAGCATGCCTGATTTTGGATTGCAACCTCTGCCCATTTCTCCACATCGGACACGATTTGTGCAGAATCTTGTGGTAAGTCACTTTCTATGGTTTCAATTAATTTTACTTTTCAAATTTGTACGCGGTCAGGCCATATGATCCATATGATCCATTCTTTTTAATAATTTTACTAGTTGTTTGTTGACTAACATTGATTATCTTCTTTTTTAGGCTAATTATGGACAAGCAGATCCATCTTGTGTTGCAAAAGTTAAGGATTTATATAGAGAACTTGGAATCGATGTCTGTGTATTCTTTTCTTTTCTGTTATGAGATGTTAAAAGTGATCTTTTCTTTTCGAAGTTTCCACTATCGAATTGCATAGTTCATAGGAGAACTTACTTTTATCTATAAAAATGATATTAAGGGACATGTAGATTGAGTTGTCTATACAAATTTCAGAATTTGAACTCTTAAAATTAGCTTCCACTTTCTAAGGGGGCATGCAAATCACTTTTGAAGTTGAGTGTAAAAAATAGAGTAGCACACAAAGAAAAAGGATGAACAATAATAAAGTGAAAAGTGGCTCTTCTTATATCAACCATGTAAAGTACAATGAAAGGAGTACAGGGATGGTAGGGGTTTAACGTTTATAGTGCAGTGGAACAGCAGTTCAGTTGTATAATAGATGTCATCCTACTTTGTTTGAGAACTCTTACTGAATTCTCAAAAATAGGAGTTCCCAAATGACACCAACAACAAGAGCTGATTCATAGGCCCTACGAAAATCTCTAATTGTTTGGCTCCCTTTTGATACTTTTCTGCATACTTACAGATTACATCTTCGTGATTAATATGGACTGGAAGGGTTGAAAGGGCACATGTTAGTCTTTTCCATTTATTGGGCAACAAAGAGTTTGAAGTGACTAAAAGAATCAAATGTAGCTCTTTACTCTAGATGCTTTATTCTCATTCAGTTATTAATATATCCAGATATAAACCATGATGACTTAAATTAGAACTAGAAGAAATTTCATGAAAACTACAAGAAGAGATCAATGATTAGATGAGTCATAGAAATGAAACCAACTCCATAAGCCACAACAAACAAAATATGCAATGCAAATGAAAATACAGGCCTTCAAAGGAGTTGTCATGGATAAAGAATCATCCTCCCTTAGATCTCTTGTGAGAATTCCTGAAAGCTCTTCAGTTATCCACAATATCCACATGCTATGAGCTCTGATACAAAGATTGTGCATAGTTCTTCTCAGTTTATTCAATTTGGTGCTATTATTTTTATCCTGTGATTAAGGCTTCAAACCAACCCCTCTCATTAGTATTTATCTTCTAGAATTGTCTAGAAGAGGATAATCAAAATCAGTACTGGAGTATCTAAAAGTTGAAGATCCTTTCCCTCAAACTGAAGCTTTGTTCTTGACAAACTAGAGCTGAGACAAGCCAAGAACTAGTGGAAGGGAAGTTGAATGAAAATTGAGAGCAACTAAAATCCTTCCTAAGAAAAGTGCCCTTTCCACTATAACTGTCAGTTCTAGTGTCTCCTTGTTCATTTTTTTTGGCATCTCCTCATTTTTCATTTCTTGATAGAGAGCTTCTGAAAGATGTGCAAGATGTTCTTCAATCTCAACAATCAATGTTGAGATAAAATGGAAGCATTGCTATTGCAAATAAGGTGCTAAATCATTTATCCTTGAAGGAGATTTATGTGCATGAAGAGAACTTAATTAGGAGGTTTTCCAAAATATTCTTGGACCCCTCATCTATGGTATCTTTTATCTGACTAACCCCAACTTGAAAATAAGCGTTAAGGCGACCAAACCAGTCTTCATCATTTGTCATCATAAATCTAAAACTCAACCAAGGTAAATTGACACTTTTTAGGTCCCCTCTCTTGACAAGCCAACCCTCACTAGTAGTTAATTTGTGCAAATGGGTTTCAACATCTTTGTAACTTGTCAGAGATGTAACTATGGCTTCAAGGTATTTACCAACCTTAACTCTCTCATGCAGATTTGCAGATTCATCAACTATTATTTGTTTCATCCTACTAACAAAGATGCTTTCAAAAATTTCATCCCACAGACTCTTTGAGTGCTTCAAAAAAATCTCCCACACACATTGGCATGGAAACTCAACATTTGAACCAAAAACCGTTTTTAGCCACTCCAAGCTCCCTTCAAATGCATCTAGACTGTCCAATGTTTCTCTGATCAATGTCTCATTCTTTGCAAGTTCCTTGCCACTTTTCACAAGATCAAGCAAATACTTTCCCCCAAGGCTATCTACAGAGAGAATATCATCTGCACATGTCTTAAGCCACGCTAAGAAAGACTCTAATATAAATTCCCTTGGAAAAATCATCATGGTAGCTTGTAGCTTCTCTCTATGACAACTACACCTCATTTTCTGGGTTTGGAATCCCACCAAACAACTATGATTCAGGTGGCACTACCAACACAGTCTTATAAAAAAGAGGCAAATCATTTAGAACCTCCAAGAAGAGTTCCCCAGCCTAGCATAGCGTTACCCGTATGACTCTTACCACATTACATAAAATGGAACTGACTGCCTCCACCTTATTGGTCTAACGGCTGGACGTGTCTTCTAGTTCTAGCGATGCATCAATGGTTCTATTTTTTCATCGGCGTGAGGATCTTCTATCAGCGGGATGAGGTCTCTTGTTCCTGCGATGGTCCGATGGGGATGTTAGGGTGACATCCCCATCAGACCATCGCGGGAACAACAGACCTCGTCCCACCGATAGAAGATCCTCACGCTGATGAAAAAACAAAACCGTCGTAACATCCCCATCGGACCATCGCGGGAACAGGAGACCTCGTCCTGCGGATAGAAGATTCTCACATCGATGAAAAAATAGAACCGTCAATGCATTGTTGGAACCAGAAGACACGTCTGACCGATAGAACCCTTGGTGTGTGAAGTCTTCTAGCCATTTCTGTCAGAATGAAGCAGATGGAGTTCAGGGGTTTTGTTTCAAATGATATGGAGAATTTTGTTTGGAACCAAATAGAGCTAAATGGGTGTTTCAAACTCAATCAAATCTTGTTTAAAACAACCCAACATGAAGACAAGTGCACTTAGAAGATTGGGATTTCTTTTTTGATCATCATGATTTGGTTTTCAACATCTTTGTAACTTGCTAGAGATGTAACTATGGCTTCAAGGCATTTACGAACCTTAACTGTAGTTGACCTCCACCCTCACGCTCTTGTTTCAATTCAATTTCTTCCCAACCCTAAAAATTACAAACTAATAAATGGTAAGCCTTGAAATCATGGAACAAAAAACTACAAGAGATGGAGAAAGCATACAACATTAAAATTGTGACTTGCAACAGTAAAAGAAAAGAAGCAGTAGGCAATTTGATATACAATCAGAAAAGGGAATTTTATGAGGCTATCTTAAGGAATCAAATTAAATATTAAATAAAATCATGCTTCAAATTCCATTTAAATGTTCAGTTGTATAGTAGATGTCATCCTACTTGGTTTGAGAACTCTTACTGAATTCCCAAAAATAGGAGTTCCCAAATGACGCCAATAGATATTATAAATAGAAAAAATTTCATATAAAAACAACAAGAGATGATTCATAAGCCCTATGAAAATCTCTAACTTTTTGGCTCCCTTTTAATACTTTTCTGCATACTTACAGATTACATCTCCATGATTAATATGGACAGGAAGGGTTGATAGGGTACATGTTAGTCTTTTCCATTTATTGGGCAATAAAGAGTTTGAAGTGACTGAAAGAATCAAATGTAGCTCTTTACTCTAGATGCTTTATTCTCATTCGGTTATTAATACATCTAGATATAAACCATGATAACTTAAATCAGAACTAGAAGAAATCTCATGAAAACTACAAGAAGAGATCAGTGATTAGATGAATCATGGAAATGAAAACAACTCCATAAGCCACAACAAACAAAATATGCAATGCAAATGAGAATACAAGCCTTCAAATGAGTTGTCATGGATAAAGAATCATCCTTCCTTAGATCTCTTGTGAGAATGCTTGAAAGCTCTTCAGTTATCCACAATATCCACATGCTATGAGCTCTGATACAAAGATTGTGAATAGTTCTCAATTTATTCAATTTGGTGTTATTATTTTTATCCTGTGATTAAGGCTTCAAACCAACCCCTCTCATTAGTATTTGTCTTCCAGAACTATCTAGAAGAGGGTAATCAAAATTAGTATTGGAATATCTGAGATTCAAAGATCCTTTCCCTCAAACTGAAGCTTTGTTCTTGAAAAACTAGAGCTGAGACAAGCCAAGAACTAGTGCAAGGGAAGTTGAATGAAAATGGAGAGCAACTAAAATCCTTCCTAAGAAAAGTGCCCTTTCCACTATAATTGTCGGTTCTAGTGTCTCCTTGTTCATTTTTTCTGGAATCTCCTCATTTTTCATTTCTTGATAGAGAGCTTCTAAAAGATGTGCAAGATGTTCTTCAATCTCAACAATCAATGTTGAGATAAAATGGAAGCATTGCTCTTGCAAATAAGGTGCTAAATCATTTATCCTTGAAGGAGATTTATGTGCATGAAGAAAACTTAGGAGGTCTTCCAGAATATTCTTGGACCCCTCATCTATGGCATCTTTTATTTGACTAACCTTAGTTCCAAAATAAGTGTTAAGGCAACCAAACCAGTTTTCATTATTTGTCATCATAAATCTAAAACTCAACCTAGGTAAATTGACACTTTTTAGGTCCCCTCTCCTGACAAGCCAACCATCACTAGTAATGAATTTGTGCAAATGGGTTTCAACATCTTTGTAACTTGCCAAAGATGTAACTTCAAGGCATTTACCAACCTTAACTCTCTCATACAGATCTAACTTCAAGGCATTTACCAACCTTAACTCTCTCATACAGATCTGCAAATCCATCATCTATTATTTTTTTCATCCTACGAACAAATAGGCTTTCAAAAAGTTCATCCCACATACTCTTTGAGTGCTTCAAAACAATCTCACACAAACATTGGAATGGAAACTCAACATTTGAACCAAAAACCATTTTTAGCCACTCGAAGCTCCCTTCAAATGCATCCAGATTGTCCAATGTTTCTATGATCAATGTCTCATTCTCTGTAAGTTCCTTGCCACCTTTCACAAGATCAAGCAAATACCTTCCCCCAAGCCTATCTGTAGAGAGAATATCATATGCACATGTCTCAAGCCACACTAAGCAAGACTTTGATATAAATTCACTTAGCAAAATCATCATGGTAGCTTGTAACTTCTCTCTATAAGATTTCCACAACTGCACCTCATTTTCTAGGTTTGGAATCCCACCAAACAACTGTGATCCAAGTGGCATTGCCAACATAGTCTTATAAAAAAGAGGCAAATTGTTTAGAACCTTTAAGAAGAGTTCCCCAACCTAACATAGCATTACCTGTATGACTCTTACCACATTACAGAAAATGGAACTGACTTCCCCCACTTTATTTTGCATAAGCTTTATCTAGTACAATGTACTCCCACCTATTATGTGGTTGCCTAAATCCTTTTCCAAAGCATTGGTTCCTTTCCCCCATTGGATTTTTAATTCTTTGCTACCTTGGTTGAGTTCTTGAGTTGTGTTAATGGAAAATTGGTTCATCAAATTTATGTGAAGGCCAAGAACTTTTCCTCTTCCTTCACCTTTCTATTATATTCATTCATTGACTTGTTATAGGTTGAGGTTATATTTCATTTAAGTGATTTGATCTTGTTTGTTTGATGATTGGATAATGGTCCCATAATATTGGTAGACCAGCATGGTGGGTTCAATATCCATATATTGATCTTCCAAAAAGGTCTCTATTGTTAGCATGGGCATCTCCAACATGGAGTCTGATAGCAATCAGGAGCACCATTCAACCTCACTTAGACAAATTTCACAAAAAATAGTCTTCAATATCTCAATTCCTTCAATCCTCAAGCACTATAGACAAGATATAAAAACATTTTCAGATACCCTTTATTTACTTCTAAAACATATCCCAAATTCACCATAGGTTGTTTTGGAACAACCTGCAAATTGCATTTGCTTTAAAGTTTCTAAAGCCTTTTCAACAGATCTAATTTGTGTATATCCTGCAGTTATTGTAGTCCATCAAACCACATTTCTTTGAGGAATTTTTTCAAACACTTCAAGTGCCTTTTCTATGATCCCACATATAGCATACATGTTGGTGCAGGAGCACCTAAGCTTCCATTTTCAAATTTGAAGGCCATTGCATCTTAGTAGGTCATTTTAGCATTTGAGGAGGTCATTTTATGTTAATTAGGTCTTGTGAGACCATTCATTATGAATTAGGATGATTTTAGAGTCAATTGGGTAAAAGAGACAAAGTTGCAAAGAAGTTGTAAAATTACAAACAATCAAAAGTTGTTGCAGGTCATTTTTGTCAAGTTTTGTAGAATTGCTAAATATAGTGCAACATGACAAATTTTGCATGTCTGAGGAAAATAGGTGCTCCTCCATCAAACAACAAATGTGCATTGATAAATTGAATATATACTTGATATACCAATTTAAATAATAAGGAAATATTAAACTGGAGACAACCAGATAATTGAATATTTTCAACAAACAATTGATACCAATATAAAGCCAAGAATCAGAGATCCTTCATTGATTTCCTCAAAATTATATTTGCAACATAGTCTTTTGAAATGGAAACATTATGGAAGCTTTTTTGTCTATCTATCCCTATTCGCCTACTATCTTCTCCTATATCCTTCTTTTGGTCCTGGTCTCTCTTATATACACGAGAGGCAACAAGCTTTAGACCAAAAGACACAACTCTTGATAACAAAACATGATTTTGAACTTAATTTAAGAAACTAACACAATCATAAACATGTGTACCAATCCGTTAATCTCTGAGTAAAAGCTCGTGGTCATCTAAGACCTATTCAAAGCTTTTACTGTATGGTAGGGCCCGTATCATTACTATAGACACGTAAAATATATGATTGACATTGTGTATCTGATCCCAACCTACTAACATCGTCTCCTCTGAATCATCCTTGGTCTAACCATTTAATCAAATCTCCTTATCTGATTAAATTCATCAATATTCCTCCCTTAATTAAATAAACCATTATTTAATTAAGTCTCTCTCTTTTGTAATTAAATCAATCTATTTGATCTAATTATCCCTATTTAATTAAATAATTAATTTTATTTGATTAAATCTCTAAAGTCTATCTATTAAATTAAATAAATTAAAACCTTGTTTGATTTAATCTAACACCATCTCTTTTAATTAAATAAATCAAAATCCTTATTTAATTATTCTCTTATCATATTCCTCTCTTATTTGATTTAAATAAATCCATAAATTTGAGTCAAATAGGTCACATCATCTAATCTCCTATTAAATTAATTAACCCTTGATTAATTTAATTCTAAATCATGTCCCATCCTCTAGATTTTGCAAGTTGCACATGAAAATAGATTTAATTCATTTATTAAATCTTTATTTTCCTCACAAGGCATCTTTTGGAATATTCTCCAAATTTGAATTCAAAAATTCCAAGTCAACATGTACATCCAACAAGGCAATAAATCCATCTTACATGTCCTTTTCCTTTGAGCCAAGTGGCATTTATTGCATTTTCCCTTCCCTCTTACAAGTCATTTCAACAAATTTGAAATTCAAAAATAAGCATTTATTGGCACAATCCTCAAAACTTGCACATCCTCCATCCACTCAAAGATTGACAAGTGACATCATGCCATTGGATGAATGTTAGTCCCACATTGCTCAAATTTGGACATTCATCCATCTTGGCATTCTATAAATAAAGAGCTCATATCCTCATTTGATCATCCACAAATTATGCAAAGTTATTATGTTAAAATATTTAGCCATTTTTATCCATCATCATTGAGTTCTTAGCTAGGTTTTTATAGATTTTTGGCTTGGAGCTCTCATCCTTCATCAACAAAGTGGATCAATCAACATCAACATATCAAGCTTGCATCTTAGGAATTTGGAAAAGGCCAATTTTCACATCAAATTGACACCAGTTCCCCCATGGGATCATGTGTTTGCTATTCTAATTAGGATTGAATCTATATTTTGTTGTTTTTATTGCGTTCTTCATTGATTTCTTTCCTAATTTGAGTTTGTAAATGGATTTCATGGGGAATCCTTGTTCATGCTTGCAATATCTAACTTAATGTGTTTATTCATTGTGTTTTGCAATATCATTTATCTTTTGGTACTCTAAAATGAATTCATTATTGCTTTGTGGGATCTAAAATGAACATGTGCTACATTGTTTTGTGAGAGCTTACTTTAACTAACTTCATTGGAAAAGGACATATGCGATTCTCTCGCACTTTATAGCGATTTTGAGAATCAAAAGGCCTTTTTCATGATTTTAGGTTGAGATAAAGCAATCACCTACACACTTCATTTTGGGTTTAAGAATTGAACAAAATCTTGTGCAAGTGTGAGTGGGGGCATTATTGCGTACATTCTCTCTCTTTGTTGCTAGCAAAGATTGATCGAGTTACGAATATTGTTTTTGCTCGCTTTTGTTTATCCTAGAGGGCCCGCCTTGGGGAAAAAGTACTCACCCAAGGGAACAACTCAACCGGTAACACTCTAAATCCAAGAGTATTTCCAACCGGGATATAAATGTGGGTATTGGAGTAAACACCAATATCATGCGGTTGATTTCGACAAGATGGATTTGAAAGGGGACTCTTGCTGTATGGGTCAATCTCCACGAACGGAAAGTCCTTATTAAAACCCATGTTCTATAATTTTCCAAAATCCTTTGATCTATTTGTTGGTGCAAGAATGGTCGTTCTAAAGCCACCCCACACTTTTACGGTCTTTTAGTAGAAATGGAAAGCATGCCATGAGATTTTCATGGGTGTTGATGCTTGGCTGCCCCGTATAAGTGAGTGTCGTGGAGGGGAGCCAGTGGGGTCAAACATCTAACCATTCCCTAAAGATGAGCGTAGCTGGACTTGTCCAAGTGAGAATCCAACAAATATTATCTTACACATCCATAGGGTTGTACATATTCTTGGGTTACAAAATGCTTTGCTTGTTCGAAAACATCTTGAAAACAAACACTTAACATCATCATTCAAATTTCAAACCCTTTAGGAGACAAATATAATTGACTCAATCCATATGTTATTGCTTGCCCTTGGGATTCACATCCTTAGAGGTTTCTAAACATTGGATTACATCTCGATTTTTCTACTAAAGTAAACAATAGGTAAACCCTTGCCTTGAGTTCATCAAGTTTCCACAACATACTTTGTGGGGTTTGAAGAAATTAAGACATTGGACATTTAGTTTGAAAAAACTTAATCAAAGAAAGTGTTTGTGGTAAAATAAATCCATTAAGCAAAGCTAAGCATAATGAACTTTTATGTGTGTTGAAGCCTCATGATTCTCAAAAAATCCAAAATCCCAAAAACAAAGGTCATTGGCTCAAAATTCGAAAATGTGTGTTCAAAAGAAATCACTTCTTGGTTACAAAGGTCTATAGAAGCATTGTATGCTCTTCAATACCTAGGTCTAGACAAACAAAGTGTCTTTTCTAGGTTCATCTTAGGATCAAAAGAAAATCAAAATATTTTTTTCATCCCTCCTTCAAAACATCAAAACAAACATCATCTCATCATCACCTTTTGGAAAATCTTGAAATCATCCTTAATGCTAAAATTTTTTGGAAAAAAATTAAAAAATCATCAAATCCTTGAGACTAAATCCTTGAAAACTTTATCAAAATCATCTTTGGCTAGGTATGTGTAGATGCACCCTTTTGCATATGCTTAGTCAAAGTTATCAAAATCATCTTGTTTAGCTTGGTATATGGAGATGCATCATTTGTCATATGCTTAAGTTAAACTATCATCTCTTTTGAATACGTGTGGGTAGATGCATCCTTCTCCCTACACATATTCAAATTATCATCCTTTGATCAAATCTATCCCTTAGATAAATCATCCAACATTTTAGGGTCTTTTTGTTCAAAATCAAAACAATCAAAATCAATCAAATTCAAGGACAACCCCAAAAGGAAAATCAAAATCAAAATCCGAAACATATCCGGAAGTCCCAAAAGCCTAGCATCTCCTTCAAGATTTGTCAAAAGACCGAAACATCCACATCATCCATCTCTTGCATCATCATCATATCATACCTCTTGATCCTTAAGATATCCTAAAATTTTCTACTTTGGGCATAAAGTAAAGATCAATCCAAAGAACCAAGAGATTCATCTCTCCTATTCTTGAAAATTAATCCTTGTTTTATGGTTCAAACTAGATCTCAATACAAGAAAAGCGTGGAAGCCAACAAAGAAACACCCGCTTCAAGTGATCTTATCCAAACAAACGTTGAAATGAATCCCACCGAATCAAGCAATCATTTGACCATCTCATCATCACAAAATACACAAGAGGAAAACTAAGGAGAGGATCTTATATTTGGGATGTCTCATGAAGAAATAACTGAAATGCTCCAAAATCTGGAGAACCATAAAATCATCAAGATCATGATGAGGCTCAACCCTTCGCTATACATGCTTGAACTAGCAAAGCAAGGGGCCAAATTACCTTTGGATTTCGACATGAGCACTATAGTGGAGACGTCTTTTCCTCCAATCTCATCCACCATTCCCATCTCATCTACACCCCCATCCCAAAACATCACCCAAAACATTCTGCAAATCACGACGTCTTTTGCTCCAACCCAACCCAATGTTAATAAGGGAAGTGCATTTATTAATGCTATTCAAACAAACCTCCTTGTTAATAATCAAAAATTGGATACAAATACCACCTTGGAAGAAAACATACTCGAAAACCCATTACATAATAATGTTCCTCTCACTTTCCATCATGATCCATCATCATCATTTTTCCACACAACACCTCAAACTTCTCTCCTCACAAATTCACAAGAGGAGGGAGATATGTTCGGACCAGGGGGCATTTTCGCAAGAACTCGCACCCCTCACATTTCCACCTCTTCCACCATTGCCATCATCATCCACATCACTCCTTGGCTTAGGGCTTCCCCCTCTACCAAGTATCGATCAAACCAATATCCCAAATATCAATCAAAGAATTATGCCAAATGCTCAAAACTTGTCATTGATATCGCAACAAATGATGACAACGACACAAGCGATCATGACATCATCTAACACCCCCTAACATCGCAAAGCATGGTCTCTCAAGGATCAACCACATCAACACCACCATCCAGCACTCAAAACACCAACACAACATCATCAAACACCATTCCAAACCCACCACCCCCACCACCACCAACTTCTACCACATCAAGCCAATACAACACAACATTGCAAGCTACTTTTCAAAGTGGATTCCAAAAAGTGCAAAAACAAAAAGCCGCACAAGCTATGCAAGCTGCTCAAGCAACCCAAGCTGCACTACAAGCGCAACAAGCCGCACAAGCCCAACTTTATTGCAACAACAACAAGTTGCTCAAGCTACACAAGCCGCTCAAGCATCCCAAGCCACTTTGCAAGCACAAAAGGCTGCTCAAGCACAAATTCTATTACAAAAACAAGTGACACAAGCACAAGCCCAAGCACAAGCAGCGCAAGCACGAGCTCAAGCTCAGGAAAATGCCTAATATCAAGCACAACAAGCACAAGCACAGACACAAATTATTGCACAAAAACAAGCCACACAAATGCAAGCATATCAACAAGTAATTAAGCAATATCAAGAGTAGCAAGAAGCAGCCAAATTGGCAGCCCAACAAGTGTTGTTGGAACAATAGAAAGCACAACAACAAGCACAAATCTTAGCACAACAACAACAAGATCAACAATAGGCGTTGTTCATACAAAAGCAGGTGGAAGCCTACCTAGCTCGACAGAACATACAGATACCATCAAACAACACACCGATCAACCCACCCATACAACCCATAATTGAAACACCCCAAAACACCTTCATCCCACCCCCTGATCCACAAAATGATGTAATGACACAAATTAGGTTGCTCTTGCAACAAGTGCTAGATCTTCAATCAGGGCGAACAATAAAGACACCAAACAACTTGTGTCTGTATCCATTTGATAGGAACCTAGTAATGAAACCATTCCCCAAGGGATTTGAGATCCCCAAATTTGACAAATATTGAGGGACGGGAAACCCTGAAGATCACATCAGGGAATTCTAGGTTCATTGCATGGAAGTTGCATACGACGATACTTATCTAATGCAACTATTTCCTAGGATCTTGGTAGGCTACGCTATGGAATGGTTCTCTCGCTTACTTTCAGGCATTAGAACATTCCAAGAAATTATAGACGCATTCATTAAAAATTATGCATGCAACATTGCAATGGATGTTAGTCTAGAAGAACTCTCAGCTCTGAAACAAGGAAATGGTGAATCATTCGCTTCATTCCTACAACAATGGTGATCCAAGGCCAATCGAAGCAAGTGGACCATGCCAGAGGAATAAGTTTTCACCATCATCGCCAACCTTGATGGCCTCTTGGCATTTCATCTCAAGGTTCAAGACATCACCACATATGATCAGTTGATCCCCAAGGTGCTCAGCATCGAAAGAGCCCTTATGACTCAACCCACGGGATCAACTTCATACCCCGAACAACAAAACAACCTCCCACCCTCCAATTACAATGATAAACCTCACACGTGGGCAAGGAAAAAAACATTACTAATGATGGTGTCATCGATGCCAAGGTGGTCATTAGTGCTCCTCGCCAAAATACTCCCACACCACAAATCCAAATTCAACACCAAAACAATCATCATGCAATACAACAACCGCACAATAATCCAACAATCAACAATCTCAATGACCAAAGGGGACCACCCCAAAGGAACAAGAGTTATCCCAAGTGAAAGTACACCACTTTGGGGGAACCACTTGAAGACATAATGAAAAAGCTAATATATGAAAAAATCATTAAGGCTCCTACCTTTGAGAATTACCAAGAACCGGATGTAAAACCTCCTTGGTATAATGAGAATCAGCTTTGTGAGTTCCATAAAATCAAAGGCCATACCACAAATAGTTGCATGAGATTGAAAAACATCGTTCAAGATCTCATCGATAAAAGAATCATAAACGTGGAACAACCTACAGGAAATCAGGATCTTAAGATATATACAAATCCGATGCCAAATCATGGCAACAAAGGGAATAACAATGATAAAAGGAAAGGCACCCACTCAAACATAAATCATGTGTATGAAATAGTCGTCGCCTCCCTAGATGAAAAATGCATGGTCATCACCATCAAAGGCACCCATGCTGATTGTGGAGTCACCACAAGAGGCGACAAAGTTACCATCGCAGGGTCATCCCAGCCAAACAAAGTCCCTGCATCTAGATCTATTCCTAATGGCTATAATGTCCTAGATCAACTCAAGAGAATGCTAGCACAAATCTCCATCATGGAGTTGATAAAAATATCATCTGCTCATAGGAAAAAACTTGAAGAAGCATTGGCCTCATCCATTGTCCCCGCAGATCTTGATGTGGAGCAATTCCAAGCTATGGTCAGAAATATCATTACGCCTACTCTCCTAACATTCTTCGACCAGGATTTCCTCGCTCAACCATCTCACAACTGTGTACTTCACTTGGAAGCCATATTACATAAGAGCAAGGTCAAAAGGGTCTTGGTAGATGGAGGTGCAGGCTTGAATATATGTTCTCTCAACCTCATCAAGCAATTGAAAATCTCAAAAGATTCTATTGACAAAGGAAAGGGT
The DNA here is from genome assembly GCA_007258455.2 of Sequoia sempervirens. Taxonomy (NCBI): domain Eukaryota; kingdom Viridiplantae; phylum Streptophyta; class Pinopsida; order Cupressales; family Cupressaceae; genus Sequoia; species Sequoia sempervirens. The sequence goes on from VDFB02281492.1 coordinate 785,323,970, forward strand.
ATCACGATAAGAGAATATGATGATCAAGAAAGAGTGTCTCAGGGCACGATCAAACTCCCTATTCAAGTAGGGCCGGCTCTCATGGAAACCACTTGTCAGGTCCTGGACCTCGACTTTTCGTATAACATCCTCCTAGGACATCCATGGATTCATGCAATGAAGGCTGTAGCATCAACTTTCCACCAATGTGTGAAATTTACACATGACAGACAAGCAGTTACCATCCATGGAGATCCCGAACCCTTCTCCTACTGCAACAATATTGAAGCAAAGTATTACAAAATCCCCCAATTGCCAAAAAATGATGAGGCCCATCCACACCATACATCGATCCCGCCACTCTCGCATCCACTTCTACGACAGAGACACCCGCCACTCCCACCATCCCTACCATCTTTGACATTAAGCTCATAATCCAAGATAACGGCTATGGAAACTACAAGCTCCCTAATAATGATTTTGTGGTAGGAGAGTTACCACAATCTCCTAGAGTAGGGGGATGCCCACAAATAAACGAAGCCTCCACATCTCAAACGTCTCCTGAAGACTATCCTGAATTCACAAGCTAGGGAGACCTTGGCCAGGAGATTATTGAGGCAGATCCATCACATATACTATATCAAGATGAAAGACCAGTACCGGATTTACCAATGGATGACAGAAGCAAGGGTCTGCAAATGATGCTCGTAATGGGCTATGACAGAAATGAAAGACTGGGACAAAATGACAATGGGCTTATAATACCTATCATGCCAAAGACGCGACCGATAAAAAATCTTGGCCTTGTATGTACCCCTCTAAGTATAACCATACGTGGCTGAAGTCCTCCGGTTAGAACAATTAATAATCCTCGTCAACCAACCGCAGCAAAACTATGCCTACCAGTATCCACAGGTCATGTTTTAGATAACTATACCTTTGATATAACTGATGTTTGTAGTAGTAGCAATGACGAGGACCTCACATCCAATTTACCTAGGCTATTTGAGGATACCACTCTTTGCATGATTAGTACCCTATCTTTTGAATTAGACCACCAAAATCATGAGATCCGCCTAGTATATCCCCAACTCATCGACTATGACCAATGAGGACCACCAATTCTTGATACATTCAAAAACGATGAGGCGCTCTCGAAATTCATGGGATTGCGAGATAACATTCCAGATGGGGATCACAAAGTAGGGTTCATAATAGAGCTAGACACACATGCTTACTATGGGGAAACGATTGAATCCCTCAGTCGTAAAAGTGAGAAATTAAGAATAATGTCCAAGTCCTTGAGTGAAAACCACACTGTGGCACTCTTTGACCAGAAAAAAGTAAAAATAAAGGATGCATCCAATGGTGAAAACCTCTCTGAGACGCCCAAGGATGGGGGATTCAATCTTCCTTTAAGAGCTCTTCATCAAGAAAAATCAGCAATCTTGGCAGAAAAATGCAATCCAGTCAACCTAGGAAAAGAGGAAATTCCCCATATCACATTCTATGCAGAGTCATTACTATCAAAGGAGCAAGAGCTCCTAGCAGAATTCCTAAGAGAAAGATAGATAAACTTTGCCTGGAGTTATGCTGACATGCCAAGACTTGATCCAAAGACTGTGGTTCATCACTTAGCAGTGTATCCAGAAGCAAAGTCTTCCAAACAAAAACTTCAAAAAATGCACCCTCAGATCGCCCTATTAGTCAAAATGGAGCTAAAAAAGCTATTAGATGCAGGGTTCATCCGACCGATAGATTATCCAAAATGGGTGTCAAACTTGGTACCTGCTTCAAAACCCGATGGGAACATCAGAATCTGCGCAAACTTCAGAGACTTGAACAAGGCATGTCCAAAGGATGACTTCCCGCTTCCAAACATTGATACGATAGTAGACATGACAGCGGGACATGAAATGTTGTCACTAATGGACGGATTCCCAGGGTACAATCAGATCATGATAGCAAAAGAGGACCAACATAAAACAACTTTCACTTGCCCATGGGGGACCTACTGCTAGAACATGATGCCATTCGGCTTAAAGAACGCAACAACAACATATCAAAGGGATATGACATTGATATTCCATGGCATGATCCATAAGACGATCGAATATTATGTTGATGATATTCTAGCTAAGTCCGGAAAGAGAAAAGATCACATAGCAACCCTAAGTGCTATTTTCAACAGGCTGGAGGAGTACAAGGTCAGACTAAACCCAAAGAAGTGTGTCTTCGGCATACAATCAGGTAAACTGTTAGGATATATAGTTTCAATGAGGGGTATCAAGGTGGATCCAACAAAAGTAAAATAAATCCTCGAGATGGAGGTACCAAAAACATTAGAACAATTCAGAGGTCTCCAAGGCAGACTCCAATCCATCCAACAATTCATAACACAATTGGCAGACAAACATAACCCATATTCTCACCTACTCCACAAAGGAGTAGCATACAAATGGGATAACAAGTGTGAAGAGGTATTCAACAAAATCAAAGAATATCTACTAACACCACCAGTCTTAATGCCACCAATCCCAGGAAAACCATTGATTCTATACGTGTCAGCAACAACAGCAACCCTTGGAGCTCTCCTAGCTCAGCATGACGAAAATGGAACGAAAAGGAATATCTATTACATTAGTAGAACAATGGTTGGGCATGAGATAAACTATTCATTCATTGAAAAAGCATGCCTCGCAGTAGTGTTTGCATCATAGAAATTCAAACATTACATGTTGGCACACAAAATAAAACTCATTTCCAAAATCGGCCCTCTCAAATATCTATTATCAAAGGCAATGCTCATAGGAAGAATGGCCAAATGGGTGATGATACTATCAGAATACGATATTGAATATGTGGATAGGAAAGCAATCAAAGGCCAAGTCATCGTAGATCAACTTGCAGAAGCACCAATCTATTCCGAGAATCCTCTTGTCTCATAGTTTCCAGATGAATCTATTTTCAATCTCAACGTAGCTGACCACTGGAAACTATACTTTGATGGCTCATACACACAGCATGGATCAGGAGCTGGGGTTTTCTTTATCACACCACAAGGGGATTGCATACCAAGGTCCTACAAGTTAGCATTTCCCTGCACCAATAACATTGTGAAATATGAGGCTTTGACTATAGGTCTCAGAATAGCAGTGCAATGGAACATCATAGCTCTCAAAGTGTACAGAGACTCTCAATTGATCATAAATCAAGTAAATGATGAATACCAGACCAAGGACGACAAGCTCACTCCATACAAGAAATTGGTGGATACTTTCAAAGAATCCTTCATCGAAATTACATTTGAGAAGATTCCTAGAACCAACAACAGAGCAGCAGACGCCATGGCAACAATTGGATCCTTACTCGACATCCCCCACAATGTTCCAAAGTATGAATTCCTGATTGAGCAGCTTCTCGTACCTACATTTGAAGTACCAGAATCATAATATGTGTGTGAAATCGTTGGTCCCAGTTATCCTTGGTATCATGAAATTTACACATACCTTCGAATAGGAGTCATACTCACAGACTTACCCTCAAACCTAAAATGAACCTTTGTAAAAAATGCATCCTGTTTTGTCATCCTAGGAGATACCCTATATTGTAGAAGCATAGAAGGAACCCTACTGCACTGCTTAAATGCTAAGGAGGCATTAACCGCTCTAACCAAAGTACATAATGGTATCTGTGGTTTGCACTCGAGTGGAATGACCATAGCCAAGAAACTACTGGGGATGAGGTATTATTGGCCCACAATGGGAGGAGAGGCACATGACTATTCCAGAAAGTGTCTACAATGTCAGCAGCATGGGGACCTCATCCATGCTCCAGCTCAAGAGCTTCATCCTATCATCACACCATGGCCCTCTTCGTAGTGGGGACTTGATCTCATTGGAAAAATCACACCCACTTCATCTAACGGCCACAAATTCATCATGACCACAACAAAGTACTTTACGAAGTGGGTGGAAGCCATACCCATGATGTATATAACTAGGAAGCAAATTTCTAAGTTCATCCTGAACTATCTCATATGTCGATATGGTGTTCCACAAGCCATTATCTCAGATAATGGGACACCATTTAAGAATCAGGAGGTCCGTGACTTATGCAAAAAATTCAAAATCCAACATCGCTTCTCCACCCCATACTATCCCCAAGGCAATGGCCAAGCAGAAGCTACAAACAAGACCATTTTGAAAATCCTCAAGAAAATAGTCAATGACACAGGTCGTGACTGGCATTTTAGCTTAATCCCGCCCTCTAGACCTATCGAACCAACATCCGCACACCCACTGGCGCTACCCCTTTCTCCCTGGTCTACAGATCAGAAGCAGTACTCCCCATTGAGATTGATATCCCATCACTCAGGATATCACTGCAAAACCTTATCACAAATGAAGAGTACCGAGTGTCAAGATTGAATGAGATGGAGCTACTAGATGAGTGACATATAGATGCCTTGAATCATTTGCAAGTGCATCAAAATAGACTCAAAAGGAGCTACAATAAGAAAATCAAAAGCAGGACTTTCCAAGCCAGAGAACTAGTATTAAAAGAGAATCAGAAGAATGTCCCAAACCCAAGCAGCAAAGGCAAGTTTGAACCCAATTGGTTGGGACCTTTCGTCATCACATCAAGTTACAAGTAGGGGGATATCAGTTATCAACACCCAAAGGGGAACCTCTATAGGAGCCCATGAATACCTCCCATCTCAAAATGTTTTATGCCTAAAATCTTTCAAGGTATAGAACCAAAAAATCAAAAAAATCAAAAAATGTCCTGAAAAAATGGTTACCTCGGAAAAAACCTAGCAAACAGGAGTCTTGGTAACTATTGGAACTGTAAAAATCTGGTGATTTTACATGTTGTCTACATTTATAATTTTCCAAGTGAGTCCTACCTTGAATACATCTCCTTCTCTTCGTGCATATTTTCTCCATTTTTTCCCATATTACTCCATATCCTTCATCGAGTCATGCATAATTCGTATCTGGGTCTGTGTTGACGTGACAATATCGGGGTCTCCCCGATCCGTTTTCCTGCTTGCAAATGTCTGTGTTGCCTATCGGCAAGACATTTCTTTTGTCATGGCGATTGGAGTTTATTTACTGGCAGCTTTCGGCAGGACTTTCATGCGGTTTTGGCGACAGAGGATGACACACTTTCGGTGTGAGTTTGGTCTTCGGTGTATTGTTTCACCAAGTACTTTTTGTCTCGCTGACTGGCCAATTAAGGTTTCACTTCGGTAAGACTTATGGGCTTCGGAGTATAGTCCTAGCGAGCCCGGTGGGTCTTGCCAACAATGTTTAATGAATGGCTTTCGGCGTGAGATCTGTGTCGTCTTGGTGATCTAAAGTAAACTTGGGGCTTTCGGTGAAACAAACGATAGTCTATATAACCTCTCCCCGATTTTGTATTGTCTTGGTGAAAGCGAATGATGGGCACTCATCGGTAAGAGATATCTTGTGTCACGGCGAATGGAATGCACACAAGGAAACGCATATCGATATAACATTGTGTAACCTGTGAGACATCTCCCCGACTCGGCTAAGCTACGGCGATAGGTTTTGGTTGTGTGGACTTTTTGGTGGAACAATGAACAATCTGCATAACGTCTCCCCGAGAGCGATAAGTTACAGCAACACATAAGATGACTAAGGGGCCTTCAGCATAACAATTGAATTCTCTATATGGTCTACCCGATAACCAAGGGTCATAGCGATACATGAGATCAAAGTGTTTTCGGCGAGACATGAGGAAGGTTGTGTGATATCTCCTCGATTTAGATGGTCACAGTGATGAACAGAGGGACACGGGATGGAGCAATTGATGATATTTTTCCTTCGACATACTTTCTGGTGGTCTCAGCGACTGGTCCACTAATGATTAATAAAATTCAAATGTTGTGGGCCGGCGTTAGAGATTTTCTATATGCTGTTGAGGGCTGACATGGAGTTTCAAATGATTTATTTTCTTAATGCTGGTGTATAAATATGCATCCCGATTGTAATTTAGCATCATATTTTAGATTACATACAGTAGATTAGGAATGGCTACATTAGAATAGCTTTCTCTTATCAGAGACTATGTGCATGTTTAAAATGGTGAATTCAATGAAAATCAGCTGGTGTGGCAGGTTATTTCTGGTGTCAATTCTATGTTGAGTTTATTGAAAAGCATTGCTAAGCTGTCTCCAAGTTGATTCTTTCTAGTTGTTTAAATTGAAGTAACAAGCTTATTTTCAATTTATCAGTACACATTTGTTGTATCTGTGTGATTAATTGACTGGTTCTCTCAAGTAGAGATTAAATCTTTTTCGTTGATCATAGTAATCAGGAAGATTCATCTAGATTATTAAAGTAGAGCTTGGTAGTCATAATCCTACATTGTTTATACAAGTTATGAACAGATCATATGCCAGCAATTTTATTTTTTGCCAGAATAAGTTGCCCACTTCTGTTTCATTTGACTTCGCATACCCAACAAGGCACTGGTCTCTACAATTTCATCATTTGAATTCATTCAGTTTCTTTATATCTATTAATTAAGAATTTTAGGATTTAGATTAGAAGATTGCTATCAAGTTTGATTTTATTTGTTCACTTCCATTTTCCGTTGTGGACAAAGCATTTCAGAAGAATAATCATAAGATAAGTCTGATCAATTTAAAAGGTACACCCACCTAGGTTTAGCAGCACCTAAAGAGTAGAAGGTTGAGTTCTCTTGACCTTGTCTGTTACCCTAAAGCGTATCAAGAGATTGGCAGCCTCTTGAGGCATTCTGCTTGCATTTTTGAGAGCTAACAAATTGGCGACTCTACTGGGGATTATATCAGAAAATTCAGTTGAAGACCACATTATAGAGTCATTGGAGGAAAAGTTGTAATTTGAGAAATTTTAGAAAGAGTGATTCCACTAGGGAAAATATCAAAAATAATGATTTTCTTACTTTTGGAAAAGTAGGTGGCGACTCTGAAAGAATTTTTGCAGTTGTTCAAACATGAATGGAGGAGGATCTTAGTTCAGGGGAGGTCATGCTAGAGCTCCTCATGGTCAACAGTATGTGTTGTATTATCATACACACTACAATGGTTTGATGTACCAGCATCAGTACCCACCTGGCGTCCCCCCTCATTAGTACACAATGATCAGATAGTTTGATTTGGCAAGGATTCAATTATCCCCTTATCCAATGGATGGTAGTTGGAGAGGTCTTGTTCCCAAGTTTACAGGGAGTGATGCAATCACTGCTGAAGAGAATTTGAGAAGTTTCAATGCTTTCATCCAAGATTTGGGTGTGCCATATGAAGATTTACACATGAGGCTATTCATGATATCACTTATTGAAGATGCCAGGGATTGGTTCAACAGCCTACCAACAGTCTCTATTGATTCTCTCAAAGGATTTTAGGATCAATTCCTTGAGCAATATGGGAATCCAAGTGCACTTGATGCTACTCTTCATGAATTAATACGGATTCAAAAAGATCAAAATGATATAATTTATGATTTTAATTGGAGGTTCAATAAGTTGCAAAATAAAATACCTCCTGGATCAAAGTTGCCAGATTCTGTAGCACTGAGTATTTATTTAAATACATTTGATCCTAAGACGGGGTATGAGCTAAGAAATAGATTCCCAAGAGACTTAGCTGAAGCTCAGAAGATGGCACAGACAATTGAAAACAATAAGAAGGCTACAAGGATAATGGATAAAAGAGACAATCCTAAGGTTCATTAGGAAAGCAGCAATTATCAGTACAGACAGGAGAATACTTACAGAAATGAAAGGCCAAGGTTGCATGAAATGCCTTATAATATAGACTGGAAGGATGAGAAACCTATAACAGCCAGGCCTGGAAACAAAGAAGCTCCTGATCCATTGACAAAGAAGGGAACCTATATGGTAAGTAACAATTATTTTTGTGAAGTTTGTAATATGCCACATTCCCTAGATTATTGTGTTGTAGTCTAGAGAATGCAAGAAGAGGGAATGTTGATGGGAAACAATAGAGAAGATCACACAGTATATTTGATTTCAAATACCTTTCACCATGTTGTGGGAAGGTACTCATCTCCGGAGGATGAAGGTTATCAACATGATTTTTCAAATCAGAAATACAATGTTCATATGCCTGAATAGCAGGTCCTATCTGACTCTAAAGAAGATTATACAAAGCCACATTCTGTTGAGGTACCTGCTCAATATAGTATGAAGAGACTTACTGAAGAAGAGATAGAGAGACTAACTGTTGCTGATCAGAAGGAAGAAGAAATATTGGAGCAGAAGAAAAGGATTGGGCCAATAGGCCCCCCTTTTGCCTTCATTCAAGCGTTGTCCCAGGGAATAAGGTATGGGAACACTATCAATGTTGAATCCAATAGTTGTATTTCTGATGAGTATAGAGAAATTGATCAGATGATGCATCCAATAGAGGATGAGACATGTACAAGTTAGAATGACTCATATGATTGCCTGCATGAGAAAGGTGAAGGTACAAGAGATTTATCTTGCATAACAGATTGTGACAGGGAAAGCAGTGCATGTTATGAGGAATCTAGTGAATATTCAAATTCTGATGATTTTGATCTGCAATCAAGGGATTCTTCTTCCTATTATGAAGATACAGCTGATGATGATGAGGTTTGTACATTTGAAAGTAATTTCCAAACTTTTTTCAAACCCATTGTATGATGAAGAGTTAAATGAAGATCAGATGATATTTTGCAGAGGTATGTCCAAGAATGAACTTCAGGTATTTTCAAATCCACTTTATGAAAGAGAGGAGATAATTTCAGACAAGCAAAATGATGGAATAAATGATTGCACTAATAATATTTCTGATTTCTCATTCTCTGATGGTCTTGGATTTCTTTTTCATGATGAAAAAAGTGAAGAGTATAACTGTAGTGATGAAAATGTTGAGACTTGTTCATTCAGCAGTGAACAGATTGCATATTTGTTAACTCCTGAATGCCAGGGGTGTGCACATGAAGATGATCTTGAAATTTTGTGTCCAGCTTGCTTTTTTTTTACAGTGAAGGATCTTCGTGTAAAGACTCTTATGACTCCCTGTGCATTTCTTGGAATGATGGTGATACTGTTGGTGTTGATCAAAAGTCTGTGTCCACTCAAAAAAGAGGTATGTGATTTTGAAATTTTTACTCATGTGGAGAAGACATTTATCTGCATACCCAAGATGATAGTGTTCCAGATTTGATTGGTTCATATATGCTTAATATTGAAGATTTGAGTCATAGGGGTATCAAAGAGGTGCAAAAGGTTTTATATTTGTTTATTTCAGACAGTGTTGATATGCCATAATTTTTTGATTCTCAAAAGAAGCACTTTGATGGTAAATTTTCAATACAGCTGGGAGAATGTTTCATAGTTCATAATAGTGAGATAGATAATATAAAATGTTGTATTTCACATGCATGCATTTTGAATGTTGAAAATTGCAGGGTTTTGTCCCAAGATGTTGAAGAATTTGAACTACAGGATGGTGTAGGGATTTTGGGCCAAACCGAGCATGATGATACTCTAAGAACTTGTAATAACGGTGACAGGAAAGATTGCATGAGTATCTTCAAGAAGAATTTGATGAACTCGACACAAAATCAGGTATTTGATAGGGAAAATCTTGGTTTAAGTTTCAGATTGTAACAACTCGGAACAGATGAAGTTGAAACACAGAGGATTAAGGGTTTCCAGTGCGTGGACAACTCTTGCTTATCCTCTCTAAATTTATTTTCCATGCACAGTAGTTTAGGGTTGTGGTTCACCTTCATTTTGCATCCATTTCACTTCCATCTTGCATTTATTTTGCATTCATTCCTTCATGCTTCATTTCCATTTCCATGTTGCCCACTGGTTCATCATTTTGTGTCTGGTTTGCTCACCCAAGATTCTGGATCCTTGCAATGATCTTACTATCATTCATCCCCAGACGGAGCCACTGTTGGAACTGTAAAAATCTGGTGATTTTACATGTTGTCTACATTTATAATTTTCCAAGTGAGTCCTACCTTGAATACATATCCTTCTCTCCGTGCATATTTTTTCCATTTTTTCCCATATTGCTCCATATCCTTCATCGAGTCATGCATAATTCGTATCTGGGTCTGTGTCGGCGTTACAATATTTGGGTCTCCCCGATCTATTTTCTTGCTTGCAAACATCTGTGTTGCCTATTGGCAAGACGTTTCTTTTGTCATGGCGATTGGAGTTTATTTACTAGTGGCTTTTGGTAGGACTTTCATGTGGTTTCGGTGACAGAGGATGACACACTTTCGGCGTGACTTTGGTCTTCGGTGTATTGTTTCACCAAGTACTTTTTGTCTCGTCGACTAGCACATTAAGGTTTCACTTTGGTAAGACTTATGGGCTTCGGAGTATAGTCTTGGCCAGCCCATCGGGTCTTGCTGACAATGTTTAATGAATGGCTTTTGGCGTGAGATCCGTGTCATCTTGGCGATCTAAAGTAAACTCGAGGCTTTCGGTGAAACAAAGGATAGTCTATATAACCTCTCCCCGATTTTGTATTGTCTTGGCAAAAGCGAATGATGGGCACTCATCGGTAAGAGATATCTTGTGTCACGGCGAATGGAATGTACACAAGGAAACACATATCAATATAACATTGTGTAACCTATGATACATCTCCCCGACTTGGCTAAGCTACGGTGACAGGTTTTGGTCATGTGGACTTTTCACTGAAACAATGAACGATCTGCATAACGTCTCCCTGAGAGCGATAAATTATAGCGATGCATAAGATGACAAAGGGGCCTTCGACATAACAATTGAATTATCTATATGGTATGCCCGATAACCAAGGGTCACAGTCATACATGAGATCAAAGTGTTTTCGGTGAGACATGAGGAAGGCTGTGTGATATCTCCTCGACTCGGATGGTCAGACGATGAACAGAGGGACACGAGATGGAGCAATTGATGATATTTTCCCTTCGGCATACTTTCTGGTGGTCTCAGCGACTGGTCCATTGATGATTAATAAAATTCAAATGTTGTGGGCCGACATTAGAGATTTTCTATATGTTGTTGAGGGCCGATATGGAGTTTCAAATGATTTATTTTCTTAATGCTGGTGTATAAATATGCATGTCGATTGTAATTTAGCATTAGATTTTAGATTACATACAGTAGATTAGGAATGGCTATATTAGAATAGCTTTCTCTTATCAGAGACTATGTGCATGTTTTAAAATGGCGAATTCAATGAAAATTAGCTGGTGTGGTAGGTTATTTCTAGTGTCAATTGTATGTTGAGTTTATTGAAAAGCATTGCTAAGCTGTCTCCAAGTTGATTCTTTCTGGTTGTTTAAATTGAAGTAACAAGCTTATTTTCAATTTATCAGTACACATTTGTTGTATCTGTGTGATTAATTGACTGGTTCTCTCAAGTAGAGATTAAATCCTTTTCGTTGATCACAGTAGTCAGGAAGATTCATTTGGATTATTAAAGTAGAGCTTGGTAGTCATAATCCTGCATTGTTTATACAAGTTATGAATAGATCATATGCAAGCAATTTGATTTTATGCTAGAATAAGTTGCCCACTTCTGTTTCATTTGACTCCACATACCCAACAAGGCACTGGTCTCTGCAATTTCATCATTTGAATTCATTCAGTTTCTTTATATTTGTTAATTAAGTATTTTAGGATTTAGATCAGAAGATTGCTATCAAGTTTGATTTCATTTGTTCACTTCCATTTGCCATTGTGGACAAAGCATTTCAGAAGGATAATCATAAGATAAGTCTGCTCAATTCAAAAGGTACACCCGCCTAGGTTTAGCAACACCTAAAGAGTAGAAGGTTGAGTTCTCTTGACCTTGTTTGTTACCCTAAAGCGTATCAAGAGATTGGCAGCCTCTTGAGGCATTCTTCCTGCGTTTTTGAGAGCTAACAATAACAACAAAAAAATCCAAAAATCCAAAAAATCCAAAAAAAAATGGAAAAAGGATTGAAAATAGTAAAGAAAAAAATCGTCCTCTAGTGAAAACCACTTCGATGGCACTTTGGGTAAATACCTTGGTGAAAACCTGGCAAACGAGCACCTTTTGTAAATAAGCACGTTCCATCCACCAAGATCGCTACGACATGTTCTGCATCATCCATCTATTTTTACTTCCATCATACATTGCTTTCCATATCTCCATCCATCATTCATCCACCCGCATCCACATCATAGCTTGGTCCTATTTTTCGTATCATGATCCCCCCTAGTACTACTTGACCCATCCTCAATGTCAGTTTGTCCTGCCTTTATCAGAGTAGTCTATTGCATCACGCTTGGGGCATGTTCTCATCAGATCGAATTGGTGTATGTTCTTAAAATCCCCAAATCAAAAAATCCAAAAACATCAAAAAATCATCAAAATCCAAAACATGTCAAAAAGTCGGTCAAAAAATCAAAAAAATAAGGTTGTCTTGTCAAACTACGTCATCTTTGAGCTTGAACGTAGGCAAGGTTGATCTTTGATCATCCCTCGAGACATTTAGGTCAGTCCTATAGGAGTTCGTCATAATAAACTAACATTTCATCATGTATATCATCATCTGTAAATTGATCAACTTGTCAGTCGAACTACGTGGTCTCTGCATGTATAACGTAGGCAAGGCTAATCTGTTGATCAGCCCCCAAGGCCCCTAGGACAGGTCTTTAGGTTATTCTATTGGTCAAAATCTCAGAAAATCCCAAAATATTCAGAAAATCAAAAAATCAAAACATTTGAAAATCTCCAAAAAATACCAAAAACAGCCTCAAAACACCTCAAAAAGATCAAAAACATCCAAATATTTAAAAAAATTCATCCATCTCATCTCGCTTGCACCCGCAATAACATCATTCATAATAAACGATCATCACCCTCAATCTTTGGTAAGACAATCGGAAACAAGTCTAGTAGTTCGGAAGTGAAAACTCAAAATCATCAAATCTCAGGACTAAGTTAGTATGTAAACAATTTGTTCAACTCTTTGTGTCGATAACTCATCATCCATTTGGTCCCATATCAAACATCTTTTAGAACACTTTGGATAAATGAAATGACGTGCCGCCATCCACTAACATGTCCTAGGATGAATCCTTCCTACAATGGGCATTATCTTTTGGCAATAAGTTCTGATTCTTATCCTTAGAAAACACATCCTCTTTTGGTTAGCGGTATTGAAGAGCATTAGCTTGTTTGTTTACTTTTTCTTTATCTTTTGACCTATCTTATTGCGCTCATTCCAAGGACTTCTTGATGATATCCCAACAGAGGATTTAGAGAAATAGGAATGGGGCAACGATCATTATCTTTTTGTCTGCTATGCTTGTTGGACGTTCTTGTAATATAACCTTGGCGAATACTTGCTTTGTTAGGTATGTATGGAGGAGGTCTAGGACAACTTGTTGAGTATTGCATTGATAGGTTTACCTTTCTGTGTTTTGGTCTGAGGTGTTTGAAACTTCTAAAGTGCATCCTAGCAAGGTTTCCATATGTCAGGTGTGAACAAGGATACTCCTATCTGCTTGTCAAGTCAAAGTCCATCACACTAGGTACCACACCATCCTGGTTTTCTATACCTTGATGCATCGTACCACGTGTGTTATCAAACATAAGAAAATTTGTCCCTTTGAAAATCCCAAATCCTCAGAAAGTAATCATCATCTTCATCATTTGAATTTTCATCATCATGTGTCTTGTTGAAATGACTTCTTCTCTTCCTGCTCATCGCGCTAACAAGGTACTATGACAGTTGCTCATCATCATCATCATCATCGTCATCGATCCTGAATCCAAAAATCATTAGCATATTGCATAAACATATCATATAGGAAACATATGCATTGCATTTCCATCACCATATACACATAATATTGTAAGCATTCTTCATAAGCAAGCACATCTATTTTATTACATTGCATTCATTTCCATTACATTGCATAACATTGCATTTATCACATAAATCCTCGCATAACATTCATAACCATTTCACATTACCACCTATTGCATAATGATACACAATAAGATAATCCATTGCACACATTACGTTCATATTACATTACGCACTGTATTAGCATACCATTACATCATATTAAATGCATCCCATACATTACATTACCAATTAATATGTTTAGGATAATAATATTTGTCATTCTAAGCATCTTTAAAAATCACCTCATTTGCATTACATAAAATCATCTCATTTGCATCATATCACGAACATCACATTCACATTACATCATCCATTTCATCTCATAAATAGCATCATAAATCATTCATTGCATTAATCATCACACATCATTATAAGCATAAATAGGAACATAAGAATCCATCACAATGCAAAACGTACATCCATCCATAATCTGTTCATATATAAGCAAAATTCACATTATTTCGCACATACACCATAGATCATTTCCACATTATTTTACACATTACAATCCATATCACATATCACATCACCATTTGCATCAACATAAATAGACCATCATATAGACAACATCATTGCACATCACATAAATACATCTGCATAATATAGATCTGTTAGTCATAATCATTACATAATACATACATCATATAGCATCATAAACATCATTGCACAACATATAGAAATAGAATTATCCATACATGCATAAATAAAAGGGTACACATTGTATCACATCACATCAAAATCACCATCGGCTCATCTCATATATCATCAATAAGGTAACTATCATAGTACAAAAAAAAAATCGGATCACTGTACATATATGTCAATCAGTACAAAAGGCCCATCGGGCTATCAAAAAGGAGCCCATAAGGCACAAGAAGTATTGTAGCATCTCGATCAGGGTCCGTCCCCATGTTTTTTTTCTCTCACCTTTGTCACCATGACCCTCTGCTGGTCTGTAGCTGGTCCACTCTGAGTACTCTGGGACTTGTCCTCCTCTAGGTACGGCCTCATGATAATTCCTTCGTTAGTACTTAGCCTCTTGGATGGCATCCCTATAAGACAGTATGGACACTGTACCCTAGGAGGAGTTTTCCATGCTCTCTGGTTGATGTCTCATGCCTAGCTCTGTGGTTGCCTGTAGCTTTGCAGCCTGTCTCTATTGTATGGCCTAATCCCTCTCGGCCCTGAGCTACTCTCTCTCGACCCTAGCCTGATCTCTCTCGGTTGTCACATCCTAGACCTGAGCCTGTAATTGTGTAATCAGTGCATCTCGAGGATACACCTATCCTATTGGTTGTACCTGTGGCTACACCTGAGGCTGATCCTAGCCCCATGGTGGTACACCTAGTGGCACCGGCTGCTGATCTGGCATCAGTACATCACCCTGCCTTGGCTGAACTGGAGGCACAACTGGCTGGTCCTGTCGAGCATCCCCCCTCCAGCCTCGTCCTCCCCCTCTGCCTCTAACTCTCTGCTAATTTGTAACTGCACCTGGAATAGTCAATCGAAGCAGAGGCCAGAACCAATCCCTATTGGCCTATGTCATGCCTAGATCTGCGAGTCCCTGATCGTAGGCCCACAGTTGAGCCACCAATTCTCGGAAACTGTCGACCGCCTCCGAAGAAGGAATGTACCGCCCCCATGAAATCAATGTCATGGTGTAGGCAAAGATGGCTACGTAATCATTATTGGGGCGATCCTACTACTCACTGAACTGATGTTGCACGTGCCTAGGCAAGTACCTCTCAATCATCATGTGCTCCCGCCCCTGCATAAAACGGTCATGGCGGGCATAGAACATCTGATCAACATCGTCGGGCCATCCGGGCTGACCAAGGTACAATCGCCAAGTAAAAACCTGCATTTCATCCAAGACCCTCCTCCAGTAGGGGATCTCGTGCTCACCGGTGTGTGTAAAAGACACACCACCTTTGTAACACTACACAAGGGGATCATCTGGCAACAATGGAACTGAAACAACGTGTGGACGTAGCACAACAATGTGCTCCCACGCCCAGACGTGAAGAAGTGTAATGCCTGCTCCAAGCGCTCTGTCGTCCATGTACACGTACTCATGGAGATCTCTGTATAAAGAAGCAAGAAGCACAGGTCCCCATACAAAAAAAACCAGCTTGTCTCGAACCATCCGCTCCCAGCAATATCCCCAGCTGATACTAAAGTATCGGCCTCATCTGTCAGGGGCAACGAGACCCGAAATGATGGTTGCAATCACCCAGCGGAAGGGAGGTACTAGGATCCTGTGCCACTCGAGCTCTATCTGCCCCTCGCAAAAGACAATGTTCTTCATGGCGAGGACTCTATGGCAGGCATCGCGCCCCTCATCCATGTCAAAAATCACTCGCCAACCGTGAATCGACAATCTCAAAATAAGCCAAATGTCCTCTAAGGTGACAATGGCCTCACTAGTGGGAAGATGAAATGAAGAGGTCTTGCTATGCCATCTCTCAGCCAGTGCTGACAACATCCCTAGGTGAGTGCGAATGGGTGCTACATAGGTAATGTACCATAACCCCGCAATCCGAAGTCGATCCTGATCCCTATCACTCAAGTCCCACAAATAGCTAGACAAATCTCAAGACCTGTGCTCTCGAGAGTATAGCTCCCTCACCACATCCTACATCAAGGAAGGTCACCATGTTAAAATTTTTGAAAAATTCTTCATTGAGCATTCGAAAAACTTCTCTAGCGGTGCAAGCTATGAAGGCGTCGCAATTTGATTTCTAATCAAACTCCGACGCTAGGGCTTAAAAGAGAAAAATTGCACAACCGCAGTGCACTTTCTCATCCAGCGGTGCACTTTGAGCAGAATTGGGACCGCCGCGTCGCACTTTTCAAACCACCTCACAAGCCCCAAACTCAGTGTCAGACTTTGCAAACTCTAAACTACACCGTTGCGGCACTATTTAACACCGAGCGACGCAATTTGATTTCTGAGCGACACCATATAGCACCATTGCAAACTGACCGACTTTAAAAGCATTAAATGAAGGCAATAAATGAAAAATGAAGCTCAAGTAAGGGTCACTTACCGGTGGCCCAATGTCGGGTGGTCGTTGGTACGCCCGAACTCGATCAGAAATGTGCAGGGGAAGCTATCGTTGCGTCATATCGTCAGGAGGTCAGAGCTCAAATCTTGAGTTTACTAGCGGGGGTGTGTGAAAATGACTTGAAAGTGACCCCTTGGGCCCCTTTTAAGTTTGAAAATTAGATTTTTTTCACCCTGATTGGCTGTCCTGCTAGGGTTTTGGACCCTCAAACCTGTTTCTATCTAGTTGAGGCCTGTTTTACATCGTTTTATTGCATTTAGACATGTTTTTGACCTCCTAGAGCCTTTTTGGACCTTTCGGGCACCTTGTCCTCTTTTTTTGCAAGATCACCAAAAAATTGAAATTTTCATCCAATCTCTCAAGGGGGCAATATAATGGCATGTTTTCTCTTGCCAGGCAGTAGTGGGGTAGGATTTTTAAATAGCAGAAAATTTTGGCTTTTGATCGAGATTGTTTATTCTTTGAACCAATGCAACAAGTGCATTACTTCAAAGAAGGGCAAAATGTAGACATGTAAAATATACCGATTGACATTGTGTATCTGATCCTGACCTACTAACATCATCTCCTCCTAAATCATCCCTCGGTCTAACCATTTAATCAAATCTCCTTATCTGATTAAATTCATCAATATTCCTCCCTTAATTAAATAAACCAGTTATTTAATTAAGTCTCTCTCTCTCTTTTGTTAATTAAATCAATCTATTTGATCTAATTATCCCTATTTAATTAAATAATTAATTTTATTTAATTAAACCTCTAAAGTCTATCTATTAAATTAAATAAATTAAAACCTTATTTGATTTAATCTAACACCATCTCTTTTAATTAAATAAATCAAAATTCTTATTTAAGTATTCTCTTATCATATTCCTCTCTTATTTGATTTAATTAAATCCATAAATTTGAGTCAAATAGGTCACATTATCTAATCTCCTATTAAATTAATTAACCCTTGATTAATTTAATTCTAAATCATGTCCCATCCTCTAGATTTTGCAAGTTGCACATGAAAATAGATTTAATTCATTTATTAAATCTCTATTTTCCTCACAAGGCATCTTTTGGAATATTCTCCAAATTTGAATTCAAAAATTCCAAGTCAACATGTACATCCAACAAGGAAATAACTCCATCTTACATGTCCTTTTCTTTGAGCCAAGTGGCATTTATTTCATTTTCCCTTCCCTCTTACAAGTCATTTCAACAAATTTGAAATTCAAAAATAAGCATTTATTGGCACAATCCTCAAAACTTGCACATCCTCCATCCACTCAGAGATTGACAAATGGCATCATGCCATTGGATGAATGTTAGTCCCACATTGCTCAAATTTGGACATTCATCCATCTTGGCATTCTATAAATAAAGAGCTTAGATCCTCATTTGATCATCCACAAATTATGCAAAGTTATTATGCTAAAATATTTAGCTATTTTCATCCATCATCATTGAGTTCTTAGCTAGGTTTTTGCAGATTTTTGACTTGGAGCTCTCATCCTTCATCAACAAAGTGGATCAATCATCATCAACATATCAAGCTTGCATCTTAGGAATTTGGAAAGGGCCAATTTTCACATCAAATTGACACCAATTCCACCATGGGATCATGTGTTTGCTATTCTAATTAGGATTGAATCTATATTTTGTTGTTTTTATTGTGTTCTTCATTGATTTCTTTCCTAATTTGAGTTTGTAAATGGATTTCATGGGGAATCCTTGCTCATGCTTGCAATATCTAACTTAATGTGTTTATTCATTGTGTTTTGCAGGAATTAGGATTGGGGTTCACACAATTACCACCGACCGATTCTGACTATTGCTTAGTTGTGCCCAGATTATCCACTACTCGATTTATAAATAGATTGAAAGTTGAGAGGTGATCAATGTACCCCTGTTCTACATGAGTGTTGGAATTGGATATGACCACCTTCATATCATACTCTATGTACATGAATTTCTCAAATTTTTAATGAGTATTCTGCAAGACCATATCCTTATCGTTAATCTCCTGCAATGCAATTGTTAGAAACTCTGTAAATTTTTCTTTCCAATCATCCCTTTTTCTTGAAGATTCCCTGTATCATCATGGAGTGCAGGAATCAAATTAAAACAACTGAGGTCTTCTTTGAGTCTTTGTTGATATTGGTTGTGGCATCTCACCAAGTCATTATATCTTTGCAGTGTTTGGTCTTTCAGGATCTATTTACCTAGAAGTTCCTTTTTTTTATCAATCATTCTTCCTTGTAACCGGACATTCTCCTCTAGTGGTGATTGTATTTGCTTAAATACACCCAATAATCATCAGCTTGCTTTATTAGCTTATTGAACCTCTCTTTGATTATCTCAGAAACATCATTGTACTTAATGATTTTAACCTCCTTTTCGAGTGTTTTACACTTTTCTTGGGCTTTCAAATGGGAATTTTTCCAATAGGTTGCATCAGCTAATGCATCTAACACTCTCTTATCCTTTTCGAGCCATGGAGTGTACAATTCTGGAGCAGAAGAGGAAGATGACTTCTCCATTTTATGTGATAACTTCTTTTTCAATTTGTCATTCTCTTTGACCATTTTTTCAATTTGTACTCTAGTGAATTTTGCCACATTGACATTTAGCTTTGTAGTTTCTAAGGGATTAGTGTACTCAACTCTTTTGACCAAAAGGTGTCCAACTACTTGATTAGGATTGTCAATCACTGTCAGCCTCTTCTCATGATGTTATAGTGACCAAATAAGCAAGGCATCCTCATCTAAATTGTATCTAGGCCCTGAATATTTCTTATCACTAGCTTCCTCTAATAAGTTCATTGTTGTATCCCCTCTTTTTCTGAAATTGTCGAACACAATTATTGAGCTCATGTCCCATCCTGGTAGAAGTAGTACCCTAACCTCTTGAAGTAATTCTCTACCTCTTTCAGGAGTGATGGATTGCATTTCCCTGTCAGCTTCCCTTTTCAATTCTTCTAGGGCATCAACTTCCTTTTCAAGAGTAATGTCTTGCTCCTTTTTTCTTATTTTCTTCCCCTTATAGTCATAGACAAATGATTTGAACTCGAGATTTTTAACAAAATCATTATCATAAATGAATTCATGACCAACCTTGACCCTAATGTCATCAGATAACTCATCTGATGTTTCAAATTTCACAAGTTCTTGAGGGGGCTCATATTGTGTAATCACAAGGGCCTTTATTTGTTCCACTGGTTGCTCCTCTCCATCACTCTCCTCATTACTTCCTTCCTCTTCAATGTTGTCAGTGGAGAAACGTACATCAGGGGTGGGTTGTGGGGGTATGTGATCCAAAGGCTCCACATCCTCAGCCTGCATTCCTGTGTAACTCATATGAGATGTATCAAAAATGTATGAGGGTACATCTTTTACTATTTCATTCATATGAGCAATAAGCTGCTCAATCCTAGCCAAGGGATCTTGTATATCAGCAAATGCTTCTCTATATGATGGGACATTCTTTCTCTTCCATTCCTCTGCAAGCACAACTTTATTATATGAAGTCATTCTCTCACCAGTGGAAGCTTCATCTTGGTTCCTGATCACATCATCAAGTGCAAACCAATGCTCATACCCTGACAAATTCTGAGTTAATCTTGCTTGATGAATAAATCCCTCTACTTCAAATTTCTTTCTTTCATACCCAAGAGGAAGGTTGTAATGAGCTAATTTAGCATCAATTTCTTCATAACCTTCAATGGCACATACTATGAAATCTACAAAACAAAGAGTCCTAGGCAAGAGTGATTGTTTATTATGACTCTTGAGATATTTAGTATCAGACCTTGCTAATTTTCGTACTATTTCCAAATAAGCAACTCTGTTAGGAACCACTCAGGGTAGCAAATGTGGAACCCCTTCAAATCCATAAACCCTTATTACTGTGCAATCAGAGAAGGCATACCAGTCTCCCCAATTATGGTTCACCTTGCCTCTCGGGTTGTTTTCCTTTGGTCTCAAAAATCTCTGCACCTCAAGGGATAAATTGTGTTCATCTGAATAGCCTAGCAACTTCATTAGTGGTTTTACAAAATATTCTTCAAAATATAAATAGTGAGACCTCTCACATCGACTATCCCATAGTGCAGTCCACATCTGTACAGGTTTAAAGTTTCCATCTTTATCTGTGTCTTTGATTCTTAATTCTTTACCCCCACACATTTCTAGCATGTCCCTCATATAAAAGTAACTGCATTAACAAGGAATAGTGTTTGAAATCTATGCAATCACTATTGTTTTTTATTCTTTCAAGCCCTTGATTTAGGGAATTCGCCAAATAGTTTGCATAGTCGAATGACCTAGCATCTTTTCTTTGTATATCAACTATTATAACCATCGGTGCAATAGACATAAGTGGTGGAACCTCAATTCCCAAGACTTGACTAGTAGAGTAGTAGGTATATTGGAAGTATTCTTCAAACAAATCTATATGAAATGGAGGGTTTTCATTGCTCAAATTTTTTTTGAGTTGACCTTTCTCATTCTTAGGTTTGTGCAAAGCTAGCTTCCATCTCTTGTAACTAGTATCCATGTAACGATATTCTGTCAAAAATTCTCTAATGGTGAATAGCAAGTTCATGGGACCTTCTAGCTGAAATACATTAGAGATCAGGTCTTGGGAGATAACAAGAATATCAGCCCCATTTGGTGATTGGATAGTTCTTTTCTTGGCATTATACCGACTGGCCAGAGCTTTCACCAATTCTACGTTGATGAACACGTTTGGCACCACAAGTCTTCCTAAGTTCAATCTCCATGGGTTACAAACTGGTTGAAATCTGAATTTTTTTATGTAGTGATACATAAAAAGCTCATAGCCCCGGTGTGGCGTCCAAACATTCCCAAGACCCCTATGTTTATCTAACAATTTACTTGCTTGAACACTTCTTCTGGGTCTTGGCCCTGACCCCGGACACTGATCTATCAAGTCTTGGTTTAAATTCCTCTTTTCAATTTTTTGTTTATTTTCCTTAGGTTTTTCCACATTTTCTTCCATTGCAAACTCTAAAAAATGCAACTTTCTAGCTAAGAGTGGAGTACTTACATGAATTTTTTCTTCTCCTGGCTTCACTATGTGAGAGCTCCAAGTTTTATCCTTTCTACGTCTACCCTTAGCGTAGCCTTTCTGGTTTGTGGAAATTGTATGACTAATTCATGGTGCAATTCACCTTTGTGTTGGCTCATTAATATACCACCTGCTTCAGTCTTGTCATCTCAGCGAGAGCATTTATGTTAAATATCCCAACGATGCTTTTTATGACACATCAACTAGTAGTAATCATTCATTGCTATATCATTGGGACCTTGGTTCATTTTCCACTGATGGCCACCTTCTCCACTAATAAGTGTTTTTCTTTCGGTCTATCGGTAAGACATCAAACAATGTTACCCCGATGCATCCCAGCTTCACCAATAAGTGTTAGACTTTGATACCCCATGATTATATCGGGCTATTGGGGGAGCTTCATCATTCATTCCA
This sequence comes from Sequoia sempervirens, assembly GCA_007258455.2. Taxonomy (NCBI): domain Eukaryota; kingdom Viridiplantae; phylum Streptophyta; class Pinopsida; order Cupressales; family Cupressaceae; genus Sequoia; species Sequoia sempervirens. The sequence goes on from VDFB02281492.1 coordinate 785,346,465, forward strand.
CCGATGCACCAGAGCTGCGGTGATGGAAGGATATTATGCCGATGTAAGGATATGAATTTCCCCTATCGGGCTATTGGTGGGGTGGTGATGGGAGTTCCACTGACAGAGTATTGTTAGCCTGATGGTATCAAAGGACTTCAATGGATTTCATGAATGTGATTATTTGGGTATGTTGGTTACAAAAATGGATTCTTTACACGAACCTCAGTAATTTGTCTAGATCATGAAATTGAGTATGGTGAGATTTTGTAAGGACTAGGAGATAAATGAATAGATGTTAATGCAAATATGTGGGATTATTTTTTTTGTCCTAACATAGATCTTTTGACAATTTTTTGCATTATACTTATTGTGTGATGCATGATCTTTATTTTTCTTTGTTATTTTATGCATGCATGTCCCATGTGTAGGCTTAATAGTTAGTTATTGACCTCTCACATGAGCTGATATGTTGGTGATCTAGGTTTTCTAAAGAAAAGTCCCCCCGATAAAGTAAATTGCCCCCAATAGAATAATATGTAATAATATTTAATTGAGGGAGTATAATATTTCTTATAGGGATGTATTGTCTATGCATTGATGGAAAATTGTATTCGCTTGAAAGTTTTTAAAGTCTTTCCACAAAATTCATTTTGTGCATATCTATTGTAGATGTCCTTAAGCTATATGAAAACGGTGTATATACAATTTGAGATCAATTGATAAGTTGAGACATGTAATATTGATTTGATTTACATTTTACTTAAGATATAATTTTGTTGTGTTGTTGAATTTCTTAGTTCAATAATTGGGATTCTCAATGATCTTGTATACCCAAAGTGTATGTGATAGAAAAAAATTAGGTAGTCATGTTGATTAGTTTGAAAATTTAAATGATCTTGAGTTCATAAGTACATAGTGATAGGTTTTGAAAAATAACATAATTTCTTGTTGCATTAATCACAAAAACAAAGGCCTCTTTTGATTGTAGCAGAGGATGTAGAGAGTGAAGCATTGGCTACTTTGATCTTTGAAATTGATGATTTTTTTACTAAATTGATAATGTTTGAAGTTTCTTTTTCTTTCTTAGATGTTAAGTCTAATTAATAAGTTTAATGTTGTGTTGCAACTTGTAGGTGAGTATGTTGATATGATAAAGGCTAGCATTGTCGATCCTCTAAAAGTTATCAAAATTGCATTAGTTGATGCATAAAGGTAAAACTATTTATCTTTATTATAATTAGTGGAACTTGCAACTACAATATCTGATAAAAATATACTTCCAAATATGTTTTTGATGGATGTTATACCTAATTCTAATACATTCACTATATCTAGCACCTAAGTTTAAGGTGCCATAGTTAGAAAAGGAAAAGAAAATGTTTGAATTTTATCCTGTGTATTATTTGACTTTTCTGATTTTTTGATGTGCAAATTTTGAAACCTTATTTTCAGGTTGCAGCTCCAAATTGGAGAAGTGAAAGGTCATGAATACCAACAAGAAAGATTTTGAAGGAGCCAAAACCAATAGCAGCGAGAAAGCTATGGATTTGCAAGGGGATTAAATGGGTCAAGCCCCTATAGGAGGTCGTTGCCCTTCCAAAAGGACTGTAGTTAAGAGGAAAATAGTATTAAGTATATGAAAATAGGAGTATTTTGTTTATATAGTTTCTATAAGTTGTATAGCGTCATTGAGACATTGAATGTAACCAATGAGATTTTGATTTGCCAAAGAGGCTAAATGAAGTAAATTTTCAGAGTGGTTTTTTCTCCACTCATAAATAATGTGTTGTGGCTCCTCTTGGTTTGTAATCTGTTTGAGTTTGTGTCTGATCAATCATATTTGTTCAGGCATTTTAGTCTTCATTTCATGGTGTTTTTTAGCATTTGAATATCTATGATACTTGAATTTTATATGCATAAATTTGTGAAGATTAATTAAGTTAGATTTGATTTGTAATGACTAAATATATGACTAAAGTAATGACTAAATTAATGATTAAATATACAACTAAATATATGACTAAATTAATGACTAAATATATGACTAAAGTAATTACTAAATATATGACTAAATAAATGACCAGTTAACAACAATCAATGACTAAATATATGACTAAATTAATGACTAAATATATAACTAAACAAATCACTACCATGACTATATAAATGACTAAATTAACAATTAAATCAATGACCAAATCAATGACTAAATAAATGACTAAAATATTTTAGACATAAATTTAGTGGTGTTATAAATGACTACAAATAAACCACTAAAATAGTCACGTGACTAAAATTAATGACTAAAAAATATGACTAAATAAATGACTAAATCAATGACCAAATTAATGACTAAAATCAATGACTAAATAAATGAGTAAAATTATTTAGTCATAAATTTAGTGGTGTTATAAATGACTACAAATAAACCACTAGTAGTCACGTGACTAAAGTTAGTCATTTATATGCAATTTTTAGTAATTGATTTAGTCATATATTGTTGTTTGTGTACTAGTCGAATGCCTCGTGTGTGCTATAAGAACAACAAATGGCAACTCTGCTGGGGAACGCTCCTGAGCGTTCTAAGGATAAAGACTCATTCAGAATCCAGAATCTTCAGTTTCGTACACCAGGACTAGTTTCTATAAATGAACTGAGGAACTTGAAGGAGAACGTGATCCTTAATTGAGTCAAATCACAAAACATCTCAGAAGTGTGTGCGTATGGTGGATTCATTCTGTTTCTTCAGAAACTATGACAAATGACCATTAATTGAGCCATGCAAGTTACATAAACTGTCCAACCCCAAAAGTGAGCTAGACATTACCCCGTTGCTAGTCAGACATCCATAGTCTCGACAGAGTTGTCACTATGACCCACAAACATTGTTCTATTGTTGGTCGAGCATCCATAGCCCTGGTAGAGTTGTCCGCACACCCACACAGTTGCTTGATTTTAACATTTCTTTTTCTTTCCTTTCTTTTCAGATATTTTCATTTAGTATTCTTTCTTTTGCTCACCTGCGTAAGCATTGAAGCTTACTGTGGGTTAGGAATCATAGTCATCACTGGAGTAGGCTTAATATTTTCACTTGCTAGGCTGTCATAAAGCCCACTATACAACCCTTCAAAAACAATTTAGTGCACGTTTTGTGCACAATCTAAGACAAGTGTGAAAGGATTCATCCAAGGGTCATGTTCTAGGTCAAGTTGGAGTTCAAATAAGGAGACCATTCCATAGCAGCAATCAGAGACTAGTAGTTGGGAGTGAGTATTTATCCAAAGAACATGAAGAGCAAGCAACAAAGTGAACCATTTGTTAGACCGAACACGGTCACCGCATTAGAAAAAAAGGAAAATCCTCAACAAAACAAGACGGTTGGGAGATGAGAAAAACAAAAGCAAAGCAAGATAGTGAAATAAAAAAACAAAGGAAACCTAAACTAACCTATATACATGTATTTGCAGGGACCCAACTCGAAAGAGCTCAAGCCAGGAAATAGTGCTTAATGCACTGCCCATTGATAGACAACATGACATCTTCACCAGTTAGTGTCTTGAGACAGAAAGCATTGTCTCCGAGGATTTCAAAAATTTGAAAGGGGCCTTTCTTTTCATGGGCCTTGTCCCAACATAGGACCAAATCAGCAATTCTGAAGACTTTAACCTTGGCTCGCCGGTCGAATCATCTTTTGACCACGCCCTGATGCTTGGAAAAGAATTCAATAGCTCGGTCATGAAATTCTTCTAGGTGGAGAAATTTAGCTAGATGGGCTTCTTGACGATCTCCTTCTTCATAAAAAGTGTTGATAAATTAGAGGGTAGGGATCTTGAGGTGAATAGGAAACACAAGCTCTAAGCCGCAAATGAGGTGAAATGGGGAATCACCCAGGGAGGCCTTATGGCGAGTGCAATCTGTCCAAAGGGAAAAATGTAGTTGGGTATGCCAATCTTTAAGGTTCCTATCAAGCAAATTCTTGATTACTGCGATTAGGTTCTTATTTGTAGATTCAGCCAAGCCATTGCCTTGAGGGTAGTAATTCAATGAGAATTTAAGGGAAATTCCATAATCAAAGGCCCACCTAGCAAAATTTAGTGAGGAAAAGGTGGGTTCATTATCAGAAACCAAAGCATATGAGCAGTCAAAACAATTCAAAATAAAAATTTCAAGAAAATTAATAAATACCTTTGTGGTACATTTCCTACATACAACCACTTATGTCCATCGAGTACAATAATTAGAGGCGGTTAGAATATACCAATGACCCACAGAGGATGGTGGGCTTACTGGACCAATGAAGTCGAGACCCCATTGCATGAACAGTCTTACCTCCAGGACTGGTTGCAGGGGGACAACAACATTTTATTCCCTTGTTGCGGCGATCTGGCACTAGTGGCACATTTGAACATGATTATGCATGTCCTTGAATACGATCAGCCAATAGTACCCAAGCCGTAAGATTTGATGAGCAGTGGAGGGACCAGATCCATGACTAGTACCAAAATTATCATGGAACTCTTTTAATACACGTGTTGCTTCTTGTTTTCCCAGGCATCTAAGGTAGATCCCTTCATGATTTCTCTTGTACAATATGGGCCCTTGTAGCATGTAGCTATTACTTTTCAGTTGGATAGCACATTTTTGAACCCCCTATAGGCGAGGTGAGCACTTGTTTTTCAACAGGTAGTAGATGATGTCGTCATACCTCTTGGGGAAATATCTTTGAGTTGATATTACTGGAATGTAAGCTCAGGTCTTGCTTCAGCTACCATTTCAGTTATCATTCGGGTGAGGGCCTGCCCTCTTACTAATTTCATCAGTTGAATTTCCATGTCATATTCTTGTAGCAAGGTGACCCATTTTTCTCTTCTTTCTCCTAACTCATTTTGCATTAGCAACGTTTTCACTATCGGGTCAGGCACTATGGAAAATACCTTGTTCTGCAAGATGTAGTGTCTAAATTTCTTAACTCCCCTGACCAGGGCATATGCTTGCTTTTCCATATTATGATACCTCAATTCAACATCTTTTAGTGGAGCATTCATGAAGGAAATTGGGTGCTCGCTTCCTTCATCATCCTTTTGAGTCAATATGTTGGCACATGAATGGTCTGAAGTGAATGAGTAAATGTAGAAAGGCTTTAGGTAATCAGGACTAACTAGCATGGGTGCATTAGCAATTGCTTTCTTGATTTCTTCAAAGGCCTGCTTCGCCTTTGGGGTCCATTCAACTTTGGCATCCTATTTTAGCATGGCATTGAGTAGCTTGACTATTTCAACAAAGCCTGTAAAAAATTTTCTAATGAAATTCATCTTCCCGAAGAAATATTTTAATTCCTTCTTGCTACCTGGCAACTCAATTTTTCAGTATTGCTTGAATTCGCTCAAGGTCTATTGAGATTCCTTTCTTTGAGATAATGTGCCCAAGTAGCTTACCTTCTATAACTTCGAAGATGCACTTCTTCAAACTGAGAGAAATCCCAAATTCCCTACACTTTTGAAAGACCTTGCATAGATCAGCGACATGATCACCTCACTTTTTTTAAAACATTGTGAGATCATCCATGTAGATGATGATCCACTTGCCTATTAGAACTTTAAAGATGATATCCATTACACTTTGGAATGTGACACCAATGTTGATGAGCCCGAATGACATCCTTTTGTATGCAAAGGTCCCCCACTTGGTGGTGAACATTATCTTGTGCCTATCCTCATATTGCACCATCACCTGGTTATACCTAGAGTATCCATCTAGGAAATACATCATCTGAGAACCATTGACGATCTGCAATGCCTCATCCAATGAGGGAACTGGATAATTTTCTTTCTCTGAAGCTCTATTCAAATTGCAGAAATCCACACATAGTCTGATTTCTCCATTCTTTTTCCTAACCGGGACCAAGTTTTCCACCCACGTGGAGTGCCTAACTAGAAATATAATTATGGTTGATAGCAACTTTTGAACCTCCTTTTAAATAATAGGTTCCAACAATGCATTAATGGGGCGATGTCATTGTCAAAATGGTATGTGTGATGATCGAGGTGTCGTATGTCTTTAAATCTTCATAGCTCCATGCAACTACATCATGATACTTCCACAAAGCATCAATGATCCCTTTTTTCTCTTCAGGCATGTACACTTTTCCAATGAATACATTTTGAACCTCTTCAGTTGTTCCAAGATTATGAGTATCACACTGATTATTAATGGTATCTTTCTTTGCTTGCCGATCCTAGTCTTTGATCTGATCCAAGTCAAATATCCATTCAAGCTAGACCATGCCTCTAGGAATAGTATCGGTCTTAAGGTTGATGACCCCTTCTATATCTGGTTTAGCCTCTTCAGGCTCGGCTTCGTCAATGATCCGAGTTGCAAATACATCGAAGTTGGTGATAAAATCCAAGATGTTCTTATCATCATTTAATACTTGGAAATTGGTGACATTTTCTAGCATAGATGGGGTGGAGGTAAGCTCAATAGTGAACTTTTTGAGGCTAGACAATGACAAAGGTTGAAGGGTGTTGGCTGCTTGGGCCAAGGCATCAACAATATGGTTTTGGGAGCGAGGGATCAGCTAGATATTAAATGCATGTAAGCTCTCTAATAGGTCCCAAACTCTATGCATGTAATTTGCTAGCCTTCCATCATAACAAGAATATAGTTTTCTGACTTGTTTTATTACTAACTCTGAATCACCAAAGACTTGCAAAATTTTGACCTTTTTCCTTAGACCCATCAAAAGACCATGAACAAGTGCTTCATACTTTGCTACATTATTCATGCAATAGAATTGATTTCTATGAGCAACGAAGTAGGTGTTACCCATGGGGCTTATGAGCTCAAACCCAACTCCCACTCCTTGCTTGGACTTGGATGCATCGAAGCACAAAGTCCAAAACTTGGAGGGCTCTTTAGTTTAAGGGTTGATCAAACACTCATCTTTTTTTAGCTGCACACTTGAATTTTCAATTTCTGGGTGGGCACAAACTCAAAATTGTTGGTGCCAGGCTACTTGATTTAGGGCTTCTTCTTCGGTGAGACTTGTCCACTAATATGAGCAATTGCTATTTGTCAAAGACAACATTCAAATTCTAAGTGGGCAACATTGTGGACCCTACACCAACTGGGTAGCAAGATCCCTTGGAAATCCATTCTTGCCCCTAGGCTAAGCTGATCCTGCACACATTTTTTCATGAAATCCTAGAATCCATCCAATAGTCTCAAATTACCGTCATCGTAGGTTTCATCATTGTCTGATTCCACCAACATTTTTGTGCCCTGAGGTGCATAGGATAAATTAGCAAGAGAGTTGCATAACATAAGGAAAACCTCTTCAACCACCTCCTCTTCTTGAAACACTGATTCCTCTTGGCAGGCCATAGGGCAATAATTACCCAATTTTTTTTCAGCAAATAACACCTCATTGGTGTTGTTGTATTCTGTAATCATAAATTTCATACGAGGCTCCTAGTCTATGCGGATCTACTTTGGAATTCCCTTCCATGGTATCCACACGTGAGAGAAGTCAGTTGCAGCATATCCATTCAACACTTGGGTGAAGTCTTGTCCCAATATTATGCCATATGTGTTGGGAATATTAGCAACTTGAATATCAATAACTTGTTGCACTCTTGGGTCTGCAGCAATCTGCATGGGAATTTGGTTGATTTCCCCAACTATATTTACCTTGGTTTTGTGCAGTTGAGTTACCTTTCTTCTGGGAGGGGTGGGAACTATCCCTAATTCCTTGCATACGGGAAGAGGTATAATGTTGGCCAATGCAACTTAATCAAGCAAGCAGTTATGTAGATTCTTCCCAAATATTCTAATAGTGGTAAGAAAAGGAAAAGTTTCTAACTTCCCTTGAAACAAGCCCATAGGTGTATTTTCCTGGGCTACTTGATTTTTATCCTTCTCATTTGTCTTTTCCTTAGTTTTCACTTGGCTCTATTCTTTAGAGAGTTGTTTCCCAATTTGCTGATTGGAGGAGGTATCCTTTTTCTTGCCTATGACTTCTTGAATTACGGGCTCATGTTGTGATTCATCAAAGGAAACCCTTTTGCCAAGTATCTCTTGCATTGTCTTGGAAGAAGCAATCTCATTAATCATTCTGAAGAATGCATTCCTAACTGTAGGGACTTTAAGCAATTTGAAGGAAGACAGGCTTATCTTGACCTTCTTGAACTCTTCAACAACATACTCACCCATTTGCTCAATTTCAACCTCAAAGGACTTTCCTTGGGAAGAGCTGGCGGACTGGTTTTGCATTTGATTCAAATATTTGTTTTTCTTAAAGTATTGAGTAGGCACATGGGGGTATCCTAGATTGTTACTAGCGTTCGGGTCAGGCGGGGTACTAAATTTATTACTTGAAGTAGAGGTTGTGAAGGGTCCTCCTATTTTCCTTCTTCTCAAGTTATACAGGGTTTCTCTTTGGTGAAACATTTGAACTTCATCCTCATGTGACTCTTCTTCATCTACTGGACCATTGTCTACTCGAGTAAAAAGGTGAGAAAGAGTTTCTCTGTTACTTACCTCTTTTACTTCTTTGTTCTTTGGGGAAGTGATCTCATTCTCAAGTTCATTTCTCTCGCTTTGTGGGAATGGAGCTTGATTGACTACGAGCACAGAAGAGTCGTAAGGTTCTGATGGAACTATGTCTCGATAGCCTACACTGTCAACAACATTCTGGACTTCGAATAGAAAGATCTTTGTAGTTGTTTGGAACTTGGGACAATCCAATTCGGAGTGCCTATTCATTTTATGGATTCGACCCCATTTGGACAAAGCTGCCTTGGCTAAGTACACTCTGCTTGTCATTTTATCTGTGTTGACCGGCTAGTCCAGAGGAGTGGGAATGCCTCAATTGTTTGGTGTTGTATTCCATGTCCAGTTTTTCCTCTTTGAAGGCCTCCTTTTGAAGTTCTGATTGTAATTTTTCCCTCTTTCGTAATTCTGCCGAATGAGGTACCCACATCACAGTTATCTTTGTTCTCTCTACTAAGGTTGGCCTGGATGATGTTTTGAGAAGCTTGTAGCTGATTGTTTTGATTTCTCAAATGTGTCATCTCCATGGTTATTTTCTTGATAATCTCTATCAGTTCATCTAGCCAATCATTTTCTATATTACTTGGTTGTGGTGCTTGGTTTTGGAGGAAAATTGGTTGCACCGCTAGTTGGTTTTGTTGCATTTATGGGAATTCAAGCCCTTGTAGGTATGCAGGTACTTGTGACTACTAAGGATAGACCTGTTGCTTCTACGACTAAAAGTAGTGAGGTACTAGGGGTACCTGATTCATTGGTGGTCCTAGGTGAGGAACTATGGGCAGCTATGGAACTTGGTTCATGAGAGGCGTATGATGTGCTAATGCTTGGGTAAGCCCTTGAATCTGCATGGGATGAGCAACCTGTCCTAGGGAAGGTAGTGGACTAGAAATATTTTTCCCCAAGTCAATGCTTGCTATGACCACCTCAACATAGGCATCCACCAACCTGGTGGGTGGTGGGTGCATTCTTTTCACCAATGCAGCAGTAAGGTTATCTAGGGTATCATAATAAACCAGCAAGGCTACAACATCATTAAGCACATATGGAGCCTATAATCTCATGAATGCCTGATGAAACTGATTGTTGAAGGAGCTGATTGGTTTTTTGACCTCCCTGTGAATGGACATGAATTGCTGGTATAACTCTGAAGGGCTGATTGGAATCTTGTACTTCTACAAGAATGCATTCTCCAAGAGGTCCCAAGTGGTAATGGATCTTGTTGGCAAGTTGATGTACCAATAGAAGGCCTTTTCCCCCAAGGAATAAGGAAAGAGTCGACAAGCCATGTCCTCATGATCAATTTGCATATCCGTCAATGTCATTTGGAATATTTTAATGTGTTCTTCTTCTGTCCTTTGTGGGTCACGAAGATGAAACTTCATACAAAATCCCTCCGGATTCTTTGGCATGTCATTATAATCATTGAAGGACAACGGAGAAGGATTGTTACCCATCCAAGCGATGAGGGGAGGCAAAGGTTGTATCTACTATGCAACAATAACTTGGGGTTGCGCAGGGGCAACAACAGTTGGGACTGCGCCTTGGACTTGAAGGGCAAGGATGAGGACAGTACCCTGGATGTGGGAAGTCTACAAAGGGAGACCCCCAAATGCGGGCCCATGGAGCTTGGCGAATGCAGCGACAAAAGACTAAGGAAAACCTATAGGTCCAAACCCGCAAAATACAAATGACTTTGTAGATTTTGGATAAGTGATTTGGTCAAATGGAATATGATGACTTTACAGAATGTGACCAACTTAGGCTCAAAATTAGGGGCACACAAAATGAGGAAAAGGTGAAAACAACCCGATGAAGGCGAAAAGGAAAGAGAGGGTCCCCAGTCCAAATGGGGCATGTGTGCTATAGGCACAACAAATGGTGACTCTGTTGGGAGAATGCTCTCGGGCATTCTAAGGGTAAGGATTAATCTAAAACCCAGAACCTCCAGTTTCGTAGACCAGAAGCCAATTTCCTTAAACAAACTAGATACTTAAAGGAGGGATAAATATTTGGTTGAATCAAATCACCAAAATATCTTAGAAGTGTGTGCAGTGAGTTTATTCCCCTCCCTTAGAGACCACACAAGATAGCAATCAATCAACCAAGGCAAGCTACATAGGTTGTCTAGCCCCAAGAGTAACCTGGACATTGCTCCACTGCCAGTTCAGGTGTCCATAGCCTTGATGAGGTTGTCATTGTGACCCAACAAATATTTCTCTATTGCTAGTTGGGCATCCATAGCCCCGATAGAGTTGCTTGCACACCCACACAATTTCTTGTTTCAACATTTTCTTTCTTTTTTCTTTCTTTTCTATTCTTTTAATACTTTCTTTTGATACCTTTTTCTCAATTGCATAAGCATTGAAGCTCATAGTGGGTTTGGAAATCGCAGTGGTCACTGGAGCAGACTTAAGATTTTTCACTTGTCATAGCCTCATAATGACTATCTTATAGATCACTGAGAGCTCTTAAGATGTATTTCATGTGTAATCTAAGATATAAGCATGAAGGGATTCAAATAAGGGTTCTTCCCTATATCGAATTGGAGTTCAAGTAAAGAAACCTACCTCACGAGTGCGGACAAAAAATCATGGTAACTGATGAAGACTTATCCAAGGAACAAATGGGAGCGGGTAGCAAAGTGGGCCCTCTGATGAGCCAAGCTCGGCCATCGCATCAGGATCAAAAAACACTCTTAGCAAAAACAAAAGCCGAGAAAGCGAGCAAAAACGGAGCAAAAGCAAACAACAAAGCAAAAGAACCTACTCTAACTATATACAACTATATACAAAGGGTGAGATTTGGGAAAGCTCAGGCAAGGAAATAATGCTTGAGGTACTGCCCATTGACAGGAAATGGGACATCCTCTCCAGTTAACATTTTGAGGCGGAAAGCATTATCTCCTAGAATTTCATAAATCTAAAAGGGGTCAAGCTAGAGCTTGTCAAATTTGTCATGTCCCCCTTTCTTCTCATGGGCCTTGTCCCAACATAGGACCAAATATGCAACCCTAAAGACCTTTACTTTGTCTCGGCGATCAAACCATCTCTTGACTACACCTTGGTGTTTGGAAAAAATTTCTATTGCTTGGTTGCAAACTTCCTCTAAATGCAATAATTCAATAAGGTGGGCCTCTTGACGTTCTCCTTCCTCATAGTAAGTATTGATGAAATGAAGTGTAGGGATCTTGAGGTAGACTGGGAAAATAGGCTCTAGGCCATAGACAAGGCGAAATGGGAAATTTCCCAAGGTAGCTTTATGATGTGTACGATCTACCCATAGATAAAAACGTAGCTAGGTGTGCCAGTCTTTTGGGTTTTTATCAATCAGTTTTCAGACGACAGTCAAGAGGTTTTTGTTCATGGATTTGGCTAAAACATTTCCCTTGGGGTAATAGTTGGACAAGAATTTAAGCGCAATTCCATAATCAAAGGCCCAACTAGCAAACTTAAGGGATGCAAAGGCAAGATCATTATCACAAATGAGAGTGAATGGGAAACCAAAGTGATTCAAAATGAAACTTTCCAAAAAATTAATAACTACTTTGGTTGTACATTGCCTACAATGCTATTGCTTTAGTCCATCTAGTGCAGTAATCAGGAGTGGTTAGAATGTACCTATGTCCTATAGAGGATGGTGGGCTTAGTAGACCAATGAAGTCAAGTCCCTACTGAGCAAAAGGCATTACCTCCACGACCGGCTGGAGTGCGACGACGACATTTCTTTCCCTAGTAGCAACAGTCTGATAGATGTTGCAAGTTCTAACATGGTTGTGTGCATCTTTGAACAATGTCGACCAGTAGTACCTCGCTCGCAGAATCTGATGGGAAGTTGAAGTATCGGATCCGTGGCTAGTGTTGAATTTTTCATGAAATTCTTCTTTTCCTAGGCACCTGAGATATATTCCTTCATGATTCATTTTGTATAATATGGACCCTTGCAACATGTAGTTGCTGCTCTTCAGCCTTAGAGCATGCCTTTGTACTCCCTGCAGTTGGGGTGGACACTTGTTGTTCAACAAATAATAGACAATTTTGTCATACCAATCTCCTGGAGAAACATCCTCCAGTTGGTATTGCTACACTGTAAGCTTGGGTCTTGTTTCTACTATAGTGCAAGTGAGGACTTGCCCATGAACTAGTTTCATGGGCTGAATTTCCATATCATATTTTTTTAGCAACATGACCCATTTTTCTCTTCTTTCCCCTAACTCGTTATGCATCAATAGGGTATTGACAACTAGATCTGGTACAATGGAAAACACCTTGTTACTCAAGATGTAATTCCTAATTTTTTAACTCCTCGAACCAAGGCATATGCCTACTTTTCAACATTGTGGTACCGTAATTCTGCATCCTTCATTGGAGCACTCATGAAAGCGATGGGGTGCTTAGTGCACATACAGTGCCACTCCATTTCAAGTACACATATGATGAAAGCGAACTGGTTCTTAGTGCACATATAGTGCCACTCCATTTCAAGTACACATATGATGAAAGCGAACTGGTTCTTAGTGCACATACAATGCCGCTCCATTTCAAGTATACGTTCCTTGGTTTGACAATGTAAATGAATGACCATAAGAAGATGTTAGTCACCTGCTGGAATGTCTAATTCCCAGGTTAGGATTTTCCATGACTTTTATACCCTTTTGTGGAATTGACCATTTTTTGGCGCCATTGTCGGGAATGGTGTCAAGCTAAGAACCTGCCATAGTCATTGTTAGCAATAGTTTAGTGTGTTTATTCAAGCATTTTCAAATTCCTTCAATATACGGTTAATTCTATTGCATGCATAGAAGAAGAGACACTCTGGGAAGATTCCTCCCTAACCTTCCATTCATTGATAACAATTCTAAACCAGCTTATAATCTATTTGAGGAAGGAGGAGACCAAGATATCAATCCATTTGCTGAAAACCTGCTTACTAAATTTCCATTTTCCCCAGCTGACGAAGAACCTCAAGAAAATCCATTTGCTTTGATACTCCATCAAGCAAATATGGCACGTAATCCACCTAATCAACCTCTTGCTTTTGAATTCCCCATCATTGCTCAGCAAGATAATGATAACCTTAAAAATATTCCTTCTTCATTACTTCCCAAGTTCTATGGACTAGTTACAGAGGACCCAGACACTTTCTTGTTTGAGTTTGACATCCTCTGTCACAGCTATGATTACACTTCAGATGCTCACAAGTTGAAGTTGTTTCCTACTACTTTGAAGGAGGGAGCTCTTAAATGGTTTATGATTTTGGGAAGGGATGTTGTTGATATTTGGGAAACTATGCAAACAAAATTTCTTGAGAAATACAAGGAATATTGTAAGAGTGGTAGTAAGGGTGATGATATATTCATAATTCAACAAAATGAGGATGAAAGCCTAGAAGACTATATCTCAAGATTTTTGTTTTCCCTGAAAAAAGAATTCAGACCATACTCTCAATGAAGAATCTCATAAACTAATTTTTCTAAGGGGAATCAGTGACACCTGTATAGATGCCCTAGATCTGATGGGAGGAGGAGATATAACCCAAGTGCCTTGGGATGATATCAAAAACATATGTCGCAACTACTCTCAAGCAATTGTTAAGAAGGGTAGAGGTCATCAAGCCACAGTGGGAAAGTCTTCTACTAATGGAGTTTCACAGATGGAGATCACACATTTACTGTTTGATTTCAAGCAGGATATCATAAACAACATGGCTACACAATTGGATACTATGCAAGCTCGGAAGAAACATGAGGAAGCTAAAGCAATCTTGGCTGAGTTCTGTCCATATTGTAGACAGAAGAAACGTGACTACAGATGTAAGATGGTGGCTAACCTGGAGGCTAAGCAATTACCTATTGATTTTAAGATAGTGGAGGGTGATGATGACCAAGTATTCTTCATTGCACAAAGGCGACCATGGGATCAAAGATAAGGTATGCCTCAAGACCCTTTGACTTTTGGTAATCCTTATTCTAATTACAATAACCAATGATAACCTACATATGGCCCATCACCACCTCGGAATACTTCTCAACCACACTGACCTAACTATCAGAGTCCTCAATGACAATCTCCTCAAGGAGGTTGGAAACAACCACAAGGATAATGGACTCCACCCCAAGGTAATTAGCAGCAAAATCCTCAATGGAGAGGTTCTCAGCAATGGAAGAACCAATCCCCTAGATCCTTGCAGCTTCAGTAGCCACAACCTTTGGCCCTCATTCCACCTCTTGCAGCACCTGCAAAAAAATTGGCCCTCCAAAACAAATGCCTATGCCTGCTCAACAATTGCCAAATCCTAATAATAAGCAACAACAACAACAACAACCTATGTATTTTGCAAAAGCCAATCAATATCTAGCTTATGCCCTAAATATTAATGATATCCATCTCAGGTCTGGAACCACTCTCCCTGCTCCACAACCACCTGTAATTACAGAGATTCCAGACTCTACCTCTGAACAACCTACTGATCCTATAGAACATATACCTATATCAGATACTGTCTCTAAGGAGCTTGTCCTACAGCATCAGGCCAAACCGCCTTTTCCTCAGAGATTTCAAATTACTACATCCAAGTCTATGGAAGAGCCCACCTTTGATATTTTGGATCAGCTGAAGAATGTACACATTCAAATTCTCATTTTTCAAGCCATTAAAAATGTCCCAATTTATGGAAAAGCCATTAAAGAGGCTTGTTTAAAGAAACCAAGAAGAAAGAAAAAGGATCCCCAAACTATCCAATTTCTAGGACAGTTGGCAGATATTATGTTAGGGAAAGTAGTCATTCCAAAATATACTGACCCTGGGAGTCATGTGGTAAAAATAAATATTAATGGCCAGATATTAAAGAATGTTTTGATTGACCTTGGTGTAGCCATTAATGTAATGACCAAGCATACTATGGAGTATTTGAATATCCTAACCATTTGGTCTACACCTACAACCCTACAGCTTGCTGATAGTTCCACAGTAACACCTGATGGAGTGGTAGAAAATGTCATTGTCATCCTTGAGTCTTGGGAATACCCAGTAGATTTCACCATATTGTCCACTAAGGCAACTTTGGGAGGATATCCTATCATCCTAGGTAGACCATGGTTAGCCACAGTTGATGCTTTTATAGGATGTCGTTCAGGAGACATGACAATTTCTGATAGTCAGTCAAGAAAGAAATTGGCTTTATACCCACCTGTCGAGCCTCAACCAGACTTGTCTCAACCAATTTGGCCAGATTTAGGAGAGGAAACTAAAGAATTCAATTCATTGGCTCAACTAATGATGTTGCAAACTAATCTATTTTCCCAGCTTCAGAGTGAGGATGGCCTTCTTTTACACATTTTGTAGTCCAACTCTGATATGAGTAGCCCATCTATTCTAGATAGCTATCTTCAGCAGTGTTTCCTGCAACAACTGAATCCTGAGAGCCTACCACCTAAATGTATTGCAGTTTATCACAATTTGCTTCCACATGAAATAAAAACACCACCTTTATCAGTAGCCTCCATGAATAATCTTACCAAGCAAGTGGAAGTGTCTCCAGGCCGCTGTCTGAACATCAATCATAAGCTGCCTCAATCTCCACAAACTGCCCTAGTCACAATACTGCAAGATCAACACAGAGCTTTTGCATGGGACTATGGGGATATGAAGGGAATAGATCATAACTCTGTACTCATAGGATCTACATTAAGGAAGACTATTCACCTGTTAGGCAGCCTCAAAGAAGGATAAACCCAGCACTCAGGGAAATAGTTAAAAAAGAGCTCCAAAAATTGCTTGATGCTGGTTTTATCTACCCTATTTCAGATAGTCAATGGATATCTCCATTGGTGATTGTTCCTAAAAAATGTGGAAAATGGAGAGTTTGTGTAGAATACAGGAAGCTGAACACAACAACTAAAAAGGATCACTTTCCACTACCATTTGTTGACCAAGTGCTAAACTCATTGTCTGGTAAAAAGTATTTCTCCTTTTTGGATGGATATATTGGGTATAATCAAATTAGAATTGCCCCTGAGGATCAAGACAAAACAACTTTTACTAGTCCATGGGGCACTTTTCCCTACTTTATCTTACCTTTTGGCTTGTGTAATGCACCTGGAACATTTCAAAGGGCAGTGATAAGTAACATTTTTATGGAGTTACTTATGAAGAAGCATTAGCAAATTTGGAGAAAGTGTTGAAAAGATGTAAGGAGCAAAATTTGTCTTTGAATAGTGAGAAGTGTTTTATGATGATGCAAGAGGGAATTTTTTTAGGCCATCATATCTCTCAAGTAGGAATTCAAGTTGATCTTGCAAAAATAGAAGTCATTCTAACTTTGCAAACACCTATGAAACAAAAAGATGTTAGAAGCTTCGTAGGACATGCTGGATATTATAGAAGATTTATCAAAGATTTCAACAAAATAACCAATCCATTATATGCCTTATTGACTAAGGATTATGAATTTAACTGGACCGAGGCCTGTGAAAAATCTTTCTTGCAGCTTAAGAACTTACTTACTCAGGCACCTATTCTTCAAGGACCAAAGTGGAGTCTGCCCTTTCATAGACACACAAATGCTTTTGATTATGTCATAGGGGCAGTTTTAGGACAGAAAGAGAATTCCATAGAGCATGCCATATATTTCATTAGCAAAAACCTTCAAGGCCCTGAATTAAACTATATTTTCATAGAGAAATAATTGCTAGCCATTGTGTATGCCCTGAACAAGTTTTGACATTATGTGACTGGTTACCAAATATTTGTCCATACAGATCATGCAGCAATAAGGTACCTCATGAATAAGCTTGCCATATCTGGCAGATTAGCAAGATGGCTCCTATTGTTGTAGGAATTTGATATCACATTTATTGATAAGCCAAGCCAAGCTAATGTGGTGGATGATTTCTTGTCAAGACTTCAAACAACCACACCTGCCACCCCTGAGGTAATTAATGATAGCTTTCCCGATGAACATCTATTTTCTATTACTGCTCAAACTCTATGGTATGTAGATATTGCAAATTATTTAGCAACCAACAAGATCCCAGCCCACTTCTCACCAAAGGAAAGACAATTGTTGGTAGAGAAAAGTTTTAACTTTTCATGGATTGCAGACTATTTATTTTACACAGGACCTGACCAAGTCATGAGAAGGTTTGTTAGGGAAGATGAGACCTATGACATTTTGCATACCTATCAAGATGAGCCATGTGGTGGACACTTTGCAGCTAAGAGAACATCTATGAAAGTGCTTGCTATAGGATACCATTGGCCCACACTATACAAAGATGCTGCAGCCTACACCAAAAAATGTGACAGATGACAATGCATGGGGAGACCAACAAGGTCTAATGAAATGCCCCTGTATCCTCAAGTGGTAGTCAATCCCTTTGACAAGTGGGGCATGGATTTTTTTGGGCCTATTGATACTCCATCCAATGGGAAATCATACATTTTGGTTTGCACTGATTATGTAACCAAGTGGGTGGAAGTGAAAGCAATGACACATGCCTGTGATAATAAAGTTGTTGAGTTCCTATCTGAGCAGATTTTTACTCGGTTTGGAGTCCCAAGGGAACTTGTTACTGATCAAGGAACTCAGTTTACATCAAACTTAATCACTGCATTGATGAATGATTACAAGATCAGGCACAAAAAGTCTATCCCCTATCACCCTCAAGCCAATGGTCAGACAGAGGTTACCAACAAAGAAATTGAGGCAATCCTTACTAAGATAGTATAATTACACAAGAAGGATTGGAGAAGTCACCTTCCTGAAGTAGTCTGGGCTTATAGGAAAACATGGAAAACAACTACAGGGTTCACTCCTTTTGAGTTACTCTATGGAAAAACTGCCATGTTGCCAATAGAGTTTGAGCATAAGACCTTGAGGACTGCTCTCCAGCTTAACATTGATATTTCAGAAGCCCAAAAGGAACACCTCCTGTAGCTGAATGCATTGGATGAGATAAGGAAAGCTGCCCTATAGCATACTGAAGATGTCCAGTAGCAAAGAAAAAAATGGCATGACCACCATATTAGAACTAAGCAATTCTCTACCGGTGATTGGGCGTTGCTCTATGACTCCAAGTACAAGGAAAATCAAGGTAAACTCACCACAAGATGGCTTGGTCCTTATGAAATAGAAAATGTGTTTGATAATGGTTCAGTTCAGTTAGCTACAATAGATCATGTCTGATTCAAGCTACTGGTTAATGGACACTGTCTTAGGTTGTATCATAAGCCAGCGTCCAAAGAAGAATTTATGAAGCAGTTTGTTTCAGATACGGCCACTGATCTTCCTGCAGCAAAAGGCTTTGGCCTTTCTCCTGTAGCATCTCTTTAAAATTCTATGTTGCATGCCTATAATAAAGGTTTCCTTTTTAAGGAAGCCACTTTCTTTGTTTTTCATCCATCACCACCATTCATTTCCTCTTCTTCCACGTCACCCATCCATGTCATCCATCCTGTCGTACTGCCCTCATTTATGGTTTCAATTCCAGCCGTCATTTCATGCTGAGCTGTGATCTTTCTAAGCATGTAATAGCACTTATTACAAGATATGTGATATCTTTTATTGTCACATCGTTTATTTATTTCATTTATTCATTAATTGCTAATTACATATCAGTCATCATTGCTTGTTCTTCACCTATGCTTTGGCACATGTGTGTACACATGCCAAATTTTTAGTAGGGGGCGGGGATAATCCATTTCAACTTTTTCTTATGTCACTATCACAACTGTTAAGACATTTTTATTTTCTTGTACTTACCAAGTACGACTGTGTGTTTTAATCCTAAACAACAATTAACTGCTTGATTTGAGTAGTTTTTAACAATCATTTCATGCAATTATCCTTTGTGTCATTCTTGGAAAAGTAAAGAAAGAAGCAGGGCAGAAGAATTTTTTCAAATTTTCAGAAGAAGTTTGAGTTTCAAGAATCTCAGTAGGGATAATTGGTGAATATGGGTGGCCAGTTAGTAAGACATGAGCCTGTAACTCATGAACCCTTGACACAAAATCCTCAAGTGGTTCAGGCATTCAGCAATTGTGGTTGGATAAATTATTTTATGAGGATAGATTCCTATAATGAGGAAGTTGCAGGTGAGTTTTTGAGAACTCTTTCAGAGGGAGAAGCTACAGTGTGGGGTTTGACAGTAGTCATTACAGAAGAGCGGATTGCAAAAGTAACTGGGCTTCCGGTGGTAGGAGAAACTTTTTCTTCAAGGAGAGATGTTGTCTCTGCTAGGGAAAAATTCACAATACCAATAGATGGACCCTTGAAGGTTTCCAAACAAGGATGCAAACGGGTGTCATTTCCTCCTCCATACTCGGAATATGCCACCTTCATAATCAGGTACTTGACTTGTGAGGGACGTTTTTCCTATTTGCATTCCTATCATTTTAAACTATTGAGTCATATGAGGCATGGTTTAGTTGGCAATGTTCCAAATTTTTTGTTTAACCTTTTGAAACATTGTGCCCATGAAACCCAAAGGGGTAGGGACAACTCTATCTCCCATCATGCCCTCATTAAATTCTTGATCGAGCGTTCTTTGAGGGATGTATCACCCCTTTCTTGGTAAGAATTTGTTGCCCAGAAGGGTCTGCAACCTCCAGAGCCTCCTAGAGCACTCCCTGCACAACACAAGAAAAAGAAAAAGAGAGTAGAATCTACAAGTAGGGAAGTAGAGCAAGAATCATCTACTCTTGCAGCACTTAGTCCTGCAGCCTCCACACTAGAGCCCTCTACCCAAGTACAAACTAGGTCTGCTAGTAGAAAAGAAAAAGGGGAAATGAAGGTAGGAGAATCATCTTGGGTAGAACAAACCCCAGAATCTGACCCTCATGTTGAAAAGCGAAAATGTTCTACTCCACTCTTTCCTACAACATATTCCCCTATAGTAGTTTCTCCTACAACAACGCCTGTTGCCACTGTAGTTTCACTATCATCTTATCTTTCTAAGTCTAAATCCTCTAGGCAGGTTAGAAAGAGGAAAGCCAGGAAAGTTTCTCCTGCAGCTATTACTTTAGAAACATTTCTAAAAAGAGTTTCATCAAGGAAACAGCATAAAGTTACCTCAACCTTTGTTCAACTTGAAATTATAGTAATTCCTGAGGAATCTGAAGAATTCAGTCATGATGTTTCTCAGAATGTATCTGAGAATGTTCCACAAAGTCCATCTGTTATTCCTAGGGAAGTGCAAACTGAGATAGTGGAAGTTGAGGAAGCACGACATGGTAGTGGTAATGAAAGGGGGATGCGAAGTCTTGATGACTTGGCTGAAGCAGGTAGGCAAGTTTCAGAAGAAACACAATCTCCTCCTGAGCAGCAACAGGAGTCCATCCTGGAGCAAGACGAAGAATAGCTTGAACAATCTGAAGTGTCCAATAAAACCCCATTACCCCCTGAAACTTGTCGAGCATTGGTTGTTTATAAAAGGACATTGTTGATTGAATATTTGGAATATCTTAGGACTACATGGAGGCCTATTACATTTCAAACTTTGAGTTTCTGCCATTTAGCTAGAACTAAAATTCAACAAAGTATTTGGGAAGAAGAAAAGAAGAAATTGAAAAGGGAAATTGAAAGACAAAAACAAGAAATTCAAGAAACGAAAGAGAAAATGGATGAAATAGTGAAGATAACTGGTAAAATTATGGAATGTAGACCACCACATAGAGTATATGCTATGTGCCTTAAAGAGAAATTTCTTTGGTTCCAATTGATGAGAATTTCAAGAAATTTAGACCCTGTCATTCACACAGCTAAGGAATTTTATGATGCATATCAAGTAGCACCCAGTTGGCTGAAAAATTATTTATGTGAGTTTTATTTGCATGGTTTTGCGAATTGCCTCTGAAACAGAGTGGAATCCGCTTCTCTACATTAGTGACATTCATCTGAGGTCACTCATGTCTTGGGCGGCCAATGAAACTATCTATGGAAGACAATTAGAGGCTTATGAAGAGGCTGAAAGGAATGAACCTATCCCACTGCGACTTGAAAGTTCATCTCACAAAATTCTGAAAACTTGGCTTACTGTTGTGTATGGATTCAATGATCAGACAAAACGAATGAAAATATTTGATATCAGGAAGCAGGTGTATGATGAGTTCAAAGACCAAACATATCTATTTTGGAAGCTTTCATCTTCCAGAATTGAAACAAGATGGGAAAAAATGACTGTTGGTCTGAGGAAATCTGAGCCTCATATCCCTTTGAACTTTAAGGTAGCCATCAAAAGGACAAAGAAGTATATGCAGCTTGGTCTCCAGAGAAGGTTTGAGTTATGGTTACCATTAACATTTCGACCTCCAGTTTTGATGCGGCCACTTTACCCTTATTGGGCTATAGATGTTAATGAGGATGCAGAAACCCATAGGTATGAGAGATGGCAAAGTTTCAAAGGTTTCTACTATAAATTCAGAACTTCATTACAGGGCAATACTACTTCTACTGATTTCAAAGAAACAACTAGAAAGCTTAATGCTGGAGGACCATCATTAAGATAAGTAGGGGGCAAATGATGAGCTCAAAATATGCTCATAATTTGAATATTATGATATATTTTTAATACCCTTACTCTTATTGTTGATGGTTGTTTTAACTCTTTGATTAAAAGTTTTTTATCTAAAATCGGGTAGTATCCTGTAGCAATGCATTCCTATATTCCTATAGCTTAACATCTCTATGTGTATGTATTAATTGCCCTGTTTGACCTCCCGAATGATTGATATAATGCATGTGGTTTTTGGATAATGAAATAGATTTAATATGTGATTAATGAATGTGTATCATGTTATTTTCCACACATGCTTTCTTTCACTTTTGTCGCCATGTGCATCGCAGGTTGTTGAAGGAAGCATGAACGAGTCAAAGCGTAACAAATCTTAGCCTTGCAGTAAAGTCCATTTCCAGCACGACATCGAGGAAGTTGTTCCAACAAAGACTCTCTGACCGGGTTGTTGGGAGGAAATCTAAATGATCATTAATCTAGGAAGAGTGGAATACTAAATTCTCTCTGAATCGTGTTGAACAGATATGCCTTCATTTATGAGAAGTTTGTTCCTTAGTTTTAGGATGCATTGATGTCCACGTCTTTCTCTATTAGAGTTAGGTAGTTAGTTGCTTTTTTAATATAAATAAGTGTTCCTCCTGCGTGAGTGGGCAACAGAGTGTGTTAAAGTTAGTATTATAATGTGAAATAGTGTTTTGTGTTAGTTTTCTTACAAGCAGAACAATCAATGTATATGATTCCAAGTTTATGAATAAAAGCTAATGAAGTTTTGAGTTCAATTCTTGCATAAACTAGTTGATGCTTGCTAAGGGGGCCCACTTAGTGAGTATCTGTAGTTAGTTATTTATCTTCTGTTGATTATAAGTTAGATTTCATTCTTGAAGGTTTCAGTGTAAACTCAGTCTTATATTGTTCCTGCAGCATCGGGAATCCATCCCTGTGTTTGTTCCTGCAGCATAAGGCCAGTTCATAGTTTTTTTTTATTAATAGTTGTCATGATTTCTGCTTTGATTAAGTTATGCTTAAGTTAAGAAGACTTTACATTACATTCCTGCAGAATAAGTAGAATTCCTTCTAAGCATTTATTTATGGTAAATTGTGACTAAAACTGGTTCTTAGTGCACATACAGTGCCACTCCATTTCAAGTATATGTTCCCTGGTTTGACAATGTAAATGAACAACCATAAGAAGATGTTAGTAACCTGCTGGAATGTCCAATTCCTAGATTAGGATTTTCCATGAATTTTATATCCTTTTGTGGAATCGACCACCACTTTGGCATCTTGTTTGAGCATAGCATTCAATGGCTTGATGATCTCAGCAAAGCCTATGATGAACTTCCTGACGAAGTTGAATTTCTTGAAAAAGGACTTCATTTCTTTCTTACTTTCTAGAGGCTGAATCTTTAGTATGGCCTAGATGTGTTTTGGATCTATGGAAATCCCCTTCTCCAAAATCACATGTCCTAATAGCTTTCCTTTAGTTATGTTTGGACTTTCAAATTTTGCAAATTTGAACTACCCATATCAAAAAAAAATTCTTTGCACACTCAAAAGTGCACCTAACAAATCTACCCAAGTGACTTACTTTGGAGGGTCGTAATTTGAACCCAATTGATTTTCAATCCAAACCCATTTGCAAGTGCATTCGTGTGACATATGGGAATGTTAATGTCAATTTTTAGCTTCCTATGATAAGTTTGGATAGGGTTTTGAAAAGAGAAATTGGAGGGTTTTGGCACTTTTTTGTTGTTTGCAAACTCCCTATTTTGCAAAGTGGCTTCAGAGCTTCATGATCTGATTTTCTATTTTTACCAGCCCAAAAGCAATCACAATTTGTTTAGTTTTGCACCTACATTTTCTGAAACTTTTCAAGGTGGCCAACATTGACCTTCAATATCTCGTGAAGATTGATGATTCAAGGAAATCCCTCTTGCACATGCACTCAGTGTACCTGAATGATCTTGTGTTTCTAGTGGAAGCCTCTCAAAAGTTGGTTTGATATTTTTTTGAAGTGGTGACTTTGTGAGCCATATTTGGTTTTGAACATGTGAAGTTACAGAAAATTTTGACTAAGAAAATTTGTTGATTAGTATCTTTCACCTAGTGATACGTTTCTTCGAGCTGTCTATTACACTCCATTCTTAGGTCAAAATTCTACATGCCTGTAAGTTTTCATGGCTACGAGAGGTCGTTTGACCAGTTTTCCAAAGTGATTCCAAAGCCAACTTGACCAGTTTTCACCATTCTGCAAATATGCTTGAAAGAAGATTTTAATGACAACCTAGTTTGAATTTTCTCGCTAGAAACATTCAAAAGATGTTTCAAACCAATTCAAGCATAAAACTTGTATGAAAATGAAAAAAAAATTAGTCGGGCCCACATGTGGACCCGACATGCTTTGCATGGTTGTGGAATGTGCTGGTGTCTTTGGATTTTCTACAGAGTCAATGCAATGTTCCTATGATCTAGAGGGGAACAATGTGCCCACAATTCTTTTATTAATGTAGCAGAAGTTGTATGTCCAGGGAGGCCTAAAGGTAGAAGCTATTTTCAAAGTACATGTAGAGAATAGCCAAGAGGCTACACTAGATCCTATTTCAGCTTCTTTTGTAAAGGTCCATGATAATAAACGACCTGCACAAACTTGCTCCTTTAGAGGATTTAGAACAGAATTCAAGTGAAACCAACTATGCTAATATAAAAGGTATGGCTGAAAATATTTTGGGCATACAACCCCAATGGATCCACAAACAGGGTTGATGAAGAGTTTAAGATTGATTCTTGAAGAAGGACATGTATAAACTCTATTTCCTTATATGATGAAAATGATGTATCTTTAGAGATATTTATTGAAAAAGGATTCACATCATGATAAAATGCAGAACCTTGAAATCGATATTATTGAGGTCACATTCAAGTCAAATATGGACAAAGCGAAGGAGGTATTATTGAATGACAACTGGGTTGATGCAATGGAAATAGTGAATACTGCACAATTTACA
Organism: Sequoia sempervirens; assembly: GCA_007258455.2. NCBI lineage: Eukaryota > Viridiplantae > Streptophyta > Pinopsida > Cupressales > Cupressaceae > Sequoia > Sequoia sempervirens. Next base: position 785,371,509 of record VDFB02281492.1, read on the forward strand.
GCCATGGTTTATCTTTACCCATTACCAACTGATAGGGGTCTATTTGACATAGAAAAGAGGATCGATCGAAAAGAATGATGCTCAAGAGGGCTCAACTTTTATCAAGGGGATGAATGATCTACACAATGAGAGGGCACAAATAGTTGATGAAGGATCCAACATGTACAACAAGGTGAGGGAATGCCATGACTGTTGCAGGATATGCACAAAATGCATTAAAAAATCTTCAAAAACTTTAAAGCAAATTCAACTAATATGTGTAAAGCTAGATTGCGTCTCTTTTGACAACATTCTCCCTGTCCTTCCCTCACAAGAGTAAAAGAAAAATTTGAAGTGATGGACTTTAGCAAAAGCAGAGGAGGAAGCGCCAGCTAACACTAGGCGGGTGAAATTGTCAAAAATCCTAAATGAATAAAGCAATATTAGAGTTCCTCTGTAAATGTAGTAACATAGAATACCATGAATGCGACATATACACAATGGACTACTGAAAGGGCTCTAGAGACACCTTCAGAGGCTGCAGATGTGGCAACATATCTAGAGGAAACTTCAATGGAGGAGAAGACAAAGCTTCTTGTTGACTTCTATACACTCTGCTTGGCTGCCATAATCAAACGGGACCAACATCGAAGTGAATGCCAGAGGAAACACTAGGGCTCCAAGACAAAATTCAATGCATCATCAGATGAATTTGTTGAAAAGGCTTAAGAAACTTCTAAGAAAATGTGTTTTCCAACTAAGAGGGGACCGATTTGTTTTTGTAAATGAAATTTGGGGACAAAGAAAACTCTGTTTGAAACAATGGAGCAATGACTGGCTTGAAGGCATGGAAATTCTTAAAACTGCAAATTGTAAATTGAAGTGCAAGTTTCAAATTTGCAAATGAAATACAGTATGGGGTGCCATCAAGTGCTAAAGAGGCTCGAGCTATTTGAAGAAGGAATGGTGTGACCAAAAGAGATGAACATATTGACAGGGCGCATGAACTTGTATTTTCATAAATTCCCAATGGTCACAACAAAGTGGAGATAGCCAAAATTTGAAATGCAATATAAGAAAGAATGGTATTTTATAGCTTGGCACCATCAATGGAGGGATTTTAAAAGGCACACATTGCCTCTTGAAAAGCTGGAAAACTGTATTGGAAAGTCTTTGCAAGTAAAAGACATGGGTTCAGAACCACACGCAAGAAAGAGCAATAGGTGGACGGTGATGGATATTGTTGGTGTCGCCATTATCAAGCGAAGTTGCAGAAACGTCGGGTGAAGAGAAGTTAGGGAAAGGAACCTAAGATAAATGGAAGATAAATGAGGTAAATATGCAGCCATATCTCCACCCTTCGCCACCATCTTGCGGGTCCAAACTATTCACGAGTTAATCACTGCGAAGCTATTGAGATTGAGACACATGGCTCATGGTGGGCCTGTGGATTTCTTGAAGTGCAAGGCTTAATGGTTTAAGTTTTTAAAAGTTTTCATTTTTCTTTTAAAAGTAAACCATTTCAAAGGATTAAAATGTGCCCCAGTGAAAATTTAATGAAGTGGCTAAAATAAAAGCATTGGTGAGTTTTTTAAATGTGATGGGGGCGAATGAAATACATTAGTTCATGGTAAAAATATTTTACTCACTCGATGGAGTAGTATTTAGATACATCCACTTTATTTAAAAAGGGAGAAAGCATTTAAAATAGGACCATATTAAATATTCAAAGGCTTTTATTATTTAAAAGCAATGCATTTCAAATGTGAAATATAAAATGAAAGCACGGGGGAAATTGATTTTAAATGCAAAGTGAAAGGGAGACATGGGCAATGTGTTTTTCCCATGAAAAGTGAGAGAAGGAAAATATTTTAAATGTGAGCTGAAAGTGAAATGTGAATGGAGGATATTTTGAATGGAAGTAAAGCAAAACACGAGTAAAAAAGTTTTTGGCCCAACGAGATTTTTTGTGAATAAATATTTTAAATGAAGTGTTTAAAATATTTCAAATGGCACGTGAAGTGGCATGAGGATATTTTTTTGAAATGAGTTAAACATCCATCATAAGAAAAGTGAATTTATCATTAACTTTATAAACAAAGGTTTCTTTTGCTGGAAGTGAATAAAGTAAAGTGCAGTATTGCAAAGGGCAAAAATATGAGGTTTCATAGGCAGAGCTAGTTTTTCCCTGTAGGGAAAATGAAGGAGTGAGATTTTCACGGTGGAGTGATTTTGTCTATTGAAAATTGGTTTGCAAAAGAAAATTCAGAGGAAAATTTTGTTGCAAAGGAAGAGAGAAGAGAGAGGCTTTACATTTTTGTTGATCAACGGTGGATGAAGCTTCCAGATGGCATCTATAAATCAATTCTTGAGCTACTTTTGTTTCCTTTTATTCTCATTCTTCTCTCATTGTATAGGGTTTTGAATTTGTATGGGTTGGGTAGATAAAGAAATGCTAAACCTGAGTCAAGAGCTAATTCTGTAAGCTGTAATTGCTAATTTCATGAGTAAATATTAGCCAGTTTGTGCAAGCAATTCATAAATTTCTTCAAATTGTCTCCAACTTTGTAGATTTTAAATCATATGAATTCAATAATACAAAGTATCTTTGGATTTCTCATCTCAATTTCCTTGAGATTGTTTTATCTATTTATGGTTCTATTTCAAAGAAATGGTTAAATAACTGTGAACAAATAATTGTGATTTTAAGTGTGTAGGATGGATTTGGTAAGAAGAATTTGATTAAAAACATGAGTGGATCTGTTAGTGTAAGGCATTAACAGTTGTAAATCCACTAGTTGAAGGTTGTTTGCTGGTGAATTCTCTTTTTATACATTTGAATCCATGGCCCAAAATTAGGCACTGATCTGTTATTTAACTTAATGCATCTCATAAACAAGTTTAAATTCAAATCATCTTAAATCCTTGTTTGATTTAGATTTAGTGTTGAGTTCTACCTCCCAATTACTGAGTGAGTGTTGATATACCAAGAATTCGGCCAAATTTGAAGTTGTCAGTACTTTCTTTGGTGTAATTGAATTGGGAATTATCTGCTATAAAAAGAAATGTTTGTGTGCAATTGAATTGAGTCTTTAGGAATTGTATAGGTTGACCCACCTTGGTCCTGTAGAGCCAAAAGTGTAGAAGATCTTAGTCTTTGATTGAATCTTGTCAGTTGGCCAAATCCCTCTTTGAGTCTGAGTATATGAAATTGGCTAATTCTTTAGGACTCATTGGACTGGTTGATTTGGAACACCAATAGAATGATGACTCTACTGGGGAGAATTTTAGAAAATTCTAATTGAAGAATCTATCCTTAAGAGTCGTTTATGTTTTCATAGATTCATATTATTTGACATTCTGAATTTGGTTCAAATATTGAAGGAATTCAAACCTGGAGAAAGAATTTTTTGAAGTGAACCTGAATATTTCATGATCTGTGGTGCTCTACTGGTGAAAGGAACTCATAAAGAAATTTATCGTTGAAAGAGATTCATATTGCTTGAAGTTCAATCCTCTATGAAGAGAGGCGGCGACTCTATTAGAAGGACCTATTGAAGATGTGAAGAAAAGTTCTAGATCTACAATATTTCCAATCAGGAAGAACAATTTGCAGCAACTGCAACAATTCTAGGTATTCTTCACTTTTGGTTTTCAAGAAAATTGTGTATGAAAACCATATTTGAACATCTTAGGAAAAAAATTTGGTTCCATATTGAGTGAATTAGCACTAACAAAGGGAAAGGACAATAATATTGAATTTTCACACTTCTATTTGTTGGATCTGTCATATTAAATGTAATTGCAGTTCCATTGAAAGATTTTGTCTAGTGTTCAAATATTTGCTAGTGTGGATGGTTAGAATGAATTTGTATATCTTAGGGATTTCCATCCATTTCCATTAGCGTATGTTTCAAGCGCAAGTTATTACCATGTCAACAATTGTCATAGTAATCCTTCATTTGGTCATGGTTGTGATTATGCACAATTAGTTGAGCCTTGATTTGCATATATCTATGGATCATCAAGATAAAATAGCCATACCAGTAGACATCTTGATAAAAATTGTCAAGAAGCTTTAGAAGTCAAATAATCCTCAAACATATGACATCCCATAGTAGAAGAAACCAAGTGTGCACAAGCCCAAGATAAGGCTGGAATGGAAAGTTGTATTTGAAAGGGGAATTAAATAGATGGGTAAAAGGCATCGGATGTCTATACAAGCCTAATTAAGAAATGATCATACTATGTTTACTTTTCAAGTTAATGCACCTTTTGTCAATTCCTTTGATTCATTGTATGACCAATTAGGACTTTCATAGGTTGATTACAAAACTGAGAGTATGTCAACTCAAGTCTATAAGAAGATGCCTAGATTTAATTGATACAATGTTTGTGAAGGAGATGCACATGTCAAAAGTTTTTCCAGCTTCATGGAGAAACATTCATTTGGATATCAAGATATGTGGATGAGATTTTTTGTTAGATCTCTTGAGGCTAGAGCTAGAGATTGGTATGTAAGTTTTCCTGAGAACTCTTTTCCTTGGGATGAACTAGTGGATGCTTATAGAAAAGAATTTGCAAGAGAACCTTCTGACCTTGTCACAAGGCTAAAGCAAATTAAAAAACATAATGAAGAGTCAAGCATTGACTTCAGTCACAGATTTGTTGTTGCTCTTTCACTAATCCTAGAGAATTTCAGACCTAGTACTCCAAATTGTATTCATATGTACTATGAATCCTTTGAGGAGGGATCTAGTGCACTGTTAAGGGATTATAAAATATTGAGTATGCAGATGGCTTACACATTTTTAGATGATTTGGATAAGAGGAATGAATATGTGCAAAGTATGTTGTCTTCAATTGTGGGTAAACATGTTGATGAAATCAACAACAGTGTGAATGCAAATGATCAAAGGTCTATAGACAAGTGCAAACTTGAGAAGGTAGAAGACAAGAATGATGCATTATTAGGTGATGAGGAAGTCTTTGAATAACCTGTAGAAGAAATACACCCAGATGATAATTGCAGCCATAATGATGGAAGATATGATGAGAGAAATGAAACATGTGAAGTTTCTTTGATCTCCTCTGAAAGTGCAAAAATAGAGAGCAAATTATCTATAGCAATGGAAGGTTGAAATGATGCAGATAATTCCTTGAATGATCATCTCAGTTCAAACTATACTTATGATATTTTCCCTTCAAGTAATTAGTGTGATGTTGTGAAGAACAATGGGATTTCAAGTTTTCTGAGCCAAGAACATGATGAGGGATATGAATTGGATTTACTCTTTGAAGAAGAGATATGTGATCAACAATGTTATGGTACAATTGATCATGTCAACTCTACAAGTGAGTGTAGCTTTGATGCAAGTCTTCATAATGAGACATTGGAATTTGCTGATTTAGGGAATGCTCTTGAGAAAATCAATGTATTAGCTGAAAGTGATAAAGTGTAGAATGAATTTCAGTTAGCAAGATCAAGCACAAGTAGCTAGAATGAAGAAACAATTGATGGTTTTTAGTTTGACAGTGAAGATGTTTGTGTCTGTCCTCAAGAGTATGCAAGTTACAAACTCAATGAAGATACCCAGTCCAATGCCGAAATGAAAGAAGATGTGGATTGTTGTTATGACAGCCCAAAAGTAAGTAAGAATGAACAAATGGACAACTTGTTCTATATGACAAATTGTGACCATGTTTTTGACAAGGTTGCTAGTAATTCAATCTCCTATGATTGGGGAATTCCTGCTTATGATCAGTCCATTGAGTTTTCAGATCTTGATGATGATGACATCATGGGATATCGTAATTTACAACTTGGTGATGCATACAATTCTAGTGGAAGTCAAAAAGAGGAAGTGGTTGAAAGAATGGATCAGAACAATGATCTATTGAGTTGTGAGAAAATTTCAAATCTATTGACCACTGAATATCAGAAATGTGCACATGTAGATGAACCTCATTTGTTGTGTGCTTCTCACATTGATTTTGACAGTGATGATGATCTTCAATATGCAAGGTATGATGCATGTGTTTTTTATCTTCCTTCCATTTCTGAACTAGTTGATCAACATAATGATAATGTGGATGAAGACAAGCAGCCATTTGATTGTAATGATGCATTGTATGATGATTAAAGTTCATAAATCTATTTTGATGAGTTTGAAGCAGCAGATCACCATAAGGTTTGTTCATCCAATGAGCCAAGTCTTGAGAATTTTAATGTAGATTTGGACAAGTTTTCATTTGCTGACTTGAATGAGCCTAGTCATGAGTCTTTGAATGTGGATGTGGATGTTGATTTCAACAAGAAATCAGATTATCTTTCTAAACCAGAATCGCTCATTGTTGAGCAAGCTCAAGATGTTGAAGATTTTGATACCTCATGTTCAGAAGATGATAAAGTTAGTGATGACAAGGATGAGCTAGAAATATTTTATGATTCTCAATACCAGCATGATGGAGAAGAGTTGCAGAGTGTTCCAATGCATAAGTGTATCTCTTTACATACACTTGAAGATAGTTTTCATGATGAGCTAGATCTTTTGGTAAGTTCTTGTGATGGTTTCACTTTTGATATGCAAACTAGTAATCAAATTGAGCTTAATGGTACCAGCCATATGGAAAAATGTGAGTGCTACTTTTATCAGCTAGAAGAAGTTTTTACAAAATGTGGCAATGTGCAAAACATTGGAGGTTGTTTTCAATCTGAAAATGGTTTATATGATGAATATGATAACTTGTTGCCACATGATAATCAACATTTTGAAAGTGTTACTGACTTTCAAATGCATAATGATTGTGAGTATGTTGATAATGTTGTATATGATTACCTATTGGAGGTACCAACATGTTTAATCAGGTGGATGGCTATGATCATGCTATTCTTTCATATGGTATTGATCAATTTCTTCAAATGTTGCCACCTGATACAAAATCAGACAATGAAGAAAGTGGTAGTGATGTAGCATATATGATTTGGTTGCCATGTAACAAGGCCAAATAGAAAGAAAGTTTCCACTTGTATGAAGGTGGCCTGATACTTGTGTTTTTACAAATGCAATCACCTATGTTGTTGTAGTTTGAAGAGGCAAGCATGAGTTGAGGGGGTTTAGTTCCTTTATCAGATTGGTGTTTGACAGAGCTAAGAATTGACTCCCCTTTTTCATTTGGTGGCTTGGGGTCACCAAGTGAAGTTGAAAAAGAAGAATAAATAAAGGAGTAGTTTGACAACATCCAATGGACTCAACAATTGGTCTACTCCCCAGCGATTTGGATTCTTGCGTTAACATGCTAGCACATGAGTGGTATAAAGCGAAGGAATAGATATAGAATGGCCTCAAATAATCTGGGCTAACCAGCACTGGGGCATCATCAATACCTCTCTTGATTTCTTCAAAAGCCTACTTGGCTTCCAGTGTCCATTCCACTTTGGCATCTTGTTTGAGCATGGCATTCAATGGCTTGATGATCTCAGCGAAGCCTGTGATGAACTTCCTGATGAAGCTGATTTTCTTGAAAAAAGACTTCATTTCTTTCTTACTGTCTAGAGGTTGAATCTTTAGTATGGCCTGGATGCATTTTGGATCTATGGAAATCCCCTTCTTTGAAATCACATGTCCTAACAACTTGCCTTCAGTCATGTTGGGACTTTCAAATTTTGCAAATTTAAAGTGCCCATATCAAAAATTTTGCCTTTGCACACTCAGAAGTGCACCTAACAAATCTACCAAAGAGACCTACTTTGGAGGGTCGTAATTTGGAGCCAGATGATTTTCAAGAAAAACAAATTTTTGAGCGCATTTATGTGATATATGTGAATGTGCATGTCAATTTTCAGCTTCCTACGATAAGTTTTGACAAGCTTTTGAAAAGTGAAGCTGGAGGGTTTTGGCACTTTTCTGCTATTTGCAAACTCCCTGTTTTGCAAAGTGGCCTCCTGTTCAAGTGAATATTTTGCAACTGGATGAATATCAAGTCAAAATTATTGTTTCTATCCATTCTCCATACCTTAATGTGCTCCCATGTCAATTTTCAAAGCTTCATGATCTAATTTGCTAAATTTACCAGGCCAAAAGCAAACACAATTTGTTTAGTTTTGCACCTACATTTTCTAAAACTTTTCAAGGTGGCCAACTTTGACCTTCAATATCTCGTGAAGATTGATGATTCAAGGAAACCCCTCTTGCACACGCACTCAGTGTACCTGAATGATCTTATGTTTCCAGTGGTAGCTTCTCAGAAGTTGGTTTTATAATTTTTCCAAGTGGTGACTTTGTGAGCCATATTTGGTTTTGAATAGGTGAAGTTATAGAAAAGTTTGACTAAGCAACATTGCTGATTAGTATCCTTCACCTCGTGATCTATTTTTTTGAGCCGTCTGTTGCAATCCATTTTTGGGTCAAAATTCTACATGCCTATAAGTTTTCATGGCTCTGGGAGGTCGTTTGACTAGTTTTCCAGGGCGATTCTAGAGCCAACTTGACCAATTTTCACCATTCTACAAATATGCTTGAAACCAGATTTTAATGACAACCTAGTTTGAATTTTCTCGCTAGAAGCATTCAAAAGCTGTATCAAACCAATTCAAGCATAAAACTTGTTTGAAAACCAAACTTTTTTTAGTCGGGCCCACATGTGGACCCAACATGCTTTGCATGGTTGTGGAACGTGCTGGTGTCTTTGGAGTTTCTGCAAAGTCAATGCAATGTTCCTATGATCCAGAGGGGAACAGTGCACCCACAATTCTTTTGTTAATGTAAAAAATGTTGTATGTTTAGGGAGGCCTAAAGGTAGAAGGTATTTTCATAGTACATGCAGAGAATAGCCAAGAGGCTGCACTAGATCCTATTTCAGCTTCTTTTGTAGAGGTCCGTGATAATAAACGGCCTACCCAAACTTGCTCCTTCAGAGGATGTAGAACAAAATTCAAGTGAAACCAACTATGCTAATATAAAAGGTATGGCTGAAAATATTTTGGGCATACAGCCCCAATGGATCCACGAACAGGGTTGATGAAGAGTTTAAGATTGATTCTTGAAGAAGGACATGTATAAACTCCATTTACTTATATGATGAAAATGATATTTCTTCAGAGATATATATTGAAAAAAGATTCACGTCATGATAAAATGTAGAACCTTGAAATCGGTATTATTGAGGTCACATTCAAGTCAAAGATGGATAGAGCGAAGGAGGTATTATTGAATGACAATTGGTCGATGCAATGGAAATAGTGAAGACTGCACAATTTACAGGCATGGTTTATCTTCATCCATTTCCAGCTGATAGGGGTCTATTTTTCATAGAAAAGAGGATCGATCCAAAAGAATGATGCTTAAGAGGGCTCAACTTTTATCAATGGGATGACTGGTCTGCATAATGAGAGGGTACGACCAGTTGATGAAGGATCCAACATGTGCAACAAGGTGAGGGAATGCCATGATTGTTGCAGGATATGCACAAAATGCATTGAAAAATATTGAGAAACATTAAAGAAAATGCAACTGGCATGTGTAAAGCTAGATTGCGTATCTTTTGACAACATTCTCCCTGTCCTACCCTCACAAGAGTAAAAGAAAACTTTGAAGTGATGGACTTCAGCGAAAGCAAAGGAGGAAGCACCAACCAACACTAGGCAGATGAAATTGTAAAAAATCTCGAATGAATAAAGCAATATCAAAGTTCCTCTGTAAATATAGTAACATAGAATACCATGAATGTGACATATACACAGTGGACTATTGAAAGGGCTTCAGAGACACCTTCAGAGGCTGCAGATGTGGCAACAAATTTGGAGGAAACTTCAATGGAGGAGAAGACAAAGCTACTTGTTGAATTTTGTAGACTCTACTTGGCCGCCATAATCAAACGGAACTAGCATCAAAGTGAATGCCAGAGGAAATGCTAGGGCTCCAAGACAAAATTCAATCCATCATCAGATGAATTTGTTGAAAAGTCTTAAGAAACTTCTAAGCACATGCATTTGCTAGCTAAGAGGTGGCCGATTTGTTTTTGTAAATGAAATTTGGGGATGAAGAAAACTCTGTTTGAAACAATGGAGCAATGACTGGCTTGAAGGCATGAAAACTATTAAAATTGCATATTGTAAATTGAAGTGCAAGTTTCAAATTTGTAAATGAAATACAGTATAGGGCGCCATCAAGTGCTAAAGTGGCTTGAGCTATTTGAAGAAGGAATGGCATGGCCAAAAGAGATGAATGCATTGACAAGGTGCATGAACTTGTATTTTCATAAATTCCCAATGGTCACAGCAAAGTGGAGATAGCCAAAATTCAAAATGCAATATAAGAAAGAATGGTATTTTGTAGCTTGGTGCCATCAATGGGGGGATTGTAAAAGGAATACATCGCCTCTTGAAAAGATAGAAAATTTTATTGGAAAGTATTTTCAAGTAAAAGAAATGGGTTCAAGACCATGCACAGGAAAGAGCAATAGGATGACGGTGATGGATATTGTTGGTGCCGCCATTGTCAAGGGCAGTTGTAGAAATGCTAGGTGAAGAGAAGTTAGGGAAAGGAACCTAAGATCAACGACAGATAAATGAGGTAAATATGCAGCCATATCTCCACCCTTCCCTGCCATCTCACAAGTCCAAACTGCTCATCGGTTAATCACTGTGGGGCTGGCGAGATTGAGCCACGTGGGTCGTGGTGGGCCCATGGATTTCTTGAAGTGTAAGGCTTGATGGTTTAATTTTTTAAAAAAAAATCATTTTTCTTTTAAAAATAAATTATTTCAAAGGATTAAAATGTGCCCCAGTGAAAATTTAATGAAGTGGTGGCTAACATAAAAGCATTGGTGAGTTTTTTAAATGTGATGGGGGCAATAGAAATACATTATTGTATGGTAAAAATATTTTACTCGCCCGATGGAGTAGTATTTAGACACATCCACTTTATTTTAAAAGGGAGAAAACATTTAAAATAAGCCCATATTAAATATTCAAAGGCTTTTATTATTTAAAAGCAATGCATTTCAAATGTGAAATATAAAATGAAAGCACGTAGACAATTTATTTTAAATGCAAAGTGAAAGGGAGACATGGGTAATGTGTTTTTCCCGTGAAAAGTGAGAGAATGCAAATATTTTAAATGTGAGCTGAAAGTGAAATGTGAATGGAGGATATTTTGAATGGAAGTAAAGCAAAACATGGGTAAAAATGTTTTTGGCCTGAGGAGATTTTGTGTGAATAAATATTTTAAATGAAATGGCGTGTGAAGTGGCACGGGGATATTTTTTTGAAATGAGTTAAACATCCATCATAAGAAAAGTGAATTTATCATTAACTTTATAAAAAAAGCTTTCTTTTGATGGAAGTGAATAAAGTAAAGTGCAACATTGCAAAGGGTAGAAATATGAGGTTTTCACAGGCAGAGATAATTTTTACCTATAGGGAAAATGAAGAAGTGATATTTTCACAGTAGAGTGATTTTTTCTGTTGAAAATTGGTTTGCAAAACCAAATTCAAAGGACAATTTTGTTGCAAAGGAAGAGAAAAGAGAGAGGCTTTACATTTTTTCTAATTAACGGTGGATGAAGCTTCTAGATGGCATCTACGGATCAATTCTTGAGCTGCTTATGTTTCCTTTTATTCTCATTCTTCTCTCATTGTAAAGGGTTCTGAATTTATGTATGGGTTGGGTAGATTGAGAAATGCTAAATCTGAGTCAAGAGCTGAGTCTGTAAGTTGTAATTGTTGATTTCATGAGTAAATATCATCTAGTTTGTGCAAGCAATTCATAATGTCTTCAAATTGTCTCTAGCTTTGTAGATTATAATCATATGAATTCAATAATACAAAGCATCTTTGGATTTCTCATCTCAACTTCCTTGAGATTTTTTTATCTGTTTATGGTTCTATTTCAAAGAAATGGTTAAATTACTATGAGGAGATAATTGTGATTTTAAGTGTGCAGGATGGATCTGGTAAGAAGAATTTGATTGAAAACAGGAGTGGATCTATTGGTGTAAGGCCTGAATGGTTGTAAATCCACTGGTTGAAGGTTGTTTGCAGGTGAATTCTCTTTTTATACATTTGACTCCATGGCCCAGATTTAGGCAATGATCTGTTATTCAACTTAATGCATCTTAGAAACAAGTTTAAATTCAAAATCATCTTAAATCCTTGTTCTTTGATTGAGGTTTAGTGTTGAGTTCTACCTCCCAATTGTTGGGTGAGTGTTGATATACCAAGAATTCAGCCAGATTTGAAGTTGTCAGTACTTTCTTTCATGTAATTGAATTGGGAATTATCTACTATAAAAAGAAATGTCTTTATGCAATTGAATTGATCCTTTAGGCATTGTATAGGTTGACCCACCTTGGTCCTGCAGAGCCAGAAGTGTAGAAGATCTTAGTCTTTGACTCAATCTTGTCAGTTGGCCAAATCCCTCTTTGAGTCTAAGTATAAGAAATTGGCTAATTCTTTAGCATTCATTGGATTGGTTGATTTCGAACACCAACAAGTCACTCTGAAGATGTATTTGTTTGGGTTTAGTGAGATTCCAAACTCTCTTCATTTCTAAAAAACCTTGCACAAATCAGAGACGTGGTCTCCTCTTTTCTTTGAGAACATGGTGAGGTCATCCATGTATATGATGATGCATTTTGCAATGAGGTCCTTGAAAGGAATGTCCATGACACGTTGAAATGTTGCACCTGCATTGATTAATCAAAATGACATTCTTCTGTAGGAAAAATTTCCCCATTTTGTGGTGAATGATGTGTTGTTCCTATCTTCATACTAAACCATGACCTGATTATACCCAAAGTAGCCTTCTAAAAATGACATCATTTGCAAGCTATTTATAATTTTTATCACCTCATCGAGCGAGGGCGCTGGATAGTTGTCCTTTTCAAAATCTCTATTTAGGTTTTGAAAATCCACACATAGTTTGATTTCCCCATTTTTTCCTAAACGTAACCAAATTTTCTACCCATGTAGAATTTCAGGCTAGAAAGATAATTCTAGCTGATAGTAGCTTCTGCACTTCCTTGAAGATAATAGGTTCCAGTAGTGCATTGATCGGGCATTGACGTTGCCAGAAAGGTCTAAAATCTAACTTAAAGGGAATGGTATGAGTGATAATTGGCATATCATGCATCTTGAGGTCTTCATATCCCCAAGAAATTACATCATGGTAGGTGTGCAGGGTGTCCACAATTCCTTTCCTTTCTTCTGGTGTGTAGACCTTTCCTATGAAAACATTTTTAACTTCTTCAATCCTGCCCATGTTGTGGGCGTCACATTGATTGTCTATTGACTCTTTCTTAGTCTACTGGTCTTGGTCCTTTATTTAATCCAGATCAAATATCCTTTCAAGATGAACCATGCCTCATGGTATCATGTTAGTTTTTAGGTTGATAACTCCTATATCAAGTTTAGCTTCCTCAGGTTCTACTTCATTTATGATTTGGGTTGAAAACACATCAAAACTTGTGATGAAGTCCAAGATGGTCTTGTCGTCATTGAAAACTTGAAAGTTGGTGATGTTGTCAAGAACCGACGGGGTAGAGGTGAGCTCTACAGTGAATTTCTTTAAGCCATTCAAGGATAGAGGCTACAGGGTACTAGCAGCTTGGGCTAATGCATCGGCAGTCTGGTTCTTGCTACAATGGATTAACTGAATATTGAATGCATCTAGGCCTTCTATAAGATCCCATAACCTATGTCTATAGTTTGCTAACCTCCCATCATGATAGGAGTATAATTTCCTAACTTGTTTCGCCACCAGCTCATAATCACCAAATACTTGCAGCATTGTAACTTTCTTTCTTAATTCCATTAAGAGTCCATGAACTAATGCTTCATATTCTACTACATTATTCGTGCAATAGAATTGGAGTCTATGGGCAGAAAAATACGTCTTACCCGTGGGACTGATGAGTTCGAAGTCAGCCCCCACTCCTTACTTGGACTTGGATCCATCAAAGCACAGCGTCCAAAACTTAGGGGAACCTTTAACTTTGGAGTTAGTTGAGCATGCTTCCTTCCTTGGTTGTGCATCTATTTATGTATCCTTGGGTGACTGTGTATATATGGTATGGCTATGATCTTTCTATCTTCCTTCTTTGGGGGCAATTTTCCCTTTGATATGTTCTATAACCATTTGACATAAGCAAAATTCAAATTCAGAATGAGTTGTGTTGTGTACTTTGCACCAGCTTAGTAATAATAGCTCTTGAAAGTTCATTTTAGCTCCTAGAATGAGTTGATCACACACACATTTCTACATAAACTCTTAGAATCCATCAAGCAATCCAAGGTTACCATCTTCGTAGGATTCTTCATCTTTCAACTCAATCAATACTTCTGTGCTACTCAAGGTGTGGACCAAATTGGTGGAGGCATACAGCACCAGGACCTCTTCAACCACCTCCTCTTCTTGAAACTCTTCTTCACCCTGATACACCACAGGAAAATAATTGCCCAATTCTATCTCTATGAACAACACCTTGTTTGTGTTGTTGTACTCTGTGATCGTGAACTTCATTCAAGGCTCTCTTTCAATGCAGATCTGGTTTGGTAGTCCCTTCCATGGAAGCCATAGATGTGAAAGGTTTGTCGTAGCATATTGGTTTAAAGCCTGGGTGAAATCTCATCCTAGTATAATGCCATATGTTTCTGGAATATCAACCACCTAAATGTCATTCACTTGCTGCACCCTCGAGTCAGCAGTAATCTGCATGGGTATCCTATTCATTTCCTTGATTATGTTTACTTTGGTCTTGTCCAACTATGTCACTTTCCATTGGGAGGGAGTTGGAGTTATCCCTAGTGCTTGGCACACTATGAAAGGCATGACATTGGAAGATGTGCCTAAATCAAGCAAACAGTTATGTAGGTTCTTGCCAAATATGCAAATTTTCATCAAGAAGGGAGGGGTTTCCAACTTCCCTTGAAACAAACCTGTGAAAACATCAACCTGGGCCACTTGAGCCTTGTCTTTGCCATTGCATTTATCCTTTGTTTGCACTTGGTTTGAATATTTGGTAGGAGCTTTATCTACTGGCTTCTTTTTACTAACCTATTGATTTGAAGGTTGATCGGGTTTCTTTCCCAAGATTTCCCTAATTATAGGCTCATTGTTGGAGTTATTGAAGGAAAAAAAATTGGCGGGTACCTCTTGGGTTGGCTTTGATGGGGCAGTTTTGTTCAATGACCTAAAGAAGGTATTTCGAATAGCTGGTAATCATAGCAATTCAAACGCTAACAAACTCACTTTGAATTTCTTCAATTCATCTGACACATATTCTCCCATTTCTTCAACCTCTTCTTTAGAAAATTGGCTTTGGGAGGAGCTAGTGGGTTGATCTTGGGTTTGATTGGACTGCCTATTTTTATTGAAATACTAGGTAGGCACATAGGGATAAGTGGGGTTATTGATGGCATTAGGATCCGATGGAGTATTAAAGTTGTTGGGACAAGTAGAGGTTGTAAAAGGACCACCAACTTGTCTATTTCTTAAGTAATAGGGAGTTTTTCTTTGGTGGAATATCTAAACTTCATCCTCACATGGCTTTTCCTCGTCTACTAGACCATTATATATTGAATTAAAGAGTTGGGATAAAGGGCTCTTGTTACTTACCTCTCTTTCTTTTTCGCCTTGGGGCACAACAACATCCTTCTCAGGCAAGTTGCTTTCACTCTTTGGGAAAGGAGCTTGGTTGACTACCAACATCGAGGAAACATAGGGTTTTGAGGGTACTAAGTCCTTACAGCTTGAGCCATCAATGGCATTCTGGACTTCGGCTTGGAAAATTTCTACTGCTATTTGGAATTTAGGGCAATCCAACTTAGAATGCCTACTGATCTTGTCGATCTGACACTATCCAGATAGGGTAGCCTCAACTAGATAAACACCACTTGTAGACTTTTCGGCACCACCCAATTGATTAAGAGGTGTCGGAATACCTCTATTGTTTGTCCTAGTGCTCCAAGTTCTATTTTTCCTTTTTGAAGGCCTCCTATCAAAGCTTTGCCCTAAATTATGTCCCTTTTCATAATTTTGTCCTGAAGACGCCCCTGTATCACAATTGTCTTGATTGAGGTTGGCTTGGATGCTCCTTTGTGAAGCTTGCAATTGGTTGTTCTAGCTCCTCAAATGGGTCATTTCCATAGACAGCTTCTTGACTAGTGCAGTCAACTCATTGATCTGATCCTTCTCTGCATTATTCTGTTGTGGCACTGAATTCTAAAGGAACACAGGTTGCATCATGGATTGGTTCTGTTGAGCGGATTGGAATTCTGAACTCTACAGGTACATAGCAAATTGAGACTGTTGGGAGTAAATTTGTTGCTATGGAGGTTGCAAGTAATGTGGCACTGAAGGAGCTTGACTCAATGGTTTCCCTAGATGTGGCACTATTGGTAGCTATGGAACTTGATTCAATAAAGGCATCTGATGAACCAAGGCATGGGTAAGCCCTTGGATCTACATTGGGTGAGCAGCTGGTCCCAATGAAGGCAGTGGACCTACAATGTGCTTCCCCAAGTCATGGCTTGCTTTGACGGCTTTTGTGTATGCATCTACCAATTTGGCAAGCATCAGGTGCATCCTTTTGACTAAGGTAGATGTGAGGTTGTCCAAGGAAGCGTAGTATACCAACCTAGTGGAAGGATCATCAACCACATAAGGCTGCTGCAACTTCATATATGCTTTATGAAATCGGTTGTTGAATGAGCTAATTGGCTCATTGACTTCCCTTCTAATGGACATGAACTACTAATATAATTCATTGGGGCCGATAGGAACTATGAACTTCTACAAGAAGGTGCTCTTCATTTGATCCCAAGTAGTGATGGATCCGGTTGGGAGATGGATGTACCAATAGAAGGCCTCATCCCCTAATGAATAAGGGAAGAGCCGACAAGCCACATCTATATGTTCAATCTGCATATCTTTCAAGCATATTTGGAAAATCTTTATGTGTTCTTTTGCTATACTTTGTGGATCACGTGGGTGGAACTTGGTGTAAAATCCTTCTAGATTCTTTGGCATGTCATGATAATCACTGAAGGACAATGGGGATGGATTGTTTCCCAACCAAGCCATTGTGGTAAGAGCAGGTTGTGCTTGATGTGCTACAGTAACTTGAGGCTGCAATAGAATAGTAGTCGAGACAACGCCTTGGAAATGAAGTGTAGGGGTTGGGACAACACCTTGGCTATGGGAAGTGAAGGGTGGAAAGGCAGTTTGGAGCTAATGGGAGAGTGGAAGTGTTATCGGGAGTGAAGGGGAGGAATAAGATGGATGGATGGAAGAAGATGGAGGATATGTAGGTCAAGTGGATGGGGCTAAAGTTGATGCTTCCCCTTTCTTGGCTCTCTTAGCATTTTTAGGGGTCTTTAGCTCTTGGAATTCTCCCTTTTTTGGTGTGGATCTTAACACTCTATGAAAAATTTGAGGGGAGAAGGACCCAATTTGATCCAGCTTAGCTTGACCACCCTCCTTCTAGCACCAGTTCTATTGATGGGTTCTTTTGCACTCCTCAACATAGACAATGCACAAGTGCAATGCCTCTCTTGAAAGGTAATTTCTGCAACTAAGTTTTAGAAATTGCCCCAAGGTCTCTCGGGTGTCAGGTCATGGAAAATGCATGGAATAATTCAGTTGGTTTATGTGATTTACTGGTAATAACAAAGGGGCATTTGTGGTCACTAAGTTTGGAGGGAATTGGTTCTACAAAAGGATTTTTGTAAATTCTCAAATGAAGGACAACTGCTGCAAGTTCAAAACAATAATCTAAAACTCCATATTTTACATTAGATTTGGCTTTACAATGATGCTAGAACTTTGTCTTAACTTCAATTTTAAAGAAAGGTCAAAAGCGAAAAGGGGTAAGAGGTTTCCTAGACCTACAAATAATGGTGGATGCTACAATGGACAACCTTCCTAAAACTAAGTTCCACTTAACCAAGGGCAACCTACAATCTCATGAAACTAGTGCAATCTTCTAAGGTCTATAGATTTTCAACCATCCATTCA
Source organism: Sequoia sempervirens (assembly GCA_007258455.2). NCBI lineage: Eukaryota > Viridiplantae > Streptophyta > Pinopsida > Cupressales > Cupressaceae > Sequoia > Sequoia sempervirens. Next base: position 785,389,505 of record VDFB02281492.1, read on the forward strand.
CTATTAATCATGAACAACAGCCGAGTTTATGTGCAACAATGTAAATGAAGCTCAGACTAACTTTACAAAGCTATTCATCATCAATAAACAACAAAAAGTATGAGCAAGGGAGATATCAACACCATAGAATTCTTCACCATTAAAGTGCAACATACACTAACAACTAAAAGAACTCAAAACTAGAACAACAAATCTAAAATCTAAGCTTGGGAGAATGAAACATGCACACATGAGGAAAACACAATAATCCATCAAATAATGTTATTCTCATTAAATTTTTGCAGCATGTCTTTACACAAAAACTCATCTCTCTCTTTGAAAATGAGAGGAGACCCCCAAGTTATAGTTTTCCAAAAGCAAAATGAATGGAAAAGATTCATTTTCATTTTGTGGCTCTAATTCATTTTACATTAGGGTTTCACCTACCCCCAACTATATAGCAATATAAAATACATTCTTTTCTTTTTCCCTATTTTGTCTTTTAGCTACCCTGACACTATAGTTGTTTTGTCCTATAGTGACTGCCAACCTTCACAACTATTTTGACAAGTATTAATCATATATGATGGGATTTCTAGCTACCTTCTGAGAATTTGCATACTCCATGAACTTGTCAAACACGGCTATAAGCTTCTTCTCCTCAGAAAGCTCGGACTTGAGGATTTGGAAGGACATCCTCTTGATTCTTTCTATGATTTTTTTATGATTCTTTGTGTAATTTGAGGCAGCCTCAATCATTTTCTCTATCTAGATGAAATCCCTTGCAGAAAAATCCATAAACTCTAGCGACAAGGTCTCACTAGCTCCTTGCTCCATTTTTTAGTGGAACAAAGGCCTGACTCTCTCTGGATCTAATTCCAGGGTGGGCACCTCAAAATAAGCCATCAACTTCAAATACTCTACGCTATCAGCCTGATGCTCGGTAGCCCATTCATGATCCACTTTGAGGTTATGCAAGACCTTCTCTAGAACTTCCTTCCTATAGTCCAGGTGCATCAACCAGGTTTCCACTAGCCAGTGATCTTCTTTTGTGATTCCCACCTCTTTTTCCTAGATATCTCGAGAAAGCTTAAGGATGCTTTCTAGCTTAGGATAGGTGATCCTAAATGTCTCTAGGAACTCCTTGCATGTTTTCATCATGCTTTCTATGTCCTTCCCTAAGTTGCAATACCTGTTATACATTGTGACCACATGATCGATCCCTATGTCACTATTGTCTATCATTTTATTGAACCAATCGGTCATGGACTTGGTCCAACTTTCATTTCTCCATTTTATTGATATCTTCTTTTCAGAGAAATGAGGGCAACGTGGACGATTATGCTAGAGTCTCCTCTTCCATAGATTTCCATTGTTGGATGTAGGCGGTGAGATTCGCCACTTGTGTTTTCAGCTCCTCTATGGTGGACTACTCTTTTTTCATTTGCTAGATAATGGTAGACACTGACCCCTAAAATTCATCTATCTTTTTCTCTTGAGTTTTCGGGCCTAGGTTGATTGTGGATATTTGATATTCTTGCCCCTATATGGTTCCTGTACCTCCATCGACTACAGGGGTGGCTACTTGAAACATTCGAGACCCAAAATCATCCACTGTGATGTGGGAGCAGGTCTTAGGCCTCTTCTTCTTTCTAGTCCTTGTCTTTGCTCTGGCCAAAATTGCCTCGATCCTTTCTTTCGGGTTAGCGACCATAGGATCCTTCTTCTTCAACTGTTGCTCCAACTAGTCAAGAATCTCAACTTGAACCATGGGTGATTCATGATCACCTTCCTCTTTGTCTTGCTCTTTCTGAGGCTCATCTTTTTCATCACTAGGAGCTTCTTCATCATTCTTTCCCTCTTCATCTGAGCCTTCTATCTGTATAACCTTCCCTTTGTCTGGCTCAATAAAAGCTATGTTTTATTTAGTGAGGCCTTATTCTTGGGGTGCTTTCTCTTCTTTGTATTCAATCTCAACATTGTGCTCAGACTCAAAGCTCTTTTCTGGCACATTTTCTTCTTCTTTATCTTTCTCTTTTTATTCCTCCTTTTTATTAGGTACTTCTAGCATCGGGCCCTTTTCTTGGCCGATTAGTGGAGGCTCTTCGAGTATCTTCGCATCTATTTCAACATCTGTTTTCTCTCTTGTAGAGCGGTGTTCCTTAGGGTTAGCCACTTCACTTGCATCTTTAAGTTGTTGGGGTAGCTCTTCATCTAGCTCTTGATTTGATGTTTTTATTATGTAATGCTCGTCGAGAGCCTCAATATCCTCTCCAAAGGTTTGTGACCTCTCTTCATCAGAAGCCACTTTGTCCAAATTTATATTTAGTTCACCTTTCGGATGCTCAAAGTAATTGTATCGATTAGAATCTTTGGGCTCCTCATATACATCCTTTGCAACCTCTCTATGTTGTTTTGCATGGTGTTTCTCCATCTCTTCCGAGCTCTGCATTGTGGCCTCCAGTTTTGGCGTATCAGTACGTGGTGGGGGCAGAGGTAGGGAAGCAGCAATTTGAGCCATTAGAGCCTAAAATTTAGGGTCAAGAATTACCCAAGAGAGTTCAATAGGTACATTTTGTATATATTCCATGAAATCTTGCAGAAAGACAAGCAGTCGCACATAAATTGATGGAATAGAAGGCGGGAGAGTAGAGAACATGGGAAATGGAGGTGGGAGGGAGGAAGATGACAATGCGGAAGTAGTGGGAGAGAGGGAGTCAAGTTCTATTACTAGAGCAGTCAATGAGGAGGAGGTGAGGTGGACAGAGATGTCCACAGGAGGCAGAGATGAAATGGGAAAATCTTGAGGAGAGAAAGGTGGAGTGGCAACAGTGGTAGCGGTAGTGGATGTGGTAGGCGATGAGTGTGGCTACTTAGTTTCTTTTTCTTCTTCATGGTGTTCATCTTCCTGAATGGTGGGAATCTCAAGCACAAACATCCCCGTCCTCTTCGCTCTTTTAGATGACTGCCCCTTAGTGGACTTTCTGGAATACACCTTTTGTTTAGGTGTACACTTGGATGCATCCTTTCTCTTTTTAGATCTTGTGGTTGGTGGGGATTTGGGAGCTTCCTCTAATGATCCAGTGGTTGCGCCACTGTCAGTTTCACTTTTGAGCTTTTCCTCAAGCTCACCATAAGTCAGCTCAGCAACCTATGCTTTAAGTTGGGAAATTTGTGTCTACCCACTGTCTTGTTTTATTTTCAATAGGTTGAGTTAATATGTTGAGTTCAGTGACCTCTTCTTCACTCCAATCTATAATCGGCAAGGGAACATTGGTCGAGGCATGGTACCTATCATCAATGATATCATCATCTTCAACAATTTGATCTAGCATCGGGAACAGGTTGACATACTTGAAAAATTGGGTAGTCATTCTCATATAGTACCTCATCGGAACCTATTTATCATCATTGCAATTGGCCCAAAAATCCTCGATGTGGGATCGATAGGCATACTTCCTTCCAACCCATTTCTTCAGTTTGCACATTGGGCAACGGGGCATGAGTACATTCCTTTCCCGAAGGTTAGGGGATACAAAATCCCAACTCAGTTTTTATCGCTCAACAATGTGTGGGAAATATACAACTATCAAGAAACTTCCAACAAGATGATGCGGTCGTTGGGGTAGCATGAAAATCGGTAGGGTTTCCCTGAGAATCCTTCTATCCTAATGTATGTGAACTTCGGGAACTGTATAAAAAAATACCCAAATCACTTGATGAAGGCCTTTGTGTTGTGTGATACCCTTCTCTCAAAATATCCTCCCAAGAGTCTAATTATGTGCGTGATGAAGACATCATTCACCCTCTTGTATTCTCTTTTGAAGTTTCTATATTGTAGCTAAGGATAGCATTCATAAAATTTAAGCTCTCCTCTCTTTGTCCCTAGTGGGCCTGAATAGACGAGTCCTTTGTATGGGAAATTCTACACCAGGAGGTATACTAGATATGAAGTCATGTAGAATTGAGAGGCTTTCTTCACTGCCATGAGTTGGCTATGGAGGTTGTCACTAATCATCTTAGCCCAATGGAACTTGGTCTCTCCTCAAATGATCTCTTCAATGAAATAGAACATCCACTCCTCAAAGAATGCAACAGTTGATAGGCCCATTACTTTGCTTAATAGAGTAACCAGATCAAGGTATTCTTCAAAGAAATCACTTCTAAAAATCTCCTGGGGTACTTGTCGGTGTTCCCCCTCTTTTCTTTCAACCAATGTTGGTTGATTGGTTTTTTCAATCCAAGAGGGTCTTGTTTCCACATGTTTTCAACAAATCCCTTCTCTGTCTCCTCCATTTTATCAAATGTGGGGATGTTGAATGTTTGACCAGTAGAATTAGCAAACAAGTCTGCCAATACCCTTCCATCCTTATCAATGATCTTCCTATTGGAATGGTAACACTCTCGATAGACCATGACCAGGTCTAGGGCAATTAATGTGGGAGGAAAGCTATCCACCTTGGCAAGGCCACTTGCCTTGATCTTTCGTGCATTTTCTATGGCAGGGTTAACCATCACCCTTTGCTTGAACTCATCAATATTCACATATCCCAAGTTTGCATCTAACACTGAGTCCCAGGTAGAGGAGAGCTTGGAGGTACACTCCACGCTGTGGAACTAATACTTTATTTGTTTTTTTTCTTCCTTTCCCCTCTTGACATGTGAGCTGGCTTCTTTCCTTTGTCATCTTTCTCAACGGGCCTCCCTAATGGACCTGTAGCAGGTTCCATAAACCCTACATGTAGAAGATGCAGTAAGTGCATTTACATCTAAATTATCTCAAGTGTCAATCAAATCTTGAAAATCAAGCATTAGGTCCATTAATGCATCATCAAAAGATCATAAACTTCATCATTATCAATCATTTGGAGCTCATTCATGTCATTGGGAAAATGTAAGCTTAGGGATGTGAGTTTCCCCTAGGTGGAAGCCATTAGGAGTGTGGAGTAGGACGTTGTTGGGGTCACGAAATCCCGTAGATGCTCACTCGCAGTGATATTTTTCTATGGTTGTTTGGAAGGAAAATCTTTGATGCAACGATTAGGCACGTGTGCAATTGGTTAATGAGGCACTTACAGTTGTTAGATTAGGCCTTGATGCATTTGTGAGTTTGGGACGTGTAGGTGTCGTGAGTTGGGAGAACGTTATGGTTAGGCCATTAAGTAGCAGCATTCGGGAGACAAAGACCTGCATACATAATTCAACATTGTGCAACCCGTGGGTGTGTTGGGCGTTGTGAATTTTTCCTTAGAGTTTCATCACTTTGGAAAGTGCAGAGGTAGATTATCGAGTCACTGTGAGGTGTTCGCCATTAAAGAATAGTCTTGATGGGACGACGGTCCGCATGTGGCAATCCACATAAGCAAACCCGCAAATGGTCCTAGACCCAAGTTTTCCTGTTGGAATACTTTGAATTTTCAGAAAGGGAAAACTCCTTGCAGGGTCTGTAGCGCAAGAGGACATAGGCACTCGAACGTAAGATAGTGGCAACAAACAGACAGACTTTCGATGACATCTGCCCACATAGGTTCACCCGCATATGGTTTTGACTTAGCACTTCGCTAAAAAAAGGGGGGGTGAATGAAAATGAAGACATGCAATACGGGGCCTGCACTGCAAGACGGTGGGGTTACTTCATCAATAAACAATGTTAGCGGATGGCGGCAAACTACAAATGAAGACCCGCAAGGACTTTGGACTTAGAAAACTTTTTTAAGTGCCAGGTTTGGTTCATTTGACATCAATGATGAAGTTGGATCCCACATTGCAGGATGGCATTAAAGGTTGGTTGCTAAACAAGGGCGATGGGATGGCGACTTCCCGCAAGCAGAAGTCTGCATGGGAATTCCTGCACAGGGTTGAGGACTTAGCCATTTTATGAGATTTTTCATACTTTATTAAGGATGAGTGGGGAGATGGTGCGGGCCACAATGGTTTTCTCACTGCATGATGAATGTCAAAAGGAGAGGAAGGTTTCGCATGGATGTTGGGATGCGGTTTTGACCATTGCTCAAAGATTTTAATGCATGGGGCAAATTTCTCGTGCGGGGCTAGTGATTGCAGAGGCTATGATGAGGTCACCATGGGGAGGTAGGGTTTAATTTATGCAAAATTTCAACATTTGGGAAACCCTAATTACCATAGAACATAAAGAAAGGGTTTAAACGTGACCCTACCTAGAAAAATGGAAAAATCTAGTGAAAATATAGCTCAAACTCGCCGTAGGATCTTGTGTGGGTAGGGGATATTCTTTCTCCATCGTAATTTTGAAAATAAGGGGTGAAAATGATAGGTTTGATGCCCCTTTTATAGGAAAAAAATCATTTATGATGTGCAATCAATTCCAGTATGGCAGCAGGTCGAGTTAGTGGGTTTGCAGAAACCCGAGTCAGGTCAGACATCGATCAAGATGCAAACAACAAAGGAGGATGTGGGAGTTTCTATGTGGGAAGACGTCTGAGGTTCTTTGCTAGCTAGCGGTGGAGTGATAATGACGGTATGCAAAGGGAGACCCAAAAACGCAGGCCAGTGGAGCTTGGTAGATGTAGCGGCAAAAGACTAAGGGAAACTCGCAGGTCCAAACCCACAAAGACAAATGACTCAGCAGAATTTGGATAAGTGAATTTGGTCAATTGGAATGTGATGACTTTGCAACATGTAACCAAATTAGGCTTAGAATTAGGGGCACACAAAATGAGGCAAAGGAAAAAATGATCTGGTGAAGGCAAAAAAGGAAAGAGGGGGTCCCTGGTTCAAACGAGGCATGTGTGTTATAGGAACAACAATGCCATTCTCTATTTGTAAAAATTTGGGCCTAACCCTAGTTCAAAATCATAAGAAAGTTTTATAGTTGGATAAAACTAAGTTCAATATCGTAGGGGAATTGAAAAATGTGCATGCACAGATTGGATCAAACCCACAAATTCAAAGCTATATGGATATTCAAATTACTGATATCCCTAAAACTATGACATGTTGTTAAGAAGGGACTTCATGAAGGCTATAGGAGGCTACCTATCATTGGATTTCTCACATATGTGGTTGTCCTGGAGTGGTATACCCACTCAGATTAGGATTGAAAACAACCTCGCTTGAAGCATATGATCACAGAGTATGACCATCCTAACAAAGTAGCTTATTTTGAAACCAAAAAAGATGTTAATAGGAGAGAAGAAATCATGACCTTTTCAATGTATAATCTTGATTGTTCGTATCCTTTAGAGGATAGTGACCCTATGACTATTGTTAACCAGCAAGTGTTAATTCAGAAATTGCAACAAGATAAGTTGGTCTTGGGATAAGACGTTGACTTTTGGAGTTTGTTACTCCTGAATTGGTGTCAGGTCCATTACCAGAATCATCTGAGTTGACATGTCAGCCTTGTTTAGACATTTTGAACCATGTTTGTCAGTTAGGAGGGGTTTGTAACAACAATCCCATAACATCCCCGAGTCAATTTCCATTCGAAGCCAGTGCCATGATTGTTTTGAAAAGAACAAACAACATACTAGAAGGAACCTTATTGCTTGTTGATCAGGCTAATACTCCTACCCCTACTAATCTTCCAATTCTGAAGGAATTACTCAAAGGGAAGGTGAATGGAAAAGTTGATGATCATGAGTTGTAGGAAATAGTTTCTACACAATTTTTCAACCTGAATGAAGTACTCAACAATTATCTGGAACAACAATCCCTTGACCTTAGCATACCAGACTAGTTAGAGCCACCACCTACTTCTCTTAAGCATTCACCCATGCCTAACCTGAAGAAAGAAACCCCAACCCAAGATCAACTGTGGACCCTCAAATTTGATGGTTCTAAATCCAAAATAGGGAATGGAGTTGGAGTAGAACTAACCAACCCGAAAGGGAAAACTTACTTTGCTTCTTACAGATTACAGTTTGATTGTACTAAAGTTGCAGAGTACAAGGCACTTGCTAGGGGACTGATGTTTGTGCATCAGAAGAAAGTGACATCTCTGAAAGTAATGGGATATTATGAGGTAATCATCAAGAAGGTTCGCCACCAGTACACATGCAACAGTAAAAGGTTGGATGCATATAGAAATAGGGTATGGAACTTGATCAAGGATTTTAACGCTTTCGATATTAAGTTGATTCCTAGAGAAGACAATCAAATCATAGATTCATTGGTTGTGCCAACTAGTACCTTGGAACCTATGCAAGATTCCAAGCTAAAGAGGTTCTATGTGGAATTAGTTTTGATCCTAACCATCCCTGACAATGTCTGGAACTTCCAGGTTTTCAATGACAATCAACATATCCTTTCCTTTTTAGCAAGTTTAGATTCTTCGAAGGAAAAATTATTGATGAGTCTGACAGGGATCAGGGAAATTGCGATTTGAAGGATTGTGATGTAGAGGGTATAATGAATTTGAAAACCAACAACATTCCTAAGGGAATGGTAGCACTAGAGAGGATCTTTGATTCTGATCCTTGGGCCTGTGAAAAACTACCTACCAATGTTGAAGGAGAAAAGTATGAATCATACAAATTGGTAGACTCAGTCCTAGAGAGGAACATATTCATTGACAAGACTTGTTCGAAGGACATTTGAGATAAAATATTGAAGGTACTGAAAGAAGATAATGCATTGATTACTTGGGGGTACAAAGATCTAAAAACTTTCGATAATTTGATGATAAATCGCCATCCCTTTGAAGCCTCAAGAAAAGCCATTCCATTAGAAGCAACATTCGGCTAATGCTTTAATTGAACCTCTGATTCTCAAAGAGGTGAAAAAACTATTGTTAGCAAGAATCATTTTTGGGTAAGGCATTTGACTTGGGTTGCAAATTTGGTGCCTGTTCATAAAAATAATGGGGAAATCAGATTATGTATCGACTTCAGAAACCTCAATAAAGCTTTGAAGAAAGATAACTACCCACTTCCTTCTCTTGACAAGGTGTTATAGATAGATAACGACTCGTAGATGATGTCATTCCTGGATGGCTATTCAGGATACAATCAAGTGTTGGCTAACTATGAAGACATAATGAAGACCACTTTCACTACCAAGTGGGGGAAATTTTCCTACCGAAGGATTTCATTTAGTCTCATTAATGTTGGAGCCACCTTTCAGCATGCCATGGATGTTTCATTTAAGGATTTGGTAGGTAAATGTATTATCATTTATGTGGATGATCTAACTGTATTTTCAAAGAACAAGGAGGACCATGTTATTGATTTGTCAAAATTTCTTAGAAAATGTATAAGCTACAAGGTCTCCCTCAACCTAAAGAAATGTGCATTCGAGGTTTCAAAAGGGAAACTCTTGGGTGTGTGCTGCCACAATAGTGTGTCTCACTTTTCGGACATGCTGATTTTTTCCTGAAATCACTTTTTTTAGAAAAAAAAAATGATTTTAGCCTTGAGAGGTTCCATATAAAGGGTTTTAACTGAAGATGGATAGATAAGACCCCCTTAGATCGAACCCCTCTATTATTAAATCATACCCACAATGGAGTCTCCTTTGCAACTATCAAAATGTAGATAAAAATACACTTTTTCTTTACCTTTTGAGGGATTAAATAACATCATTTAGAAATTATCTTTTGCAATATTGTAGCCCTGGAAATTTCATTTTATCTTGTATTTAATTTTAAATTTTTATTGAACATAGGTTTTTCTCTTAACATCAAGCTCTTCATTCTAGTAAACCATTGTAAAAAAAATTCAAAAAATACCCTTTCCCTAGGTATTGATGTCCTTGTTTCACTAAAAAAAAAAATTGGATTTTGATATATACACAAGTTAGGTTGTACGACACACACACATGTCCAAATTGTAGTTACAATGACTTCAAAAATTGATTAAAAAAAATATATGTAACAAAAAATTATGAAAAAATATCTTTTCCCTAGATATTGATGTTGGGAATCTATATTTCAAAAAATTATAATTTTATCCTTTATAGAAAAAAAGTTATGTTGTACAACATAAGCGTTACTTTCTGAAAATGTTGTTTTCTATTTAAAACTAGTTATTAAAGGAGATGTTGAAAGATTCATGATTTATTTCAAAAAATTAAAAAATATATATATTTAGAATCTACACACAAATTACCACAAATCACTAGTTTACATGACCTTCAAATTCTTAATGGTTTAGCTACTATAGGTCTTAGAAGATGAAGATTCAGTTAAAAATATTGATGTAAATTTCCATCTTGGGCAAAAAGTGAGACACCGTATTGCGATTTCACCCAGGTCATATAATATTAGAAAGAGGGATTTCAATTGACCCTGACAGAGTGGAATCCATCCTGAAACTGATCATGCCTAGCAACAAAAAGGAGATGAGGTCTTTCTTTGGAAAGTAAACTTCGTAAGGAAGTTCATAACTGGATTCACAGAAATTGTTAAACCCCTCAATGAGATGATGAAGAAAGATACAAAAATTTAATGGAGTAACAAGGCCAAGGTTTCCTTCTCACAAATCAAATAGTCTATCTCAAAGGCACCTATCTTAACTAGTCTCGACTATTTAATTCCTTTCTATATTTACTCTTTTGCATTTGATCATTTATGTGTTGTTGTTTTGACACAGCGCAAGGGCAAAGGTGACGAATGATCGATAGATTTTATGAGTCCCCCCTTCAAGAATGCTAAAATTAGATACCCACCTTTGGAGAAGTAGGCCTTCGCACTAGTAAGAGCGGTTAATAATTTATGACATTACATTCTACGTATTCAGATTATAGCCATAGTTCTCGACCCTACAGTGAAGCCCCTTCTTATGTAGAGTGAGCTGGGAGAAAGAAGGGGAAAGTGGATGGTGATCCTAGAAGAATTTGACCTCAAAATTCACCCTATGAAGCTAGTCTAAGGACAAGGCCTATCCAAAGTGATGGTTGACATTGATTCCAACATCACCTGTTAGCAGTACACAGTACAATCATTCACAGGCGATCCATGGTATGTTGATTTGATTTTTTTGTTGTTAAATAATAAGTGTCCTGATGGGATGAATACCATGCAGAGAAGACACTAAGACTGAAGAGTGTTCATTATATGATCAAACGAGGAGCCTTATACAAGAAATTTTTTTAAGGTGTCTACTTGTGTTGTCTAGATTAGTAGCAGGAGAAACAGGCCATTACCAAGTTTCATGGCAGACATGGTACTAGGTACGGTTCGGTCGATGCCATGGCACATCAGATTTTGAGATCTAGCTATTATTGGCCTCATGTGTTCTGAGATGCTCACCAACACGTTAGGACATGTCACACATGTCAAACCTTAGCATCTCAATAGTGTAACCCAGCGATGCCCCTGCAACCTGTATACGAGGTAGACCATTTGCCCAATGGGCATTAGACTTTGTCAGGGTAATTAATCCAAATTCTTTTGCAGGTCACAAGTTTATTTTAACTGCAACAGATTATTGCACATGGTGAACCGAAGCTTAACCTTGCAAGAACTACACCACTAATGTTATTATCAAATTCCTCAACAAACAACTTATTACCAAGTTTGGGGTGTCATTTGCTCTGGTATGTGATAACGACCCAACCTTCTTCTGTGCAATTTATTCAGTGGGCATATGAATATAAAATTGTTTTGAAGTATTCGTCCAATTACTATTCGTAGGGTAATGGGGTAGTAGAGTCTACCATTAAGAATTTGTTGGAGGTAATTAAGAAATTGCTAGAAAGTAGTCCTAGGGATTGGCACACATAGTTGAAATTTTTCTTATGGGAAGACAGGACTAGAATCAAAGCCACCTTAGGAAACTTGCCATTTAAGTTAGTCTATGGCCAAGACCCTATTTTCCCTATCCATCTACAGATACATGTTCTATGATTTATGCAAGATTTCTATTCAAATGATGATAGGATAGAGGTTTGACTAACTAATCTCCTCAATCTAGGAGAATAGAGGGATGCTGCTTTGTAGTAGTTTTCCAAGCATCAGGTTGTAGTCAAACGTTGGTTTGACAAGAGAGCTAAAATCAAGGCCTTCAGAATATTAGATATAGTGTTGCTATGGGATAAAGCTAGAGAGAGGAAGGGTGATCACCAAAATTTTGATAGACTTTGGTTGGGTCCATATCAGATCGCTGAGATCCTTGGTGAGAATGCTTTCAGGCTTAGCACTTTAATAGGAGAACTTGATCTATTTCCAATCAATGGGCAGTTTCTCAAACATTACTTTTTCCCATGAAAGCTTTATCTTTCGTCCATTGTATATATGTATTTTTATTGTTTTCTTGTTTTTGGTTTGTTTGTCTCCTTATTTTCCTTTGTTTTTTGTTTTTTGGTTTGTTTTTTTGTTTTTCTTTTGTTGTTTTCTTTTTGTTTCTCCAGGACTTTGATTTTCTTCATTTTAGAGTAATGGGTAGTTGTTAAAAGCATACTAAGGGTACTATGACCAAGAAATTGATTTAAGTATTTTCAGGTATGTCTGTTGAACTCTTTTGTTTCAAAACTTTTATTTTATGTTAATCTTCATGAAAGTTTGAAAGGTTAAGAACAAACAACTATATTTTTAAGTGATCTCATAAACCGTGGTTGAATCTTTCATGAATTAGATAGAATCATTTATTTCATTAAGGGCCTATATGTCTTAGGGTGACTATATTCATGATTCAAGTGAAAAATTTGAGTCCCAACATTGTCACGAGGTCCACCGTAGTTCTCAACCTAATTTTTAGATTGTTACATCTGAGTATTGAGGGAAAAGATAAGAAAATAACTACTTCAAGTAAACTATAGAAAGAAAGGAAAAGAGATGCATAAATGACAGTAAACTCAATATTCTAAGGGTGATTCAAGTATCTCTACCAAGGTGATGGAATCTTACCTGACAATACATAAATGCTTTGAGAGAACTAGAGGTATCTCCATCAGGGCTATAGATGCCTGGCTGGTAGCAAAACAATGCCCAGGATATCATTGCACAATAGTTAAAGTGACTCACCTCATGTAGCTCAAATCTTAATACAGTTGTTTCAAGGATAGGTAGGGTCTTTAAGGAAAGGATGCACCATGCATGCACACACTCAGATTCGAAGTTGTTATTTTGATTCACATTTTAGATTCTAGCTCAATCTTGTTTTCTATAACTGATCATGCTTAAGTTAAAAGGTTCATAAACTAGAGGTTCTGAGTGATTGAATTCTTCAGTATCTTGAAAATGGGTAAACCATTTTCCTAGTCGACTCACCAATTGTTATGCCTTGCATAACCACCCCATTTTGTTTATCATCAAAATGGGTCCACCTTTGTTGTTTTTGTCTTTGATGTTCTTGTTCAAGCTTTGGGAGTTGTCTTTTTCTCCTAACTCCTCATTTTCCTTTGTCTATTAGGTTCGGGTTTCAGACTGTCACTGGCACTTGTTACTTTTCAAAAATCAAGTTCCTATTTTTGTCTCGATCCCAATCCCCACGCTTTGCCTTGTGTTTTCCTTGTTTTATTAGATTCAAGTATCGGATCGAAACTGTCACCTTACACCCTTAAAAGTGTAAGTTCCTATTTCATTCTGACCCCAACCTTCACTTTTCTGTCTTGTGTGTTTTTGTTTGTGTCAAACTCAGACATCGGACCAAAACCGGAACCAAGAACTTTGTTCCTGTCTTCATCCTGATTCTGATTTTTGACTCATTTTGTCTGTTTCTGAATCGAACATCGAATTGGAACCCAAACTAGGAACTTTTCTAAAGTTCCTATTTCGTGTTCCATCCAATCCTGATTCTTGCATCTGTCTTTGTTTGTCAGGGTTCGTATTTCAAAACTTTGCTGGAACTTTGCATTCATTGACTTCTGGTGCCATGCCCATTCGTGATCCCAACTCCTACTTACCTTCTATTCTCAAGAATGGTTCATTTATGACTTCCGCCCTGATCCCAAGGCCCAATCTACCCACATTAATAAACACTTATTCACACAAGCGAACAAGTTTTTAAATTCCCTCCACTCCTCAGTTTTCAATCATTTTTGCTTTTACACTTTGACAAAGTGAACTAGAGTGACAGTAAGGTTAAGGATTGAGGTTAAGATTCAATTTCTCACCGTGAGGTTGGATTTTCTACTATGTTTTGTGAGGTAGGCATCTTTTCTTTTGTTTTTCTATTTGTTTATCTTTTGTGTGTTTTTTTTGTCTGTTGGTTCATGTTTCATGTTTCTTTTTTTATTTTGTTTCTCGTTCTTTTTGGTTTGTTTTCCATCTTCTTGGGACCCTTGTGGTGCATTTTTATTTTTACTCGAACCCTCTAGTTTGTTTTCCTTCTTTTTGTTTTGGGTTTTGTTCATTTTTGTTTTTGTCATGTTTGGTTTTGTGTTTCGTGCATGATATTTTCTATTCCCACCATGCCCTAGTTTACCTAGGGTTTTTGTACTACTCGGTTGAGTTTTTTTTCAATTTGATAAACTTTGAAATTACGACCTTATGAATCAAGAGTCTAAACCCTTTATTTTCTCGATCCCAAAGGTATGTTTAAAAATATTGTTAGGTTTATTTTTCCTTCCTATTTGTTGATTGTCTCAATCCCAATTCTTGCATCTATTTTAGATCGGGGTTCAGAACTGTCCTGTGTGCTTTTACCACTACCTGGGTCCATCTCTTTTCTTTTTCCTGATTTCGACTTTCAATGTTTCATGTCAGGATCAAAGTTCAGGTTGTGACTTTAATTTATTGAAGGATTTTGGACAATGTATCATCTTATGTCCCAATTCCAATCCCTGCACTACCATCAAGATCGGATTTCATATTTGACATAGCTTTAGGTTACATCATTTGGTGTCATTTCGATCCTAACTTCCAACACAGTGTCAGGATCAGAACTCAGAGTTAATCTGTCCCCACTTATATTCCAAAGGATTTGTTTCAAATAGAATCCTGATTCTGACTCTCGATATCTTATCTGGATCAAAACTCAGGGCGTTACTTAAATTTGTTCACTCCTATGAGTCCAATCTCAAACCATTTACCAATTCTGACTTCCAATATCTTATCAAGATCAAATCATAGAACGAAACTAAAGTCTTTTCACCACTGTTGTTATAGGTGCTGAGTTAAAGCCCAATTTTGATGTCTAATAGTATTGAAAGGGTGTTGTATTAGGTTTAGGTTCAAGGTTTTCCTTGATCCCAACTTCCAATATAGTTCATTGTTAGGCTTTAAATGATCGAGTCTTGGTTCTATCCAAAACCCAAAACCCAAAAACACTGGATGAACTTGTAAAATGGCAATTTTTCTTGAATGAATGGGATTTAATATGAATGCTTGAGCTAATATATTTTCATACATTTCTTCTTTTTTCTGATAATGGTCAATATTGTAGGTATTAACAAATGTCTAATTTAGAGGAAGAAGTAGTTGGTGAAGGAACATCAAAGGGAACAAGGGTTAAAAAGATAAAACAAGAAAAAGTTCTTGTTACTATGAAGTACAAGTTCCAAGGCACCCCAGTACCATCCAAATTTAGTTCTGATGTCATGAAGATTATTGACACACTTGTAGGACATATTGATTTGAACCAGTTTTGTGAGGATACTTTTTCAGAAGATGCTTCCCCAAGGGTAAAGAGGATTGTTGGTTCCAGGTTGGCTCATGTAGCTACATTTCCTATTATCATGTAGTGTCCAAATTTTATACTAACTACTGCACAAGCTTACAATCCAACTCAGAGGAAGTGCATTGATTCACAAGGAAATATGATCATTGATTTAAGTCTAGGGATGATTAGACTGGTTTTTGGTCCTCCTCCTCATGCTAACCACAAGATTATGTCTGAAGCTAATGCACTCGAATGGTGGGCAGAAAATGAGGAAGGAAACAAAAGGATCATTAACAAGAGGTGGCTGAAAATGGAGAAGAAATCACTGAAAAAGATGCCACCTAAGCCTAAGAGGTATGATTTCTCTGAGGATATTAGTGATATAATCACATTATTGGAAAGAGAATATGGAAAAGAAGATTCTCGTACCTTTGAGAACTAGATGTTCTCATTTATTCAACTAATAATGGATGGACAACAACATTTGGATTGGGGGGAAATAATTTCAAACAACATCCATGATCAAATGATTAAAGGGAAACCAAAACATTTTATGTCTTCATATGTGATCTATTGTGCTGTGAGAATGGGATGGTCTCTGGGGTTAATTGATGTAAGATCAATGGATGATGGTCCATATTAGAAGAAAGTGTAGGAACACTATGACCATCTAGAGAGGAAGGCAACAGATAGACACTTCAAAAGGGTGAATGATGCATTTTTGTATGTTATCATTAATCAACTCACAAGAGATGTTGGCTTCAGGTTGTCATGGGAAGCAATGGAATTTATTGAAGAGTGGGGATATTGGTTTATCCAATACCCAAAATCTACCTATTTTAGACTATTTGGTTATGACGAGCACCCTTTCAAATTACCAAGGTGTTGTGGTGATAGGTGGGTCTTAATGAAATTTTCTTGTCAAGCAGCTGAAGTGAATGCCAAGTTTTTTGCACAACACAAGGCTGACTGCCATTCATTCCCAGTGCAATTGGGGTTTTATTCTTGTTCTTATTCTATAGCAGCTAAGACAACAATAGAGGAATTTCAAGCAATGAATCTTAAGCTTCATACATCGAGGAAGGACTTTGATCCTAAGGGAAAGATGAATGGTTTACATGCTTCACAATTAAAAGGAGTGTCCCTGGCAACGACACCAAAAAGTGGCAGGGTGTCATTAGGTCCTAAAATTTTAGTGAATAAACACATCAATATGTCGACTGGGTAGTGTCCAATGGTTGTATGCAATAGAAGACATCTCAACTTCTCTCTCTTAGGTTTCCTAAATACTAACCAGTTGAATAAAAGTTCTACGCTAAGGGGCCTCTAATCTTGAAAGCAGTAAATCAATTATCTAGAAAGCGGGAAAATGACTCAAACTAGGAAACATAAAACTAAGAATCTGAAAAGCATTACCACTAAACTAGAAAGCATGGAAACAATTAATCAAAAGAGCGCATAAATTGCTGAAAAAGTAAAACATGTAAAGAAATTAGGAAACATTTATCTAATGTAAAAGATAACAAACCAACTGCTAATCATAAAACAATTTAACAAAATCAACTGAAGAAAGGTGCTCTATACATTCAAATGTTAAGCTCAGAAACTACAGACTTAGTTGCAACCTGCAGGCTTGACACTGATAGCATAACATATACTCATGAAAGTGAAATGCAATTCAACTGTTATCTACTAAAAGGAAATGCAACATAAGAAATAAAATACTTATCTATCTATCTATAACCCTTGAGTGGCCAGCTCTCAGATGTGTCTATAGCTACTTCAGATCACATGCACTAGAAATTCTCTAAGTTCATTCCAAAGGCTTCGTTCATATCACACAATAATTCAAAGAGTGGAGGGAAAACTCATATTCATATGGCAGTTATTACTCAAAAAAAAAATTGGTAGCATAATGATAATCTTCTTCTCTATTCATCATTTGTAACAATTACATATTTATATGAGAAACGACTAACAAAAATCCTATTTTCCAGTCAATAGAGTCTTTTTCATATTGCCAATAACAAAGGGACTTTAAAGCCCATGGTATACAATATTAAAGAGGTTCACATGAGCCATAAAATTTTTGAAACTGAAAAATAACAGAATTATAAAGACTCATCCTAAAACGTATGCTTCTAGAATTCCGACACTCGCTCGCTTGTTTTCAAAAGTATGAAGATCTGTGTTCATTTCCCTTTGACTGGAATGGTGATGGAAAGTGGAGTTGACTTGCGAAATACTCAAAGACTAAACCATTAAATCAGCATAAGTAAGCTTAATTTTCCTAACTTCAAGAAGTAAAGTTTGCACGCTTATTCGTAGAAAGAGAGCAATTATTTTTCCTAAAGGTAATCAATTGGCAGGGTAATTTGGACTGAAAGGTTTAGATTTGCACATTGAGCCCATTATGTTGATGAGGTTATTTTTTACCTCAACATTTCCCCTTCCTAAGTCTGAGTAGGTCCTCCTACTCTCTAGTGTGTCCCCTTTCAATCATTCCTCCTATTCATTTCCTCATACTTAGCACTAAGATCATACACATCATTTGCCTTTGTATCCAATATCTCTGGGTTCGTTAAGAATCCCCAGTGAAAAGTGACTCTTTGTTTCCACCTAGCAAAGTTGTCTTCACTTTGGTCCAGATTAATATATACTGAAGGAGGTGGTTAAAGAAGCAAGGGAGGTCGGTACCTCATACCAATCCAGTTAATCTTTAATTCTTCAATAATTTTGGCCAAAGTCACTGCTCTTTCGTAGGACCATCTAATATTGAGAGGTGAAATTATTTCACTCTTTTTGAGATACATAGGAAGAGGGGTATACCTCTCTTCACATGCATTCCATGCTAGTCCTATTAAGTGTGACCCTTGTTCATGAAAGTGATCATGACACTGTCAGAGGTTGTTATTGTATTTGACATGTATTTCCTTTTTAAGTTTGACACCTAGAAATTGTTTCTTGAAAGATAAAGGCTTCCTATGAGGGTACCTCATTTGCAACCCTACAGTCTTTTCTACCTGTGCATATTCTCTTGATCTGTCTTACCAGTGAAGTTGATTTTTCATAGTGCACAAAAATGATCTCAACTCTACTTCTCCCACAAAGAAGTTAATAAAGAAATTTGTATACTTTTCTAAGAGAAATTTGTGAACAAAGAACTCACACAACAAATTTTGTTGTTTAGGGAGTGACTCAACAAATATTTTTACAAATTCTCTATCATTAGGATCATGTGGCTGGTTTTGGAAAATTCTTTGCAATTTCCATCTTAAAATTTGATCATTAAGAAACATGGAGTACAGCCTAGATGGTCTTCGACAGGCTAATAATAATTCACCAATTTCACAGGGATCCTGTTTACCCCTATATGCCTGATGGAAAGATTCTTTCAACATTACCAATTCCCTTTTCAACCTATTATTTTCAAATTCCACATCCTTCAAGAGGTAGCAATGCTCTATCCATTTCATTAGTATTGGGGGAATGTGTACCTGGAACCAATCTATAACAATAGGTTTAGTTTGTGTCCCCTTTGATTCCATGACTAGTTGAGTGTCACTCTCCTATAGATTTTGTTCTAGCTCCACAATTTTACTCTTAGAGGCATTTAATTCAATTTCCTGTCTAATATTTTCTTCTTCAAAAGCACTGAATAATAACATAAAATTACTTTTCAAATCTTGAATACACTTATCCTTTTCACATAGAGCAACCTTATGTTGCTTACCCTATTGATTCCATTGTTGAATTTGGTATTGCAGCTGCTCAATAAGATTGTCTTTTTCCTCCATTTGTGCAGTCAATTTTGCAATTTCCTGGTCTTTTATGTACAATGGTAGTTTGTACCTCAATTTCTTCTTTTTATTGGTTAATTTGTGCTTTGTCATCTTGCAACCTGGCTCTCAATCCCATAATTTCTACCTTTAATTTTTCTAATTCCTCATTTTTCTGACTGGATTCTATATCCCCTGTGTCCACGAGGAAGGATGAAAGAGGAGTTTCCTCATTAGGATGAGGCACATTTTCTTCCTTAGTATCCTCAGGAAGGGATGAGTGAGGCACTTCCACTCTTTCATCAATATGGGGTGCATTTTCTACTTCAGTGTTCTCAAGAAAAGATGAGTAAGGCACTTCTTCTATTTCTTCATCAATTTGATGTACATTTTCTTCAACTTCCAGTATACTCCCTGCTTTATCAAGAAATGGAGAGAATCCCCCCACAGGCTCATCTTCATTCTACTCTAAATGTGGTGATTGTATCTCCTCCCCTTCTTGTTCTTCAGGTGATAGGGTTTCCTTTCCCTTTCCTCCTTGCTTTTCTGTCTCATTTATTTCTTCACCTTCAGGTGGACTATCAATTTCTACCACCTTTACTAGGGTCTTGGCCTTCTTCCTTTCTGAATTACTGCCTACGTCTGAAGGTTCAGTTTCATTGGCCTTCAAACCTGGCAATGCAGGCAGAGTCAGTACTTGGTACCTGCATCCTGCATCAAACCAAATGTCAAACAATATCTATATATATCCAATCACAAGCACACCATGAGAGGGAGTCGCAACATAGCAAGGTGCTCGCAAACAAGCAATACTACACTGTCCTCTCACCAAACTCCAAATAGTAACACATCATCATAAATATCATGAAGTAAGCATTAATCAATCGCATAACAACATAATACCACATCCAGATGACAAACATAACCAATAGAATCCAAACACCATGTATCATCATCACATCAACATCATAACGGAGTATCACAAGCATCCAAGAAAACTAAACTATCAACTAAACAAATCAAACTGGTGAAACAATCACCATCACAGTCTCAAGTACAAAACACAACATGAATGAGTATCAGAGCAATGGCAGCAACACAAGAGGCATTACACATATCCCCTAAAAACTCACACAAGTGATAGAGTAAATATGTATGGTTTTTTTAATCTTGTGAGGTTATTATTGCTTGATTAACAAGGGAAATTACCATCTAGCTCAAAACCCCCTTTCCCCACTATAATTGTCATCATTTAGATTCACAATTAATATATGGTTCTTTTTACAATAACATTTTAATACTCTATTTCTAGTAATTTATAGATGAATCCATCATTTTCTTTGGTCAACATTATCCTTTTAGGATTTAGTTTTTTATAAGGAAAAACAGGTTTTGAAGGGACCCTGAAACCCTTTACAAAGACGAAAAGCTGCAAAATAAATTAAACACTAAACCCAACAGCCCAAAAAACCAAAAAGCTAACAAAAGATGTAACAAAAGCAACTTGTTAGCTATCCCAACAACAACAAAAATCAGCAAACCTGTTGAACCAAAAAAGGAAGCACCAGCTATAGTAACTTATCTAAAACATCAACCGAGGCCATGTTCTCCTTGATGACCTCCTCATGCATACTAATAACATCCTTCAGCTCTTCAACAACAACAATAGCCCTCTTTTTTGTCTTACTTTTCATCCTAAGGCACAGACCATCCTACAAGTCTTTATCTAGCGCAGGAGTAGAAGCCTCCGCTTTCTCCACCAGGTAAGAGCCACTAACCTCTTCAATCATATTCTCCATATCACCCATGTCAAGAGGTTTACCCGTCCAATTCAATACTTTCTCATTCAGAACAGAAAGACCCATCGCAGTGGTCTCCAAAGAATTATTACTTATATTGACCATTGTTTTTAAGTCCTCCGACATCTTTCCAATTTTATCCTCCAGACTTGTAACTCTGTCTTCCAAAATTTTATTAACAATACCTTCCAAAGAGGAAATCCTTTCCTCATGTGTAGCCCCCAAATGACCAACATCCACCAGAAGCTTATCAAGCTTAACATGCATTGATTTAACTTTGCCCTTTATTTCACACTCCTTTCGATTGCCCCTAAGAATAGCAATAAAAACATCCTGCCAATTTTTCATCTGAAGATTGAGCTCCTTTACCTCAGGAAATAACCACTTAACCAAAGAAAATAGGTTTCTTGTCCCATCTTCATCCATCCTACAAAACATATTCATATCAATTTCATCCTAGTTAACCGAAGGCTGATCATTCTACTCCAAGTCATCAGGGGCATCAAAACACTCCCTATTGTGGCCATCCTCTTCTTCGGTGGGGGAATCCTTGACCTCCACAACGTCCACCTTGATCCTCTCCTTGTTTGGCAAGTCAGCCAAATCAGCTAGCACTTCCAAATACTCCTTCTTCACTTCCCTCTCAGCTGAAGAAAAATTATTGAGAACAATTAACCACTTCAATCCCCTGCATTTCAACGAGACTAGTATCAATCGACTTATCCTCCCTCGTAGAATTACCCAAAATAGTAGGATCATTCGACTGATCACCCACATTTTCTGGAACCTTAAGCCCTAACACAGGGGAGCTCTCTAGCAGACCAGTCTTACCAGGAACAAGGTTCCCCAATAAGGCATTATGAACATAATCAACATTCGAAGGAGCCACTTCACCCTTAGGACGACATCCCTTCAAACCCTCATTACCCGAAGACAATGCAAGATTCACATTCGGACTAGGGGTTTTCACTTCATCACCTATCACAAGCTTCCTTTTGGCCGAAGCTTTGACTTTCTTTGAGCCTTTGGTTTTTCCTTTAGGATTTAGTTGCATTTACACTTGGATTAGAATATTCCCTCATATTTTTCTTTTATTTAAGTTGGTAATAGACTGGCAATGATGGTTAAATACAATTCCTTCCCTTTTTCTTATATTGAATAAAAAATAATAGATTTAAACTAAATCCATCCCAAGAAATTTACCACACATATATTTAATTAAATTAAGGACTCATAATATAATTGAGTTTCTAGGTACCCAAGGTAAGGGCAGCTGGGCCACTGGGTTGGGTCGCAGGGACACCCCTATAGTATCATATATATATATAAAATTTAGTTTCTCTAGATTTAGTAGAAAATAATTTATTATAGTCACCTATAATATTATTATTCTGGTTTCTTTGAAAATAATAATCATAACATGGATGATTTTGTTATCACAATTCATCGTTGATAATATTATTTAATATTGTACTACTATATTATTATGTTCCTAAATTAAATATTAGAATCAATATTGCGCCTCTTGCTAGCACTATTAGCATGGTATACTTCTACTCCAAAAATGGATGGATAATGAAGGTGACACTATTATTACATTAACTAATCGTAAAACCATTATTTAATTGCTTAAGTTAAAAAGGTTGATAGCCCTAATTACCTACAAAAAAATGATTTTAATAATTTCCCAACAATGACATCTATTACAAAGGATATTATTGTCCCATCAATCCTTTATACATTTATAATGTTATAGTTATAGGGTTCACACTTGAACCTTTATCATTTAACCAATAACTCGACATTGTTATTTATTGCCAACTCGAGATCATGATGATATTTAATTGCCAATAAATTTTTGAACAATATTATTATGAAGAAACCAATAGGTAATCCTGAATTGATGATCTCGAAGATGATTATAGAACTTCAAATGCTCAAAATTATTATTTATATTTACTCTTAAAAAATCATTTTTAATACTACTTACATTTAACTAAGTAAATAATACTAATATTAAATCCTGAATTAGCTTCAATATAATGTTATAGCATTATTACTATCATTAATAGAATAATTATTATTATTTTATCACATATTAATATTAGTACCTTTAATAAATTAATAATATTACCTTAATAATGACAATATTAGCATCATATAACCAACACTAAAACTCACTGTTAACATTGTGATTGTTTAATCAAATTTTTGGTTCTTATCACATTAAAGATAATAATGACATGTTGATTAATTTTTTAACAACAATATTATCACCATTTAACTAAATGAAATCATTAAATTGAAATATAAGAACAATAACACATTTAGTTTGTACAATTAATGGTACCATTTTCTATTTACACTCAATTTAATCTATATCAATAATTCTATCATTTTCTATTTAATAACTAAACATTCTATATATTTTTAATTGACATGATGGTTTTAAATTGTGAAAAGGAATCCTTTCGTGCAATATGATGCAATTATAATTGCTTTTGTAGTTTTCATTTGTTGTTGTATCTGCTACAATTATAGTTGTTATTGTAGTCTCATACAATTACAGTTGTTGTTGTAGTTTTCATTTGATGTTGTATATGTTACAATTATAGTTGTTATTGTAGTCTTATTTGTTGTTGTATATGTTGCTAGTATAATTGTTGTTGTTGTAGTTTAAAGTTCATTATTACCACTAAGTTTACTAACCCAACCAATGCCCATACTGTAATTTAATAATGATGTTCTTGTGTTTGAATTGATAGGGATATCTACAACCTGTTGTTGTGTTCGAACTGCAGCAAAGTCATCTACTTCCCTTAATGTTCCTACTTGTCGAACTTTCAGTGTTAATAGAGATGGTGACTCCCGAACAACTTCTGATGCAAGACAAAATGGCCCATAAGGTAAGAACATAATTGAAAAATCGGGGAAATAATAAACAACTGTGTCCCCATTTACTTTCATGCACGGTAGGCAGGTGAGGATTAAGTGCAAGTACCATCAGGGAAAATTGTGGCAAAGGATTTGATGGTACAAAAATGGTGAAAGGTTCAGGAATGCACTTGAAGGCGGTGATTTATTGTAGGTCTCCCTTCGAGAAAAGGTCATGTATGGCCTTTGGCATGATTAGCCCCACAAAATAGAGAAGAAAAACACCAGTAATTGGCTCAATGACATCTGCTTACTTGGATGCAGTATTGACACTGTTCAGTCTGCAAGAGTTTTAAGGAGAATGAAAAGCAAGAGCATGCAAGTTGTATGGCACCCTAGATTGATTGATTGATTTATTTATTTATTTTTGAATAAATCTAGACGACAAGACTCTGAGATTTTAATGATCACTGAATTGTAATTCTATATTTAATAATTATCATTACACTTGAAATGAAATATTGGTAATTAATTTTTTTGTCGAAAGAAAAGGTGTAAATACCATAAAATGAAAATGATGATAAAGAACAGTTGCTGTTTTGGTTTGGAGTATGAGCTTATAATGATTATCTTGTAATATAAGATGTAAGAACCTTTGATAGTAGATATATTAATAAAATTTGGCTTTGCCTCTTGCTGATAAAAAATAAAATGATGATAAAGGCACCAAAGGTAATATATTGAATTGGTTTACAACTGCTATATTCCCTTAACATTTACTGAGGCCGATTCTATTGTCCGGGAGAGAGAGAGGGTGGATAGAGAAACGTAATATTTCCTTTGTTAAGGCCCAACCAACAACTTTAAATGGTACCCATTTTCTCACCACCTAATCTTGACTGACCAGGGACAGAGTGACAACCTTTTTCAATGGAGGAAGTAGCTACCAACTACACCCTATTATGTTGGTTGTCATCGATGATCGAGCAGAGGTGATACGTTTATCTCATTTTATTTTCTTGAACCCAACATAGTTACCTATTACAAAAGCTTTCAGGGAGGTGCCAAGCAAAGTGAAAGTTGCATCACCATTGGTTGGGGTTTTTTTCCAAGGCACTCAAGGCTACTCCCAAGCTAGGGCAGATGGATTAGCGTCCAAACAAATTATCTGTTTCTTTTTACTCAAAGATGACTTTATCCTGCCTGCATCGATTACTGTTGAGGGCGCAAGGGAGTTAAATATTGTTTTCCCATGAAATGGAACCTTAGATAAATTCAGATCACAATGTTCATGGATTGGAGTTTGTTTTAGATGCTAGGCCGTTGGTAATGCACAACAATTCTGTGTTTTTCTTTCGTTTAAGCATATGCAAAGAGTTAGAGAGGGGCGATGCCTTTCTAGAGAGGACGCCTGCCATAAAAAGGGGCCCGTGGATCCCCTTGCAGGCTGCGGCCCCTTGGGCCTTGCCCTTCAAGCGTCCACATAGGCCATACATCATTTTTTGTCTTTTTATTTCTTAATGGATTAAACCCTGTTAATATATGTTTTATCCAAACATCTCTCTTTTTTTGTTATCCAACTTTATTAAGCATACAATAAATAAATGAGTGTATAGTAGTATTCATTATAAGTCCTTTATGCAAACTGAGGTATATATAAAGTTTGTCATCGCGAGTATGCATTCAGAAATATATCAAATGAAAGTGTTTGAAATGCATATAATTTTAATGGGTTTTAAAATGAAATACATATTAATATTATGCAGATATCTCATACAATCAAGTAGCTTCACTTTTATCTTTATTACAAGAATACATATTTCAATGGTATATATAAAGTTTGTCGTCGCGAGTATCCATTCAATATATATATCAAATGAAAGTGTTTGAAATGCATATAATTTCAATGGTAGGTTTTAAAATGAAATACATATTAATTTTATGCAGATCTCTCATACAATCAAGTAGCTTCACTTTTATCTTTATTACAAGAATTATACTCTTTCTATTATCTCCCAAGCAAACATCTTTATATATAAAAACTGATTTGTTTGCATGTCTGCATAATGATAAAAGAAATTAATCTCTTTCCCTCCAATATATGGTGTTTCTTTATTTATTTTGAAATTATATTTATATTTATACAAGGTATAAACAATCATGCATTTAAAAATTCCTTAATGTATCTCAAAGAAGAAACATTTTTGCTACAACCCACAAACTATCCATATTTTCTTCATAATATCAAAATTTCAAACTTTCAATACTACCCTCAATATTTAGGAGTACAATGTTCAACACACAAAGAATAAGGCCTGCTCCTTCCACTTCTACCTTGAACAATATGAACTCATCTCTTTAAAACTTACAATATTACCCCTATATTTGAGAAAACACGCGACTTACACACTCATGGTCAAGGTCTTGCTCTCCACTCTACCGTAATGGCGTCATGGAGCCTCGTGGACTCTAGCCATACCCTCAAGCAAGAAATTTTTATTTTTTTAGCTCCAAAATGATGAATGGAGTCTTTTCAAAGATTTTACAATGGATATGAATAACATATCAAAAAAATTATGCATTTATACTCTCTACTTTCTAATTTCAACCATGATCCACACCATATGTCACTTTCTTACATCAAATAACAAAGGGGAAAAGAAGGTAGGGAGAAAGTTATCTTTTTTTTTGTCAGGAAATTACTCTCTCTATCCTTCTTCATCTCCAAGCCAAACCACCTTGATCACTCTCTATCATCTCCAAGAGTTCTCCAAAAGGAGAAGTGGGTAACACCCACTCATTCTTCCTCCCCAAAATATATAGGAGCTTCAAGTTCAAACCCTACCCTCTCTCCAAAACTCGCCACTCCTCATAATGAGAACTTTTCAAGAGTCAAATCATGTCCTTAGGGCCCTATTGCATACCCATTTTACCCCTACCACTATGGTATAGACCCTAGGGGGTTTATTTTTGCATCACAACCAAAGAAATTGACCAACAACCCTCTTTTAAAACCCATTTAAGGATCTATCCGAATTTCAACTTGGGTAAGGGGTTCCCAAGACCTAATCCCCCACTTACACCTCACATGAATCACAATTAAAGGCCCTCGCATGTCTTAAATAGATTAGCCATTTAAAAAAAAAACTCACAACCTTAGTCTTTCAATATATTAAACCCACTTTTTTTTAGGCCCCAAATGGGGTCAAATTTATATCCTCAAAAAGAAGTCATTTTATTTGATCTCGATGGCTCTCCCTTCTCATGCTAACACTGTTTCCTTCCTACACATTACCAACACAATCATAAGTATCAATTGTGTATCACATTAATCTGTTAGCTGAATATTCTAAGCTTTAGCTATATAATAACCCATTTAGAATTCCAATTTGTATTCCACGGTATAGAAGTGCATTTCACCTTCATGGCAGTGATAGTAAAACATAATGTCAAAATGATATGCAAGAATATTGCCAAAAGATCACCTTATTTATTATGCACAATATATTTAATCATCAATTCAAGAAAAATATACAACAAATTATGGTTGTATTAAGTACATACAAGTTGGGGTCTTACAAGGTTCAACATATAGAAATTGAAGTAGAAGTCAAGCCAGATTTAGATACTAGAGAAAACAAGGTTGAAGAACACATGGTTGATGTTAGGGAGGAGGCCCAAGTGCAAGCAATGGATGTTGGAGAGGGGTCAGGATTGCTTCCTACTACCATCATGGATGAGCATATGAATCCAGCTAAAGAGATGAAGAGAAAAAAATCTTCTATAAATTTAGTTCATTTACTTGAAATGCATATGAGTGTAGAATAGGGTAAAATTCAAGGTTAAGGTAATAAAGCATTAAAACTAAAACCCTATCAATCCCTAAACCAACAATGAAGTACAATCCAACATAAAAACATAAAACATAAAGCAATATTACCTATTCCATGGTTTATTCACCTCCATTGTCAATAAAATATGACAATAAATGGCCAAGATTGAGAGATGTAGCAATGAAATGGGGTTAGGGAAAAATTAGAGCAAAGATAAGAATAGGTTAAGCATGGACAGTTGAGATTAAATTATAAAATAATTCAATCAAGGGTGGAAACTAAATGAGACATGAAGAGATAAGAATGACAAGGATACAGAGGTTGGCACATAAAAAGAGGTTGTTGGAGAAAATTAAATAATTATTAAATTATTTAATCTAGGAGGGAAAGTGAATAATTAAATAGTTAAAACAATTATTTAATTATAGAGGAAGAGGAAAAGTTGAATTTTAAATTAAATAATAATTTAATTTAAAAAGTGGAAGAAAATGACAAATTAGTAAATAATTAAATAAATATAATTTAATTAATTAATCAAAAGGAAGCAATAAAAAGAAAGAAATGAATTAATCAAATAATTAAAATTATTTAATTATTTAGGGAAGAAAGGGAATTGACAAGAAAAAATAATGTTCATAGGCTTAGGACATTTTTCAATGTCTATATTTTGCCCCTCTTTGATACAATACAGTTATCACATTGTGTCAAAATGATGAAGGGGCATCTAGAAGCATTCAAAAAATTGAGGCAGTTGACAGTGAAGTGGTAGGGTACCAGATTATTGCATTTGATTGCTAGAGGTTGAGGAGCTAAAATTGGTGACTAGATACTGTTAGCATTAATGTCTTAAGGTTGTATATGTTGAGGATATTGAGAAAATTGTGATAAAATAAGTTGCAGGTTGACAGGAGATGTAGTGAAGTTAAGTTTATCCCACAGTGTGGCTAGCTCAATACGTTGATCATCAGAGGTTGTGGATTAAAGGGTTTGATGTTTCCAGATAGTGTGTTGTTGGTCCACATTGATCTTTGGTGCATGTGATTGGTGATTTTATTTTGTGAGTTCATATTTTCCATGTTCTTGGCCGACAAGGTGTTGTAGCATGTTGTGGATCTTCGAGGAATAAATTTTGAAGGTGTTTCGTGTTTGAGGATGTTGTTTTGGGTCCTTACTTTGTTGTGGCCGACATTGGTTGGTTCGCATTGTAAATTGTTTATTGTTTGAGGTCAACCTATTTGAGTTTGCATGTTATATTACTAGCCATTGTAATTGGGCTGACTTGTTAAGGGTTAGATGATTCACAGATGATATAAATATAAGAAAGGATTTGTTACAGGACGAAAGGGGAGATGGATCAATAAGGTGCTCGATGGTACGAAGTATGAAGCACGGTGATGAAGTATTTTGATCCAGAAGAACCACAGAGCAGAGAGAGTGTGGAGCAGGAAAAGGAGTCGATGGAAGATTGTTATTATTTGAGTTATTTGTAATCCCTGGGTTGTGGCCTAGAATCTGTTAAGCCTGAGAGGCATATGTAATGTGTTTTGAGATTATAATATGAAGAGGAATGAACTTTGAAGGCTGGGTTTTTCCCTATTAGGGTTTTCCTAGGATATATCTTGTGTCTGATGTTCATGAATGTCTTTTATCTTTTTGTGGATTAGCTGTTAATTTTCATTGTATATCTGTTGTGATCATGGAGTTAGTAATTTAGGCTGCAAGGTTGGACAGTCCTTAATTGGATCCTACTGCATCATATGGTATTAGAGTTGGTTGCAAGTCTGTTAGTTGGTTGTGGATCTGTTGGGAAGGAAGACAGTGTTGAAAGAAGTGTGAAACCCTAGAAATAATAAGTATCACCATAGAAGAAAGATCGAAGCAAGAAAGATTTGGGAAAGCATTTGAATTTAGTTGTTTATCTGATTTGTTTCAATGGGGAAGATTGGGAAGAGGATAAGGAAAATGAAACCCTAATATGTGAAAGGGATACCTTGGAGGAAGAATTGTGCGAGATCAAGAAGTGTAATTCAGAATTGATAGAGAGGGTGAAAGAACTAGGAGGAGACAAGTATGATGCTCTTGAAGAAGAACTGAAAAATGTAAGAAGGATAAATGAAGAACTAGAAGCAGAACTTGATATGTTTGAGGATGTTGAAAATAAATTTGCAAAAGGATTCAAGTTGTTTGTAAAGGTGGAAAAGAGGAACAAAGATATGGAGGAAAGTTTGAAAGAGCTTAACAAGGAGAACAGTTTGCAGAAGAAGGAAATATTTGGTTTGAAGGAACATGTTAATCAGTTGGAGCAATCACTTATAGCATGCCAGAAGGAAAACAGGCATCTTGGTGATAACAAAAGAATCAAAAAATAAGAAAAAAGAATAAAAATAGTAGAGAAGAAAAATCATCCTCTAGTGAAAACCACTTCGGTGGCGCATTGGGCAAGTACCTTGGTGAAAACCTAGAAAATAGGCACCTTGTGTAAATAAGCACTTTCCATCCACTAGGATCTCCACGACTCGTTTTGCATCATCTATCCATTACACTTCCATCATCCATTGCATTCCATATCTACATCCATCACCCATCTACATCTGCATCATAGCTTGATCCTGTGTTCATGTCATGATCCCTCCTGGTACTACTCGGCCCATTCTCAAGGTCAATTTGTCCTACCTATATCGGAGTAGTCTATTGCATCATGTTGGGGGCATGTTCTCATCGGATCGGATTCATGTATATTCTTGAGGTCTTCCTAAAATCAGAAAAGTCCAAAAACATCAAAAAATCAAAAAACATTTGGAAAATAAAAAAATCCAAAAACATTTAAAACATATTAAAATCCAAAAACAGGTCAAAAAGTTAGTCAAAAATTCAAAAAATAGAGTCATCTTGTCGAACTACGTCGTCTCTGAGCTTTGAACGTAGGAAAGGTTGATCTTTGATCATCCCTCGAGACACTTATGTTAGTCCTTTAGGAGTCTGTCATAATAAACTGGCAATCCATTTGTTCATATCTCATCAATAATCGAGTTTGTGTTAGTAGAATTACGTGGTCTCTGCGTGTATAACATAGGCAAGGATAATATGTTGATCAGCCCCCGAGGCCCCTAGGATAGGTCTTTAGGTTAGTCTCTTCGTCAAAATCTCAAAAAACACCAAAACATTGGAAAATTCAAAAATTAAAACATTCGTAAAACACCTTGAAAATACCAAAAATAGCCTCAAAACATTTTCAAAAATATCAAAAACATTCAAATATTTGAAAAAATTCATCCATCCCCATCTCACTTTCACCCGCAATAAACACTCACTCATAGCCTTTGGTGAAACAATTGGAAACAAATCTAGCAGTTCAAAAGTGAAAACTCAATCATCAAAGTCTCAATTCTAGGTCAGTAGGTAAACAAGTTGGTCAACTCTTGGTATTAATAGCCTATCATCCAATTAATCCCAAAATCATTTGATAACATCATGTCCTAGGATGCATCCTTCCTACAATAGACATCAACATTAGGCATCACTGTAGTTTAGTCTTGGCTAGCGGTATTGAAGAACATTAGCTTGTTTGTTTACTTTATCTTTGTCTTTTGACTTATCTTATTGCTCTCATTTCGATGACCTCTCGATGATGTCCAAACAAAAGGATTTAGAGAGAAAGGAATGGGGCAATGATCATTTTTTTTTATATGTTGTGTTTGTTGGATATTCTTGTAATATAACATTGGTCATGTGTGCTTTGTTTGGGTGTAGGGAGGATGTTTTAGGTGTCTTGTTGACCACATAGGAAGGATTTCCTTTCTATGTTTTGGTCTGAGATATTTGGAATATCTAAACTGCATTTTGAATGAGGTTCTATATGTCAGGTGTGAACAGGAGTACTCCTATCTGATTGTCGAGTCAAATTCCATCACACTAGGTGCAACGCCATCCTAGTTCTTTATACCTTAATGCATCGTGCCTATGTGTGTTATCAAACATAAGTTAAATATCCCTTTTAAAGTGCAAATTCCTGGTAAGCAAATCATCATCATCATCATCATCATATCATCATCATCATTGTTATTGTCATCATCTCTAATAAAGTTGACTTGTTGGATTCTCTTATTTCTTCTTGCTTCCCTCTGCGCCAACATGGTACCATGACAGTTAATCAAAATCATCACTAATGC
Source organism: Sequoia sempervirens (assembly GCA_007258455.2). Lineage (NCBI taxonomy): Eukaryota > Viridiplantae > Streptophyta > Pinopsida > Cupressales > Cupressaceae > Sequoia > Sequoia sempervirens. Next base: position 785,421,456 of record VDFB02281492.1, read on the forward strand.
ATCCATCTTTCATCCAAAAACCATCAGCATAATTCATATCATACCATGACATATCATATAGGAAACACTAATCATCTCACAGGCATTGCATTTCATCATTAAATAATATAGATTGGTTATTCTAAGCATCTCACGAACCATACATTTGCATCCATTACATAATCATATAACATCACATATACAACATCATATCATTTGCATCATTATATAATTCATTATCAAATAGGTATCATCATAAAAGCATCATCACATCATACCATGTGCATCATCATGTCATCCATAAGTGCATCATTGCATCATATATGAGAAAGATATTGAAAAAGAAAAATAATGTGTCATTGCATCGCATACATTTTATCATCATCATCCATTAGGTGCATAATATAGATCTCTTAGTCTAAGAATTTTTAAACCATTTGCACCATCCATACATCATCATAAAAAGTGCATAGAAAGATACTGAAAAAGAAATGCATCCATCCATAAACATCTACATAATCACTGCATCACATCATCATATAGAAACATACATCACATTGCATCACATAGAATAAAAAGCATACATGCATCACATAAGATAGAGTCATATCATCGCATATAGTAAATTAAATACATCCATCCATCATGCATAAATAAGATAGAACACATCATCAAACATCGAATCGAACCATATCATCTCATATATCATCAAAATAATAATATAACTGTCATGGTACATGAATTAGGATCAAGTGCGTATATCAGTCAATGTAATACAATTGCCCATGGGGCTATCAAAAACGGAGCCCATGGATCTCAAAAAGAATGTTGTCTCTGATAAAAAAAATGAGGCTATCCCTAATGGCTGCTCCCCTCACCCGACGGATCTTGCCTCTGCCTTGTCTGTTGGGAGAACTCTAGTGCCCAGGCTGCTCAAGGCACTGCCTAATGGTAATCTACCCTATAATATTATGCCTCATGTACCGCCTCATGGTACATCCTTGTTGGGATGGTCCTACCCTATGTGGCCTCTAGCTACTGATGACAGCCAGTCTCCTATGCCAACTGAAGCTCTATGGCTTGCCGCTATTGGACGGCTTGATCCCGTTCGGCCCTCACCTGATCCCTCTCAATTGTCAAGGTGGTAACCTATGCCTATAACTATTGGATCAAACCATCTCTTTGGTCTAGCTAGGGAGGTGGCGATGGTGGTGGTTGTTGTTGGTGATCCCTCAGGGCATCTCTCTACTGGTCCCCTTCTCTCTGCCTATCCCCATCTCTCTGCTAATCTCCAAGCACTGCGTCTCTCTGTCCCATCTGATCTAGAGGTGGTCCACCTCCTCCTCTACCTCCACTATCTTCATTGTCTATGTCCCCATCTCCTATACCTCCTCACCCCCACCCCACTGATCGGCATTGGGGTCTCTGTCATGGCAATAATAAACCTGGCACTGTCAATCTGATCAGCAAACGAAACCAATCTCGATAGGCATGTGTCAACCCTAGCTCCATTGGCCCCTGATTGTATGGCCATGGCTTGGCCACTAGCTATCTGAAAGAGTCAACTACCTCAAACAGAGGGATCGTGCAACCCCATCTGGTCTCCCTTGTAGTATGCACAAATATCACTGCGTATTGGTCATTAGGTCGGTCTTGTGCATCTCTAAATTGTCTAGCAACCCGATCTGACATATAACACTCTATCATCATATGCTCTTTGCCCTACATCAATCGGTTTTGTCTGGCAAAGAAGAGCTGATGTACGTCATCGTACTAGGCGGGCATGTCGAGCCAAGGCCTCCAAGTAAAAACGGTCATCTCATTGATGACCTTCCGCTAGTAACAGATGTCGGTTGCCCCTGTATGTTTAAAATTTAGTCCACCCCTATATCTCCAGACGACTGGGTCATATGGCTCCATGTCAACCGGTGTGACTCGTGGGCAAAGCACTGCAATATGCTCCTAGGCCAGATGTGCAGTAGAGTGACTCTTGCTCTGATAGACCTGCTATCACAATATGTAAACTTGTGTAAATCATGGTAGAGGGAGGCCAACATCACTGGCCCCCATGCAAAGCACTCTCTCTGGCAGAGCATCTGCTCCCAGGCAAGACCTCATCCTGGGCTGAAATATCAGTTGCGCCGATCTGGTGCCACGAGCCCTGAGATGATGGTAGCTACAATCAATCTGAAAGTTAGCACAAAATTCTTGTACCGCTCTAACTCGATTTGTCCCTCAGCAAAGATAATCTCATCAAGGCCCATAACATCATAGCAGGCATCTGTCCTGGCATCCACGTAATAGATGACCCACTCTTCGAGGATCGACAAACGAAGAATACGCCACACATTCTCCAAGGTCACTGTCGCCTCGCCTGTAGGGAAGTGAAACAACGACGTCTCATTGTGCCATCTCTCTGCCAATGCTGTCATCATCCCTAAGTGTGTCTTGATGGTTGGGGCATATGTGACATACCAAAGCCCAATTGCTCCCAGGTGCTCCTGTAGCAACTCATGCAAACCAGGATTCTGAGTCAATCTGCTCATAATCAAGCATCTATTCTCTCGTGAATGGACCGGCTCCATGTCCTCCTACATCAGTAAAGTCACCACGTCAAGTTTCATAAAAAAATCAAGGTCATGTTTGGAGTTTTCCTGATCGAAATAGCAAATGCATCACTGTTTGCAAATGCGTCACTATTTGAAAGTTCCAAACTGCACTGTTGGTACCCTCTAAATTCTAAACTCCACCGCTATAGTGCACTTTGATCGCGTTTCATTTTGGCCCCTAAACCTAAATTGCAAACTGGACTATCATGACGCTATTCACACATGCGGTGCACTTTGAAAAATAAACCCTAATTGCTAAACTACACTGTTGCGGCACCAGACTCAATAGCGACACACTTTAAGGTTGCATGACACCGATTCAAGGCTTTCAGCGGTGCCAAACAACACTACTTGACTTGTTTGACCTTTGGACCCTAATTAATGTGCATGAAAAACGAAAAACAAGTCAGGTAAGGGTCACATACCGGTGGCCCTATGCCTGGAAGTCGCTGGTACACTCGCACGCACTCGAAAAATGTGTCATGGAAGCACGCATTGCGCCATCTCAAATAGTGATCAGAGCTCAAAAGTGAAGAATCTCTAAAGGCGGAATGTGAAAATGAATTGGAAGTGGCCCCTCGAGGCCTATTTAAGCTTGAAATTTAGGGTTTTTTGACCTTGTTTAGCCGTCCAACTAGGGTTTTGGACCCACAGTCCCGTTTTTGCCTAACTGGAGGCTGTTTTGCATCGTTTTTTCATGTTTTTGCACGTTTTTTGGCATCCTAGACCCTTTCTGGACCCGTTGGGCACCTTGTCCTCTTTTTTCATGAGATCACCCAAAAATCAAAATTTTCGTCTGATCTCTCGAGGGGGCAGTATATCAACATGTTTCTTCTCGCCAAGGCGGCAATGAGGCATTTAAAAAAAAAAAAATTAATTAATTTTGATCTCGGCATGTTCATTCTTTGAACCAACGTAGTAGGTACATTGCTTCAAAGAGGGGCAAAATGTAGACACATAAATTATCCTGATTGATAACGCATACTCGATTTTGACTTACTAACACCAGTTCTTCTTTAATCATCCTCTTTACTAATTATTTAATTAAATAATCCTTATTTGATTAAATTCATCGAATTTCTCTTTTAATTAAATAAATCAATCTTTATTTAATGAAATCCCAATTCTCCTCTTTTGATTAAATAAATTAACTTTATTTGATTAAATCATAATATTTCCTCTTTTGATTAAATAAATCGATCTTTATTTTAATCAAATCATATTTCCCCTTTTTAATTGAATAAACCACTCTTTATTTAATTAAATCATCATATTCTCCTCTTTAATTAAATAAATCAATTTTATTTAATTAATCAAACTTAAAGTCATCTCTTTAATTAAATAAATCAATTTTATTTAATTAATCTTCTAAAGTTCTCCATTTAATTGAATAGATCAAATTTATTTAATTAAATCACTAATATTCATTATTCCTCTCATTTTGATTTATTTAAATCCTAAAATCTAAGTCAAAAGTCAAAATCAGCTAATCTTCATCTTAATTAATCAAATCCTAATTAATGTTAATCTTAATCCATCAAATTCTCTAGCTTTTGCAACTTGCTCATGAAAATCATTTTTATTGATTTATTAAATCTCTATTTACTTTCAAAAAGGAATCAAAGAGGGAATATTCTTCAAATTCAAAAAACCCCTCCAAAAGGGTTTGTACATCCAATAAGGCATTAAAAACCTCTTACATGTCCTTTGCCTTGAGCCAAGTGGCATTAACTTCATTTTCTTCTCCCTCCAACTTGTCATTTCATCAATTTTGAAATTCCACCTAATTGCATTTAGTTGCACAATGACCAAAATGTGCTCCACCTTTGTCCACTCACATGTTGACAAGTGGCTTTATGTTATTGGTTGGTCTTTTATCCCACATTCATCCATTTTTCCTCATCCTCCATTATTCTCATCTATAAATAAGAGGCTCTCATTTGGATTTTGGATCCACAACTTTATGCAAAGTCATTATCTTGAGATTTTGAATTTTTTCATCCATTGTTCATCCATTTTCTTAGTTTTTTTCAAGTTTCATAGCTAGGTCATGTAGGAATTTCACCAAAGAGCATCAAATCTTCACCAATCATCATTCAAGCTTGCAAGGAATTGGGAAAGGGCCATTTTCCACATCAAAATGGCACTAATTCCCTCATGGGATTGTGAGTTCGATCATTTAAATAGGATTTAATAGCTTTTTCATTGTGTTCATATTATTTCTTGTTTTCATGTTTCAAATGAATTTCATGGGGAATGATGTTTCTAACTTGCATTTGGGACTAATATTGTGTTTGTTCTTTGTGTTTGTGCAGGTCTAGGATCACCATTCACAACACTAATTTCTATCATCTGTAATTCATAATGTTGATATATATAGAAAATTACAAAACAAATAAAATAAAATAAATATATATATATATATCTATTAAAAAGTAACACGTATGAAGGACAAAATTAAAGGATATGAAAAATATATTTAGACACATGTAGAATCCCATAAACTTGCTATTTTGTATCTTTTTTGAATACATTAATCACACCATATATTAACTAAAATATAAACTACGTCTCATTGACTATATAGGCATAACTACATCTTAATTGAACTCCATAAATTAAACTGAAAGAATTTCACTTTAACTTCATATCTGATTTTGAAATTGAAAATAACTTTTAAATTGACTAAATTGATCATTGATTTGATTATTTATAGAGTAATTCCCAATAAGGAAATACACTAAAATAAAAAATAGCATTCTTTAATGGTTTTAATTCAATTGATTTAAAAAATATTTATAACTTCGGATCTAAAATAAAATAAAAAAGAATTAAATAAAAAATTTAAAACTATGATGGAAATCTTATCATGGCTCGACTCTAGAGTTACAAATATTTATTGTTCATGTTCTAAGTCAAGTATGCAATGCATATAGATGTTAACTCATTGTTTGAGCACTATATCCAAAGAAGAACAGATTAGGTACTCAAGAGAACTTGTTTTTGCCGAAACAACAAAAACTTTAGAAACTTTCAATGCAAATGCAATTGGCAGACGTAAAGTCATATTCTACAACCATTTCGAGCATCGTCTTTTCCTGTGCCAAAATGAGAGTGTTAGAACAAGGAGTGCACATCCATCAAAGGCATAAAGGATGCGAAAGCCCAAATAAACATGCATGCAAAACACAGACGCATAGACAAGGCACATGAACCATTTGAAAGCATACAGATTTAATTTTTGTGCTCTTCAAGATACACAATAATGCTCATATTGGGGGAATTGGGGGACAGTTTGTGGCTCATGCTATGAAATAATAAAGGCTTTGATGTTAAAGTATTTGAGAAGGATTTGAGCGTTGTGAGAGGAGAGGGTGAGTACCAATGCTGAATTCAAATCCAAAGCAATGCCTTGGTTGTTGTCAATGCAATTGATGTCAATGTTGTAGATAATGTTTGGCCAAGTTGTTATCTCAAAACATTTTCAATTTCAAGCAAAACTTGTCAACCGAAGGAATAGAGACCGGAATGATAGAGAAGCCTAAACCCATGTTCAAAAAATTTAAGGCTTGGGATACAATCTGGATGTCAAAAATTTTACTGACCAATTCATTTCCGCAATCCCTAATCATATTTGAGGAAAATATATTAGTTGTTGGAGTGCGAGAAGACTCCTTCATGATAATCTATTTTGACATAATGGGTGATCAGGATAGGGACAATATGGTTCACGCGGGTGACAATAACAACTTTAAAACTAAAAATAATACTAAAAATAATAACTTTAAAATCAAAGCAAAATAGTAAAAAAGCTTCAGCAAGGCCGTCAAAATAAATGCAGAGAATAAAAATGTACTCAGGTTTTTCAATTCTTATGTGACTATAGGAAGCCTCTTGGCTTAACTAGCATATATATATTATTTATTAATAATATTTATAAAAAATGCCAAGAGATATCCTTTTGGAGGCGTCTATTTTTAGTTAGATTTATTAATAAAAGTGCAATAGACACCTTGAGAAGGATATCTCTTGGCATTTTTATAAATGTTATTCATAAATAATATATATATATGCTAGTTGGCATAGTCGTTACAAAAATTTATGAAGGAAATAGGTTGGAATGGGACATGATGACACCAAAAAACATTATAATTTATTATTCAAAAACTAATTTATTATTTATATTGATACACACATCTTATTTAAGATGAAATGAGGTTTTTAGATGAGTTATGTATGCTTGTGCAGTGAGACGAGGACGTTTATGCCAACATTCTACTTCATTCTCATTGTCTGCACCATAGGCTTCTAATTGTGAAGTGAGACGAGGATGTTTATGTCGATGTTCTACTCCATCCTCATAATCTGCATCATACGCTTGGTCAAGCTTATCATGAACTCTCCTTGCTTGGAATCACACTTTAAAGAGAAAATAATACAACAAACCTTGTCTAAGCATCTCATCAAATTGCAAGTTACCGATATTCTGAAGAGCATGTAATAAAGCAAAATAAAATCTGGTGTTTTCTACAACATCATTATGACTTTTATATGTATTAGCAATATTTTTGGCATCACCTATACAACAAACATTTGATCAATATTGTAATTTTTTGTTTAAAAGAAAAAAAAATGAGATGTACAATAATTATATTTACTTACAACTCTTTCCAACTAAACATGAATAGTTTTGCATGGAATCCATTATTATGTAGCCTCCCAATGTTTCCAATGTAAATACTTGCAATGTCTTTAGCACCCAAAAAATTACCTTATCTATGTCTTCTAAATAAAGGATGAAGTTGATTGAAGAATGCCTCGGTGAAGAAGAATCCAGAATGTTTGTTGAAGAAATCACACATTCTTTTTATTGCATACCTCCTAATATAAGGCTTCGGAGATCTATGGGAATGTTGGGTTGTTGGTGTGTACGTGAAAGATTGAAAATTGAGCACTAATACTATACTGAAAATAGTTTAACAGAGGCTTGAAAACTGAACAACAAACTGAAAAAGATTAACACTACAATATTATTCAACTACTAAAACTGAAAAACTGCAGCGTTGAAAATATTTTTTTGTATATTCAAAACTGTGTATAATCAGCTACAGTATGACTCTATATAAAGAGTTTCAAAGCAGCACATCAAAGCTGCGATCCAAAAAAAACTTAAAAAATAAAGCATGTTTTTATGATGCAAGCTAAACAAAGCTAAATTAAGGAAACTATCACAGTATACAAACTACATCATTAGAATGTTTTAAAAGCTAAAACTAAAAACATAAACTAAAATAAGGAAATTTTTGCACTATGCAAAGTGCTTTAAAATCAAATTTAAACTAAAAAGCATTGACTCATTCATATCTTCATATCTTGTATGTTACAATCTCGTCCATTTTCATCTTGACTGCCAACTATGCACGTCAAAATAAATGCAAGGAATAAAAATGTACTCTGGTTTTTCAATCCTTATGTGATTGTAGAAAGCCTCTCGACTTAATTAATAAATACGATCAAAGGCATATTCTATGTCATACAATAAAGGGGAGTGTCTCCACATATTTAGAATAAATATTACTTACCTCTACTCAATATTTTGAATATTACAATTGTTATAAATACTTTTTAAAATTTTGAGTTATTTATTTAATAACTATGAATGCACAAATTTTAATTTTTACTTAAAAATTATTTTATTTTAGTTATATTATTTACTTAGAGTTATTTTATTTTGTATGTAATTTTGGATAATTATTTGTTATTTTTCAAATAGTTTAATGTGTAGATATTAATATATTTTTTAAAATTAATTTATTTATAAATAATGTGATAAGAATTTGTCATTATCATAGTGGATGTATATTTTAAAACATAATCGACATATATTTAAAAATCTAAAACTATTAAATAATTTTAACCAAAAACAATAATTGAAAAGTAACTTTTAAATAACTCCTCTTTGAAAATAAAATAAAATAATTCTTAAATTGTACTAAAGATAAGCGAGGATGAATTCAACAATTTTAGTAAGGTTGGCAAGGTACGAGCAAAGGCAAGGAAAAAGGATGGACCTAGTTCAACGAAGATAGCCTCAAAGACTTTTTTGTTAAGCAATTCAAGGAGTTGGAGATTGAAAAGGAGACTAAGGAGGGTAGAAAGTCTACAAAACAATTGTCTATTAGTAATGTTCATTTGGAGATCTTGAAAGATATCTCCTATATCCAAATTCTAGATAATTTTCTCAACTCAAAGGTGGAGAAGCTAAAAAAGAATGTGGCAATTGAAAAATTTGTTGGTATTTGGTTGTCCATGCAGAGGATCAAAACATGGATAAGTTAAAAATGGATGGGTCTTTCCCCAAAAGTTAGCTTTATGGTTTTAGGGTTTTTTCAAATATTAGTCAAAATTTGAGTGGGACAATGTGCTTAAGGGTGGTCCTTGGTTCATGGGTAATGGCTATCTATATATTCATCCTTGGATGTCAAGGTTTGATCTGCATATGGAGATGATTCAAGATGTGTCTCTTTGGACCAAATTGTACAAGTTACCACAAGAATTATGGTCAGATGAGATTTTTTGGTTAATTGGCAACTCCCTAGGTGAATATGTTTATTGTTCCAATGCCTCGGGGGGTAGACAATTGGAAACTTAAGTAAGAATCTATGTTAGAATGAATTTAAGTAAACCAATCAAGCACACCATTAAGTTATCCTCAATTTTGGGTGATTCAAATCAGGAGTTAGACTATGAATGTCTCCTTTTAGGTGCTTGCAATGCTAGAAGCTTGATCATTTTGCAAGTGTGATTTTATGGGTGTTAAGGTGGGGCATCAAGGGCATCAGAAGGAGGTGAAAAGTAGTTCCCCTCTCTTTAAGAGGTTTCCCCTTCAACAAAAGAGAAATATTTGTCACCCACTAGGTAAGTGCAGGATCATGATGGGCCAAACAGTGGCAATAGGAAAAACGTGTTTTTACTTAGCCAAAATCACGAAACAAAAATTTGACGATTTGTATAGGTCGGATAAAATTTGATTAGATATATGTTTCCCATAAGTATTTTCGTCAATTTTGAGTTTTTAAAATGGATATTCGTTTTGCAAGAAAAACGGGTATTTGTTTTGAAAAGAAAAATGGATATCTATTTTAAAAAGAAAAACAAATTATCTATTTCCTACAAGTATTTTAATCAATTTTATGTTTTCAAAACGGATATCCATTTTGAAAAGCCAAAAAAAGCACACTTTAGAAAAATGGACATAACTTTTGTGTTACTTATCAAAATTTTGATAGACTATGCACCAAAAATTAATTATAATCATTTAAAGTTTCTCCATTTTTTAAATTTTAAATGCTCATAACTCTTCAATACAAAGTTTTTTTTCATGATTTTTTGTAATAATCATCCCAAAAGACTTGAAACAATAAAGAAGTAATAAATAATGAAACATTTAGATTTTTGTACTAAGAAGAGTAAAAAAATTGCATAAATAATCATAGAAGGCCTCCTTGTTATCTTTGACCCTATGCACCCCTTTGCACAAGTTGACCCAAGAGAACATCTCTCTCTCTCTCTCTCTCTCTCTCTCTCTCTCTCTCTCTCTCTCTCTCTCTCTCTCTCTCTCCCCCTCCCCCCCTTCCCTCCCTCCCTCTCTACCTCTCTATCTCCCTCTCTCTCTAAATTATTCATGGTTTTAGGGTTTAGAGATTAACTATTTTTTTAGGTTTTAGGGTTTAGCAAATAGTGTTTAGGGTTTAAGATGGAGGATTCATATTTGAGGATTTAGAGATTAAATTATTTTCTTAAGGTTGTAGTGTTAAAAATTATTAATGTTAGATTTTATGGTTTAAGGTTTAGTGTTTGAGATTGAAAGAGAGGGAGGGAGAAGTAGCAAGAGATAGGTAGAGAGAGAGAGGGAGAGGGGAGATATAGAATAGATATGGAAGGAGGAGGGAGAGTTAGGGAGAGAAGGAGAGTTAGAGAGAGAGAGAGAGAGTTAGGGAGAGAGAGAGAGAGAGAGAAGCAAGGATAGGTAGAGAGGGGAGAGAGAGGTGAGATAGGAAGGGAGGGAGGAAGAGGTATGTAAAGAGAGGGAGAGTTAGGGAGGGAGGGAGGGTCGATGGGAGAGGTAGGTAGAGATAGATAGAGAGTAGATAGGGAAGGAGGGATTGAGAGAGAGAGGGGGGATAGAGAAGGAAATGGGAGAGAGTGAGGAAGGGTGAGGTAGAGAGTGGAGAGAGAGAGATGGAGAGGGAGGTAGGAAGAGGTAGGTAGAGAGAGGGAGAGATAAGGAGGGTGGGTAGAAGAGGTAGGTAGAGAGAGATGGAGAGGGGAGATAGAGAGATGGGGGAGAGGGAGAGGGAGAGTGAGGGAGTTGTAGAGAGGGGAGAGAGAAGTGAGATAAAGATAAGTAGAGGAGGGAGGGAGGGAGAGGTATGTATAGAGAGAGGTAGGGAGCAAGGAAGGGAGGGAGACATAGGTAGATAGAGGGAGAGGGGATATAGAGAATAGAGAGAGAGGGATGGAAGGAGGGAGGGAGGGAAGTAGAGAGAAAGGAAGGTTGAGGTAGCTAGATAGATAGGGAGAGACTAGATAAAAGTAGAGAGGGGATGTGAGAGACAGAAAAAAAAATAGATAGAGACAAAGACATAGGCAAACAGAGAAGTGGAGAGAGAGGGGGGGAGGGAGAGGTAGGTAGAGAGAGGGAGAGGGGAGATAGAGAAAGTAGAGATAGAGGGAGATGGTGGATAGATAGAAGTAGAGAGGGGGTGAGGGAGAGAGAGAGAGGAGGGATGAGAGAGAGAGAGTTAGAGATCTCGAGGGAGATGGTAGATAGAGAGAAGTAGAGAGGGGATGAGGGAGGGAGGGAGAGGTAGAGAGAGGGATAGTGAGAGAGAAGGTGGTAGGGAGAGAGAGAGAGAGGGGGGTCTTGAGCTTAGGGGAGAAAGAGAGAGCGGGATAGAGAAAGGTAGAGAAAGGGATGGAAATAGGGAGAGAGAAAGAGAGAGAGAGAGATCTAGAGATTGAGGGAGATAAAGAGAGTAAGATACAAAGAGAGAGCAAGATGATAGGAGGTTGTTGAATACTAAAATTTGAATAAGTATGAAAAATTATAAGATCTTCCAAAACCTATAATATAACTCCTAGAGATTTGAAACCATTCTCGAACATCCTAAAACTATATACATGAAATATAACTTAAAGTATAAGAAAATAAATTTCCATAAATAAATGTTTATTTTATGTATATAGTCTGAGGTAGAGATAGATAGGACGAAGAGAGAGAGAGAGAGAGAGAGAGAGAGAGATTTTAGCCTCTTGTAAACACGTTATAACGTGCTCACATGTTATGTCTTTTATGTGACCAACCACTTTTTCCCCCCCCATCTTTCTGCACTTACCCTTTACCTCATCAAATTTTAAACTTTTCATACTCATTTAATTGGCATGCATCAATCATGCATCAAGTATCTCTATCATGTTAGTCTTGGTTGCAAGTTTCTCTTTTGTATTAGTCTTGGTCACAAGTATCTCATTTATTTTCAATCATCCAATCACTCATCAAATTGAAGTCTCTAATTTTTCATTATTTTTTATAAAATAATCAAGGAAAAGGGGCATTGACCCCTAAGTTCAAGACAACAACATAAACAAAACCCAACAAAAAGGTACAAAAGCCGTCAAAAGATCAAAAAGTCACATAGACCTACTAGAAACATAATAGCAAAAAAAAAAATTCAAAGCAGAGAAACAACCATACAAGGATAACTTTAAGAACCCCCCCTCAGAAAAGGTGTAAAAACCTAGCGAATCTTGTATACTTCTTGAAAAATTATTAAATTTATTAGTGATTTTTTCTTTTTTCGAGAAAAAATAACAAATTCAATTGGTGAATCTTTTGTAATTGGTAGAAGTTTGTAGAAAATCTTGGTGAGTTATAATTTTTTTGAAACCAATAAAATATTTTCATTGGCGATTAAAACCTATTTTCAAACTAATAAAATATTATCATTGGCGAATTAAATTTGTTTTCAAACCAAAAAATATATTTTTGTTGGCGAATTAAACCTATTTTCAAACCAAAAAATGTATTTTTGTTGGTGAAAAAAACCTGCATTCAAACCAATAAAATATTTTCATTAGTGAATTAAACCTATTTTCAAACCAATAAAATATTTTCATTGGCGAACTAAACCTATTTTCAAACCAATAAATTTTTTTTGTTGGTTTGTTAAATTGGTATGCCAATAAAAATCATAGCATGGGTGGCGAAAATATAAAATGCTATATATTGTTCTATTCCAGGAAAAAAATTTCACACACCCAAATGCCTATATAAAGTCTCCAGAATGCTAACAAGTGTCAACATATTATAAGTTTTTATCAGAAGTGAGCCACTGAGCAAAGTACTATGTCTGAAGCCAAATGTCAGTGCAACTTAACGACTAGTAACTAGGAGTTAAGTTATATTATTTAATAAGTTAATATAACATCAATATACTCAAATAATTCAATCGTTCAATGGATGTTCGATGGACAGTTTTGGTTGCATTCCAGAAGGAAATTTTTGAAGTGCTAGACTTGTGAATTCAAACCTCTAGAATAACCCTAGAACCGTTAGATTTGTAAATATCAATGGTTGACATTTTATTTAAGTATGTTATTACTTATTAAATCACTTAAGCAAAATAATATTGTCACATTAACATGGTGACTTGTGGTGAATTAAATTATCAAGTGTTGAGTATAGATGTCTTCATTCTATATATACTTCAGCAACTTTATGTTCTTCATATCATTTATAACATATTTACTTTCTCAATTCTCTCTTCTATAAACCGTTAAGCCCTCTTCAACCCTTGTGTTATTGTTACATTTTGCTATTGCCTGGTTATCTAGGTTGCCTTTTGCTTAAGTTATGTTGTTATTTCACAGCCCTGTGTGTTTACCGGCCCCACATACACTATTACTTGATATGTCTGATCGTTGTGGAATTTTATTTTATAATTCCTTCCCCATCCTTTTTCCCTAGGTGCTCACATTGAAAAGCGAATTCTACACATGTGGTATTATGGTCATCTAAGTTTCTCATATAAAAGTGCTCCCTACCTCTTTCTGTGCTTTAGCATTAGGATTTTTCATCAAGAGAAAAAGGCTTGCAGAAGGTGTACAAGTGTCACAAGTAGGGACTAATTCTAGGGCATGAGAGAACTTCTAGAGAGTGTTGTGTATAGGCTTCTTAGAATGTTGGCACATGGTAGAAGATTAAAAGATTCTACCTTGAGTCTAAGGGCCCATAGTGGCATGTCCTTTTCTTGGTTGTGGAACCGTGGAAGGACACTATGTGATGATATTCTCATGTGGGAGAATCCTATTGGAGAGAGGGGATGATTGTGTCCTTTTCAAGAAAATCAAGGCTTTACTCATCATTGAGGTTTGTAATTCCCTTCCAGATGTACGACCCACATTTAAAATTGATAAACGGGTAAATGAATGAATTGCCCTCATGCGAACAAGAAGTAATAGCAGATGTGACGGATGATGGCTCATCTTTTAAATTAATTTCTTTCATAAATTTTCAGTTCAATGCAGCTGGTTATCTCATTTATTTGGTCTGGTATAGTAGAAAAATCTACAAAGGTGCACTTGTTCCAGCTCTGAATAATTAATAAACAGGTACCACCTTTCTTGGAAAAATTCACCATTGTTAAAGTCTTGAAGTTCATAATCAAGTGTAAAATTTGTCACGTAATATTGTAAAGTCCCAACAAGATAGTGTAGAGATCCGTTTTAAAATCATTATGGAATTATGAGTCGGTCAAGTACCCAACTCTCTACATCTAAAAGATCCTTTGAGGAGGATATTATGGGCTAGTTGTCAGGTTCTTCAAAACAACATGTGCATTCCCTCAACCCTAATGTAGTAGGTGGGATGGTAGACAAGGCCAAAAATTGCAGAGATGTTGAGTTGAAGAACTAGGATGACACAATCACTTGGTGGGAATTATTCCTACACTCATATGGAAAAAGAAACTATAATGCCCCTATCTCTAATGCATGGACCTATGATTTGGGGAAGCTAGTTGTCCCTAATGTCTTCATAAATGTGGAACTTATTAGACACCTTGCTTTTGGATATGATGAAAATATCAGAGTAATTAGGGCATTGGATGGAAGTGTCCTAATAGATATAACTAGAGAGTTTTTTGCTGAAGTTTTTGGACTCCATGTGGCTCCAAGTAAGGTTATAAGCATTAGCTCTTTAAAAAAAATATACCAACAAGATAGAAGTAGCTTTAGGCTGCAATAGCTCCCTAGATTTGAACAAAAGGGCTACACAGGAAAGTCATTGAGAATCCCTAATAACAATCTAAGCCTTTTGATGTCAAGTCTTTTGAAGACTATTTCAGAAGAACATATTGGGCATTATTCCAAGTATTAGTGGAAGATGCACACTCAAAAATGCAGATACCTCTTATGTATATGGTTGTTGACATACAACATCCTTTCATCTATAATGACTTTGACTATGCTAGCTTTATAGTTGAGGCTATTCACAATCAGCATTAAGAGAAATGGTAAGGAGGTGAGTTTCAGGTGGTATTCTCTCTTATGTCATATGCTTTTGTACAAGAGGAAAGGTCATTGGAGCAGATCTTTACAACTGAGCGTGAAAGATAAAGAGGGAAACGATCTCCTAGTGTAGTGTTAGACCCATATTTGGGACAAACATTATAGTGAGTACAACTATGGTTTTTTTGTGAACTATTTTGTAAGGGAGGTATTGTCAAGTTTGGGTCTACCTAGAATCATATTGCACAAGGAATTTTTTTATTTCCTTAGGCCTTAAGATAGGAGGCTAGAGTTAGGAGTACGACACAATTGGGGAGACTATTACCTCTATGACAACTCAGTTGTTATTAGAATATATGGGTGCTCTAAATCCCCCATGTGTTGCCCAAGTATGTGCCATCTATATTGGAATTCATGGAAATTATATGGAAATTGAATAAGGTTGATCTATTTCATTTAAGGAAACAAAAGAATGTTACACCCTTAATATTAGTGTACATCGGGTTATGAATAGTCAACTTGTGGCAATATTAATTCCTAATTAAGTCATGTTATCATTATTATATTTTTATTTTGTTGTTTAGGTCATCTTAGGGCTTATAGAGGGTTATCTAAGTCAGCTTGGGTGATATCCTAGGCATAAATATGTATATATAAGAGGTTGTGAGTCTTATTCGATCATCATATTGTGAATTGTGTTCTCATTGGAGATATTTCGAGGTTTTCCCCATCAAAGTATTCTTATTCTCAATTATTATCAAGTATTTACAGCATATTTCATATCGCCTTCTTCTATTGTGCAAGTTATTTCATTACAAGTGGTATCAGAGCATGATCTTGGCACCATAGAGGCAAGGTTTCTTCTTAGTACTGGAGCCAATTTTGGGGAGAGCATATCTTCCATATTTTGGAAAAAAAAAATCTTATTTGTAAAGGGTTTTTGAAGACCATATTAAAGAAGCTATAGTCCATATTTTAGAGGAATTGGAGCAAAATTTAGTGAATTATTCCAGAATTAGGGTTTCTAAACAATTTATTTAGAAGTTGCATATCTCTCACATCTTTTTTAATTGGAGTCTGATTTTTATTGGGTTTTTGAAGACATAATAGAGGAGAATACAGTCCAAAATTTGGAGAAATTGAAGCAAAAAAAGTGATTTATTGCAAAATTAGGGTTTCCAAGAAATTTGCTCTCAAGGCTATAAATCTGCTAATTTCTTGGAGTTTTTTCTAGGTAAGTGGTGTCTTGGCCCTTGTAAGTTACAGTAAAATTTTTAGAGAATTTAAGTTTCATTTGTATGATTTGTTGCAAAATTATTGGTTTCCATCATGATGGGGCCTACAACAAGGGACAAAAAGAATGTTGTCACACTGAGGAAAACCCCTAATAAGGATGAGGTAACAATAGAGGATATTAATCCCAATGAGGAAATTAGTAAGGTCAAGGAATACATTTCCTCAATGAAGATGGATATGTGTGACCTAAGAGGAGATATATTGGACATACAAAGCATGTTAAGCGCCTATATGAATGAACCAAGAAAGGAGTTCTCAAGCAACCAAGGTGAAATTTCTAGGTCAACTAATCTTGACCCAAATTTTAATACTCCTCTGGGATCTAGGAATTTTTTTCCAAAGGTGGATGTGCGCAAGTTCGATGGTAAGGATCCACTAATATGGATAAACCAAATGGAGAATTTTTTTGAAGTACATCAAGTCCCAAATGGACAAAAGGTCATGATGGCTTCCCTATATCTAGAACTAGATAAATTCATTTGGTATCATTGGATTTGTACTCGTCAAAGGAAAAAGGGTCTCACTATCTCATGGTTAATTTTTACATAGGAACTCCAAGCACAATATAGCAATAGTGTGACAGACAACTTCTTCAGCCAGCTTGCTAAACTTCAACAAACAGGATTAGTTCAGGATTATATTCAAAGATTCCAAAATCTATCCTTAAGAGTGGATACAATTACAAAGGAGAACTTGAATGATTTGTTCTTGGGTGGTCTCAAGGATCACATTCAACATGAGGTACACATGTTTATTCCAAGCTCTCTAAATGAGTTTTTTTATCTTAGTACGCAAGGTAGAGGAGAATTGTTTGATTCCTAAGAAGCAAGGGGCTAATGTGACAAGAGAGAGGATATTCAACATCTTCTCTTCCTCAACCTACTAGGTTGACTCCACAAAAAATTGAGGAGAAAAGAGAAAAAGGGTTGTGTTTCAATTGTGATAGAAAATACAATTGAGGACATAAATGTAGTGAAAAGAAATCATTCTATATTGAAGGTCCAAGTGAGGAAGAAGAGGAGGAACCCATAATAGAGGATGAAAGGAAGTCAAATGAGGAATCACATGATTCTCAACCAATCATTTCTTGTCATGCACTCTCAGGATTTAGTGCTCCACAAACTCTCAAGGTAGTGGGTTTCTTAAAGAAGCAGAAAGTAACAACGTTGATCGACTCAGGTAGTACTCATAATTCCATCAACAAAAAGTTGGCTACTCGTCTAAATTGTTTTATATATCCAGCTCTAGAGTTTTAGGTTTTGATTGTAGATGGTGGTACAGTTAGTTGTTCTGGGAAGTGTCATAGTATTAAATTATCCTTGGGAGATTATCACCTTAATGACTCAATGTATGTGATATCCTTGGGGGCAACAGATATTGTTTTGGGAGTACAATGGCCTACTACTTTGGGAACAACTGAGATGAACTTCCAAGAACTATCCATGAGATTTCAATTAGAAGGAAAGACATAATAGCTAAAAGGATTGAAGGCAAGGTCCCCACAAATGGTAAGCTATCATCAAATGAAAAAGCTACTTAAGAAAGGATTTGATGGATTTGTGGCCCAATTATGTTCATTAGAAGTCTCTTAGTCTAAGGCTCCCACCCATCTAGATTTACAAGCAATAATTGATCGTCACTCAATGGTTTTAGGAGATATTCCTAAGGGACTTCCTCCTAAGAGGGATCATGATCATGCCATACTACTAATTCCAGGGATCCAACCACCCAACATCAGACCCTACAGGTACCCCCATATACAAAAAAGTGAGATAGAAAAGATTGTTGAAGAGATGCCAGAGGAAGGAATTATCAGGCATAGCCAAAGTGCTTACTCCTCACCCGTGGTGATGGTGCATAAGAAGGATGAAACTTGGTGCATGTTCCTAGATTATAGAGTTCTCAACTTATACACCATCAAAGATAAGTTTCCTATTCCAGTCATTGATGATTTTCTAGATGAATTGAATGAAGCTATGTATTTTACAAAGTTAGATCTTAGATTTGGTTGTCATCAAATTCAAATTAAGGAAGAGGATATTTGTAAGACAACATTTAGGACTCATGAGGGTCATTATGAGTTTTTAGGTGATACCATTTGGTCTTACATATGCACCATCTACATTTCAAAGTTTGATGATTCTATTTTTATGAAATTCTTGAGGAAGTTTGTATTA
Source organism: Sequoia sempervirens (assembly GCA_007258455.2). Taxonomy (NCBI): domain Eukaryota; kingdom Viridiplantae; phylum Streptophyta; class Pinopsida; order Cupressales; family Cupressaceae; genus Sequoia; species Sequoia sempervirens. Next base: position 785,440,087 of record VDFB02281492.1, read on the forward strand.
GTGTTCTTTGATGATATATTCATTTATAGTAAGACATGGGAAGAACACTTGCAACATGTAGATCAAGCATTACAAGTTCTTGAATATCATAAACTCTATGCTAAACCATCCAAGTGAGCTTTTGGTCTCAAGGAGGTGGAATACTTGGGACATATAGTTTCACATTAAGAGGTAAAGGTGGATCCTAACAAAATTAAGGCTATCATGGAATGGCCTATTCCAAAAACCATTAAGCAATTGAGGGGTTTCTTGGGATTGACAAGATACTACAAAAGATTTTTGAAGAATTATGGCCATATACAAACACCCCTCACCGCTCTATTGAAGAAGGATTCTTTTCATTAGAATGAGTTTGCTAATGCATCATTTGAGAGATTGAAGGAGGCTATGTGTACAACTCTAGTGCTTTCCACTCTAGAATTCACAAAGGAATTCATTGTGGAATGTGATGCTTCAAGCAAGGGATAGGAGTTGTTCTCATGCAATAAGTTCTACCAATTTCTTTTGATATTTTTCAATTAAAGGTTAAGAATCAACTCCAACCTATTTATGAGAAGGAATTGCTAGCTATTATTCATGCAGTAAAACAATGGAGGCCTTATCTAATGGGTAGAAACTTCAACGTTAAGAAAGGTCATAATAGCCTAAAATATTTTTTGGAACAAAGATTATCTTCTAAAGAGCAACAAAAATGGGTCACTAAGATGTTGGGATATCACTTTGAGATTGTGTATAAGAAAGGGAAGGAAAATGTTGTGGTAGATACACTTTCGAGGAAGGATGAGAATGATGAAGCATTATTGTGTGCCATTTCAATACTACAAGAACACTGGGTGGTTGAATCCAAAGCATAGTGGTAGAATGATGTTGCTACAAGTAATCTCATTCAACAGTTAAAGAGTGATCCTAGTAGTTCAAATAAGTTTTGTTGGAAGGGAGATGCTCTATGGTTTATAGAGTGATTGTATCTTTGCAAGGATTCCACTCTTAAACACAAGATTCTCATAGAAATTCATCAATCTCTAGTTGGGGGTCATTCAATATTTTTGAAGACTTACCATTGAGTTAAGCAAGATTTTTTTTGGGAAGGGCTTGTTACCTATTTTTAGCTACAACTCAAAACAGGTAGAGATGAATTGCATTTCTTGTTGAAAGGTATAAAATATTCATTATATTCTAGAATATCGTTACTTGTGAATTTCCAATGTGATTATGCAAATGTTTGTAATAAAAGAAATAATTAAATTTAATATTAATGTTGCTTTATTCATATTGTAAACACAAAAGTCCCACACAAGCTGTGGGAGTAACTTAATTTTATTTTTATAATAAAATAATGAATACAAGTAAAGTTTTAAACTACAAAAATGAAGATAATGTAAATATGAAAAAAAGGGAGTGATTCATCATTGCTTGTAATGATGAATCATTTTATACTTTATGTCTTCAATTTGTTGTGTCTGAGCGTCTCCAGGTTGTTTCAGCTCCAAACTCCATGTTTTCCTGCAAGAGTGTTGAAAGGTGGTGTTAGAGCAATGATAAATCACATCTTTCCTCATGCCTACATTACCAACAGAAATGTAATGCACATCCAATCAGGCATTCACCAAATGATTAAGTCATTAAAAAAGGCTGACGTTCAAGGAGCACAAAGTTCAATGGAATCTTTCAGCTTCAATTATTTTGCTAATTTGTTTTTTTAGTGTGCAGGAACAGGTATAATCAAATCATTTCAACCAACAGATATTGTTACGAGTGGTGAGAAATGTGGCTCCCACAAGGGTTAAGCCCAGCTCATAAACAATGACATGGGACAACAGTATGGAATAAATATAATCATCATTCTTCATGAATGAAGTTCATAAAGCATCCTTTAATTCAACATGATGAAAACAGATTGAGCAAAGTATCTTATTTCTCATCATTCAAAAAGAACAATCAAGAACATGTCAAGAGATCATCAAATTCACTGTTATCTTGTTCCAACTCTACCTTGCATTCACTTTTGCATCTCAATGAGGTATTGAGCCCCTTTATACTGATGGGAAAATAGGGCATCTAAGCATTAAACTATTTCTCATGACTTAAAAGCATATACACAGTCTACAAAAGACTCAGAATATCATCATCAAGAAAATAGCCCACATAGCTATCAGAAAGACAATCTATATGACTGTAAGTAAGCATTGTTACATAAAGGCATCAATAAGGAATCATCAAAGATTAGGGATGTGGTTGTCATCGTCATCTATTACACCTAATGATATAGAAGAATCCTTACATTATGCACATTAAAAGAAAAATATCAAGCATTAAGCTGATACAAGTGGACATTGCAAATAGTGATAGAATCAAACAATTCATCTAACAAGATGCACCATGTAGACAAGAATGATGGACAACACTATAAATAGTAATATTGCAATGTGAAGAAGCTCATTTATTCGAGCAATTTATACATAAGACATTTGGTAAATTATTTTATGCTGCTGAATTTACAGACCAACCCTCGAAGTCTACAAAACAAAATAGTATTGCTAAGTACTATGCACATAATTTCCAATAAAGAGGGTAGTATATTTAGGCTTTTATGCAAATTTTTTACTTTCTTTGTGATTCTGGAAGGTCAGGAATATCATGATAAACAGTAGTAATAGAGGTATTCAAAGTATTGCACAATTATTAGCTGAAGCTAGGATACAGTCAGTAAACTCTAAGGAAAACATTGAAAATCTTGTATAATCTCGTTCATATTATGATTTTACTCCATCTTGTAACAACAAAGGGTGATTATGATAACAAAGGAGATACCCATGTAATAGAATTAACATAGAAAGGGAAAAAAATAAAATGATGGCACGGTTTTCTTCATTTTTCCTCTCTCCAGTAAATACATGCAATATGAGCCGCAACCAAGAGACTATGGAGGGTTTCAATGTTCTTGCTTCAGAATGCATAGTTTACAAAAAAAATTGCAAACCTTATGGAGGTCGTGGCCTGGAACGACTTGAGACGTCATTTTTAGCTAAAATTACAAGTACCCACTTGGGGTTTCATCATGAAAGAAAAATACAGTAAGAGATTTCGATTTTATAATATGGGTCGAGCCCAGATTCTTTATTCTTTGCAAAAACAAAAAAATAATGTCTAAATGTTCATAGTATAACCGCGGCCTGTTCAAAATCAGGCTTATAAACTTCCACAAGGTGTCATTTTTGCAAGAAAAGCTTGGATAGGCTTTTTATTTAAGAGGGAAATGTTGTGAAAATGGAGGAAATTAGACTTACCAGCACTGCCATGGAGTAAATCTTCCAGAAAATTTTCATAGCATGTATTCTCAAGTGCAGGTTGAGGCCTTCCAATGGCATCCCCACAAGGAAAGCAGTGTCAAATAGCAACGACAGTGAAAGAATCAAACAAAAGACAAGAAAATACATCAGGAAAAATGATTATGGTGCAGCTGAAAACCCAATAGAATGCTTCAAAAATGGTAAAAAATGCTTAGATTTGTGACAAGGGGCTTACCACGTGTTTTATGTAGGTATCTTCATGAAAAAATCCAGAAAGATGCAAAGAAGCATGAAGTTTGAGCTATCAAAACCCTAGCTATGGCGGCGCAACAAGTGAGGGAGAAGTCACAATGTGAAAGTGATAAATCATTTTATTATTACAACCATGGTCTTGACTTTCATAGCCAATCGACCTAATAATTCCTTTGCCCATGACTTATGAATTGTCATTCATTTTACTCCACTTGTTTCTTCTTTACATGGAGTTAGGTTCACAATGTGATTAAATATTAAAGGAAATATTCAATGATTACTTTAATATTTAACATATATTGAATAAATGATGGATTTAATAGATATTAAATACTAAAATAATCATTGAATGATTATCTTAAATATTTAATCAAAATTGTCTTTTCAAAAACATCCATGCAATAATATAAGTGAAAAACAACTAGGAGCTTTGGTGGAGTTTTCTTTGACTTTTGGTCGAACTAGAGTGGGTTTTGAGATCTTGTTAATCATGCATATAGTGAGTTGGAGTTTGTAGCTTGTCGAGTGCAGATAGCTCCAGTTTTGAGCCCTTTTTTTAAGGATTTTCATCTTTACTCGTGAGAGGCATGCAAGAGGATATTTTTACCTTCAGTTCACTTTTGGTGCCACCTCCATGCATTATGGAGCCTTTTCGAGTTACCATTCAATTGCATATATTGTGACATGGAGTTCTGAGTTGTTTAAGCTCAGTTACAACATTGGTGGGCCCTCTTTTCACACTGTTTTCACTTTTGCTCGTGAGAGAGGCTTCAGAGAGATATTTTCACTTTCAGTTCACATGGAGTTTCGCCTCTTGGATGCTTTGTGCATTCCTTTATTTTATTTAAGGAAAAGACTTTATCTATTTTCCTTGGTTCTTGTTTTTTTCCTTTTCCTTCAGCAAAGAGACTTCATGTAACTCAATTTTCACAGTTTAATAGATTATGCAACAACTTTTACAAGTTAATTAAGTTTGTAATTTGCAAAAAAAATCCTTTTAGTTTCTAGTATTTTCAAGTTTTTCCTTCAAGATTTCAGGCATCATCATTGTGCAGGATTTGATCGAAAGATTATTGTATTTTAGTTTTAAAACCTTTAATACTTTTGTCTCCTTTCATAAATATATGTATCCAGTTTTGTTTAAGCTCACTAGTTATACATTGTGCATGTAATTGATTAGTCAGTTAGTCATGAAAACCAAGTGTTTTCCCTCAAAATTGTATTCAATCAAGGCCTTTGTATAAAACATTCAGGTGATTAGGCTATCAGATCAAGTTGTGCAAGGAGGGTACTGGGTAATAATTTGTGAATTAAGTTGCAGTTTAGATTTCCAATTAGGTGCATCACCGAAGTTTTAATTTTAGTTCATGCATTCAGTTCAATCCTTCTTACCCTCTTCTCAAAGAAAATCATTCAAGTACCTAATTGATCATCATATATGAACCAGCCTAGAATCTGGAGGTTTAGTTTACCTAAAACTATTCCAATGTTTCACCGGATTGTAGAACTTTAGAAGGTTTTGTAGTACGGGTGCAATCCTGGTGACAATAGTTTTTGGCACGCCTGGTGGGACTCTAAATCATAGTTCAAAGTAAGAATTCAACAATTTCAAGCTGTTGCTCTGGTATATACTGTTAGAGTAAAGGTTTTAACTTAATTATGTTAATTAAGTTACCTTTATTCCTCTCTTAAGATTTCACTTTAGTTTGCATATTGTGACATTTAATAATTATATTAATTATTAAATGTCTACCTATTAGGGTTACTTTTTAGGTTTTGCTTGATTTCCTTTTAAGGATTGATCTTTCTAAATATTTCATTCTATTGTTCTGAAAATATATCTCTCATATTACAGAGCTTCAAAACCCTCTCTTGCTTTTTTCTCCATTCTCTTCCCTGTGACAAGTATCTCTTTGCATGTAGGTGTTCTTGGACTCTGAAGTTGGTTTTAACAACTTCTACATGGTATCAGAGTGGACTTGCCATAGCCTGTTCTTGTTTTGAAGAATTTGGAGCTACGAGGGTTTGATCAGACTTTCACAGGTTTTCAGGTTGATTTTTTGTGGATCCAGCCTACTTCATTTTTTGGGTTGATTTTGGGCCCAAACAGACCTCGCCATTGGTTTCATAGCGCCTGAAAACCCCTATTTTCATATAAAGCTTTTACAATTTGGCCATAGTTGATCAGGGAGGCAAAAAAAATTTGGCCCCAAGGTCGTACGGCCTCAGGGCATGATCTTCGAGGTCAAATTTCATTAAAAAAAAAAACAAAGGTTTTTTTTATTTATTTTATGTTGCCAGTGTAATTGTAGGCCGCCGCCCACTAGCCACCGAGCGGCCACTAGGCTCAGTCACTGCCGCCGGCTACCAGCCAGACACCGGCAGTTCGCCCGAGTGCCACCAGCGCCCAGCCCCGATGGCCCCCTACACCCCAGCCACCGGTCCTATTAGTGACTGGGGGCTCTGCCCAGGTGCCAATCCGCAGCCCTCTGGTCGTCCACGTGACCAGGGGCTGAAGAATTTTAGCACCTGAGGGCTCAATGACCTTTGCAAGTGCCCTTTTAACCCACTTTTACTAAATCAGCTATAACTTGGGCGTTTCAGGTCAATTTTTCAAACGAAAATAGGCGTTGGAAAGATGGCTTCGCGCCTGTTGTGATGGTGTAGGTTTTTTTTCAAAATTTTCCAGCTTGGTTTCCCTTTTCCGTAGTCAAATTCAAATAATTTTTTGCACTCTGGGGGGCATAACTTGGTCATTTTTGCTCCATTTTTTGAAAATTAATAGGCATCAGAAATATCCTCTCATGATTTATTCATATTTACTGTTATTTTTTCTAAAAATTAATCAAGTACACAAGATTCAGTCTGAATCTTTTTCTTGCTTTTTCCTACTTTTTCGTTGAAAAATCACTACTAGGGTTTGGTTTCTTGCATTGTGGGGGAGTTTTTTTCTTGCTTTATGTCATTTACTTTAGAAAACCAGAAACTCTTCACATTAAACATTCATTAAACCTCTCCAAACATGGCCAAAAACCCTTCTTTTCTTGAACTTCTCACACCTCGTAACTGTCATACTTGGAAGAAATTCATGACACGTCTTCTCATATCAAAGGGGTTGTGGTCCTGTTTAGATACAGTTCAACCAGTTTTGACACGACCATTTGAGGTTATGCAGCATAGAAATAAGATGGATGAGGCTATGGGTTTGATTTCCTTACATGTTTCAGACAGCTTGTTGTTTCATCTTGATGGGTGTAACAATCCTCTTGAAATGTGGACCAAGTTCAATGATTTATTTGGTACCATCAATCAGTTTTGTGCAATATAGATTGAGGCAGACTTAACTTCACTTGTACCTGATTCTTTTCCCTCTATTGAGGACTTTCTGATGAAGTTCAAACAACAAAGATCTCTTCTACGAGGTCGTGGTAAGAGCAAAACAGATGAGGAGTGTATTTATATGATTATTTCTAAGCTTCAAGGTCCTTTTCAGATATTCTCTTCGGCATTTTATTCCACCATGGATGCATTGGGAAACCACTTTACCATGCCTACTTTTGAGGTGTTCTATGATCGGTTGACACGATAGTAGGCCAAGATATCACAGTCAGATGCTCTCACAGGATCACAACACCAAGCATTGGTAGCACAGTCATCTTAGGGGAAGCAGAAGTAGAAGCAGAAACAGAAACCAAAGACCACAGAGCATTGGAAGGATTCCAGTTCACAGAACACCTCTGATTCACCTTCTCCTAAGGGGGAATCATCAAAGAAAGATAGACCTAAGTGTGCTTATTGTACTAAGCCAGGACATGATGAGTCCAAGTGTTATGAAAAGAAGATAGATGGATATGCAAAACAGGTTTCAGATTTGACAGCTCTTCTTGAGAGGAACAATATTCATCACTCTTATTCATCTACATCAAGCGGGTCTTCTTCTTCACCTTCATTCCAAATAGATGGACAAGCCCCACATAAGGGTCATGCATTATGTGCAACCACCAGTTCACATTCATCTAGATGGCTACTGGATTTAGGTGCTTCACACCATATGGCATCTTCTCAGGACATGTTCTCATCTTTCGAGGTTGTGTCCTCACCACACATATTGATGGGTAATAACACTTATATGAATGTATGTGGGAATGGTTCTATCGACATTGATGACGGTACATTCAATGATGTACTATGCGTACCATCTTTGTCCACTAACCTTCTCTCCATCTATCAAATTGCTCACAGTGGGACAGGGAAGACAGTTGAGGTCACACCTGATTCAATGCACATCAGAGACATTCAGATTGGCAACATCGTTGCAACAGGGACAGTTGATCATTCTTCCCGATTGTATGCATTCACACACTTTGGTCCACCATCTCCACTGTCTGAGTTTTCCTCTCTTTCTACAAGAGAGCATGCAGTATCTGAGGCTTATGTGTTCTTCCATCTATTCATGAGACTAGTGTTGATACTTCTACACCTCTACCTCTTGTTGAGATCACATCTATTCAACAAGATTCCTCTTTAGTTGTGACTGACATTGTAGCTCCACTCATCGAGCCATCAAGTGCAATTTTTGAGGCCATATCATAGGATATTCCTTTCCTCGCAAATGACAGTTTCAGCACACATGTTATCCCATCTTCATTGGAGATTCCATTTCAGGATCATCTTGAGTTGTTTGATTCACCATCCTGTTCTTCAAACACTCATACTGCAGTTCAGTTCTTCAATGAGCATCATACAGGACTTCCATTTTTACCTCACATCAAGGGATTTCCTCTTCTTCGACCGTTGGAATTGTTTCTTCCTCTGAGGAGACACATTGGTTTGATCATTGGCACAGGGGTTCTCTCATTCTGGGGGGGCTTTGGAGTCTCTTCTCTCTCCTATGGGGGAAACATATTTTGTACTTGTGTGATAGAAGCAGTTCTTGGGGGGTCATGTTGAGTCCTCCTTCTATTCTCTTCTTCTTTCACTCTTGTTTTTCATCTCTTTTTGGAGAGGAGTTTTTTCCCACTGGGTTTTCTCCTTTACTCTTCTTTACAGAGATTTGGTTCTATTCGAGTACCTGATCAGGCCTAGTTGTTGGGACCCAATTTTACTTTCATGCATTGTAGTTTGGTCAACTTTTTCTCATCTTAAGGGGGGGTGTTAGAGTAAAGGTTTTAACTTAATTATGTTAATTAAGTTACCTCTATTCCTCTTTTAAGATTTCACTTTAGGTTGCATATTGTGACATTTAATAATTATATTAATTATTAAATGTCTACCTATTAGGGTTACTTTTTAGGTTTTGCTTAATCTCCTTTTAAGGATTGATCTTTGTAAATATTTCATTCTATTGTTCTGATAATATATCTCTCATATTACAGAGCTTCAAAACCCTCTCTTTCTTTTTTCTCCATTCTCTTCCCTGTGGCAGGTATCTCTTTGCATGCAAGTGTTCTTGGACTCTGAAGTTGGTTTTGACAACTTCTACATATACAACAGTTCTTTAGCCTTTCAGAGGTTAAAGTTTCATATACCTAGCGACTTCGTTCTCAATTTCAAGCAGATCAAGTGTGAGTAGCTTATGAGAAACATTCAGACAAGAGGAAGCGTTGATCCGTTTGAATATTTGCATCTATCTTCACCAAAGAGGATAGGCAGAACAACAAGAAGGAAATTGAGTAGATCAAGATCACGATCAAATCCAAGATCTCAATCTACACCTCCCAATCTCAGGCCTTCTAGTTTTGTACCTATTTTTCCAGTAGTACATCTTGTACCACAAGTACCAAACCTAAGAGCACAAGAAGCTTTGATGGATAGAGCACATGCTTTTGTTCCATTTAATGGGGGCAGCCCATTGAATTTGGCTCAGCACGATGACATACCAGTAGTTGTGCTTAAAAGTCTACCTAGTTTTACAGGCGAAGATCAGACTACACCAATTGAACACATAAGAGACATAGCTTCACTTTATGGAGTTCATCATGTCACAGAAGAGAACGTGGTGTTGAGGCTTTTAGCAGCTTCGTTTAAAGGCAAGGAACTCCAATGGTTCAGAGGTTTAACGGTGAATTTTGTTGCATCATGGGATGACTTGGGAGACAAGTTAAGCAAGCAATTTTCTAACAAAATTGATCATCTATCTCTAGTTGATAGATTTTAACTTCTGGTTCCAAAGAACTTGGAATAGAATCCTAGCCATGGTAAGGCCTACACCAGATCATGTTTTTTTGTATTATCTTAGAGTTGTTAACAGTGATATTGCACTTTTGATCCTATCTATGGGAGGAGTAACTCTGCCAGCAGCCTACGAGATAGCTATTAGAGCTGAAAATAACTTAATACAGGCTAGTAAGATTGCACCCAGGCCTCCTATGCCCTTTTTCCTAGATATTCAACCATTGCTACCCATTCAAGTACCTTCTATAGCTCCAGTACATGTTGTTCTAGCCTTAAGCTTTCAAAATACTGCTCAAAATAGTGTTGTTCCAACAAATTCAAATTTGCAAGAGCTTAGAGGTACCCAACATCAAATGGCTAAATTGCTAAAAATAGTAAGCAATGACTTCGTGAGCCTAAAAAATCAAAAAAACCAAAGTTAAAGACCTTATCAAGCACCCTTTCAGCCAAATAGACCGCCTTATCAGGCTGACTACCAAGGACAGAAATGAAATTTCAATACTAGGCCTAATCAACCATATAATCAGAATGTTGCCAAATCTTCTAAAGAGCTTGTACCTGTGCAGAATAACTTGGCACAGGATTATATGTGGTGTTATCCCTGCAATCAGCCTCATAACTAGGCTACTTGTATGAACAAGGTGATTAATCAGGCCCTCATGGTACACAACAGTTTTACTACTTCTGAGAAAACATCAACGGAGAGCAATGATCAACAAGAAGATCAAATGCAACATAATGACCTTGACATTGCCATGATGAACTGGCAAGGTAGTGATTTTTCCCGAGTTAATCGTGCACAAGGTCAAAATTAGTCAGGCACTTCTATTGCAGCCAATGCAAGGTCCAAAAAAAGGGCAGTTGACCTGAGCCAGCAAGTTTTTTTTGACAAACAACAAGAAGAAAAAGATAAACAACAAGTTGTTTCGTAGAAAGGTCAAGTTTCTACAGCCCAACAAGGGAAAATTCAACATTTTATAGCTCAGAATGTTCAAATTTTTCCAAGATAGCAAGTTGTGCTAGCAAAAGTATAGTCAAAAGTTCAATCTCAGCCTCAAATGGCACAAACAGAGGCTATTGTTCCAAAAGTGCAGCCAAAGGTTAGTGGTACTGCTTTTAATATTGTTGAGAATATGAGAAAAGCTATAGTTACTGTGACCATGTTAGATGCTTTACATCTTCCTAGGCAAAAAGAAATTATGCAAGAGGCTTTAGCCAAAATACCAATTTCTGATGAATATGCTAAGGATCAGCCATGTGTCCTTGCAAACAGTTCTAAAAGCAAGAAAGAACAGCCAGTACAAGAGGTAAAACCACCACCGTTTTATGTCAACCTAATTATTGGTGATAGCATAGTGCATAACTGTATGATAGATTCAAGAGCAAGCAACTCCATTATGCCCAAGTAGCTGGTAGATAAGTTAGGACTAGAATATGAGCCATTGTCAAAAGGGGTAGTTCAATTAGACGGTACAACTATCAAGTTTTTTGGAGTTATCAAAAGTCTTCCTCTTACCTTTCACGCTTGTCCTAACTTTTCAATACCACAGGATATATACGTCATTGACCTCCCACCATTCTTTTCCATTTGCCTTTCTAGAGATTTTACAGCAAAGTTAGGTGGATATTTGTCATCAGATTGGTCTCATATGTGTTTCAAGACCAAATATGGTACTAGAGTGACTGTCAAATTAGAGCCACAGGCTAAAGACCATATTGAGCCTTATGTTGCAAGCAAATTCTATAAATGCAAACCTAGCCATCCATGAGTATGGCAATCAATCCATGACCCTTGACCCTAGTGTACCCATAGAAGGCATACCTGACATAGATTTAGACGAGTGGGAAGCCAAGAATCACGAGGTTGATCAATTCAACCACATGGATGAGGTAGGTTTGGGTATTTACATGATTCAGGAGCCTGATGTGATTATTCCAAATCTAGTCAAAGAGGAAATACAGCCAAAACAATAGATTGAGCAGCTTTGGAAGTTGTATTATGACGGTTCAAGGAGTAAAGTAGGTGTTGGTGGAGGAGCTATGCTTATTTCACTTGATGGAGAGAGGTATTTTTTAGCACTTCACTTTGCTTTCAGATGTTCTAACAATACAACTAAGTATGAGGCATTAATTCATGGCCTAGAATGGGCTAGAAAGAAAGGTATAAAATGTCTCCAAGTATTCAATGATTCAGAGTTGATAGAAAATTAGGTAAGAAACCTAAACGTAACCAAAAATGATTTGTTGAAGCTATACAAGCACAAAACTTGGGATTTAATGGAGGAATTTGATGCTTTTAACTTGTTGTTTATTCCTAGAAATCTGAATAAAGAGGCAGATAGGCTTGTTGTCATGGGATCACAATATGACATACCAACTAATATACACAATGTTTAGGTACAACAATATGTCAAGGTGGTAGTAAGACCATCTATACCTGATAATATTGTCAGTTGGAAAAAATTTGACAGCGATCAACAAATCATTAGTTTTATGATCGAAGAAGCAGAATTTTTTGCTGCTAATCAGCAAAAATTTGAACAACAATATGAGGACCAGATTCTGCAATTGAAGATGAATAAACTACCCAAGGGCTTGGTTACCCTTGAATCAATTTTCAACACTGATGATTAGGTTAGAAGAGATAAATCCAGCATTACAGTGAAGGAGGAGCATTTTGAATTGATTAAAATATTTAAAGATAAGCTCCTGAAACTTGGAAAATTTTGTACCAAGGAGGAACAGCAAGCATTTTTCTTGCTTGTCCAAGAATTCAGTGACATATTTGCTTGGCAATATGGAGATCTGAACGGTTTTAACCCTAAGTTGGCTCAACATACAATTGAGTTAGATCCCAATGCAAAACCAGTGAGACAAAAACAAAGCCCACTGAATCTCAAGCTGGAACACCTTATGAAAACAAAGTTAAACAAGCTAGTTGAAGGTAGTATTATCTTTCCAATAAAGCATACCTCTTGGTTTTCAAACCTGGTGCCTGTCAGGAAGAAGAGCAGAGAGATAAGGTTGTGTGTGTATTTTTGTGATTTAAACAGAGCTTCACTCAAAGATCACTATCCACTGCCTTCAATGGAACAAATCCTGCAAGTTGTTTTAGGATTAGAGAGGTTCTCATTGTTGGACAGTTATTCAGGGTATAACCAAATCCTAATTAAAGAAGAAGACCAGTATAAGACAACCTTTACCACCAAGTGGGGTACTATGTCTTATAGAAAAATTCCATTTGGATTGTCAAATGTGGGAGAAACCTTTTAGAGAGCAATGGATATGGCTCTCCAAGGTTTGATAAACAAGTTTGTTCTTGTTTATTTAGATGATATCATTGTTTTCTCATGAAAATCTAATGAACACTTTGATCATCTTAGACAATTTTTTGAAAGATGCAGAGAGTATGGAATTTCATTGAATCCAAAAAAGAGCATCTTTTTTGTTCACAAAGGTAAACTTCTAGGTTATATTATTTCTAAAGATGGCATTTCTATAGATCCAGAACGTATTATAGCCATTCTGGCATTGCCACTTCCTACTCACAAGAAAGGTTTACAGAGTTTTCTGGGCAGAATTAACTTTGTTAGGAGGTTTATTCCCAATGTTGCGGCTTTATTGCAACCACTTACAACCATGCTGAAGAAAAACATTCAATTCATTTGGACGAGAGAAGGAAAGAATAGTTTTGAGCAGATTAAAGAGGCACTTACAACAGCGCCTGCTCTTATCAACCCAAATTTTGATAAGGATTTCATATTGTACGCATTTGGGGGAGTGGATACCATCTCCACAATGCTTTGTCAGCAAAATAATGAAGGTTTGGAGCAGCCTATAGCTTTCTTTAGTCAGGTTTTACATTATTATGAAACCAAGTTTTCATTTGTCGAAAAGCATGTGCTAGTTGTAGTTAAAATCCTAAAGAAATTTAGGCACATGTTGTCAAACAATAAAATACAGTTGATGGTTGCTCGTTCAACTATCAAAGAATTTTTGCTCAGCAAAGATATTAACGACAAGAGAGCAGGCTGGATCACAAAGGTGATGGAATATGACATTGAAATAAAGGTTACCAAGCTCGTTAGAGGCAAAGGTCTTTGCGAGAAACTTACTGGAAACTCATAAATGTTATAACAGTTGAATAGCAGGTTGAAACAACCTTAGTTAATGAAGATGAAGTTGCTACTCCATCCGTTTCAGCAAACTGGATACAACAGATGATTCATTATCTACATACAGGTGATTGTCCTAAAGGTTTATACAGGTCAAAATGCAGATATTTCAGACTTCAGGAAATCCCCTATGCAGTGATTGATGGTATCTTGTACAAAAAATATTATAATGGTGTCTTGCACAGGTGTGTGGAGCCAGAATAGATTCAGAAAGTTTTGAAATAATTTCATGATGGGCCAACTAGAGGCCACTTTTCACCAAGAACAACAACCTTGAAGATAATGAGAGTTGGTTACTACTGGCCTTATTTGTTTAAGGATGCCCACACCTGGGTTAGAAAGTGCAACAAATGTGCAATGTTCACCGGAAAGCAAAAGTTTGCAGCCTTGCCGCTTCATCTGATTCAAGTGGAGCAACCTTTCAGAAAATGGGGATTGGATTTCATAGGTCCAATCAATCCACCCTCGAGTGTTGGGCACAAATGGATTTTGACTACCACAGACTACTTTATGAAGTGGACTAAAGCAGTTGCATTAAAAGAAGCAAACAAAACATCCGTCTTGAATTTCTATCAAGATTTGGTTTCCAGGTTTGGTACACCATATTCAATAATCTATGATAATGCTTTGGTATTTGTAGGATTAAAAGTTTTAGATTGGTTAGTAAAGCATAATATTTATCTGAACACTTCCTCAAATTATTACCCTTAGCCTGGTAATGGATAGGCTAAATCAACAAATAAAAATTTGATTAGGATCATTAAAAATACTATTGAAGATAATCAGAGATCTTGGCATAAGAAGTTGAAGCTATCCCTTTGGGCTAATAGAATTACACCAAAACGATCAACAAGTTTTTCACCTTCTGTTTTGGTTTATGGCAAAGAGGCCAAATTGCCAATTTCCATAGAGTTACCAACTCTAGAATACATAAAAGAGTTGGAGTTGCTTGAGGAGCAGCCAATGCAAATTAGGCTTGCTCAATTAATGGAGTTAGAGGAAACCAGGAAAGAAGCTTTCAAAAAGCTTGAGGTCCACCATGCACAAATGAAGAAGACTTTTGATAGAAAAGTAGTAGCAAGAAATTTTAGTGAGGGTGATTTAATATTCAAGTGGGATGAGCTCAAAAGTAGACCTGGAAAACATACAAAGTTTGATGCCATGTGGGAAGGTCCATACATCATTATAGAGAAGAAAGAGCACAATGCATTTCAGCTTTCAAAGTTGGATGGTGAAATACTTCTAATCCCAGTGAATGGGATTCACTTGAAACAATGCTATTAAGGATCAGTTTGCAGATGTACATAGCAGAGTAGTTTTAGTTTTAGTTTTAATTTCAATAAAATTCCCCATGGCACGTTTCTTTTCAGTACTATTTTCTTTCAATAAGTGCAAATGTTGCACCTGCTTTCTAACTCCGTCTTAAATAGAGTCATGATTAGTTTTTTTCAGTTTTGTTTCTTGCTATTGTTTATTTCCCAGCAGCTGAGTTATAATTTTTTTGAGTCAAAAGAGGATAAAAATGGACTCCATGCCCAATGGATAAGCTACATAACTGGTCTATGGTGTTTAGCAAGCAAACACTCCGTAGAGGTCGCCAAATTGTTACCTTTTTTTAGCTACAGCTCAAAACAGGTAGAGCTTAATTGTATTTCTCATTGAAAGGTACAAAATTTTTGCTAAAATATTCATTATATTCCAGAATCTGGTTACTTGTGAATTTCCAGTGTGATTATGCAAATGTTTGTAATAGGAGAAATCATTAAATTGCATAGTAATGTTGCTTTATTCATATTGTAAGAACTAAAGTCCCGCACAAGCCGTGGGAGTAACTTAATTTAATTTTTATAATCAAATAATGAATACAAGTAAACTTGTAAACTACACAACTGAAGATAATGTACATATGAAAAAAAGGGAGTGATTCATCATTGCCTATAATGATGAATCATTTTATACTTTATGTCTTCAAGTTGTGTCTGAGCGTCTCCAGGTTGTTTCGGCTCCAAACTCCATGTTTTCCTGCAAGAGTGTTGAAAGGTGGTGTTAGAGAAATGATAAATCACATCTTTCCTCATGCCTACATTACCAACAGAAATGTAATGCACATCCAATTAGGCATTCACCAGATGATTAAGTCATTAAAAAAAGCAGATGTTCAGGGAGCATGAAGTTCAATGGAAGCTTTCACCTTCAATTATTTTGCTAATTTGTTTGTTTAGTGTGCAGGAATAGATATAATCAGATCATTTCAACCAATAGATATTGTTACGAGTGATGAGAAATGTGGCTCCCACAAGGGTTAAGCCTAGCTCATAAACAATGACATGGGACAACAATATGGAATAAATATAATCATTATTCTTCATGAATGAAGTTCATAAATCATCCTTTAATTCAACATGATGAAAACAGATTGAGCAAAGTATCTTATTTCTCATCATTCAAAAAGAACAATCAAGAACATGTCAAGAGATCATCAACTTAAATGTTATCTTGTTTCAACTCTACCTTGCATTCACTTTTGCATTTCAATGAGGTATTGAGCCCCTTTATACTGAAGGGAAAATAGGGCATCTAAGCATTAAACTATTTCTTGTGACTTAAAAGCATATACACAGTCTACAAGAGGCTCAAAATATCATCATCAAGAAAATAGCCCACATAGCTATCAGAAAGACAATCTATATGACTGTAAGTAAGCATTGTTACATAAAGGCATCAATAAGGCATCATCAAAGATTAGGGATGTGGCTGTCATCATCATCTGTTACACCTAATGAGATAGAAGAATCCTTACTTTATGCACATTAAAAGCAGAATATCAATAATTAAGTTGCTACAGGGGGACATTGCAAACAGTGATAGAATCAAATAGTTAATCTAACAAGATGCACCATGTAGACAAGAATGATGGACAACAATATAAATAGAAATATTGCAATGTGAAGAAGCTCATTTATTCGAGCAATTTATATAGAAGACATTTGGTAAATTCTTTTATGCTGTTGAATTTATAGACCAATCCTCAAAGTCTACAAAACAAAATAGTATTGCAAAGTACTATGCACATAATTTCCAATACAAAGGGCAATATATTTAAGCTTTTATTCAAATTTTTTACTTGCTTTGTGATTCCAAAAGGTCAGGAATATCATGATAAAGAGCAGTAACAAAGGTATTCAAAGTATTGCACAATTATAAGCTGGAGCTGGGATACAGTCAGTAAACTCTAAGGGAAACATTGAAAATCTTGTATAATCTCATTCATATTATGAGTTTACTCCATCTTGTAACAACAAAGGGTGATTATGATAACAATGGAGATACCCATGTAATAGAATTAATAGAGAAAGGGAAAAAAAGAAAGTGATGGCACAGTTTTCTTCATTTTTCCTCTCTACAGTAAATACATGCAATATGAGCCGCAACCAAGAGACTATGGAGGGTTTTAGTGTTCTTGCTTCAGAATGCACAGTTTACAAAAAAAATTGCAAACCTTATGGAGGCCACGGCTTGGAACAACATGAGACGTCATTTTCAGCTAAAATTACAAGTACCCACTTGGGGTTTCATCATGAAAGCAAAATACAGTAAGAGATTTCGGTTTTATAATATGGGTCGAGCCCAGATTCTTTATTCTTTGCAAAAACAAAAAAACAATGTTTGAATGTTCATAGTATAGTCGCAGCCTATTCAAAATCAGGCTTATAAACTTCCACAGGGTGTCATTTTTGCAAGAAAAGCTTGGATAGGCTTTTCATTTAAGAGGGAAATGTTGTGAAAATGGAGAAAATCAGACTTACCAGCGCTGCCATGGAGTAAATCTTCCAAAACCTTTTCATAGCATGTATTCTCAAGTGCAAGTCGAGGCCTTCCAATGGCGTCCCCACAAGGAAAGCAGTGTCAAATAGCAATGACAGTGAAAGAATCAAATAAAAGACAAGAAAATACATCAGGAAAAATGATTATGGCGTGGCTGAAAACCCAATAGAATGCTTCAAAAATGGTAAAAAATGCTCAGATTTGTGACAAGAAGGGGCTTACCACGCATTTTTTGTAGGTATCTTCATGAAAAAAACCAGAAAGATGTAGAGAAGCATGAATTTTGAGCTATCAAAACCCTACCTATGGCAGCGCAGCAAGTGAGGGAGAAGTCACAATGTGAAAGTGATAAATGATATAGGGTTCGACTGTTTTGACTTGATACCCTAATCATTTTAGAGATTTCATCCTTATGATTTTCATAAATCATTTTATTATTACAACCATGGTCTTGACTTTCATAGTCAATCGACCTAATAATTCCTTTGCCCGTTACTTATGAATTGTCATTCATTTTACTCCACTTGTTTCTTCTTTACATGGAGTTAGGTTCACAATGTGATTAAATTTTAAAGGAAATATTCAATGATTACTTTAATATTTAACATATACTAAATAAATGATGGATTTAATAGATGTTAAATATTAAAATAATCATTGAATGATTATTTTTAATATTTAATCAAAATTTCCTTTTCAAAAAGATCAATGTGATAATATAAGTGAAAAATAACTAGGAGCTTTGGTGGAGTTTTCTTTGACTTTTGGTCGAACTAGAGTGGGTTTTGAGATCCTGTTAATCATGCATATAGTGAGTTGGAGTTTTCAGCTTGTCGAGTTCAAATAGCTCCAATTTTGAGCCCTTTTTTCAAGGATTTTCATATTTACTCGTGAGAGGCATGCAAGAGGATATTTTTACCTTCAGTTCACTTTTAGTGCCACCTCCATGCATTTTGGATCCTTTTCGAGTTACCATTTAGTTGCATATATTGTGACATGGATTTTTGAGCTATTTAAGCTCAGTTACAACATTGGTGGCCCCTCTTTTCACACTACTTTCTCTTTTGCTCGTGAGAGAGGCTTCAGAGAGATATTTTCTCTTTCAGTTCACATGGAGTTTCACCTCTTGGATGCTTTGTGCATCTCTTTATTGTATTTAAGGAAAAGACTTTGTATTTTTTCCTTGGTTCTTGTTTTATTCCTTTGCCTTCAACAGAGAGACTTCATGTAACTCATTTTTCATAGTTTAATAGATTATGTTGTAGCTTTTACAGGTTAATTAAGTTTGTAATTTGCAGAAAAAATCCTTTTAGTTTCCAGTATTTTCAATTTTTTCCTTCAAGATTTCAGGCATCATCATTGTGCAGGATTCAATCAAAATATTATTGTGTTTTAGTTTTAAAACCTTTAATATTTATGTCTCCTTTCATAAATATGTATATGCAATTTAGTTTAAGCTCACTAGTTATACACTGTGCATGTAATTGATTAGTCAGTTAGTCATGAAAACCAAGTGTTTTCCCTCAAAAGTGTATTCAATCAAGGCCTCTATAAAAAAAAATTAGGTGATTAGGCTATCAGAGCAAGTTGTGCAAGGAGGGTACTAGGTAATCATTTATGAATTAAGTTGCAGTTTAGATTTCCAATTAGGTGCATCACTGAAGTTTTAATTTTAGTTCATGCATTCAGTTCAATCCTTCTTACCCTCTTCTCAAAGCAAATCATTCAAGTACCTAATTGATCATCATATAGGAACCAACCTAGAGTCTGGAGGTTTAGTTTCATCATAGGGTACCCACAACCTGAAACTATTCCAATGTTTCACCGGATTGCAGAACTTTAGAAGGTTTTGTAGTACAGGTGCAATCCTGGTGACAACAGGGCTAAAAGGTGATGTTCAAAAATTTGTGGTTGAATGTTTAGTTTGTCAAAGAAATAAAGGGGAGACAATTAAGACACCAAGTCTCTTGCAACCTTTTGTTATTCCTAGCCAACGTTGGGAAGAGGTATCTATGGACTTCATCACAGGGCTTCCAAAATCTAAGGGTCATAATGTTATCATGGCAGTAGTAGATCGCCTCACTAAATATGCACATTTCATTGCATTACCACATCCTTTTACTGCAAATACAGTGGCAAAATATTTTTTGGAGAACATATAAAAACTACATGGTACACCTAAGGTTATTTTCAGTGATCGTGATCCTATCTTCACTAGTCACTTTTGGAAAGATTTATTCTCATGTTAGGGTACTTAATTGGCTCACAATTCTTCATACCATCCTCAATATGATGGGAAAAATGAGGTTGTTAATAAGTGTTTGGAAGGATATCTATGTTGTTTCACTTCAGATAAATAGTCGCATTAGGTAGATTGGCTACCACTCACAAAATGGTGGTATAACACTTCCTTTCATAGTTCATAAAAAATGTTGCCATTTATGGCACTATACGAATATCAGCCTCCTTCCATCACATCATCATTGAAGGTGTCACCAAGAGTTCAGTCAATGGAGGACCACTTTCTTCATCAACAATAGGTACTCTCAGGACTCAAGGAGAATTTATCCATGACACAAAATCGAATGAAACAACCGGTGGACCAACATCGTAGTGAAAGAAGTTTTGAAGTTGGGGATTGGGTTTTTTTGAGATTGCAACCTTATAAGAAAATCTCACTCAAGTAACAAAAAAAGAATAATAAGTTATCTCCAAAATATTATGGCCCATACCAAATCATGCAAAAGATAAGTAGTGTCACCTACAAGTTGGAGTTGCCACCTACAACAAAGATACATCTATTTTTCCATGTTTCTTGTTTGAAGAAGGTAATTGGGCACAATATCCCTACTCAGACTTTATTACTTGAGCTCGATGAAGAAGGAAGAATCATCTTGGAACTAGAGTGCATTGGTCAAACCTGCATAAAGAAGCTAAGGACTAGAACACTCACTGAGTATCTCATCTAATGGAAGAATTTACCAGTTGAAGATACCACATGAGAAGATGAGGAGTTCATTTAGAAGAATCCACACTTAATTAGCATTAAGGACAATGCTTCTCTGAATAAGGGGAGCATGCTACACCCTTAATATTAGTATACATTGGGTTATGAATAGTCATCTTGTGGCTATCTTAACTCCTAATTAATATCTTAACTCCTAATTAAGTCATGTTATCATTATTGTATTGTTATTTAGTTGTTTAGGTCGGCCTAGGGATTATATAGGGTTATCTAATTCGGTTTGGGTGATATCCTATGCATAAATATGTATATATATGAGGTTGTGAGTCTTATTTGATCATTATATTGTGAATTGTGTTCTCATTGGAGATATTTGGAGGTTTTCCCCCTTGAAGTGGCTTGTTATTCTCAGTTATTATCAAGTATTTGTAGCATATTCCATATCTTCTTCTATTGTGCAAGTTATTTTGTTAGAAGAAGGGGTCCTTTTTCCCTTATGTTACTACCTTTTCAAATTTCACTTCAACCAGAGACGACTTAGGGAGGCTAAAATAAATGCTTGTGGAATGCAAATTATATCAAGGAAAGGTTAGGGATTTTGACCCTGAAGGTTTCATACACTAAGTCAGGACGAGTATTAGAAGGTCCACTTTTTCCCATTAGATTTATGAGAGTGAAGATGTCATAAGAAATTGAAAGGATGATTATGAGGCAACCAAAAGGAAAGTGAAATGGATTGCATTCATCAAGGTAGAGGCTTCAAGGACAAAGAAGGATAAGGACTATCCTGGGGCATTTTTTGATATTGGTAACCCAATTGCCAAGATTGAAGTGGTTTTGAAGAATTTTGGCAGAGTTGTAGGTAAGGCCCCCACCTTGGAAGAGAAACCAGTAAAGCAACCTAGACTTGACCTTTCTACCAAAAGGATCTAGGGGCATGTTATTAAAGAAAATTTGCAAACAGACCCACCACAAATCACTCCCCCTCCTTATCCTCAAATAATCAGTGTGGATTATCCCCCAAGGGTGCAACCACAAAAGAGGATAAAAATTGAACAACTGACATTGTTGGTTGACTATCCTATCAGTCAAGATGAAAGTGAAGATTTTCATGTTACCAAGGTTTAAATTCAGCAGTATATGCCATTCCCCAAGATCAAATATTATTGTCCTTCTCCAACAAAGATTTGGATTGGATGTGGCCATGTGGAGAGATAGCCTCAATGATGTGAGAGAACTGGCATGTTCAAAATTCATTTATGATGATGAATTTGTAAATTCCGAGGAGTTTAAAGATTTGGTTATAAGAGCAAAGAGGGAGGAGTACCATAGAAGAGTTCAATTGGCATAAGCAAATGTGCCTAGAGAAAATTATGATGAAGTAGTCGCAAAGGTGAGGGCAGGAATGAATTTTGAGTCTAAGAACATTACTCCTAAAGAATCAAGAAGAATGGTGCAGGATAATGGCTTATTTTTGCTCCATGAATGGGACATTGCTTCAATAATTGTTTTTGATACTATTAGGAAACAAGAAGTTTTCTCCACAGAAGAGGAAGCAGAAATGGCATTGTCAGGATCAAGGTTCAACCCACATTGGGAAGCCCTTAGATCTAGGCCCTGACCCCAAATATGAATAAACCTATGGTTTTTGAAACATCAAAGTATATTAAAGGAATCTTGAATGTAAAGCGGGTGTCTGACACCCTTGCCCCTAAAGTTGTTACATTAGTGGTAGATGTTGCCAAGTTTAATGAAGGTGTTGTTTGAAGGTTACAAGACGGACTTAATGCATTGTTGAAGGGACATACTGATCTCACATAAGCTTACAACCAACACCAATAGGTATTGTTGGCTCAAAAAACATCCCTTCTCACAAGTATGTAGAAAGCAAGCTCCTCCTATGTAGTTCTCCTTGCTCATGTGATGATTGAGAATGAAGAGCTCAAGGTAAAGATTCAAATGTTAGAAGAGCATTTGAAAAATGCTCAAAAGATTCAAAAAAGGAGAATGTACGCATAGCAACGTGCATCCTAGAACACTGAGTATTTAAGATCTTAAGAAGGTTGGAATCTGACCATGTTTCATATGTGAATTTGAGAGGTGCCATTGCTAGAGTAAATGGGTATCAAGATCGGCTCAAGTGTATATTCGATAAATGGATCCTAGATTTACATCTTTGGAAGTTATGTATAAGGGATCTACAAACACATATAATGCCCCACCTGGTATCCTTCTTACCTTTAATATTAGCAAGATGGCATGAAATGTGCAAGGGTATATGAAAGGTGTAATTGAGGTTGAACGAGCAAAGCTAAACTATTTTGTAAATATTGATGACAGGGTTGTACCTTGCTTGTTAGAAGATAATGGGGAGTTAAAGAGTACCTTAGGAAAGTGGAAGGATAGTTTCAGTATTGTAATCCGCACAATTCTACTTGTGATTTGCAAAGACAATAAAGTTGATATGAATAAACTTAATTCCTATTTAGACAGGTTGGTCAATGTAGATCATAGTATAGATTTTTTTTTGTAGAGAGGTCAAAACAATACTTGATGCCAAGTATCATCAATATTTACAGAATGTGGATGTGTTTTTAGCTCATGACTGGTCTTCTGAGAGTATGTTTAAGGCATGGAATGAAAACTTGGCCTATGATTTTTTCCATGTATTTATTCCTATGCCTGTTATCTAAGATTTTGATTGTCAAAAATGTCTTAACTAGACATGGTGCCAAGTAACTCTTGGAGATTTTTTCAGAAAGAATTCATTTCAGGATCAGTCGATGTTTACTATGGTAGGTCTGCATAGATTCAGTAAAGGTGGTTGACAAAGGCTGAGTTGGGATATTTGAGTTTTGTTTCAATTGGATCTCACTAACTAGGTGTAATTGTAGCATGTGTTTGCCAACCAAATGTCAGAAGAATCCTACCAGACTACAAATATTTCCTTGGAGAACTCAACACCGACGCTCTTATGGATGCACTAAATAATTTCCACCAGCCTCCTACAAATCTTTATACCTGGTCTCTAACTAGTGGTTTAAATGCCACCATTTAGAATTTTGTCTTTTGTGTATTCAAGCGGTGGATGACATTTTTTTCTTGTTGTTGGTTATTTTTAATGAACCAAGCTTATCTCACCAGCTATCTATGAATGTGCCATATTCAATTGTCGATGACTTTAAGGGATTGTCCAACGAACAAGTGAAAGCTTGCTAGGCTTTACCTTTGCTCTTTGGGCTCTGTAAAACCCGGGAGGGTGATCCCTACAATGTATTTTTAGATACTCTTGTGCCAACTATCATATACATTGTAATTTCAACAAATAAACTCTCTTTTAATTGCTTAACAGATGAATACCTTAAGGATCTGGCTAACCCTCACGATAATATCTATTGGGAATTAAGGTGTCTCAACCTTGGAAATTCCTAAGTTGTTTATTTATTATTACTTTAGTTTTTCCCATGAATAAAAATCATTTATGTTATTAAATAATTGTGCTCCATCAAAAGTAGCATGATATTTTGAGTTGGCACTTTTGCCACATGTCGGTGCCTTGAAAAATAAGTTATTAGTTGTCAAAAGATGCCCACTTAGTGGTATAACATGGAAAGCCTATTTTTAAGGATGTTATGAAAGATTCTATGACAACTATAAGGGCTAAAATGGGGGATATCATTTTGGACGTGAGAATCATCTATGACACACGTAAGAGAATCTTTGTATAGCTATTGATGGTTTATGACGCATGTAAGAGCATCTCCTATTTTATAGGGATTCTTATGACATCTTGTAAGAAAGTCTAATGTCATGCGAGAGACCATGTTTAGCATGTAATGGGTCGAATGGATTTTTACTATGGTATTTTCGAACCTTGTTTTGACCCATGGTAATGTTTTATGGTAGTATTTTGACCCCCCATGAGTCTATATATTGAGGGGCTGAGTTGGAGACACTATGAGATGTTTTAAAGGTACACAGATGTTGGATTGAAGAGGGGTTAGAGTGGATGTATTGTAAACATACTTTTTGTTAATACAAACTATTCATCTCTTCTTTGGTGGAGTTTTTTCCCAAAAGGGTTTCTCCACGTTAAACACTGTGTTATGTGTTCAGCTTTCTATTGTTGCATTTCATTGTTATAGTTGATTTAAACTCCATATGGTTAACACCGTTAGATCTGATTTACAGTTGTTTTAAGCTTCTATTATTGTTGTTCACCTTTCATTTTCTAACAATATCATATGGAAGCTCATGAGAAAATATTATAATTTCAGCCCGACTTACATTCACACAAAAAATGAAGATTTAATTTGATTTGAATGTAGTTTATGAAAGATATAGAAAATTGTAACATAACATGACCTATGGTGACCAGTGTCTTATCCTAGGGTGAAAAATCTTAAACCATGTAATTGAAAACATCTAATAGCATTGAACCTATCACAACAAAGCTTAACAATGGTGTCTTACACCATTGATACTCAGAAACTAAACCAACAATGCTTTAATTATCCATGCATACATTCACATTAACCTTTATCCATGTTAAAAGAAAATCAATCATTCTTTGAACAAGTGTATTAACCATGAATAAACATTCAAAGGAAAGACAATGAAGATGAATAGAAATAATTTTTGATTCATTTGTATCCATAATCTATGCAAAGTATACAATGGAGAATGTTGGCTTTGAATATTCACCATTTATATTTCAAAACATGACAGTACTGCTATCAACATTCACCATTATAAGACTCAAAACTCTTCAAAACCTAAAACAAACTCATACTTCTATTATCTAAACCTAGTTACAAAATTCTTTGAGATTGATCAACCAACCCCACCACAATTAGCCCTGAATTCCCTTTTATAAAAACAAGGGAGGAAAACAAGCTTCGGGCTAATTGACACATGTCACATTTTCATTTGACAATCAGTTACATCTTCAAAAATCATTATATTGCAAAACCTAAGGGGAAGTATTCATGTAAGACAAAAGTCATTTTCTATTTGTCAATGCAGATACTTCTCGCCTTCCAAAATCCCCCTAGTCAACAAAGATACTCCTTCCACGAGCAATAATGTTTTCCACATGGTCTCCAAAATTGCAGGACACAAAAGCATAAAAGCACTAAAATAGGGAAAAAGTGAAAGCATGCCCACATCAGCTAGCTGTCATCAGTATATTTTAATGGAGGGAACAATATTTGAACATTGATATATCATAAGCTTAATCTATAGGATTTTTCGAGCCATGCATTGTACTCCTCCTCACTAGGCCATACAGTATCTAACAATTTTTGAACCTTGGCATCATGTGCTTTATATCTGGCATCAAATATTGATTTGTGTTCCTTGACAAATGCTTCCATATTCACTTCAATTTTAAACAACTCATCAATTTTACAGTTTAAAATCGCCATATCAGGTTTTGCAGCAACATTTATAAACTGAGGGAAATGTTTAAGGAGGTCTCCAAACTCTATTTTCCAAGTGTCAAAATCCTTCATAGTTCCCTCTTCATTTAGAATTTTAGGCACACCATTCCCCTCCATTTCTCTAAAAATCTTTATTTTTCCCTGCAATTGCACCCCCAACTTGCCATGAAATCTTGTTATCTCACCAATTAATCCAATTTCTTTGATTAATTTGAGAAGGTGAGTTGGTGCTCCAGGGTCATTCTTCATGATGGGCATCATTTCTTGGAGAGAATTAGCCCTAGAACTCCATTTACTCCAGGTATCTTGAAGATCCTCTTGTGCCTTAAGATGCCTCTGGTGAGCTTCATGTATATTCCTATACGCATCCCACACATTATCTGTTTTGATTTGCATCCTAGAAAGTGTGTGCCTCATAATGTCATCAATCATATCCTTAGCAATTTTGGTTGTCTCAACCTTAGCTTTTGATTCATTTTCTTTGGATGCTTGCAAATCCTCCTTCAATCCCTTAATTCTCAAAGATAATGTCTCCCTGTCTTGGGAGGATAAATCAGAAGGGGAGGTTGGGGATGGCAAAGCCTTTTTTGCTTGGCTCACATGAATTGCAGTGGCTCTCATCTTATTATATTCATCAATCAGCTTATTGTGTTTATCAAGAAGCCTATCATACCTCTCCCGAGAAATTCTAGTAGTATCTGCACTTAACATAGCAGCATGCACTATTAATTTGGTTGCTTGGACTAGAGTCATCTCTGTAGCTCTTCCAATTATTACTTCACTGGTGATCTCTCCAATGGACTTCATCAACCTTGGTTTCCCATAATTTGGTGCTATGGACCAAATTGCAAGAGTGTGCAAATTAGGGTTGAAACTAGAACCAAAAACCCTATTGTCAAATTGTTCCTCAAAGACTGAAGCCTCTGGATCATTCCTCACAGCATCTAGAGCAATGACTAAGGTGAGATCCCACCCAGGAAATATCATAACATCACTATCCTTCACAATTCTCCTTGCATTTGGGGGTTTCATTGCAACAATCTCTTCCATTAACTCTTCTTCTATCTTTTTCTAAACCTCCTCATGTTGTGAAGGGTTCACCTCTGCTTTAGCCTTTTCAATTTTCTCCTTTATCTCATTTCCTTTCATTTCAATATCAAAATCTTTGAATTATTTTATTTGGATGAATGCATCATCATTCATGAATTCTCTACATGCCTTTACCCTCACATCATCATCCTCATCCTCATTGTAGTCGAAAGGCACAATTCTATCATCAGGAATATGAAGGTCTAAAGCATCACCAATTTAGGAGAAGGAAACCTTTGCTCAACTTCTTGTTCTGTGTCAGCATACCCAACTAGAGGATGTGTAATTGGCTCTTCACCAATTTCTATAGGATGCATTTGTGCACCATGGGCAAAGGACTGAGCCGGTTGGCTCCTTATCTTTGGTTCATGTTCATCCCTAACAAGTTTTTCTTTATCTTATGCCTATTTGAATTTCTCACAGAAAGTCCCATCCTTAAATCCTTTCAAAATAGTCATTCCCCTCTCATATAAATCCTTAATTTCTTTGTATGGGCTGACATAGAATGGATTCTTTTCTAATGCTTTGTCTTCAACTTTGTAGATCATTATCTATTATTGCTTCCTCTTTGCCATAATAGAATTAGAAGGAAAATTCCTTATGACATCTTCACTGTATAAAAACAAATGAGAGAAACCAGACCTTTCTTTATCCTTTCTTTCCTTGTCAACAAACCCCTCAGGCTAACAAAATATCAACACATCCACTTTCATCTTGAGATTTTCCAACATGATACTAAATTTATCACAACCTTCCTTGGAAGACACAACAAAGTAAGTAAAAGAAAATTGAGCAACAATTATGGAAGCTTTTATGGAACTTCTAAAGTTCTCCTTATCCATGGCATCCATCTGTCACATGATCTCCATGATAGACAACATATTAGATACATATATTGGCAAACAATAGGGTTGTACCCTAGCTCCATAAACCATGAAAATAGTGCAATGGGGATGTAAATAGCAACCACCCTGGTTATGGTTAAATTGTGTGCCTTCCTTGAACTCTAGGGTCCGTAGAATTTCCTTAATGCTTCTATAAATTATGTGTACAGGCTTCATCCCAAGCTGCTCCAAAACAACAAATTTGAAACCATTGTAAAAACTAATGTAATTTGAATGTGGGAAGTTCTAATCCCAAATATGTGTCCACATCTAGACAGGAAAATTATTGTCCATCTTATCCTTTTCTCTTAGATTCATAAAATTTCTGAAAATATTCTTTCCTATCCACAAGAGCATATGCATCAATAATGAATAATGCTTGAAACTAAGTGGAGGTTTTCCATCCTTCAATTCAACAAATTCCTTGTGCATCTCTTCAGCAATATAGCCTACCTAATCAAAACCTTTGTTCTGATATTTTTGTTGAATGTCCATTACCATTACCATTAAAGGAACATTCATTTTGATATCATATTTTTTTCCAAAAACTTGACACAAGGCTCGTAATTAGTGTTATTGAAATAATCCTCGAACTCATGACAATCAAACGACTCAACGTCCTTGGGAAAAAACCATGCATATTTCTTCCCTTAATCCTCCCTCCTATGTTTTGGCAACACATGTCTCTGGTATCCATTCTTCTCCTTCTCATATTCTTGAAACAAGTCAGCAAAGTTGATGGAGAAAGTTGCAAAAGGAGTCGGTTTGAAGATTTCAACAATCTTACTCCAAGAAATTTCTAACATCATGCGCCCCTGTGTGTCCTTGATGATCCTATCCTGAGGATCATAACACATAGCCAATTCTAACAATAGATCCACCTCTACAAAAACATTTGGCACAACTAGTTTCCCAACATCACACTTCCATAGATGGCAAGTAGGGTGCTTCGCAAACCTTTTGTTGTAAGCATATAGAAATAAATCCCATCCACTTTGAGGAACAACAGTTTCCCCAATTCCTGTTGTTGAATCTACCAAGCATGATGTGAGAACACCCTCTTTTGTCGGTCATTTCCCATCTGGTTTGGCATCTAGTAACTTGAATTCACCCTCCATGAAATGGGTGTGTTCTCTTTTTTTACCCCTCTTTCTCTCAAAATTTTTTAATGCCTTTGGCTTAGGTTTTGCAACCTTATCCCTTTTCTACTTGGGTTTGACATTTGGTTTTAAGGGTTCACCAACTTGACTCATGGTGGAAAAGTTTCGCAAAACTAGGGTTTCCAAATCTAATTAAAACTAGGGCTTTGTCTTACAAATTTATAAAATTTTCAAACTAAAGTGTAAAAAAAAAAACCCCTTATACTTGTTTGAACCCCTTATACTTGTTTGAACTGAGTCACAGTCTACAATATTTTCCCTCACAAGACAGAGGAATGTCTAACCCTAATCTTAATAAAACTTATCTTCAAACCTCCTTTACCCTACTAATTTTGTTCCTTTGAAAAATTTGCACAGAGGAGTTTGAAATAAACTTACCCAAGAAAACAAGCGCTTCATTCTTCAAATTTTGTTTGTGTAAAGCTCCTATTTTCCCTTCTACTCTTGAATTCTTGCGAAAATAGTGGGAAAATGATCAATTCACCTCTTTAATGGCCTTACGATCGAGCATATTCACCATTAATGGTGAAAGATGGCTTGCACGAGTGATTAAGAATGCTCTGACAGTTTAGCCATTCATGTTTGAATTTCAGCCATTGATCCACTTGTTTTGAAACATGATCAATGGCTATCCATCACCTTCGTGTGATTCATCCATTTCAACGACGAGACCATTAGGAGCGATGTCTTGAGAAACTTCCATGTACACATCTTTAAAATAACTGTTGTTTTATTTGCAAAGCCATCGCTTATCGCTTTAGTGTTCATGACTCGCCTTCTAATTCGCGATGAGTTGAGACATGGCGATGGGGAGAATATTCCTCAGAACCCATCGCTCATCGCTACTAAGCCTTTGAGCTAAGGAAATAAAATAGTGATATGAAGAAACTCAACGATGGGGAGAACATTCGGGAGAATATTATTGAAACGCCCATTGTATATCGCTCAAATAGTATAAACCTTCAACATGAATCCACGATACAAGAGAATGGTGTGATACGTTGACACATACTCAACATCCTTTGAGTATATTCCTCTACCTTTTAAAACTAATCCATCACTCATTACTATTTGAAAACAAGAAGTGAAAGTGCAAAAGTGATGCATTGAAACAAGGCAATGGCCCAGGATTCAAACAGGTGGCAAGGTCGAAAGAGCCCATCACATATCACTCATATGAATAAAAGGTTGTTTGGAAAGGGGACCGCCTAGGCATGATGGGGAATAAGGACTTAAGGAAAACCCAAAGCGTAGATTCAACTTAGGATCGAAGACTTATAAAACAACAACCTCAACTTATAAAACAACAACCTCACGGACCAAGAAATGGGAAAATTTCATGCGATGGGAAAAAAGGTAACCCTAAACACAAGGGGTCGGTCATCACACGGGTTCAATGACTCGATATGTAACTAAGGCAACCGAAAACTGAAACCAGCAGGTCAATGGGGAAAAAGACCAAAAGAACAAGGATTAAAGAGAGAGGCAAGGCGTTCAATAAAGTCAACAATTTTAACATAAAACCCTAACCCCCTAGCAACATTTCAAAACCTAAGACCACTAAGACCAAGTCAGAAAATTTTGTAAGGTTCCGCCAATTGCTTCCCTTATGTTATAAAAGGGAATCCCGAGCCTCATTCAAAGGGTTCTGATTTTTTGATCTTTCATCTTTGTAAGCTTTTTTTGCATAATTTAAGCTATTTGATACCATGGATAGGAAATGTTGCAATTTTTCTTTGTAATAACAATAGATAACTCAAATACTCAGTGTATTTCTTTAATTTTGAATATCGACCTATCTTGCTCTCCAGTATTGTATTCACTATCTTTCGACTCAAAATAATCAAGGGTTATTTATAAGTTCTCATATCACATCATGTGTTATAGATGTTAAACTGTTAGCTTATGTTCAAGGAATGGATTAATATTGCTTTCATTTATTCATCAAAGATTGTGTGAATGCAATAGGGATTTATAAGTAGTGTGATAAGTGTTGTTCTTTTCTTGTTTTCTTGTTGTAAGGCGATGAGGTTATAAGAAGCCATGAGTTGGTCTGTTGTAGGAGTATATTTCATTTTTTGTAAGGCACTGATCAAAATAACTCATAAAGTTTGTAGATTGATGCAGAATCACATATCAAATCAAAAATTAAAATTTTACTTTATTGCAAATTTTATGTTTTATGCACAAATCCACACTAGCAAGGAAACATTAAGCATATAGGAGGCCCTAAGGTGATTTAGCCAATTACACCACCTTAAATACCAGCATGAAGAAAACTATTATCAAAGGCATCATGGTAAAAACAATGCTATATGATTGAATGATGTTATAGGACCACCCTCCTAGGTTCTATAAAGCCTAAAGTGCAGGGGAGAAAAGTATAAAATATGTCTCCTACTTGTTGGCCACTGACCTGAGGTCTCCAATTATAAGGTGTGGCTAATCTTTAGGAAAACTCAGATAATCAATTGGAAACAACACTATTGTTGTTAATACGTTATTAAGCATTGAGTTGAATGATGAATCATTGAGTACATGTAAAACTTATCAGTATGACACAATTAAAATTCAAAATTATTGATAATATGTTCATTTATTCAATTTGATTCATAATTTCATGGAATACAATATAAAATATCATCAACTACACTTTGGAATATGATACATGAAATACAGTATAAATACCTAAAAATTGTTAAATCACTTCCATTTTCCAAATCACGTCCTAGTCCTCACTCTAATGATGAGATTAGAATTCATCTTGACTTTGAGTTTGGTCTTCATTTTATTCACCTTGCATACGTCCGCTTAACTGCATCTCAAATTCAACATGCATTGTGTCAATGCCACTAACGTTTGAAGTGTTGCACAACCCTCTTCTTTCACATATGGACTTCTAGAATGTGAGTTCCCTTTCAAGAGGAAAACTTCTGACATTGTACCTAGTTGTAAACATTCTCAAGCAATTTTCCAAATTCTTGTCTAGTTTGTTTCTTACCTTTAACTTCAAAAACCCCAATGCACTAAAAACTCTCTCATCGTCCATCAACCCCAATATCATTGTTTGACATAAATCAACAAGTTTGAAAAATATTCTAATAACGAATCATACAATATTTCACTGACCAAAGGTTTCCCAAACCCTTGTTATTGATCCCGCTTCCATGGGATTCTCCATGGAGTCAACCTCGTCAAACATACTTACTACAAAACGCTTAGCTTGTTCTCTAAGCTTAATTTCATTTATAATTCCTCCTATTCTTTGTCGATTGTATTATGAACTTTTCAAAAAGTGTTTGACCAAGGTAATTACTTTTTTTTAAAAATAGTCTGGGTTCTAACGGTTGCCTGGCATCCTAAATTGAGGATGCACAATATACATGGCTTCAAATATTTCTTCTTGGGGGACTCATTCATAAATATCTGAGGAAAGATCTTGCAATAGATTTTAAATTACTACTTACAGATTTAACAATGTCATTAAAAGCTTCCTTTGTAACAGGTACTTCTCTAGTAGAGCACCTAACTGTTGTACAATAGTGCATTGGTATCTCAAATCCATGCAAAAAGACACATAACTACCTGCTTGCATTAAACTGTAAATAATTTTCAGGATTATTCAAATCTATAATTAACTACCAACTTACAAAATTTGGACTTTGAAATAGATAATTTGTTAGATTTAGATATAGATTATCGAGGGTCATGCATGTCATTCTATGTAGTTTAGTATATTCATATATATATACATAGTTTTGTCTTAGGATTTCTTCACAAGATTGTTCATTTTATCCAGCATGGGGATAAGACCAGCTAAAGTTAAGAGTTTCTCTATATCGCTTAACCTATGTAAGAGGTTAGGATCTGTGTATACTGTGTTGTGATGTTTTTACATTACTCCAATCAAGGATCAACATTTTGAAAAATCTTGTTGTGTTGGTCCATGAAAGGAGATCCATTTGGTATCAACATCCTAAAGAAGCTTGTTTCCTCCTGTTATTCCCTCAACAAAATTTTGAAATTTTGCAAAATGTTTGGGACTTCGGCAAAAGTATGCATAGAGCTCGCGGACTAGATTTAATACTTTTGATACCATAGGAAACTTGCTTACAATTTTAAATGCTAAATTCATTTTATGGTTCATGTAGTGAATGCCAATCATTTATGGTGAACAAGTAGTTTGTAACTTTTCGCAAAGACTGCTCCTGTGACTTTGCATTACCGTAGCTCCATCAACTCCTACACACACCAACTTTTTGGCAATTGTCAAGTCATCCATACCAATTTCATTCAAAGATTTCTTAACTATTTCAAATAGATTTTGCAATGTTGAACTGTCCTTCATTTTTTGAACATAGAGAAGATGAGGTTTGCGGACATGTTGGTGTACAATATACACATACATACATACATATGCAAGAAGTATTATCTACTGCAGTAACTTCATCTAAATATAATGCAATGAAGTTTGACTCTTTTATTTTCTCTTGTAAATCTTGCTTTTACACCTCAGCAAGACAACTTGCCCAATCCTATCCAACGTTTATTGACCAATGTGTGCTAGGAAATTTAGGAACACCCAAAAAAATCTCAGTAGTCTGTCATAGGACACACTCTGGACAAAATATGAAAAACAACACTCATTTGAACAGTTTTTTCCAATTGTGCTCCTGCCATTATCTTTCCAAATTGAGCTTCACTTGAACCTCCACATGCAGCAAGCTTTGGCATTATTTGCATATGCTCATCATATTCTAGGTCATACTTATCATGAAGACATTCTTCCTTTGATTCCATCTTACTACTGATTTTTCCTTTTCATCTATGATTTTTTTTTCATAAACTTTACGAATATGATTTTCTATAGTGTCTATTTTTAGTTGCAACTTCTTGTCTCTTTATATTTCCAAGTACAAATATTACACTTGTATTATGTTGGAGGTTCATCTTTGTTTGCATTCTCCATTGGTTCAATGAATGGGTATTTTGACACCCAATCAATTTGAGAATTCCTTTTCATATTCCACTCACACCCTATTTTTGATTTGGCTTTTCTTTTCCTCTTCCTTGTAGCAACATCATCTACGACGCTAGCATTTTCATCCAGGTCAATTAATTGGTTCTGGCTAAGTTGGGTATCCATTGGAACATCTTCTACGACATTTTCATCCTCATTTGACTCAATTAACTCATTTCATTCTTCCTGTGACATGTTGTCAATGGCTTCTTCATTAATATTTGGTGCAAGAGTTGATGATGTAGTTCCATTTTGATCTGATGGATCAAAAAAAATTCCAAAGTAATACATGGTAACTCTATGTTTTGGGTGTTTTGATGGCCTCCCTTCACCACCCTGAGGAGTCTTACTCTTGTTGCACTTGTTGCTCAACATCTTGATCTCTTACAAAATAAAAGCTAGAAAAAAATTTCTTCTTGCTTAAGAAGGAC
The DNA here is from genome assembly GCA_007258455.2 of Sequoia sempervirens. Classification (NCBI taxonomy): domain Eukaryota; kingdom Viridiplantae; phylum Streptophyta; class Pinopsida; order Cupressales; family Cupressaceae; genus Sequoia; species Sequoia sempervirens. Next base: position 785,474,793 of record VDFB02281492.1, read on the forward strand.
ATAGAATATAGATCCCATTGCCTACTCAATATCATCTTTAAGATTGAAGAGAGAATGGAAAAGAGATAAAAAAATCTTACAACACTATGAAGATTCAACAAATGACCACTTACTTTTAGGTTTTCACTGACTCGCTTTTTGTTAATGGAGGAATGCATGTAGTTGTAAGTTTGTAACTTGCCTATGATCAAGGTTCCAAGTCCAACTTTTGAATCAAGACCTCACAAGTTTAGAAGTGAACAAAATATGTGAATCAATCATAATTTTGGATTGTATTTATATCAATCCATATTTGATGAATTCTAGGGGATTTTCAAATGGTATGGTAAAAATTTGGCGAATCCCGCATGATTATACAATGATACATTTAATTGTTGGGTGAATCAAACCTTAATGGAACACATATGTTATAATTTTCAAGGTGATTATGGCCCTACGATTATCATGGAGTTATCATAGTAGTGGCGAAATGGATCCTCATACACAATTATTTTTTAATGTAACTAGTGAAATGTTCCCCTCAAACGTAATTATTTTTTAATGTTATAGGTGAAATGGGTCCTCACACACAGTGAACATTTAATATGTTGGTGAAACGTGTCCATATACACAATGTTGTTTTAATACTGCTGGTGAATATGTGGGTGATTTAATACATGCTTCCGAGATTTTAGGTGAAAATATTAATTAGTCCATTTGAAACGCATAGTTTGTTACGGTGAAACTATTAATTACATGTGCCTCATAAAATAAATTGATAGCAAATGGAAATGCATTGGACCAATAATTTATAAAATTCAAATGATTTGGTCACCCCATTGGTTGCAATTTATTTGCCAATTTTGACTTGGCCAATATGTACTATTCACCAATTGGCAAAGATTCACCACTAAAAAAATCCCTGCAACCATACCAACAACCAAAAGAAATAGCATTGAAGACCCAAGAAAATTATTTGATTAGGTCCCATTCATCCATCAGAGCATCCAGTGACACCTCCCAATCATCTTTTCTTTGGACCTTCTTCCCTCTTTGTTGTTGGCTTTATCCAACTGAGGTTCTTGGTCTTTACCAAAATTCTTTCTCTGCTTGTTGATTTTAGAGTTTCCCAAGACCGTCCCCATGACATCTTTCAACATAATTCCTCGAGTGGGTGTAATCTTGTAAATAGCCAACTCCATTCTTTTGATTTTTCATTATTGGTCTTCAACTTACACTCCATATCTTTGAAATTTTGTTGTAAAGCTTTCGGTTGAGATCTATCATGAGTAGGCAATTCCTTCTCGCTATTTGTTTTGGAAACTCTATCTTCCTCTCTCGGGTTACCTTCTTCATTTCCATCTTCCACATCAATTTCTTCTTCTGCTTCAATGTCCTCCTTATCATCCTCTTCCTTATCTCCATCTTCATTATCTTCAACATGCAGCTCCTCCTTCTCAACATCATGACCCAACTCCTCCTCGGTGTCCTCACATTGCTCTTCCATAACCTCAATTTGTGGGTACGCCTCTCAATCCATACTAAGGATATCATCCTCATAATCCTCAAGATGAGGAAGGAACTCCTCATCCTTATCTGAGGAGGAAAAAACCTATTTACCTTTAGTCTCCAAAGAAATGACCACAACATGTTAATTGGCTAACCTGGAAAATCTTTGGCCCCCAGAAGACAACAAAGTGTTATTCTCTAGAAGTAGAAGAGCATGTTGATGGGACCCCATCATTCTTAGCACAACTTAGCTTTTATTTTTATTTTTTCTCTACATGACCAAGGGAGGGGCTTTCCTTTTAATGGGGGTGGCATCCTCGATATTCAAGCATTCATTTTCAATGCTATTTTTTCGAGGGACAATAGGGAGAATTTTCTACCAGAATTTGTGTACATTGTTGCAAGATGCTAATGTTCAAATTTTTTCTCCTTAGGTGTTGCATTTTTTCCATATCAAGTCATTGTGATTTGTTCATCTCAAATTTTATATGAGAGAAACATTGCACTTGATCGGGCTTTCATCAGAGCTAATACAGGTTTTGATAGAATATAATAGGGGAGTTGTAGGTGTAAATCACTCTCAAGAATTTGAGGTGTGTTTGCAAATTATTTTGCAGCAATTATGCTTCCAAGGAATTGCAATTTCATTAATAACTCATGTTCAAGTTTGTTGCCACTCCATTAGAAAACATTAAAATGGTACAATTTATTAAATCATTAAAATTTGCAAAAAAATTGAGCATAGTGAGAATTCATTATTTCTACATATTTTATTATAAGGCATTTTAATTAATGTGAAATAGTTATGAAATTTGTTCATAGAGTTTTAAATGTTTTAAATGATATATTACAAATAGTATTAGTGGACACTTTTAATTCTAATGATGTTTTTTGTCGATAATTTTGATATTGATGAACTCCTTAAAAAGATGAAATATTCCTTTTGCCAACAAGTTTTCCAAAAGTGTAAAACTCTTTTTTGGCAAGTTTGAAGATTTTGGAAGACGCAGAAACTGCAAAATTCTCTCATCATCAAGTTAGAAAGTTCTTTAAAACCATTTTTTTTTACACGTAAAGATGGATTCTTTGAGATTGATTATGGGCATTCATCGAAGCATAAAAGATAGAGGAACTTTGGTGGTTGTTGTAGTTAGATCTACCATGTCAAACATAAATGCAAAATGTGGAATCAAGGACAAGGCTCACAAGCTTATTGTAGAACACCTTTAGAATATTTCCTCACGAAATGCAATGATTATATGTATATATTATTAGTTGAAACAGGTGACATTGCAACCACCCTTTGTAGAGAGCTAGAAAGATAGAAAGGGTTGTGGAGGTTTCTCTGAAAGGAAGCAAGGTGTTCGGAAATGTTTCCTACACCAATCTAAAGAGGAGAAAGAGTACAAATTTTCTTCCAAACTTTAATAGTTACAATATAGAGAAACACAAATTACAAAGAATAGAGTAATTTAATATATACATGCAAAACACACAACACAAGATAACACCAAATTTACATGGGGAAAACCCTTTTGAGAGAAAACCCCACACTCCAAAAGCACAGCCCAATGTATTCATTGTAAATAAACTGGTTGCAATACAATCTTAGAGCCGAGCTCTTTCAAGAGTCACAAGTGTTTTTATAATTATGGAATAAATTTGGCAACATAACAACATCTATAAAATAATCTCATTTCAACTCTAAAATATAGCACTTGTATTTATAACACATCTTTGCTTGCAACGTGAAAAACTCAACATGTAAAGCACATGCACATGCAAAGCTCTACATGAAAAACTTGCACCTACAATAGCAACTTTCCATTTCCAACTATGTCATTGACTTGAGCTAACTTCAAAAGATGGGGCCAACATGTCAACCATGTCACTTGTCATACAATTCTAACACGTCTCCAAGTCAACTCTCACATAGTGACATCATCGATAGCACATAATTAAATAGGAAAATAAATAAACATTAAATAATAATCAATGCTAGAAATTGTCAAAGGTTGATACACCTTATTCCTAACATTCTCCCACATGTTGAACACCTTTGAATAGCCAACAAAAACAACATGATTTTAACTACTAGAGGTCATGAGGCCCATAGACTCCAAACACCATTTGAACTTCTGTGTTCACAAGCTTTGTTAATGCATCTGCAACATTCGTTAAAGTTTCAACTTTCTCCAACTTCACCTTCCCATCCTCTACCATGTCACAAAAAAAATAATACTAGACATCAATGTGCTTTGTCCCTGCATGGAAGGTTGAATTCTTCACTAAACATAAAACACTTTGAGTGTCACAATAGATAGTAATTAGCCCTTCATCAAACCCAACAACTAAACACAATCTCTTAAACTAAATGGCTTCCTTACAAGCATGAGTAGTTGCCATATACTTTGTTTTTTCCATGGATAAAGTGACTACATCTTGTTGCTTACTCATCCAATTAATAGCACACCAAACATCGTGAGCACATATTCACTGGTTGATCTTAGATATCAATGTCAAGTACCCAATCAAAATCCACATACCCACAAATACAAACTCAATGTTGAGTCTTGTAGGATAATCATGAAAACATAGAGAATACTCTAAAGTACCCCATAAATATCTAAACACTCACTTAGCTGCATCCCAATGTACCCATCTCATGATTAGACATAAAAGGATTCAGGACTCTCACTGCTTGGGTAATGTATGACCTTGCACAAACCATAGCATACATTAAACTTCCAACAACACTCGCATAAGGTACTATGGTGATGTCTTCCATCTTAGTAGGATATTTTGGACAATCTCCATAGATAGCTTTGTTCTCTACAACATAGGAACAACCAATTGTCTATAAGCTACCATGTTGAATCTCTCTAACACTAAGTTCATGTACTTTCTTTGTCTTAACCAAAGCTTTTTGTTATCTTTGTCTCTTTTGATCTTCATTCCCAAGATGTACTTAGATGTACCTAAATCTTTCATTTTATTTATGCTAACAACCAAGACTTCAAGTCAAAAATCAAACCCTTAACATTCCCAAAAAATAACATATCATCCACATACAATGTAATAATGAGAATGCGACCATTATCATTTTATAGTAAACACAATGATAGGATTTAGACCTCTAAAATCCCAAATTCAACACAAAGGTATCAAACTTTTGGTACCACATCCTAGGAGATTGTTTCAAACCATACAAAGGCTTCCTCAACTTGCAAATCATTTTTTTTTACCTTTTCCAATGTAATGCTCAGGTTGTGACATAAATTTCTTCCTCCAAGTCACCATGGAGGAAAGTTGTCTCTACATCCATCTGCTCAACACTATAGAAAGCGATAACAAAAATCTAATGGATGTCAACTTAGCAGCAAGAAAGAATATCTCACCATAGTCAATTCCCTCTACCTATGAGTAATCATTCACGACCAACCTTGTTTAATGCTTCTCAATATTGCCTCTTGGACAAAACTTCTTCTTGAACACCCATTCGCAACCAATAGGTTTGCGTTCATTAGGAAAAGGTACCAAATCCCATGTGTCATTTTTCTTTAATTCAACCATCTCTTCTTCCATGGATTTTATCTAGGAATCTACATCACTCATACCCATAGCCTCCCTTATGGTCCTTGGCTCATTAGCATTAGCAATCAAAGAAAAAATATAATTAGAATCCAACAATGAATATTCAAATATTTCACATGAATATCCAAACCTATCAGGTTGCCACCTAATTTGCATGGATCTCCTCAAAGACTAAGGTTGGGGATCTTCTTCTAAACTTTCAAAGCTAATAGAGCCCACCTCATCATTAATTCCATCATGTGTTTCTAGTTCAACTTTATTAGGGTTAAGAGGAAGTTGAATCACATCTTCCTTTCTTTTGTTTCTTTGTAGGTTGTAGAATAGTGGAAGAAGGTTTTATCTCTTTGAATCTAACACTTCTATTGTAGAGAAATTTCTCGGCCACCAGATTCCAAAGCCTATTCTCTTTCACACCAACACCATAGCCAATGAAGATACACTTAATTTCCTTGTTCTCCAACTTAGACCTCTTCTCCTTCAACACATGAGCATATGCCTCACAACCAAACACACAAAGATGTCTCAATGAGGTATTCTTTCCCAACCACACCTCCATAGGTCTCTTCTCAACAAACATTGATGTAGGAGATCTATTAACCAGATAGCAAGCAGTGGCAACAACTTTGACTCAAAAAAATTGTTAAAGTCCAGCTACACTCAACATACTCCTAGCCCTCTCCATCAATGTCATGTTCATCCTTTCCACAACTCCATTTTGTTGAGGGGTATACGAAGTTTTCTTATGCCCCTCAATCCCATGTTCTTTACAAAGCTTGTAGAATAGTATTCACTACCATTATCAATCCTCAAACACTTAATTCTTGTACTAGCTTGACTCTCACAAAAATCAAACTCTCTGAACCAACTAAGGACTTCAGATTTACTCCTAATGAAATACACCCATGTCCTACTATAATCATCTATGAAAGATATAAAGTATAAAAACATAAATCAAAGGACATTCATGGGACCAAACACATTAGAGTGAATTAAATATAACACCCTAGAAGACTTATGAGAACTAAAATAAAACTTAACACAGTTTTGTTTTCCATATACACAATGTTCATAGAAATCAAACTGTAGATTACAATCATCTAACCCCTCAATAAGGCATTTATTTTTCAAGGCTCTAAGACCCTTCTCACCAATATGGCCAAGTCTTTGGTGTCATAACATTTTCTTTTCCACTTGAAGTTTCATCTCCAAAGCATGAGCACCCTTAGGTACCTAGAAAGCATGGCCATCAAAAGTAGATGCAACACTCTTCTTCGTTGTTGATTCCAATGGTGAGGATGAAGACTCTAAAGTTCTTTTCCTCAACTTGTCAAAAGAACTTTTACAATAAACCATGCATGCATCTAGTTGAAATAGAGTTCATATCTAAACACCCTTAGCAAGACCCATAGCTCCTCTCATCATCTTGCATCCTCCACTCGAGAAGGCAACCTGCAACCAACATCATTCAACTTAATCACTAAAAGTAGGTTCCATGCCAAACTTGGGATATGTAGTACACCATTGATCCCCTTCACTCTACCATCTGAGAATTTGACCTTGACTCTTCCACAACCAACTAATTTTAGGTGAGAGTTATCACCCAAATACAGCTTCCCACCATCAAATTCTTCATACTTAGAAAACCAACCCCAATGTGAGGTCATGTGGAAAAATGCACCAAAGTCTATCAACCACACACCATCTAATACATGTTTTTCCAAGGCTGCAACAAAAGCATCACAATCCTTTTCCATCTCTATCCTTCCAAATGTGTTAACTATCTCCTTCCTACAACAAGGTCACAAAAATACTCTACAACAAACTCCCACTCAAAAAAAATCAATTCAAAACACCATTTACACACAACTAGAATCAAAATTAATCAAGCTTTGAATACCAACTAAAAGGAAGCAGGGTGTGCAAAAACGCTTCCTACACCAATCTAAAGAGGACAAAGAGTACAAATTTTCTTCTAAAATTTAACATTTACAATATAGAGATGCACAAATTACAAAGAATGGAGTAATAATAGAATCACTATAGATACATGTAAAACACACAATGCAAGATAACACCAAATTTATGTGGGGAAAACCCTTTTCAAGAGAAAAACCCCAAACTCCAAAAACACAGCCCAATGTGTTCATTGTAAATGAATTGGTTACAATACAATCACAAAGCCAGGCTCTCTCAAGAGGCACAAGTGTTGTTACAATTCTGGAATGAATTCGACAACATAACTGTACCTATAAAATAATCTCATTTCAACTCAAAAATGCAACACTGGTATATATAACACCTCTTTGCATGCAACATGCAAAGCTCAACATGTAGAACTCACACCTGCAATAGTAACTTTCCATTTCCAACTCTGTCATTGACTTGAGTTAACTTCAACAAATGGGGCCCACATTCCAATCATGTCACTTGTCATGCAATTCTAACACCTCTCCATGTCAACTCTTACATAGTGGGATCATCGGTTGCATGTAATTAATCAAATAGGCAAATAAATAAACATTAAATAATAATCAATGCTAAGAATTATCAAAGGTTGAGACACCTTATTCCTAACATTCTCTCTGTATTCTTAAACAAATATGATCACATAACAAAATGACATGCCCTTTTTTCCAATTGGTGGAATTGATGGGGAGACATCTAACTGTAACAAGTATGACACATTATGGTTCAACATTTTTTTTTGTGATACCTTGTAGAGTGTTGAGAAAGAGGGCCTCCTACAATGAGATGGATAATGATCTTATATATCACATACCTCTTTTTGAATGTGAAATAAGAAGCAAGACTAATATTTTAAGATGATAAAGAGCTTATTTTTAGTTTAAACCATGTACTTTGGGGTATTCATTCTTATCGGGTGATGCAACTCCCAAGTCCAAAGTTTTATCTACAAGTAAAATAGACTCAAATCACACCACTAAGATGAATGGAATACATAGTGGCTATATGTTTCTAACTAGGGAAGCTACTCCATTTCAAATCAAAATGAAAGTTTAAACCATGATGTTGGCAAACTAACACTCAAAGTTGCTTTGGGACACTCTTTGGAATCTCAAGATTTGAAGCTTTCATATTCAACACAAGAGAATCAAGGAAAAATAGAGAAGCCCAACTAATAGCTACCAAAAACTATTTTGAATATAAGATAGATGTAATCTAAACCTAAAATTATTGTCAAAGATAATAAGGTTGTAATTGTTACACAATCTATGATGAAGCAACTAGGTCAAAGACTGATGTTTCAAATGGAGTAGAAGTAGTAAAAATAGTACAAACATATCATTATGACCTTAGTTGGTATGAGTTTTCCACAGTCCATGAAGTTAGAAAGTAAGCTTTTGGATTCAACTGTGTTTATTTTTCTTTGACGTTTTGGATCACACTCAGTGATCCATCACCAAGAAGAGGAAAAAAACTTGTGTTCCATCATTAGGAAGAGGAATTTTTTTCCTCTTCTTGATGATGGATCACTAAGTGTGATCTAAAACGTCAAAAGAAAAACAGACACAGTTGAATCCAAAAGCTTACTTTCTAACATCATTATGACCTTGTTTTGGTGGATATATGTATGCCTATAATGAATGGCCTTATAGCCACTCGATTGATTTGTAAATGTGAGCTAAGTGGAAATAGAGATGTTCAATATTTCTAGAGCAAATGAAATAGGTAGATGGAACTTTGACAACATGGAAATTATGATTACATGATATTGTCGTCCTAGGCTCAAAGTTAATCATGCCCACATTCAAGCTATTCAAAGATTTCATATGCAGATTGTCATTTATTCAATCACAATAATCTAAGCCCAAAATTTCAAAGTGGCAAGCTGCAAATCAACAAAATCGAAGCCTTTTCTAATCTCTTTATATATTTTTCCATATTTATAATTTAAGTCATTTTAATATGTCTTAATAAGTGACCTTTTTGTTTATAACTTAAAGTTATAAAAGTATTGAACTTTTAAAATATAATCAAGGGGTAAATTAAAGGTCATTTTAAAGAATTAGTTACATATGGAGAGGCCATATATTTAAGGCTAGATTATAAAAATGGGAAAAGATTCTATTGGCCGGAGATTTTTTTCATTCTAAACATTTGTACAAGAATATAGAGAGACTTCGAGGTCTCTTTTTTTATTTTCACTAAAGAAGAATATGGTTGGCTAGTGTATTTGTTCTTTAAGTTGTAGGCTTTTCTTGTGTTTAATGTGCAACTATTCTCTAGGATATTTCTTGTCATGTGATGGATGAAACAAGTCTCATTGCAGCAATAGATGTAACATTAGATGTTTTCATGTTGTGAATTTCTAAGAAAATGTCTCTTTTTTGTGTTAAATGGCATTTCCTCATTTGAACCCTTGTAGTTTCTCTTCAATCTATTCATTATTTTCTTGGATAACTAGGTTATTGGCCCCATCTCAATCATAACTAGGATTTCCTTTTATTTGTTTCAGTTTTGGATTGTGCACCTACTTTCTAGTTAAAAGCATACCTAAAAAATTATAAAATCATACGAGAGAGCTTCCCCTCTCAAATATAGAGGAAGATCACTTAATTCAATAGTGATCTCTCCATCTGTGGTGAACTTTGTCATTTCCCATTGGACAAGTCTAGCTTTTTGTAGCAATATATTGTAGTGACAAATCTATTTACCAACATATATTAGTAATTTATACTACATACAAATCATGTATATATTAATACATAACAATTCTTTCTTACATATCTATCGAGACACCAATGAACAAGAATTTAGCATACTAAAAACTATGAACATTTCATCTTAATCCAAAATAAAGGCTCATTTCTACCATCACAAAATTGTATCAATATCAAGTTCAAATGTACAATGCAACATAGGTGAACACTAATAATGTTTTAAGAACGTCAATTTTATGCTATGTATAGTATCCACCATACCTACATATTAACCTACATTAATGTCCTTATTGATGTATCAACTACAAAGGACTTCACCCACCATTTTTTTGGAAAACAGAAATGAAGCTTTATAACATGAAACCTACGCTACTTAAAGTGCAATTAGACAGTCCACTTTGTGAACTTGGATCTAATGGGTGGGCACTTGGAGCGTAAAATCAAAGTGATCAAATTTTGTTTGTGCTAACAATTCATAGTTGCCCATTTTCATGCAAAGGTACATTGAGTATACAACATTGTCTACTAAATGGCCTAACAATTAGAGTGCACTATTTACAAAAGTATAATAGTTTAACATATAAATTGAAAGGTAATATCCAAACTCCCTCCTCTTAAACTTATAAGCTCAATGAGAGTTCAAGATTACTATAAGTAAACACAATAGAAGGTATAAAAGAATAATACCAACAAAAATTTGAATAGAAGAAACACATAACTACTAAGAAGCTGCAATGAGAAACCAATGGTTGTGCCCATTTTTGGTTAATTGGTGTTGTAATTGATACTACTAATCCATGTAAACAATAAAACTTATTTAAAAGTAACTCTAACTGAAGTCTATCAACCTACTTACCACTAAAAGGAAAGTGCAATTAGTAATGAAATCATTAAGAAAAGTGAGATTTTGGAGAATAGTGTCGTTGTTGGCCTCATCTTTCCAAGTTGTTATGCAAACTTTGCTTTGACAAATGTGAAAGTGCAGCTCCATACAAATTATCTGTGTTTTATACTTTGGTCCCTTCATTGTCTTCCATCTTTAGAAGGATAAGGGGATTAAGGTACTTAAGGATACTGCATACATGACTCCAAAATCAAAATAAGGACATATGTTGATTACAAATAATTGAATATTCCATTTAAACTATATTACTATTGGTCCAAGATTTATCAAAGGTATAACCACGATACTAGGTGTCAACCTATGTCAACATCCTTGTTGATGTACTAGCTATTAATTGGTCCACACATTTCCACATGGATATACTCATATGCTGGCAACCTTTGAATGCCATACACTTTGGACTTTGCTTGTTAATTTTTAGATAAGGCATGAAGCCTACACTACTTAATGTGCAATCAAATGGTCTACACATTGTAATGTACATTTAACTAGTGGTATTGGCCATATAAACTCAATTAATAGAGAGAGAACTGAGAGAAGGGTAGAAAGATGGAGGGAGAGAGAAAGAGAGATACGTACAAAAAGAGGTAGAGAGAGACGTACACGGAGAGTATTTCTTATATATAATAAATCTTTATTTGTTTTTTGTGCATTCCAAAGATGTCACACTTAAGAGACTAAATTCAAAACATTAAATAATATATAAAGTTAGTGTAAGTTGGATGTAGAATAAATCTGAAGCTATCACTTCTCCATTGAGACCTATGTTGCACACACAACATAATTTGCTAAATGGCCTACCAATTGACCTCATGTATTGCATGAATACATGCAAAAAAATAGATTAAAAAAATTGCGAATTGACCTTAATGCCTCTTCAACATACCCATTGCACACCAAGGTATGATTGCTGGTGATTACCGTTTTTGCAACCGTAGTATTGGGTGCATAATATATAATACATGACTACATTTTGTGTTTCTCATATGCTGTGCAACATAATAGTTCAACGAATCCATTGCACACCAAGGTGTGACTGCTGGTGATACCATTTTTGCAACCATAGTATTGGGCGCATTATATATGATGACTACATTTTATGTTTCTCATACGCTGTGCAACATAATAGTTCAACATATCCATTGCACGCCAAAGTGTGATTGCTGGTGATAAGATCTTTGCAACCGTAGTATTGGGTGCATAATATCTAATACGTGACTACGTTTTACGTTTCTCTTACGCTGTGGAACATAATAGTATAAATAGTAGACCTATGACCACAGTATAAAAATACTTTATGTTTATTATATCTTGTACAACATAATAATCGAAACAGAACAATCACCAATGCATAGGAGTTGGAAGATGCATATCCTCAACTGCTAAGAGGATTTCTGTGCATTGGGTTTGGATTTTGATTTATTTACGAAACAGATGTTCATACTCTCCCAAAAAACCTTTTTCAATGTTACGTCTGTATAGACCTCTCAAAACTAAAAGAATATTAATAGGATGAAATTGTCTAGGCGCCCAAAATGCAGATATGATAGAAGGAAGATATTGGCAATAAACAATATGGATTGTGGAAACTTGATATCATTAAAAGATTTAAGTAGTTTATGCAACTGAACATTCTCATTATCAGAACATATTGCCTCATCAATATTTACAATACATTATTCATGTGTTTCAAAGCTTTAAGGATTTTATGTCCTCTATCTAATAATATTATTTTAGTGACAAATGCCACCCCGATTTGTACCATGGTTACTCCCTTTTACACAAATGCCTGTGAAATCACCACTAGAAATGAAAATTTCTTGGATTTCAGTTGGTTGAGGTAGGCATACAACTAAATTTGCATTTATTTTAAGCTGTGCTTAGTCTCAAAGCTCAAACACCAACCTTATTAGGATGCCCAAGTTCAATTTTCGGCTACAAAGAAATTCTCCAACAGCATAAGCACAGGTCAACTGAGACCTTGAAATCCCAGAAACCCGGGGGCTACACCTAATCAAGGGAGGAATCACCCTACCCCTGGGAATAGTAAAATTCCAAAAGTATTAACAGCTCTGTGTATCCAACAAGAGGGTTCATCCACTCAATTGCCTTATCCACCTGCCAATGTTACTATAGTTCAAATTAATGGCAACAGAAATGGATTTCATAGTTAAATCGAGGCAGCTTACCGTATTACATGCAAGGTTGTAACTTTCTGTTGGTCCTAGCTTGAGCAATGCTTAGATAACTGTTTCTTTAATTGAAATAATTCTCTCGCAATTTAGTCTGCAAAACATCCAGTATGATCTGACCACTTCCCACTAAGAGCAGTTTGGGCTTGCTTGTAAAGACAACTTCCATGAGCACGAGAAATTATAAGCAGTCTTGCTCTTAACTAAGTAATCCACCAATTAGGTACCCATGTAAAGCTACTAATTGAAATATTAGACTGAACTACTAAAATAATCAATGGAAACTTATTGAGTTATTTCCAAGACGCATTTCGGTTGTGCAACATATTTCCAAGACACATTTCTCAAGTTCAATTCTCGGCTACAAGGAATTCTCCAACAGTGTATGCACAGGTCAACTGAGCCCTTGAGATCCCAGAGACCCAGGGACTGCACCTAATCAAGGGAGGAATCACCCTAGCCCTGGGAACAGTAAACTCCCAATAGTATTAACATCTGTGTGTAACTCAACAAGACAGTTCATCCACTCAATTGCCTTATCTACCTGGCAATCTTACTAGGATGTTGTAATTAAACTAAGTACTTTATTATATACAGGTTGTAATTTTTCTGCTGGTCCTTAGCTTGAGCAATGTATAGATGACTGTTTTTAATTAAAATAATTCTCACAATTTGGTATGCAAAACAGTATGATCTGACAATTTATCACCAAGAACAGCTTATTGAGTGATTTCTTATAATCTTGGAATTAGTGGACTTGCTTGTAAAGACAATTTTCATAAGCATGAGAAATTATATGCAGTCTTGCTCTCAACTAAGTAATCCTACAATTAGGCACCTGAGTAAAGCTACAAATTGAAATAGGACTGAACTACTGAAACAATCTACGTAAACATATTTCCAAGACACATTTTCGTTCTGTAACCAATGTTAAACACTTGGATGTTTTGATTGTTAAACTGCATCTACATGCAAAGGACATTCTTCAAAATATGCTCATGTGATTCATCTACATTTATGACTCATGACAATAATGTGTACTTAATTGGCTCTACAACCATATAAAGTTTACAATCTTCAACTCGGTCATAAAATTACATTTTCTATTACTACCTGCATGTAACACTGTTTTCTTGGTAACTTCACAAGCATTGGACTATGACTAATGTAAAACAATTATGCATCAGCATCTGTAAACCATCGTAAGTTGCCAAATAAGCTGAAAATTATATGATCTTTTCTATTGATTGTACAAATGACAAGCCACGCCACATAAAGTGGGGTCCTAACTGAAACACTACAATATTATGTCTAAATGAATATAATGGAGAGCTCTTTTTGATATTAATCTCTGTCAAACACGACAAAACTTCGTTTCCCTTTGATGCCAATAACTTGATGGCAACCAGGATGGAATAACTCATGGTGTAAACAGTCATGACGGAAAGATTTCCTTTATTTTGCTTTTCTGTTCTTCTGTTAGTTTACTTGGGAAGAAAACCTCATATGTCACAAACAAGTCCCCCTTTTTTGTACTCATATGTAGAGGCATGCCTTCTCCTCGAAAGCGCCTGACCTCTTTAGGTTTTGTGATTCCCTGCAGAAAGAATCCATTATTTAGAGAAGCTGTCATTATCTTACTCAAATGAAACATGATAAATAGTCTTTTTATCATTAAAAAATGACATATAACTAGAACTGCAGAATTTTGACTAGCATCCCATTAAAACTGATCAGAAAAAAGATTACTAGAACTGCAGAGTTCTGATATGAATTTTCAAAGTAAAAAATCAACCTAGTCTAAAATCCTTCAATTTAGCTCAAGTGAGATTCAATGTGAGGGACTCAATTTTGATAGGATAAATACAAATCAAGTTAGACAAATAAAAAGTTCAGAATCAAAGGATGGTATGAAAGCAAAGATTGTATTCATACCTTTGTGCCTACAGCAACAGAATGTCCATCAAGGTGAGCAATGCTTTTCTCAAAACCAACAAGAGCCTCCCGCTGCATTACATACACCAATCAATTAATGCATGCAATGGGATGAAATGTACTAAACTCAAGAAAAATGCCTGTGTACTTGTTGAAATTTGAGTACACTTGCTAACCAATATTTTGGGTTCACTTTAAGAGTTTCTACTAACCAGAGTAATGGTAACTATAGTGTACAAATCATTGCCTTGCCTTGTAAACCTTTCATGTGGAGCTGTAAAAATCTTGAACTGCGAAAATATTGTCCCAAGCATTAGGTTCCATACAACTCTAAAACATTCACAAGCAAAAATCTGAAAAATAACAAACCTTTAGGTCACCAGGTTCTCCATCTACAACAGGTTCTCCATCTTCATAAAATACTATCTCCTGAAAAATGCAACATAAGCATTACTTGATCATTCAATGGAGATAAAATTGATGCGTATGGACATTAGAAGCCAGTCTTCCAAATATATCACATAATACCATAGTATGCTACACAATGTAAGAGGAACAACCATATCTAATAAGAACATCACAAGAGCCAATAAATTTAGACTGCAATAAAAGTACATACTATGTAACAGGAGAATTGGGCAACTCCTACACAAAATCAGCTCAAGCTACTCTGGAACACTTACTAACCCATGTAAAATTCATCAACGATCAAAATCTATACCTGTCCATCCTGCATGCCTTTCTCTATATCAACAGTGATATAATCACCTTCTCGCTCATACTTGACATTGGGGCACTGCTCACACACCTGCAGAATCAATTATGCCAAGGTGTCAGAAGTAAATTAATCCCTTCAACCATTTATTAGTAAATTTAAGACTAGCAATTATTGTCATGTCCATGTGTAGTTATTTTGTCTGTAACTGTCTATAACTCAATAATGATTTACAAATATAACCTGCTTATTCAATCTCACAAAGAATGTGACCGTAGAGAGAGTGGTAAAACATTCCTGACTACATATACTAAAAACCAGTGTTCCTGCCCTGTCCCCTTCTTTTCTGAAAATTTGGGGACATCCCCTCACCATGGGGGATGTCTCCTAGGAACGTCCTCTAAAGGGGGGCCCAGGGGGATGCCATGGCATCCCCAACACTCTGTGATGCCCCCCGGCAGATTAGCACCTTTAAAAAATGAAAAAAAATATATAGTTTTTAAAATAAAAATTATAGAAAATAAATATATATATATATATATAACTGAACATTTTTGGGGGACCCATAACACTAAAAACACATTATTTACTTCTATTTGCAGTAGCCTATTATCATTTTACTGTTTCCATCTGCATTCAGTCATTTGGTTTTGCAAGCAAGAAAAGACTAAAACAATCTGAAAGCTGAAGAGAGGTGAAGAGAGGTGAAGGAAAACGACTAAGGATGGAGAAAGAAGGAAAAGGAAACAGAGGAAGAAGATATGTTAGATGTCGATGTTGGGTTTTTTTGTTTTTTTGTTTTTTGTGTTTCATTGCTTTTTTCAAAACCAAATGTTGCTGATACAAACTTGCATGTCATGTTGAACGTTTTCAAACCTCTTACAAACCTACAAATTTTAACTTGTTGAAACCTTCAAATTTTCCTTTTCAAACTTGCAAAGCTGTTGTTTTTTATTGTTTTTGGCATGCAAACACTTCTAAATTTTATTGTTTTTGGCAAATATAATCTGCATTTTTTAAGCTGGGATGTATTAAATTTTTTTTTTAAATTGCTGTTTTTATATTCGTACTGTTATTTTTTGTTGATTTTGTTCTATCTCTTTTCAGGTCAAGATGTATTTATTCAGTGGTAATGAAAATCTTGATTTGGGTGATAAATCAAAGCAAATGTACAAAAGTTACCTCAGGGCAGCCAGATCCCAGCCACAACCACAAGCAATTCAATCGGGAGTGCACTACAATTGTGTTGCCCTTCCAAGTTGTTGACACAATATGCCAAAGGGCCATTTAGTTTGCAACATCACTTCACTCCATAGTTGCCGGGAGACGCAGGGTACCGGTACTAGTACAGGGACGGGAACGCCAATCAAATTAGGGTACGTAAGTTAAATGAATAAGGAGACGACTATTTTATATGTAAATGATTCACCGGAAATTTTGGGTACGGGGACTGGTATGTTGTCTATGTTCCCAAAATAGAGTTTCCTGGCAACTATACTTCACTCTAACAAGGTGGCAGCTAATTCAATTGGGAATTGGCATTGAAAATGTAACATTTTCCCATAGGAGTCCAAGGGCAGCATTACGAGGGTTAATGCACTCTTTTTACATACCCCTTTGTAAAGGGGTTAGGCCTTGTGGCAAGCTCACACTTGAGGAGAGAGCTCAAATGATCAGATTATTTTGGGGGGGACATCATTGCACCAACAATTTCTTCTAAGCCACAAAGTTCAAGTAGGCCACCTACATTTCTAAGATTTAAGGTGAGTGCAGTGGCATCAAGTGGGAAAAGGAAAGTTGCAATTTCATCATCACTGAATCCAATTACAGATATGATCAATTTGCGAGTAAGGGGAGCTATAGATGAGGCCATTGCCAATTTGAATTTCTAGTTTGGTAATGGTTTTCCTTTCCATGTTGCTCAATCTCCTTTTTACAAAGAGCTTACTGACAAGTTAGACAAAGTTGGTCCTAGTTATGTGGGTCCTAGTGAGACTAGATTGAGAACCACTCTATTGGAAAAAAAGATATTCCAAGGTTAAACTATTGATGAAGGAGATGAAGGCCAAATGAACAATATGTGGCTGCAACATAATCATGGATAGGTACATGGACATTAGACATCTCCCACTCATCAACATTATAGTTTCATACATTAATGGACCTTACTTCCAAAGCACAATTCATTGTTGAAGAAAATGCAATGATGCCAAGTCTCAATTTCAAGTCCTAAGAGAAGCCAATGAGAAGTCCAACCCTCAGAATGTAGTGCAGGTGATTAGAAATGCAATGGATGTTTGCAAAATAGCAAAATAAATTGATTTGATCCACATATAGACACATCTATAGAACCTCTTGTTGTGTGCATGCTATTAACAATGCACTCCAAGACATTGAAAGGATAGAGCCATTGCAACTTACGATTATGACACAAGAATGAAATATGTGAAAGGAGTCAAAAGACAAAGTAGGGGCATAGTGTGAAGGAGACTATTTTTAGGGATAATTTTCAGTCAATTTTCGCTATCATCAAATTTAGAGATTCTAATAGTGCTAGTCTTATGGGAGATCTATGAGTGAATTGATAGCATGCTTAACTAGATAAAATTGCCATTTGTGAGAGAGATTATACACTGAGCATACCGTTGATTTATTTAGTATTTAGCATTTTCCCGCTAATTATTTGCATATTATCATATTTTCTTTTCTTTAATATTTGTGCTCTCACATAAGTGGGGCATGGGATTTTGAGTTGGCATTAGGTGCCCCACCTGCCTGTGCTTTGTAAGTTGTTGTAAGATGTATTTAGTTTGGTTACCTTTAACAGATTCTGGACTTCTGCTTTTGTGGGATCCTATGACAACTCATGACAATTCTTATGATGCATAAGAGCCAAGAATAGAGGGTGTTATTTTGGAATTTTGACCAGCTATAAAAAACTTTATTATTTGTCATGAAGTGCCTATTTTGAGACAATGAATAATGACAATTTGGGCAGATTAAATTAGTCAATTATGAGAGCTGTAAGAGTGTAAGAGAATATGCTACTTTTAGCCACTATGACAATCTTCTAAGGGGCATTGGAATATGGACGCAGGTTGGGCACCATACCTCTTGGAGGTTTTGCACATTGCTTAGAAAACCACAAATGGTTTCCTACTTGTAAATTTATCTATAAATTAGGTACTTTAAGTTTAGGAGTTGTATTGTATGATTGACTTTACAGGTACTGAAATGTTGCCGAATTACTCCAACATTGTATACTGATGATACTCCTGTGAGAGCTTGCTCTACAATTGTGTTGTAATCTTCTATTGGATTTGAATATTACATTGAACAGGTTTTGGGGTTAATGATAATAAGTTTCCACAATCCATCTTATTCATCTGTATAGTTTTTCTGGATTTGATTGTATAGGTTTTGGGGTGTGGGGTTTTTCTTCCGAAAGGGTTTTCCCCATGTAAATGCTAGTGTAATGTGTTCTATTGTTTATGCTGATTTATATGTGTTTGTATATTTTCTGTATTGTTTAGATCAGATTTAAAAGTTTTATGTACACTTCTCCTCTCAAGATTAGCATACGAAGTTGTTTGCTATCCTCTGCTTCCTTACACATATTCACCCCATCATCTAGAAAATGTGAGAGAAGATAAACAACCCTCTACAAATGGCTGCATATTCTTTGAATCCAAAGTGGCATGTGGAAAGACTTGGCAAACTCCTCATTGACAACCACAAGGTGAGGAATGGCCTCACGAAGGCATTCAAGAAAATGTACACTCCACAAGAAGCTTCACTAATCAGAGTTGAATGGATTAAGTTCCTAAAACTAATGGTTACATGACTTTAGCAAGGATTGACAAATGCACTTTGGCATAAGCCAAGCCAATTAGTTGGTGGCCCATCAATGAAGCTCTAGGATCATTGTGCACACTTGCCATTCATCTTCTCTAACAAGTTTGTAGTTCCTCTATTGATGAGAGGAATTGGACCACATATAGCTTTATCTGCTCTCTCAAAAGGAACAAACATACCTCTGCAAGGGCAAAAAAGCTTATTGCAGTGATAGTGTTCTTGTGTCTCATTGATCACAAATGCCTGAGTACTGACACAGCCCAAAGCACAATGGGATGTAGAGCTTGAGGAGCCACAACAAATTGATGAGTAATAGGAGATGTAAGCAGAATTTGATGGTACTGGGAGCACATTGTAAAATATGAGGATACAATTCCTCCCAATAGTTACAATGATGAGGAAGAGCTTCCTAGATATCTAGTTGATGATGATGCTGCTGTTTTTTGAGTTTGTTGCTCAAACAAAAATAGCTAGGGTTGTCTTTTTAATTTTTGGCAATCTTATTTGCTTATTTTGATGCTTGTCACTTGTAGACTCTAGTTGGTACTTTGAACTTTCAACTCATTTATAATGGATTCGAAGTTTCAGCTACTATGAACATTGATGTTCAAATGATTAATGTTTTACTTATGATTCAACCATTGGCATTGTTCAATTATTATAACTTATTATTGATCAATTATTGTAGTGTGTTCTCAATTTTGTATTTATTATTTAATTTTGTACATTTTGTATATATAGAGATGAGGGTTGGGAAAACACTACTAAAAAAAGTAAGATGCCCAAACTCATGATACAGGAAAAAATGGTTAGTTATCAAAACAAAGTTAACTCATCTTAATCTATAAAGAGAGACTAGAACTAAAGATAATAGACAAGATAAATAAACATCTTGTCAGACTCCTGTACAATTAAAAGAGATGTCATCTTCTGAAATGCTTACGAAGTAATACAAAAGAAGTTAAGACAATCAAACCCAGCCACCAGAGTTAATTGGCAAGCAAACATCTACCTGCTGTGTGATCTGTTGAAACATTCCTGGGCCAATCTGCTTGTGATAGACCTCATTTCTACAATTGCATTGCCTTTTACCAGGAGCAGGCTTCAAAACATTTTTGTCCCTCCATACCTGGAAAATTGTCAAGGTCAAATCACCAAGTACTTGAGTCTTTCCAGTTTCAAAGCACAAACATAATAAACATTTAAAAATTCAACAGCTTTCACTTTCTCTTTGTTTGCATTTTCTTTATAACTGAGAACTCTTTGCACTTAAACACAAAATTACACTTCAAATCAGAAAAAAAAAAAAAAAAGAACACCAAGTAGTCTGAGTTTTTCCAATTTTTTGACATGAATAACAAACTTCAATCAGCAGTAATATTCATTTTTCATTTCTTTATACTTCTCAGAAAACAGCTGTTGAAATGTATAAAAATAATTACTTAAGAAAAGCATCATAGCCTTGCACCGTAAAAAGTCTTTGATTGAAAAGGAATCCCAGAAAACAGCTGTTGAAATGTATGTAATGAACCGAACAACAAGAAAATCCTAGATACAGTTTCAATTTGGATTTTACTGATACAAATTAATTCAGAAATTGAACTTGGAAATAATGCACAATCTCAGGTCAAAAACTAAAATATCTGAATTCTGCATGGGCCATGATAAGACTAGCTTTAAAAGCCTCTTGAAGATTAACAATGACGCTTGCATTTTAGAATTAACAAGAGAATATCAATCAAGGTTCAGGCCGGTTTAGATCAAAAATAGCACACCTCTGTATAGTCAAGCAAAGTGTGAAGCATTAACTCCAAATCTATAAAATTTCATCAAAATATAGGTAATAATACTTAAGTACACCAAAAATGATCTTATGATTTAAAAGTCCTGTAATATCAGCAGTAACCTTGTTAATCTTCAGGCCATATGTCAAGAACAGACAAAAGTGAATTATGCAGCATTTGCCAAAACTTGACTGGAGAACCTCCGTGGAAATCTTTGTTCTGAGTTTAGACTGAGCTACCTCACTCATCATCAAGGAAATGAAATTCATAGAGCATTAAATAAAAATTCACTGTTTAAAACT
This sequence comes from Sequoia sempervirens, assembly GCA_007258455.2. Classification (NCBI taxonomy): domain Eukaryota; kingdom Viridiplantae; phylum Streptophyta; class Pinopsida; order Cupressales; family Cupressaceae; genus Sequoia; species Sequoia sempervirens. Next base: position 785,496,244 of record VDFB02281492.1, read on the forward strand.
AATTCACAAGCACAAAACTAGTATGCAATTCCCTCTCCCTTTATATTTGTCTCCTTGTTTTTTAAATTATATTACATGAGGATATCTTAAAATTGAAATGACGCTCATAGAATATTCCATCAGACTACCTAAGATCCAATTAAATAACAATAAAAAAAAATCAATGTCATTAAACATATAATATGTTTATGTCTACCAACTGAGCACAAAATGTACATCTCAGACTCCTGGCTGTCAGATGTAGTGCTTGAAATAACTTGGATTGGAATTAATACGAAATTGATCAGAATGAGATATTAGAATGCAAAACCACTAAAAAATTAAGAGCAGATATGGTGATTTCCATCCCGTGGTTGCAGACCTTGCCTGGTTTCAGAAAGGCTTTGGATCCCCTTTATGTTGGGAGGGCAAGGCCTGGAGTGTCAATTCAATAATAAATTCCTGCATAATCTTCAAAAAAAACTTTGAGGTGGCCAAAGTGAGGGCTTGGACAGAATTTTCATCTTTCAGATTTCTCATCCAAATTTTCACTAAAATTATTCCTCATTGTCAATTTTCCTTCATGAGTGGCAAAGATAAGTTTATTGGGTGATAAGACTGCAAGCATGAGTTGTTTCAATTCCTCCAGTTCCACTATTTTTGTTGCACACTAATTCTTCAAACCTCTCAAATAGATGAACCCAGTCCGGATGAAGGAATGACTATACTTTGAAAAGATTATTTGATTAGCATGAGCAGCTGTCATGGAAAAATATCAGTGAACAAAATCAAGCAATTATTGAGTGATTTGAAGCCTCTCAACAAGTGTGACTATACTTTGAACTGATTATCTGATTAGCATGAGCAGCTGTCATGGAAAAATATCAGTGAACAAAATCAAGCAATTATCGAGTGATTTGAAGCCTCTCAACAAGTGTGACCTTATTCTATTTAACCAGAATTTAATTTTATAAGATCCCAGACAGAGATGAACTCATGGTTTGTAGACGTGACTAGCTAGTCCCAAGGTGTTAGCAATCACCTAGTCGAAGGTCACTCTCAACTTGTCATCAATATCCTCACCAAAGGAAGAACTTCAAATTGGAAATTTTAGTAATTGATTCAATCAACTTTGAAGCTGCTTCTTATACACAACTTTCTCTCATTGCTTTCAAGAAGCAAAGCACTCTCTCATCTAACTGGGACTAACTCTCGAATATTCTAATCTTGGACTCCTTCAATACTCCTCTCTCCACATAACCATATGCCTTCACTCTTAATTACACTTGTTCCAAACCCCTTTATTCTCCACTTTCACTACCCTCTTTTTAATTCTTAAGCCAATTATAGTTGAGTAATCATTCCTTGAGATAGTTTGTAAATCTCAATGATGGCTAGATTTTTGGCAATTGTGAGGGAACCTCCTAAGCAACTACTCATATGTTTGGTTTGTGTAGCTGATTGCCAAGGTTGTTAGCATACTTCCCCCTATGCATATCGTCTTATTTACCATTTCCTCCTTTGCACTTCGCTTAACTCTATGTTTGCCTTCCTCCCCTACTCTACATCTCTTCATTACTCCTAATTCTATCTCTCATGGCATACATTGCTTACCTCTCCAACCACACTAAATCCTCTTTGGCTCCCAACATTGATGAACTCCTTAACATTTTGCTTTGAAGTGGATGGAATTGCTAAGGACTTCAACTTGGACGCTTTAGGTTGTAATGGATTTGGGGGATCCCCCAGTATGAGTCCTGTTAAATCAATTCGTCAAGAGTTCCTCAACAAGCTAGATGCCATTACTCCAATGGTTTACATCATAGTTGAAAAACTCGCCAAGCCCAAAAAGCACGACTCGGCAAAAGCTCGGCAAAAAACTCAGCAACTTAAAAAATTGCTTAAATTTTCATTAAAAATGCTTTTTTTTTTGCAAAATTCAATGATAAGATGCATCCAATGAGTCAATAAATTAGTACATAAAAGAAACAAGTTGAGTCTAGTTGTATTTGATTGATTTGAAGGCAAATTGGGTACAAAATGGCATCCTCATGTGGAATGTGCTGATATTGATAGTCTAAAACAAACAAAAAAATAGCAAATTGTTTTTGTAAAACTGAAAGTAAATACTACATTAATATATTTTACAAATTTTGCATCTTTCTCTTCCCATGTCTGGTAAAGACTAGGGGGATTTAGAAGTAGACGATATTATAGATGAAGACTTGCAGGCAAACTTGGAAACTTGGACTTGGAGAGTACCTAGAAAATCAAATGAAATGCAAATCTGTGTTACACGAGGATGTGTCCCCTACCCCAAAATCCACTGTACCCGTCCCCGGGATGAGGGGACATAAAGGGGGACGTCCCCTTGCCATCCCCGAAACAAGCCAAAGAGTAGGAAACGGTGGGAAACGTCCCTGACCGTTTGGGGACGGCTCCTCGTCCCCAGTACGGTTGGAGGATGTTGGAAACGTCCCTCATCGTACTGGGGACAGCTAGCCATCCCCCGCAGACAAGTAGCTTCCTACAATAAAAAAAGATGCTTGCTAGTTCAAATACACATTATTCATGCAGGAGAAAACGCAGCAAGACCAATGATCAGAACAACTTGTAACTCATAAAAGCACAAACCCAAAATAATATAATATATTCATAGTATCAAACACAAAATCATTCAGTAGAAACCAATTGTTTACACATCAATGTT